>CM052443.1:111720016-111777420 GCA_028533085.1 Varecia variegata
TACATTTTAGTATCCTCAAAGTGCCTAGAAGAGTGCTAAGCAATATACCTACCAATTGATCTTTAATTTAAACCCAATTAAAGCTGAAATGTGCCCTATCAATCATTTATTCAATAAACATTGAATTAATCATATGCTATGCCAGGCACTGAAAATACAAACTAAACAATCTGTCCTTGTTTATAAGATGCTTTGGCCTATGCAGGCCAGAATCCTGCTCTTGCTTTTTCTGTGCTTTAAAAGCTGATCTAATCTTTTAGTCAAATAATGCTTTGTGGGCTCCCATTATGTCTTTTTTTTAATTTTTAATTTTAGCACATTACAGGGGTACAAATGTTTAGATTACATGTTACCTTTGCCCTGCCTGAGTCAGAGCTTCAAGCATGTCCATCCCCCAGATAATGCGCACCACACCCATTAGGTGTGAATATACCCATCCCCTCCCTTCCTCCCCTCTCCCACCTGCCCGACACTTGATGAATGTTACTACTATATGTGCACATAAGTGTTGATCAGTTAATATCAATTTGATGAGTACATGTGGTGCTTGTTCTTCCATTCTTGTGATACTTCACTTAGTAGAATGGATTCCAGCTCTATCCAGGATAATACAAGAGGTGCTAGATCACCATTCTTTTTTGTGGCTGACTAGTACTCCATGGTATACATATACCACATTTTATTAATCCACTCATATATTGATGGGCACTTGGGTTGTTCCCACATCTTTGCAACTGTGAGTTGTGCTGCTATAAACATTCTAGTCCAGATGTCTTTTTAATAGAATGTCTTTTTTTTCCTTTGGGGAGACGCCCAGTAATGGGATTGCTGGAACAAATAGTAGTTCTACTTTTAGCTCTTTGAGGTACAACCTTTATGGAAAGTAATATGGAGATAACTCAAAGAGCTAAAAGTAGAACCACTATGTCTTAATCTGTTTTGTGCTGCTATGAAATACCTAAGGACCAGGTGCAGTGGCTCACACCTGTAATCCTAGCACTCTGGGAGGCTACAGAGGGAGGATCGCTTGAAGTCAGGAGTTTGAGACTAGCCTGAGCAAGAGTGAGAACCCTTCTCTACTGAAAATAGAAAAATTAGCCTGGCGTCCTGGCACCCACCTGTAGTCCAAGCTACTTGGGAGGCTGAGGCAGGAGAATCAATTGAGGCCAGGAGTTCCAGGATAGCTTGGGCAACATAGTAGACCTTATCTCTACAAAAATTTTTTAAAAAAATTAGCTGGCATGGTGGCATGTGCCTGTAGCCCCAGCTACTTAGGAGGATCACTTGAGCCCAAAAATTCAAGGCTGCAGTGAGCTGTCATCGTGCCAGTGCACTTCAGCCTGCGTAACAGAGTGAGACCCCATCTCTAAAAAATTTTTTTAAAAGGGGAAGGGGGAATTATTCTTGCTAGCCACATCCTTCCTCAGGGAGTATATCTAAGCCAAGAAAGCATCCTGCCTTTGGATACACAGAGTTGGTGCCTTTACAATCTATGGCTTAATTTGAACAAATTATGTGGGTGGTCAGGAAGGAATTTTGAGAAGTCATTTCCCCTGTCCAGATCCCCCACTAGCTCAGAGACGCTTTCCAGAATAGTCGAGTCTGGCTGTCGTGGCCAGGCCATGCCTCCCACCCCAGCAAGCACAAAGGTTCACAGTGACAACAGTGCCCACCCCAATGCTGCTCAGGATCACCAGAAAGCTTACCTGCTGGACCCATTGCTCCTGGTTCTTAAACTTTGACTTTTCTTTTTAACCACTGACATTTGATTTTGCCACTACTACCACTCCCCTTAGCTTTACTGACCAATTCAGACCCCTTACTCTGGTTTTCTGATCTTGGTTTCTCACTTTACTCAGCTCTGCACAATTCCTTGCCTTCTGTACCATCTGGAGCTGCGGGTGGGAGATATTCCTTTCACCCCCCTTCACTTGTCCTACTAGCCCGAGACTGGCTGGGTGCCAGCTGGAAGGACACTGTGTAGCTTCTCTCTTATCCACGTGATGGAATACCATCAATAGCAATATCATCAAATACAAAGGGCATCCCTTCTACTCCAGGAAAAATACAGCAGCTGTCTAGATGGGAGTAGCTTTTTTAAAAAAATACTATTCTGTTCTATCAGTACTTACACCTAACTATCCAATTATGATTTTAAGCATATATTCTATTTTTTTAAGGGAGCAGTGACATGGTTTAGTTTCCAGTATCCTCTTAAGTTCCCTGATCCCAAGAAGGTACCAACCATGTACCCACGTATGGACCCCAGGGGGTTCTGGACAATAGTGGTGCTGACAGAAGGATGAAAGTCAACACTGCAAACCTTCATTCTTTTTTTTTTTTTTTTTAAATATGGAACACTTCACAAATTTGCATGTCATCCTTGTGCAGGGGCTATGCTAATCTTCTCTGTATCGTTCCAATTTTAGTATATGTGCTGCTGAAGCAAGCACTGCAAACCTTAATTCTGAAGCTAGACAGAAATCCAGTGGTAGAGGTGAAAGCTAGAATTTTGCTCTTAATTCGGTGTTAAATTACTAGTATCATCAAAATCTTCTAAGATCCCTCCCTGAGGCACTGGATGTGTGGCTTTTTCCAGGAAGAACTTAGGTCTGCCTTGATTTGATGACGAGAAACTGTTGAAAGAGTAACTTTGAGAGACTGGCAACCTCACAAGCATGCTGACCTGGAGGAGACAATTTACACCTCGTGCACTAGAAATTGGGAGCTGAACGAACCTTCATTCTAGCATGGGACAGGGTGGTTTAAGAAGCCTCACGGAAGACTGTGTTTGATTTTGGACAAAAATAAGCATTCTAGCAGATAGAAAACTTCTAGAAGTTTCCATTTATTGGCCTAAATTCAAAAGCTACTATTCCAGCAGGCAGAGGAAATCAGATTAAGGAGCGTGTGGTGAGTGCGGCTTTCTTCATGAGTGGTGGCAGTGGTGGTGTCCTACAGGCCACGTCACAGGGAGCCCTGAGTGGGGGCAGAGGGGAAGCCAAGCCTCCTCCCCCGCCAACCAGAGCATCCTGAAACTCCAGCACAATTCGCTACCTTATGTAGCTGGGGGTGTGGGGGAAGCCCTGACTTTAGCAAGTCACCTCACCTGGATCTAGAATCTGGGTACTGAATATCATTTTCTCGCTGTGACCCCAGCTCTATTTTGCTGCACTGCCCACAGGTTATTCAGAACGACAAGGCCTCGGGCACACATACCCTCACTCCCTCTGTGTAGCGAGGACCTGTCTGTGGGCCTCGGTTACAGAGTCCAGGAGGGACCGGGCAGAGCAGGCCTGGCTGGAGCTTCCACAGTGGTGGAACTTGGGGCAGGGATCTGGGAGGAGTCAGGCTCTAGGAAGCAGTGTTTCTCAGCGTGCTTTTTGTTATTACTGCTCCTTAAGGGGAAGAGTTAATTGAGTTTATATTTATCCATAACCAGAAAAATCAAATACTACTAAGGAATAAGATTCTGTCGGGGGAGAGGGGCTGAGTTTCGGAGGGCCACAAACCACTGTAATATCTAAGATTTATTTGCTGCCCCTACCCCAAGAACCAGTTTTCATCCCCTTGGGGGCGATATTTCCCCTTTTGAGAATGCTTGTTACAGAAGGATGGCGCTTCCGTGAACAGCACAGTGCACGGGGTGAACTGTCTACTTAGGCTTCTTCCTGCTTGCTCAGACTCCTTGTCTTCTGCACCCTTAAGGATGAGTTCAGCGGCAAGTTATAGGGATCAGGCCTAAACGGCCTGAGACCACAGGGATGCTTACTTTTTACTTAAGAAGTCTAGATTTAGGTGCAGTGACTCGATGCCAGCAAAGGCACAGGCTCTTTCCATTTACCCAGTCAGCTGTGTATCAGGAATGTCTGTGCTCATGGCTACAAGATGGCTGCAGCAGCTCCAGGCATCAGTCCACACGTGACTGCATTTGAAAGGAAGGGAGAAGAGAGAGGGCAACAAGCAATGAAGCAATGAAGAAGGATCAAATGACTGGTAGGCAACTTAACAGTGGCTGACACTTCTCTCTCTTTTTCTTTTCACTTATTTCCTCACTCCTTTAACTTTTGCCTTTAGGTAAAGGTAAAAGGCAAACCCACCCAACCCAAACCCACATGTGCTTCACTATGCATCCAAGTGCAAGGGAGCGCTAGCAGGAATGCTCGGTGGTTGACCTCAAGCAAGTACTTACTATCTCTGGGATTCAGCTTCCCACTTAGGAATTACACAGCCTAGATGCCCTTTTTTATGTAATTTTTTTTTCTTTTTTTTTTTTTTTTGGACATGGTCTCACTCTGCTGCCTGGGCTAGAGTGCAGTGGCATCATCATAGCTCACTGCAACCCCAAACTACTGGGCTCAAGCTATCTTCCTGCCTCAGCCTTCCAAAGTGCTGGGACTACAGTTGTGTGCCACCATGCCAGGCTATTTTTAAAATTTTTTTTTGTAGAGACAGGGTCTTGCTATTGCCCTGGCTGGTCTTGAACTCCTGGGCTCAAGTGATCCTCCCGCCTCGGCCTCCTGAAGTGCTGGGATTATAGGCGTGAGCCACTGCACCCGACCAACATAAACATTTTATTGAAGTAGAATATAAAGGCTCACAAATTGTAAATGTATTACTTGATGAATTTTTACAAAAAAAAAAAAAACGCAGCCCCCAGATCAAAAACAGAATATTATCAGTACCCCAGAAACTTCCTATAAAGGTAATGCTATTCTGACTTCTTGCACTATATGTTAGTTTTGCCTGTTTTCCAACTTTATGTAAGTGGAATCCTGTAGTAGATATTCTTTTGTATCTGGCTTTCACTCACCATTATGTCTGTGAGAATCATTCACCATGTTGTTCCTTCATTCTCACTGTTGTATAATATTCCATTGTGCTAATGTACCACATTTATTTATGCATTCCACTGTTGATAGTCATGTGAGTTGTTTCTAGTTTTGGCTACTGCATAGCGCTGCTGGGGAGATTTTCGGATCCATCTTTTGGTGAATATACATATGCATTTCTGTTGTGTTCTGAAAGCATGTGATGTCACATGATGTGTGAACGTTCACTTCTAGATGCCTTTTAAGGATCATTCCTAGAGATGGAACCAAACACTGTCATGGAGGCATGCAGCCAGTGAGTATGTTTTCCATCCCATCCAAAGAGTCACTGCTAACAAGACTCAATGACAGGGCTTCTAGTATTGTCAGTTCAAGCTTTTCTCTAGCCCAACCTCTCTAATGGGTAGCCACATCCATGCCCACACCCCAACGCACCAGAGCCTGCTTGTGAAGAGAGCCAGGTAGCAGTTGTCCTTCCGTGGTGGCAGCCAATTGCATTTCTACGGCCAGATGAGACCCAGCTGCTTTGGGACTTTGGAAGATATCCACTCCACTGTGATCCACTTCACAGCCAGAATTGTGAAATGAAGGAATCAACAGATGGTGTAGTTCATCTGAACTCTTCTCCTAAATTTTAAGCACCTGGTAGATGCTCAATAAAAATAACCATTAAAGTTTAGGGGCAAAAAGACCTTGTCACAAAATTTTGTAATAGAAACTTGCCTTTTAAGCAAGTTTCCAGTAAACAGGAAATTTCTACAAACTAAGCACTTACAAATGTGATTTACAAAAGGAGGTCTGGAATGTCAATTTATGGTTTAGAGAAATGGATGGAGCTATGAAAACAATGTTTCTCAAAGTACAGTCTATAGATCAGCATTGGCATAAGCATCACTTAGGAGGCTGTTAAAATTTTAAAAATTAAGAATTAATTTAAATTCAAAATTAATTAAATTAAAAATTTAAAATACTCCAGGCCTCACCCCAGAAACAGAATCTCCTGGGTGAGGTCTGGAAATTTGCATTTTAACAAGCTCCTAGGTGGTTCTTAAGTACCCCAAAGTTCGAGATTCACAGCACCAATTCCATGACTGTGTTGCACTAGTCACTGCATGAGGGTCTTCATGCTTTGGGGAGGCTAGGAGTTCAATATGGAGAGAGAAAATGATCCTATCGTTTACCCACAAGCCCCTCTGCTGGTTCAGGGGCAAGTTCCAATTTCTTGTTTGCAAAACACTTCAGGTCTTAGACTCAAGTGGACCTTGCTTCTTTCCTGGGACATCATTGGCTGAATTGAATTGTCCACATAATTTTGGGCCCGGCACGGTGGTTCATGCCTGTGATATCAGCACTTTGGGAGGCCGAAGAAGGAGGATTGCTTGAGGCGGGGAGTTCAAGACTAGCCTGGGCAACAAAGGAAGACCCCTGTCTCTACAAAAAAAAATTTTTAATATATATATATATATATATATGTATTTAAAATTTCACCTGGAGCCATGTCCAAGAAGCCTTGAGCAAGTGGACTCCTACAAAAAATTTTAAAAATTAGCCAGGCATGGTGGCATATGCCTGGAGTCCTAGCTACTTGGGGGGGCTGATGTGGAAGGATTGTTTGAGCCCAGGAATTCGAGGTTACATGAGCTGTGATTGTGCCACTGCACTCCAGCCTGGGTGACAGAGTGAGACCCTCTCTCTCAAAAAAAAATTGTCCACACAATTTTGTCTCTGTTGGGAATTGCGCCTTTTCAGTTGACCCTGCCTTGTTTGGGACAGCCCTCTGTGGCTTGCTACATGTCACTCTGAATGGTCTCTGAAAACCTCCTTTGTCTTCAGCAGCCGTCCACTTCAGAAATGGTGGTGTTATTTTGAGGCAGGGCTTGGGATGCCATATAGAATAAAGCTATGATTGTACTAAAGACCAGAAGAGGATAAGCAGCTCACACAAACACGAAGAAGGCCGAAGCACAAGCTGTACCAGGGGAGAGAATGCTTTGCTGAGACTGCTTTGTTTCTGAGGTCTGGGTACCCATGTACAGCCCGATAGGCTTGCTAGTGAGGTTTATAGGATTCCAGTTTGGCAAACTTACTAAATTATGAGGCCCAAGGTCCTGTCTCCTGAAAAGTGCCAGCCTAAGTGCCTAAGATTCCCTATGGATAGAGAAGGCCCCATGCTGTGTTCTTGGGTTCTGATGGCATTGGGGACCTCCCGGAAACCCCATGCACACACATCCAGTGTCATGCTCAGGGCTTAGCCCTAAAAATCCAAGCTGCTCTCCATAAATTCCAACAAACACCACAGCCTTCTATTCTGACACAGAAACTTCACACACTTCCTCCTTACCACTATGTTGCTTTAAAAACTTTTAGTAGAAGCACAGTCATATGCTCTGGGACAGTTATTTCAGTGACAATTTTTTACCACAAGGAACACTGAAATATAACAGGAAATGGTGAATATGAACAGACAGGCCTGGGCTAAATTTGAATGGTGGAAACTTTCTACCAAAATATTTTCCGTGGAAGTTCACTTTCTTTAGTTTTGATGGCTACCCACTGGATCATTGTGGCTAGATGCCATTGACCAACCAGGAAATCGGAAAATAAATAAATAAACTCTTTCATATGGCCTTTTAGGAACTCTGGTTCTTTTCTTTTCTTTTCTTTCTTTCTTTCTTTTTTTTTTTTTTTTCGGTGGTAGCATAGATAAGTGGTAGTCTGATTCAAACTGAGCAAATGGAGGAGTTTGGAGTGCAGCATATTTAATTATGAAACTCTGTGATTATTATTTTATAAGAATAGTAGAGAAAACCTGAGAGAGAGGGAAAGGAAGGGAATTAACATTTAGGGAGAACCTATGCCACGCCAGCACCTTGCTAGGAACATGACCTAGAGAATGCTATGTAACTCTCATAAGGTAAGTATTATTATCTGTTCTCCATCCTCTCCCCTCTTAGGTTAGAAACAGGTTTGCTGAGGTTAATTTGCTCATGGTCACCCACTTGTAGTGACAAAGCAGAAATTCAAATGTGGGTCTTTTTAAACATTTATTATTTATTTATTGTACATATTTATGGGGTACAAGTGCAATTTTGCTACATTAACATACTGCATTGGGATGAAGTCAGGACCTTCAGTGCATCCATCACTGGAGCAATACACGTATCCACCAAGCAACTTCCCCAAATGTGGATCTTTTTTCACTTTTCCTTGGTGCCCTAAAGAGAAAGCTGTTGGGAGTTAAGGAACTAAGATCTCCATTATGTTAAGGTGGTGTTGTAATTAATAAATTGCACCATTCAATAAGAAAAACCTATACATCTATAGAATGCTCATTTCTGTGTTATTTTAATGCTAATTCAGTAGAACAGATAGTCTGTAGTTGTTGTCAGCAGCCCTTGAATATAAAAGTATTAACAATTTTACCCAAGTTCAAGAGGACCAGAGCTTGGCACTCCTATGAGGTAGATGCAGCATTTAAAATTTTTCCCAGTGCCCTCGGCGTCCTATTTTTCCCAGCCAAGGCAGACTTATGTGGGGGAGATAAAAGATGATAGCTTGAGGACTAAGGGTCCAACCCTGTAAATTACACCAGGGGAAATAATGGAAGGTCTTTGAAGATCACAGTCTCTGACTGATATTTTGGGTCAGCTTCAACTCCGCATTCCACTTGTTTCTAGAGAAAACTGAGAGAGACCTTAGGGAATCCCAACGTCAAGATCTGTCACCACTTTTTAGCAAGTAGAACCGGACAACCTAAGGAGTTTGGGAATGGGTAGGAGACAATGTGCTCCATCGCCTCGAGCCATCACTTTGCTAAACAGATTGATGACCCTCTGATGACTTGGCCTTAGAAACAGAAGCTCCAGGGCCAGTTAAGGTGAAAAAAGGAGGTGAACTTACACCCCAAAGATCTGGAAGTAACCCCCTGACCATCTGCACCAGGCCAGCAAATGAAGCTGAAGACTCCAGCTCAGCCAAAGGCCTGGGAAGCAAACACAAATGCATGAAAAATAACTTGAACCTCATGGTTCTTTCAAAAGTCTGGCTGAAGTGGGAGTTAAGAGTCATATATCATTTGAAGCACTCTTTCTTTTTCTTTATTTACGGATGCTTACTCTTCTGAGGTTTAACCTTACATAAACTCAGCTTAGCTGCGGAAGCAAGGCTGCACGGGCAGCTCGGCGTGAATCTGAAGAAACCCACACTGCCTCCTTGAATTCCCTTCTGGGTTCCCACCTGATGTTCTCTAGCTCCTCTGCGCCTCCAAACCCTTTATGCTATTCTTATGATACGCGTCGTAATTCCTTCTATTTGGGGTTACTTGTGCGCGTGCCTTAGTGGCCAGAAGACCCTGACTCACGTGCGTGGCCCCAAAGCCCCCAGGCCGAAGCGTGGCTACCGGCGGGAGCGTCAGGAAGTGCGGTGGAACGGAATAGGATCCTCCAACGTCTTTTTCCACCTCTGATTTCCGTTAAACATTTGCTCTGGGGGCTGCGCGCGGCCTCCGCACGGAAGGCGTCCCCAGGCGAGGTTGGCCACCCCGGCTCGGCCGCGGAGAGCCGAGGGCGCACTTCCTGCCGCGCAGGGCGGGGCGGGGCGGGGTCGCCCACCTCCCCCCACCCCTGTCCCCGCCCCCTCCCCCTCCCCGGCGGCCGCGAGCGGGGGCGGGGCCGCGAGCGGGGGCGGCGTGGCGCTGCGGGCAGGGCGCCGCGGCAGAGCTGCTGGCGGACCCGCGGCGGGCTCGGGCGCGGAGCGGGGGCGCGCGGCGCGGAGCAGCCCAGCACGGCGCCGGCAGAGTCACGCCGGCGGGTGGCGGCGGCTCCCAGCCCAGCCGGTGCAGGGCCTCTGGCCGAGCGGCGGCCGAACGGGGCCTCGGGGAGCCAGCTGCGGCGGGCGGCAGGAGGAAGCGGCAGCGGCGCGTCCCTAGAGGAGCGCGCCATGGCGGGCGGGCCCCCCAAGGCCCTGCCGTCCACGGGGCCCCACTCCCTGCGCGACATGCCGCACCCGCTGGCTGGCTCCAGCAGCGAGGAGGCCGTGGGTGGCGACAGCACGCCCAGCCCGGACCTGCTGATGGGCCGCAGCTTCGGTGACAAGGTGAGGCGCCTGTCGTTCCCGGGGAGGGGGGATGATGGATCCAGAGCCACCCTGGGCCTGGGGCCGCGCCCACCCTGGTGCCCCTTCCTAGGGGACTGGCGTGCCCTTGCCCCTGGAGCCTTCGGAAAAAGCGTCTCCTATGCCGCCTCCGCGGGGTCGCAGCCGCAGGGGGAGCGGCCGGAGAGAACGGGCTGCCCTGGCTGTGACTGGTCGCGAGCGCGGGTGACAGCTGGTGGGGAGCGGTCCCGCCTGCGTGTTGGGGCTGGAGGCGTGTGTGCAGTGCTCGGCGCCTGTGTCCTGAGATGGGGTCCCAAGTTGCTCCAGGTGTATCCCTGAAGGCTGAGCTGCTGAATAACTTGTAGCTCCTTCAGTTTCCCGAGACTGCAAGGAAGCAAGAGTTAATGGCTTTGCGCTGGGAGGACTGGGCAGCCTTGGTCTCACTGCAAGGGTCGTCGTCTTCTCCTGTCTGTCATGTGGGGAGTGATCTTTGTTTAGGTTTGTTGTTTGCCCTTAGGAGTCACCTGACTCAGACCCCAGCCGGCGGCGGGAGGAGAGTCTCGCTGTGGTTTTCTGTCTGGGGCTCCATTCACCTCTTTCGGCCTACCACACTGTTTAGGTTTGGCAGAGGCTGGTTTTGTGGTCGATGGAAAGAAAGCTCGCCCTTTGACCTTCTTTGTGCAGAGGGAGGCTCCTGATTCAGAGCGGCACAACTCTCCTGCTGCTTTGAGAGACAGCACAGTCCAGCGAGGGGTAAGGGGCGGCATACCCCCTCCCCCATCGCCAGTTCTGCTGCGACCGGGACTTGAGCAGTGATTGTATCAGCGCTCCTGGTGCCACTTAGTCACCAATTGCACAAACTAGAATTGTTCTCAGCACTTGTGATCAGGATTTCCTCTTAGTAAAATACTAAATGCGTTCCTCCTTGTCCCAATATTAATGGAGTCAAGACACCTACCTTTCTTTCCCCGTTAGATGGGAGAGCATGCGGTAACAATGAGTAGGAGAAAATACAATTTGCTGGCCTCACAGTCAGAAGGGCACTGAGCACTCAAAATAGCTAGGGAGTGGGGCTTAATGTACCTTCCAGAGAGGGGTTGTGAAAGCAGGGAGTGGGGTGTAAAGCATTAGGAACAAGAAAACTTAAAAAGCTAATGAAACCAGTGGATTGAGCAGCTATGTGTGTGTCTTTGTCATTCTCTTTATTTTATAGAAGATTATATAGACCATATGAAGGCTTATGTTGCTTAGAGATACCTTGCTCACATTTGACTTTCAAAAAGTAATTGTTGAATGATTGAGTAATTTGCTTTCTTATGGACAGAAATTGGTCTTAAATGAATGTGGTATAGGAACTGAGGTTAAACCTTCTGCTTTCCTTCTCAGTTCTGTATAGGATAATGAATTCATTATCTATTGCTGTGTAACAAATTGCCCTAACATTTACCACCTGAAAATAGTGTCTGGTGGACAGTCTGGGAGCTGCTTACCTGGGTGGTTCTGACTTAGCTGTTGGCTTGGGCTGCAGTCATCTGACGGCTGGATTCAGGGAGGAACCGCTTCCAATCTCACTCAGTGGCTGTGGGCAGGCCTTAGCTACTTTGCATGGGGCTGTCCCATGTGGCAGCTGGTTTCCCCAAAGCAAGTGATCCAAGAGAGCCCAAGACTCCAGCCAGTCTAATATAACCTAATCTTGAAAGTGACATATCTCTGCCATATCTCTGTACCAGACTGACACTGGTACAATGTGGGAAGAGGATGTGAATACCAAGGTGTGAGTATCAGGAGGTGGGGATCACTGGGGCCATCTTGGAGGCTGGCTACTACAGATAGCTATTTTAAATATTTCCTTAATGATCTGCTCTTGGATGATACCTGACTCAGGAGTATGGGCATTTTACTGGTAAGTACTCAGAGTACAAATGACCTATACCACCAAGATCTGGTTAGTGGGCAGGAAGTCAGTCCTAAGTCTGATTACTTTTGGTTTCCTTTACAGGGTCAGTTCTGTGAGAGAGAAAGTCTTGAAGTCATTATTATTAATTATGAAATATTTAGTAGGTCTCCTAACAGCTGTGGGGAGCATCTAAATGACACCATTCTCAAGGGCCTGATTTATAGTAAGCCACTTTTCCTTAGAGGCTAAGCATTGTAATTTCTTTCTCTGACTAGGAGTAACATTTTCCTTGAATCTTGGCATACACGTGTGTTCTCATAACGCTGAAGAAATTTCTGTAGAGAGAAGCTAGCAAGCAACAGAGGTGAATCAGAACCAGCGGAAGGAAGCCTTCCCTTTGGCGGGCTTTCTCTTGCCTTGGCAGTGTGGAGGGCATGTAGGAAAGTCGATTGCTGTGGTCAGTCTTTGAAAAGAAGCCTGGTTTGTAGTCTTTTTGGACATTGGGGTTGTGATCCTGGATGCCAGGGATTCAGGGTCAGTTCTGGGCAAGGGGAATGAAGGTGTGACAGGCCATCCGTAGTGCAGGGTCATTATGCAAAGGGGAATTGCTTTCTGTGGGCCCAGGCTGGTGCCATGAGGAGGATAGTCTTGTGTCTCCATCCAGCTGACACTTCTGAATGGCCTCTGTGGTGCTTGGGTAGGAGAGAAAGACCAAATGTGATGGACTGTCCATCTACCCACTTCTCAAATCATTCAAACCATGGTGTGATGGGAGGATCCTTTCTATCTACCAGGGGTTGCTAGGACTAATTTTTCTGTACAAGCTAAACTCAAAAGACCTCATATCACTGTAGCTTTCATCTCCATCTAAAATGTAAATAATCACTTGGCCTACCTTTCCTCTTTTTTACTTTCATCTGCAAATTGCTCTGGGCCAAGGGTGGGGAACCTATAGCCTTAAGGCCACATGGGGCCCTCCAGATCCCCAAGTGCAGTCCCTCAACTGAATCCATACTTCACAGAACAAAAGGATTTGTTCTGGAAAGTTTGAATTCAGTCAAAAGGCCACACTCAGAGATCCAGAAGGCCACACGTGGCCCCAAGGCCGCAGGTTCTCCACCCCACTTTAACCCCTGTGGAGCCATATTCAGTGGTTAACTTCTCTTCATACATCCTCAACCTCTTCACTAAACTCTTCATCTTCTTCCTGCACCCTTAGGTCACTTAAGACTTTCCCTGAGGTGTTCACAATAGAGATGTCTTTTCTTCCCGTACTCCATTTATGTCAGGTTCAGGAGGTGGGAGTCGTTTCCTCTAGTCCCCCATTGCCTTGTATTAATACAGACCAAGCTCTGCTCTTTTGAGGCTCATGTCATTCTTTTTATTCATTCAGCAAATATTTGAGGGCCTATACTATGAGCCAGGCACTGTTCTAGGAACTTGAGAGGAATAAAGCTAAAGACCCCTGCCCTCATTGGGTACATTTTAGTAAGTACATTACTGTATCGTACAATAAATACTATGGAAGGAAGAAAAAGTAGAGCAGGGAGAGGGGCATTCAGGATCCCTGGCCACAGGGAAGGGGATTCAGGTGGGCCTTATTGAAAAATAGAGATTTGAGCAGACTTGAAGGAGGTGAGGGAGTTAGCAGGTGGATGTCTGGAGAAGAGCCTCTAGGTGGAGGGAACAGCTGGAGCGGAGGCCCGAGGGCAGGTGCCTGATGTGTCAGGGAACAGCCTGGAGGCAATGTGGCTGGGGGCAGAGTGAGCAGTGGAGAATCATATGCTGAGAGCAGAGAAGGGTAGAGTCACATTGTGCTGAGTGTGGCAGGCCTGAGGACTTTGGCCTTTACTGTGAGTGCCTTGGGGAAGTGAGGTTCGTTATAGGGTCTTGAGCAGGAGGGCAGAGTTTGACTTCCGTGTTAAAAGGATCTCATTGGCTGTTGAAGTGAGACTACCTTATTTGATTATTCCACTGAATCAGTTAGGACGCTTTTTACTTAAAAGGATATAAACTGAATGCAAATTGGCTAGAGAGAAAAAAGAAAATTCTACTGGCTCACGTAGTTGAAAAGGCCTAGGTATTTTAGCTTCAAGAATGGCTGGAACAAGGTATTCAAATGATGTCGGAGATCTGTCACTTTCCATCTCTTGGCTCTGCTTTCTTCTGTTAGCTTTATTCCCAAGCTAGTGAAGGGCTAGGTTCCACAAACAAGCTTCACAGCTGCAACAGAAAGAGAGCACACCTTTCCTGATAGTTCTGGCAAAAGCTCTGGGCTGGTGTCTCATTGGCCTAAATTGGGTCAGGCGCCTAAGCCAGTCTTTGTGATCCTCATTGCTCAGACCTGGATCAGGTGCTTATCTTTGCCATGGGGGATTTTTTTTTTTTTTTCAAATTGTGAAATATATACAGGAAGTATATGAAAAATGTGTCTATATAGTTTAAAGGATAAAACGAACAGTTTAAAGAATAATTAAAGAATAATAAAATGAACACTCATGTTGCTACTCCCAGATTAAGACATAGAATATTACTAGTATTTTGGAAGCCTCCTCTATGACTGGGGAGGAAGGAGGTGATTTCCAAAGCAAAATCAGGGTGCTGTTACCAGAAGGAGTGAATGTTGGACAAGCAGGAAGCAACAAATATCCACTACAGACTTTTCACTACCTTTTCCTTCCCTGTCATTTTCTAACTTCACTGCTTCTCACTCTCATTCATTGAAATCTTTAGACCCCAATTTACTGCATTCTCAAATCATGTCCTCATCTCAGGGGTCTTAACTATCCACATGGCTGATCTGTCCAAGTCTCCATCTCCAGAGCAATCAGTTTCTTCTTTAATCACCTTTGTCTTTTTTTGGTTTTGTTTTTCTTTTTAACAATTCATCTGCCCTTTCCCATGGCCACACCCTACACTCTGCATTGTAATAACTAGACCCACTCCAGCTCTGAAGTAGTGCCATTAGATATCACCTTTTTAAAAAAATAAATTTATTGGCCGGGCGCGGTGGCTCACGCCTGTAATCCTAGCACTCTGGGAGGCCGAGGCGGGCGGATTGTTTGAGTTCAGGAGTTCAAGACCAGCCTGAGCAAGAGCGAGACCCCGTCTCTACTAAAAATAGAAAGAAATTATATGGACATCTAAAAATATATATAGAAAAAAATTAGCCGGGCATGGTGGCACATGTCTGTAGTCCCAGCTCCTTGGGAGGCTGAGGCAGTAGGATCGCTTAAGCCCAGGAGTTTGAGGTTGCTGTGAGCTAGGCTGATGCCACAGCACTCACTCTAGCCCGGGAAACAGAGCGAGACTCTGTCTCAAAAAAATAAATAAATTTATTGTGTATATTTAAGGTATACAGCTTGATGTTATGGGATATATATAGATAGTACAAAGTTTACTATAGTGAAGCAAATTCATATATCCATCATCTCACATAGTTACTCTTTATTATTTTTTTTTTGTGGCAGAAGCAGCTAAAATCTACAGACTTAGCATGATTCCCAAATATAGTGCAATTGTTACCTGTAGTCCTCATGTTGTACATGAGATCGCTTGACTTGTGCCTCCTGTGTATTTGCTACTTTGTATCCTCTGACCTAGCCTCCTCATTGGCCCACACTACTAATTGGTTCTCTTGGTATATTTGAGTTTTTTTCTGATTCTGCTTATAAGTGCGATCATGCAATAGTTTTTTTCCTGTGTTTGGCTTATTTCACTTAGCATCATGTCTTTTAGGTTCATCTACCTTATGGCAAATGACAAGATATTCTTTTTTAGAGCTGAATAATATTCAGTTGTGTATATGTGTGTGTACGTATATATGTGTGCATGTGTGTTCTTTATCCGTTTGTTTGTTGAGACACAGTTTGTTTCCATATCTTGGCTCTTGTGATTAATGCTGCAGTGAACATGGGAGTGCAGATTTCTTCAAGAGGTGGTGATTTTGTCTTCTCTGGGTATATGTCCGGGAGAAGGATTGCTGGGTCCTGTGGTAGTTCTGTTTTTAATTTCTTTAGCAACCTCCATGCTGTTTTCCATAGTGGCCATGCCAATCCACATGCTCACCAACAGTGTACAAGGGTTCCCTTTTCTCCACATATGTCATCTTCTCTTGCCTTACCCTCCTGTCTTTCTGGGTCTCTGAGTCAGTAACCCTGACTACGCTGCTCCCTGACCTCCTTTGGATTCTGTGGCCCATCTCATCAGTTATTCCTGTCACTATATTCAGTCCCCTTGTTCTCCTCCTTTCATAGCACACCCTGGATCATTCCATTGGTTCTTGTCTTTTGCCTATGCCCAGGGACCTTGAGCATTGCTGCCCATGTGAGTTCACAGGTTCCGACCATGGCTGGGCCTTGGTGGTGCTGGCACTTCCTTCTTTCCATAGTAGGCCCCCGTTCTGCACAGTGGCTGATCTGACGCTCTTCTCTGCTCCTCACGCTCCCACCCCACCCCCCGTTCTGCGGATGGCCTCACCTTGCACCTTAGAGAAGGTGGAAGCCACCAGAAAGGCACTTCCTTTCACCAGATTACAAAATGCTCTGCTGAATCCATGGCCCTCTTTTCTTTCTGGCCCCTTGTTCCAGTAGAAGATGGTAAGGCTGATCGTACGTATAGCCCACCTCTTCTAGCCTCTTGGAGACCACTCTGTTCGTCATCCTGCCTTACACCTGTGTCTTCAGACGCCCTCTCAACTGGCTCATTCCTATCAATATTTAAACACGCTTAAGTTGCTCTCATTTTTAAAACAAAGACTCAAAGTTCTGCTGTGATGCTCTTCCTTCCTCCATCTTGTGCCTGTTTTGTGACTCCTCTTCACAAACTTTCTGAAAGGAAGGTTTGCTGCTCTTGTCTCTGATTCCTGGCCTCTGGTGTACTCCTCAGCGTCCTGCTGTCTGGTTTCTGACTTTGCTCCTCAAGATCCCCAGTGACTTCCTCATTGCTAAATCCACTAGTAGATGCTTTACAGTCCTTATCTTACCTGACTTCTTGGAAGGCAGCACTTGATCCTGTCCACACCCTTCTGCTTGCAACACTTCCCCTCGGCTTCCTGTTTTAGAGTGAGTGTGTGCTCTGGAACCAGGTCTTCTGGATTTGATGAATGCTTCACTACTTATTGTCTTACAATGAGCAGATTATTCAACCTCTCCGAGCCACAGTTTCCTCATCTATAAAAAGGCGATACGAGGAGTACCTACATCACAGGTTGATAGGAAGAGCTGGTGTGTTTGTAGTTAGAGTACTGCCTGATACATAATGTGCCTTTAATAAGTGTGAGGTTGTTATCATTCCTTGATGTTGTACTCTCGACCTTTCTTTCTACATTTTTGCCTATTTTTTGTCAATTTCTGTATCAGTTGTGGTCTGATTAGGGAATAAGAACCACAGAGGTATTTCAAACCGAGAGACTCTAAAACAGGGAGTCAGTTACATAGGTGATGGAAGATGTGAGAAGCCCAGCAGGGGGTGATAGGCAGCCCGGACAGTCGCAATAGCAGGAAGCCGTGGTCACCCTCAGGGTTGGAGGTCTGGGGAGGAGGTTATGTTCAGTAGAGCCCAGGAGCTTCTGTGGGAACTAGGACTGTATTGGGGCTGCTCAGCGAGAGCTGGGGCCACCGAGGAAGGGAGCGCTAGAAAGGAGACAGAGAGAGGGGCTGTGCTCCGGGGAGAAGTATCCTGGCTTCTCCCGTCATCCTGCCTTCTGGTCTTTCATCAATATCTTCCACTGGCCAAAATAGCATCCTTGGTGGACATGTGACCCTAACAGAGCCAATCAGTCTTTCCTGAGGTTTGCTAGATGGATGCTGGGGGGAAGAATGCCTTTCTTTCTGTTAGATTATGAGCGATTGTTTCCTGCAACGGGGAGAGTGCCTGGCTTATGAATGAAGCCGGAGGGGGAAGGAGCGCTAGGAGAGGAAGAGGGGCACGATCCTTTGAGTTCTGGATCTGACGGTGCCGCCTGTGCCTGAAGCCAGCATGGCTTCCTGGTTATAGGAGGTCATAAATTCCCTTCTGTTGACACTATTTTCAATTTAGTTTGTTACTTGAAACAACAACAAGAAATGGACCAATACTATGGTCTTAAAATATGAAGTGAAATTGAGTTTTCCTTGGGGCGTATTGAGAAGGGGGTGTTTAATTGCCTTGGTCAGCCCCACTGTCACGATGTGTGTCTGCAAATCGGCTGAGTGGCGGAGGTTGTGTTTTCACCAGGTCCCTGAGGTCTGAGGGGGCTTTCAGGGGGCGAGTGGAGAAAGCCCCACAGCGGAGGGTGTGTAGCTTGAGCAATCTCTCAAGGCAGGAAGTACCTGTGGCTGCTGGAGGAGGATTGAGTTGGGTGATGTGTCAGGAGTGGGCTTTGAGAGTCTACAGGTGGAGTCAGGTGAGAGGAGGTGGGTGGACAGGTCAGGAGGAGACGGAAGACTGCTTTGAATGCTGTGATGTGGAGGTTAGCTTTTATTCTTTCCGCAGTAGCCAGCCTAGGGGGGTTTTGAGCAGGGGAATGTGTGATCAGTGCTCAGGATGGGGAGAGACTGGCAGGGAAAGAGGTAAGGTAGGAAGGGTTAGCCTGGTTTAGGTAGGAGTTGTTGCCCGGGAGAAGAAAGATTGGAAAATGTAAAGATAAGGAATTTGATGGTGTGGGTGTGAGTGTTTTCTAGTCCAGGAGACTGATGGTGAATGGTGAGAGGGAGCGCAGACTGGGGGCAGGTGTGTGAGTGAAGTGTGAAGATAGGTAGGAAGCGGTTTCAAGCAGGTGTTTAGGATAGAAGCCCACTCTTGACAGCCTGCTCAGACTTCAAGGCTCAACAAAATGCTGCCTCTGGGAAGCTCTTCTTCATTATATAGAAGTGTAATCCCAGTACATCCAAATAAGATAGGAGTGGAAGATGCAGACGTAGAGGTCAGAATTTAGACAAAGTGAATATTGACAATAAAATGCAGAGCAGGATGTCATCGCAGTTTGAGAATTGAGTACTAGTGGAGGCTGCGGGTAGAAGGCAGGTGTTCCCTGATGAACGAGAGCCTCTCAAAGTAAAGTGAGTACATAAACAACAGCCTGGCCACCGGGCACCCATTCATGTATGAGCAATTGGGTTTGTTTCCCAGATATCAGAGGGGTTGTGTGCTGTCCCATGTCTGCCCTGCCCCACAGAAGTCTTCATTTTGGCGGCCAGCGCAGGGATCAGGAATTATGGTCATTTGTCTGAGTTTTTGTGTATGTGTGTGGGGCAGTAGGGATGTTCCGCAAAGGTGTTTCTGGGCTCCTGTTAGAGAAAGGGCACGGGCAGGAGAAGCACAAGGCATGCCTGGGTGGCAGAGTGCGGGCGCTGTTCAAAACCCCCTGTAGCTCTTGAGCGTCTGCTCCATGCCTGGCTCTGTGCTAGATGCAGGGGATGTAGAAAAAGATAAAAAAGGTAAAAAAAAAAAAAAAAAAAAAAAACCCTCCCTGTGAGGTTCATGGTCCAGTGAAGAATAGAGACACATCAACAGATGGTTGCAATAGAATGTGAAAAATGCTGAATGTATTTACTAATTCTGTGGCCTTGGGCAAGTTTCTTAACTTTGTAATGCCGCTGTTCCTCCCTATCTAAATTCTGGATTATCTTACATGGGCAATTCTGAAGCTTAGATGAGTATTTATAATAGCATCTGGGACACACTTAAGTACTATGACAATGCTAGGTGTTACTGCCTTAGAAGCAGACCCTGAGAAAGGATTTAACTGCCAGCTGTTTGTCTGAGAGGTGAAGAAAGCAGCATTAGAGGAGCAGGGAAGTGAGACAGGTGATCAGTACAGGTTGCGTTACCAAGCCAGTTTCCTCTGAGCATGGCTGGAGCTTTACCCTGCAGGGAAACCCTGGGAGCCTGTCTAGAACACAAACCTCGGTTATCTCCGCTCCAGGTGAGGAAGCTGGGGTCTCCAAACGTGCAGCTCTCATCAGTTGTTGGTTGAAGGCTGCTTGGGTGGGGTGTTGGGGCATTAATTCCCAAGCAGTTTCTAGCCTGCCCCTTGGGTGGGCAGAGCAGGTTCAGCAGTCAGGGGAAGCAGTCAGGCCAAGAAATGCAGATGCTGGCAGTTGGTAGTCAGGCCAGTGAGCACTGAAGTGTGGTCAGGGCGAGGGGACATATGGGTGGGGACAACAACAGCATCTGCTACAGTTATTATGGAAGTTCTTTACGGGGAATGAAGTCAGGTGGCTTTTCCGAAGGAGATGATGTTTGAGCTGAATGAAAAAGTAGATGTTCTGCAAACAGACACAGGAAGGAAGAATAAATCAGGCAGGAAAAACAGCACGTGCCCAAGGCTTAGCAGTGTCAAGTGATGCACGCACGGTGTGTGAGGGGATTGGTGAGTACTGAGGCTGGAAAGGTTGGTAGTGTGCAGATTGTGGTCTGTAGTGGCACATAGTAAAGGCTTTAACCTGAGCAATTGGGAGCCCAGCCAGTGTTTTAAGCAGGGGAGGATCAGGGCCATATTTGTGGTTAGAGAGTCACCGTGATTGGGTGGGTAGAACCTGGAGGCAGGGAATCTGGGGAGAAGGGTGTTGCAGAGGAAGGGTGGGGAGGCAGTTTTAGTAGGGATGGACTCACTGGATTCAGAGTGTACAGGTTAGGAGTTTTGTTTGCAAATGATGGATATCCAGCAAAAAGGTGAATCTATTGGCAGGCTCACTTCAGCGACAGGAGTGAGCTGCAGCCAGGGGTCTGAATGCTACCGAGCGTCAGTTTTATTCTCTCAGGCCAGCTTCATCCATGTGGGGGTAAATCTGGCAACTGGCAGCTGGTATCCCTCACATTTCTCTGCTCTGTCTCCAGAAAAGGGATGAATCTCTTGTCCAGGGGAAAAGGTCAGGGAGACCTGGCTTGGCTCACATGCCCACCTTTAGGCCAGTCAGCTGGGCCATGAGAATGAAGTGTGTGATTGACCCAGGTTGGCCCAGGAGCTCAACTTGGGCCAATCATCTAGGGCTGGGGGAGGAGTCTGAAGGAATAAGTCCTAATTCCAGTCCCAGGGGTCCAGAAGCAGCCCTGAGATGTGCTAGACACAGAGTGAAAGATCACTACCCGGGAGACCCTTGGGTCACTGGCTTTAGTAACTGGCTGAATAATGGTGGCAAGAATAAAACAGTAATTTGAGGAAAAGCAGGCCAAAAATTAAACTGTAGGTTTTCTAAGCATATATACTTAACAAAATTGTGGTATCATTCACATACCATAAAATTTACCTTTTTAAAGGATGCATTTTAGTGGCTTTCAATATATTCACAAGATTGTACAACTGTCACCATATCTAACTCTGGAATGTTTTTATCACCTCAAAAAAAACCCAACACCCATTAGCAGCACTCTCTATTTTCCCTCCTTCCAACCCCCAGCAACCATTAATCTGCTGTCTCTATGGATTTGCTCATACTGGACATTTCATTTAAATGGAAGCATACAGTATGCATGTCTGGCCTTTTGTGTCTGCCTTCTTTCCCTCCGTCCAATGTTTGAAAGGTTCATCCGTGTCGTGGTGTGTATCAGTACTTCATTCCTTTATTCCCTCAGCTTTATTGAAATACAATTGGCAAATAAAAATTGTATCTACTTAAGATGTACAATGTGATGTTTTGATACGCTTATATATTGTGAAATGATTACCACAATCAAGCTAATTAACATACCCATCACCTCACATAGTTAACTTTTTTTGTGGTGAGAACACTGGAGATCTCTTAGCAAATTTCAAGTATAAAATACATTATTATTAACTATAGTCATCATGCTGTACATTAGATCTTCAGAACTTATTCATCTTATAAATAAAAGTTTGTACCCTTTGACTAATCTCTCCTGTTACCCCTAAGCCCCAGCATTACTTCATTATTTCACTTCTTTTTATGTGTAAATAAAATTCCATGTCATAGATATACCACATTTTTTTTAGTCATCAGTTGATAGACATTGAGTTGTTTCTTAAGCATATGTACTTTTTGTGGAAAGACATAATTTATTAATTTTCTGTAATAATTTTGACATTGAGGTTAATGTCAATTTTAGATATGAATATACAATAAGATGTTTTTGTTTTTTTTTTTTTTTTTGAGATAAAGTCTTGCTCTGTTGCCCTGGGTACAGCTCACTGCAACTTCAAATTCCTGAGCTCAAGCGATCCTCTTGCCTTAGCTTCCTGAGTAGCTAGCTGGGACTATAGGCGTGTGCCATGACGCCTGGCTATACAATAAGACGGTTTTAAGTACCCTTTTTAAAAAAATCATCATAACCATTTTTAACTATACAGTTCAGTAGTGTTAAGTATATTCACATTATTGTACAACAGACCTCCAGAACTTTTACATCTGGTAAGACTGAAACTCTGTACCCAATAAATGACAACCACCCTTCTCTTTCTTCCCCCAGCCCCTGGTAACTACCTTTCTACTTTGTTTCTATTCATTTGACTACTTTAGATGTCTCATGTAAGTGGAATCATAAAATATTTCCCTTTTTGTGACTGGTGTATTTTATTATACTTAGCATAACGTCCTCAAGGCTCATCCACTTTGTGGCATGAGACGGGATTTCCTTCTTTTTTAAGGCTGGGTAATATTCCACTGTGTAGGTGTAGCACCTTTTGTCCATTTATTTGATGGACATTCAGATTGCTTTTGCCTTCCTCTTGGCTATTGTGGATAATACTGCAATGAACATTAGTGTGCAAGTGTCTCCCTGAGACCTGTTTTCAATTCTTTTGGATATATTCGTAGAAGGGGATTGGTGGATCATATGGTAGTTCTGTTTTTAATTTTTTCAGGAAACTCCATACTGTTTTCAAAAGCAATTTCATCATTTTACAGTCTCACCAATAGTGTACAAGGGGTCCAATTTCTCCACATCCTTGCCAACATTAATTATTTTCTGTTTTTTTTTGATAGTAGTCATCCTAGTAGACGTGAGGTTATGTCTGATTGTGGTTTTGATCTGCAGTTCTCTGATGTTTGGTGTCTTATCATATGCTGATTGGCCATTTGTATATCTTCTTTGGAAAAATGTTCAAGTCCTTTGCCCATTTTTAGATTAAGTTATTTGATTTTTTTGTTATTGAGTTATGGGAGTTGTTTATATATTCTGGATATTAACCCATTATCAGATATATGATTTGAAAATATTTTCTCCCATTCTGTAGGTTGCTTTTTCAGTCTGTTGATTGTGCCCTTTGCATGAAAGATTTTAGGTTTGCCTATTTTTGCTTTTGTTGTCTGTGCTTTTGGTATCATATCCATCGTTCAGCTTCATGAAGCTTTTCCCCTATCTTTCCTTCTAGGTGTGCTATAGTTTTGGGTCTTTAATCCATTCTGAGTTAACTGTTGTGTGTGATGTAAGATGAGGGTCCAGCTTCATTCTTTTGCTTGTGGATATCCAGTTTTCCCAACACCCATTTGTTGAAAAGGCTGTCCTTTCCCCATTGAAGGTGTTTGTACTTGTGAGCCTCATTTATTTCTTACCAAAGGTGATTCACCATATTATGTTAATATTTGAATTGTTAGGAGGCATTTATTCTACCTGTGTTTGAGTGCCTTCTCTGTACTATGTACCGTGTAAGGCATTATATTCCTTGGGAGTTAAGATATCCAAATTCTGGAAATGACATTGATCTGGCCCAGTTCAGGACTCAGACATCCCAGGTAAACAGTATCTTACTGTAATTAGAATAAACATGATTGTGGAATAGCTGTTCTTTATAAAAATGGAAGCCTAGACCTTCTTCAGGACTATTAAATTAGGGCAGACGTATGTTCTAAGGAACTGGGCTTGTCATCCTGTTGGCGTCAGCATCTATGCTGCAAAAATGTAATATAGCAGCCTTTCTCTTCACTTTCCGTCCAAGTAAATCTTGTTTATTTCATGACTTGCATCAGCAATTGTGAAGGGCACTGGAGTTTTTGTTCATTTCCTCAAAGATCTGGACGGGCCGATCATGTGCCATGCCTGGAGGATTCATAGATGGACGTTATCTTCCAGGCACTCAAGGCCCAGGAAGGGAGACAAGGAAGTGCAGGCGAATAATTGCAACTTAGCATGATGGTAGGGGTATCTACAGAATGCCATGAGGGGGATCAGAGTAATTTTTTTTTTTTTTTTGAGTTAAAAAAATTCTAGGGTGAAGCATGTTTGAAAGAGACCTTGAGGTAACAGGTGCATTTTGTCTTTTAATTAATGATCAATGTTGGATTTCAATAAGAATTTGAATAATTTTTTTCTGGGTAATGATAATGGAAAATCTGTACTTTTTAGCCCTTAGATTTCGTTATGTGTATGTTAATCCAGTGGGTGTTCTCTACCACTGTATCCAAGATTGGCTACACAGTTTGTGGGGCCCAGTGAAAAACTCAAATGCTTGTCACCTTGTTAAAAAATGATTAAGAATTTCATTCTTAATGCTCTCTGGTGACAGCAGAGCATTAAGCCCAGTGTGGGACCCTTCTGAGCACAGGTCCCTGGTGACAGCACAGATTGTATGCCCATGCAGCTGGCCCTGAGTGTATCCTTTGGAGGTGCTTGTTTAGAAGTGCTGGTAAAATCACCACTTATCCATGCTGGTGTTCCAGGTCTGGCCTGTTCCTGCTCTCTGGGTGTGCTTACATATGAGGGGGGGGGTCCCCAAGCCTTCTCTATTCTTGGTAGACTGTGGAGCTGGCCTGGACTACTCCATCCCCTGCCTACAACATCGCTCTGTAGCATTCCTGTTTGTGGAAAAACTTAACATGGTCTCCCCATGCCCAGCCTTTCATGTTAATACACACTTGCAGTGCTTTTCATTTCCCTGACTGCTACTTCTGTTGTTGTCTCTTCTGCATTGAGGCCATCTAGCATGTGTTCCCTCTGTTATCCTCACCTTCTCCCAGAGGGATGAGTAATGTGTGTTTGTAATTGTAACATTAACGGAGCACTCATTTGGGAAGCTTAACTGTGTTTTTTCAGCATCCTACCCTGTGACATAGCTACTGTCTCATTCCCCTTTGACAGCTGGGGAAATGGATTTGAGAGATGAAGTAACTTCTTCAAGGTCACAGAGCTCGAAGAGAGTGAGGCTGGGTTTGAACTTGAGTCTGTCCAATTCCAGGGCCCACTCTGTTCACTGCCTGCGCTATTGCAGAATTGGCAGTCTGCTGAGTATGTTGCACATTTTAGAGCACAGGCTTCAGGCCAACCCCTGTTGTATTGTATCCTGTGTCTCTTCCCTCAACTCTGTTTCTAGCTTTTGCAGCCTCTTCATCTGTACAGAGCCAGTCTCCCCTGCTTGAATTTTCTAAGGCTCACTGCCTCGGCCTGCTCACTCCCCATCAGTGCCAGACTCCTGGGATGAGCGTTCTCTGTGCGCTGCCTCCATCTGCCTCACCATCTGCCGCCTCTTGCCTCAACAGCGCCCCCGTGGTCCAGCTTCTGCCCCTCCACTCGCTGCTAGAAGAGATCAGAGTCCCAAGGCTGGAGCTGCAGGGGCCATGGAGGTCGTCCACTCTCAGCCCCCTGTTTTCAATTGAGGAAAGTGTGGCCCAGACAGAAAAGTGATTTGTCAGACCCGGGTCACCCAGCTAGTTTGTGGCAGGGCTCGGGTTGGGACCCAGGTTTCCAGACCTCTGGTTCAGTGCCCATTTTCCTTGATAGCCATCATGAACCAATCGCCCCTCATGTTTTTTTCTTACTATCTCTTCTTTCTCTCAGGATCTATTCTGTTCATGGCTGTTTTCCCAACCCAGTGTCTGGTGCATAGTGGGTGCTTAATAAATATTCACTGAAAGCGTTGATTCTTTCCTCTCTTGATCCTCCCCCGATCTTTCCCTGCATCTCTGGAGCCTCTTCTTTTTCCTTCTAAGCTCTGTGGGTCTGCCCAGCCGTGGTTCCTGCCCTTTGCTAGTTGCTTATATACCGTCTCTGGATGGGCTTTACTACTATATCGGGGCTTAAGGATTGTCAAATTTGCATTTTTTAGTTCAAACTCATCTTTCCAAGTGCTTCTGTAATCACCCTGTGATGAGGGTATTTAAAACCCTTCTCCTCCTAAGTATCCCATTCCTGTATAAGCACCACTGTTCCTTAATGTCTCTTCATTTCCATTGTCAATATCCTAATCAAGATGTATGATTGGTTTTCCCGCTTTCGTTCGGTCAGGCCCTCCTTTCCCGTCCTATTCTGAACACTGTAGCCAGCATTCCTAAAGCATTACCTTGCATGTGTCAGTCCTGTCCTTGGAGACCTGCAGCAACTTCCCATTGCTTCCGCTGTCATGGTCTGAGTCCTTAGCCTGGCTGCCTGTGATCGGGTACCTATTTGCCTCTCTGGTCCCCTCCTGGAAAGTTATGTCCTTGCCAAATGATTTTCCTCATGAGCTGCCTGGAATGTCATGTGAATGTTTGCTTGCCCACCTTTGCTGAGCTCTGTGTGTTTCCAGTTGTCATCCATTGCCTTAGAACCTTGCTACTCAAAGTGTGGTCCTGGGACCAGTAGCATTGATACCACCTGGGAGCTCACTGGAAATGCAGCATCTCAGGCCAGATTCCAGACCTGCATAATCAAAATCTGCATTTTGATACAATCCCTAAGTGATTTGTGTGCACATGAAAAATTGGGAAACACAGTCTTAGAATAAGGCTGTCAGCCTTGACTAGGCTTTCAGATCCTCTGAGGACCTCTTAGGCAATACTGATGCCTGGTCCCCATCTCAAATTTGGATCTAATAGGTTGGCCCAGAAACAAGTATTTTTTTAAATTTCTCCAGTTATTAATAATTCTAATGAGCAGACAAGGTTAAGATCAATTGCCTTAGAATTCTCTGACTTACCCAGAATAAATTTACCATCAGACCAACAAACCTTCAGCTTTTCTTATTCAGCCTTGCCCAGCAGGTGTAGTCTCATATATAACTGATGGTACAAACACATATGGAGGCAATTTGGCAGCATCTATCAAATATGTGTATATTTCCTTTAATTCAACAGTTCTTTTTTTTATTTGTATCTATCCTACAGATTAGCACATGAAGGGGGAAGGCTAGACCTCTACATTGAAGTCATTTCTGTCCTCTGGTTCCCCCTTCACTTGCACAAGTGCTTGGCCATGTAGCACCCTGTGCTGTGCGGCAGGCACTTAGTCTACTTCTCCTTCACTGTGACGTCATCCAGCAGGGAAATGTCCACTTCCCAAAGAGCTTGATGTCAGGGGTCTCTGCTGTGGGTGCAGCTGTCTCCCATGCTGTCATATCGAGGGCACAGCCAGGGCATCTCTGTCTCTTGGTTGTGGACCATGTACCCCCTGGCACAGACAGGAGAGCTGATCCTTCACATGGCTTCTGGGATACCACTCACTTTTGGTTCCTTTTTTAACTTACTAGCTATGTCTTCTCAGTCTCTTTTGCTGGTTTCTCCTCATTTCCCTACTTCTAAATATGGAAGTGCTTCAGGACTTGATCCTGACACAGCCTCTCTTCATCTGCGTGGTGTCCCTAAACAATGTCATCCAGCCTGACACATATCTGTACACTAATGACTCTAGGCCAAAAACCTCTCTCCTGAATTCCAGATTCCAGATGCCTTTTGACATCTAGACCTGTATCTCAAGCTAGCTGACTAACCTGCTCTTATTCCTCACCCATCTTGGAGTTGGGGGAACCACCTCTTCTAGTCTTTACTAGCTCAGAAACTGGTAGCTCCATTATTCTAGTTACTTAGGCCAAAACAAAACAAAAAACAGAACCCCCCCCCGAAAAAAAACCCCAAGGAAAAAAACCCCCAAACAAACAAAAGCTTGGAATTATTCTTGGCTCTTCTCGCTTTCTCATCCCATACCCAGTCCATCAACAGATCCTTTTGCAGTACCATACCCAGAATCTGTTCACTTCTTATTTTCCCCATTGCCACTGCCCTGACCCAGTCATTGTGCTTTCTTACCTGGATTACTGTACTCGCCTCCTGACTAGTCTTCCTGCTTCCATCCTCCCACCTCCCAGTCGGTTAACACAGCAACCAGGGGGATGATTATTATTATTATTTTGAAACAGGGTCTTGCTGTGTCGCCCAGGCTGGAGTACAGTGGTGTGGTCCTAGCTCACTGTAACCTTAAACACCTGGGCTCAAGCAGTCCTCCCTCCTCAGTCTCCCCAGTAGCCGGAACTACAGGTGCGAGCCACCACGTCTGACCCAGAGGGATTAAAGAATAAACAACATCAGTCCCACCATGTCTTTACCCTCGTTTAACACCATCCAGAGACTTCAGTTCTCACACAGTACCCTCAAATCCTCCATGGCCTCCAAGGCTGTGCATAATCTGGCCCTGGCAGCATATCTGTTCTCCATCCACTGCTTTCTCCCTGCTCACTCCCTTGCCCCTCAGCCTTTTGGCCCAGGTAGCATCAGGGTTTGCTCCTCTGTTTTATCCAGGCCTCCCCAGACCTCCTGTATAAACTTGTAGTAGCCCCCTCCTTGTCCAGTTATTTTCCCCTGCTACGCTGCTTTATTTTGCTTCACAGCACATATGCCACCAGACATGTTTTGTTCACTGTCTGTCTCCTGTGCTATGCTATAAACTCCTGAGGGCAGGGGCTTTATCTGGTTTGGTTATTGCTGTAATTTCTGTGCATGAACAAAACCTAGGATGGGGTGAGATATGTGTTGACTCAATAAATGGACATGTGATAAATGATGTGTGTACAAGGGTATCTGTTGCAGTATTATTTTTAATAGCAAAAGATAAGAAAGAGCCTAAATGGCCACCAACAGGGAGCTAGTTTTGTAAACTATGGTAATTTTTGAAATGCAGTATTAAAAAGAATAAGGCAGCCTTATATATACTGATATGCAACAATGGCAAAGTATATTAAGTAAAACAAAGAAAAGTACAAGCTGTGTATAATCTACTGTCTTTTGTGTGTGTGGAAGAGTTTATGTGTAAATATGTATACTAGCCTTTGAAGGATGCAGCCCTGCCTCTCAGAGGGTCATTTTCTTTCTTTTTTTTTTTTTTTTTTTTAAGACAGAGTCTCGCTGTGTTGCCCGGGCTAGAGTGAGTGCCGTGGCATCAGCCTAGCTCACAGCAACCTCAGACTCCTGGGCTTAAGCGATCCGGCTGCCTCAGCCTCCCGAGTAGCTGGGACTACAGGCATGCGCCACCATGCCCGGCTAATTTTTTCTATATATAGTTTTAGTTGGCCAGATAATTTCTTTCTATTTTTAGTAGAGACGAGGTCTCACTCTTGCTCAGGCTGGTCTCGAACTCCTGACCTCGAGTGATCCACCCACCTCGGCCTCCCAGAGTGCTAGGATTACAGGCGTGAGCCACCGCGCCCGGCCAGAGGGTCATTTTCTGACCCTTTCTGAGTGTAGTCTTTCCCCTGGAGGCCATTTAACCAAATTAGGGAGAAAGAATCCTACTTTTCTCTTCCTAATTTGGTTAATAATGGTTGATATTGATTAAAAAGGAAAAACTTGACTAATCTTGATCATGTTTCCAAAAAAAAAAAAAAGAGGGTGGTGGTGGGATGGGGAGGGGTCTCACTCAAGTGGCCCTGTTGGGTGGATGTGTTGTCCCTACTCAAAGACTGAGTCACAACTGAGATAGGGCAGAGCTGTGAGGGGGGAGATAAAAGGGGCAATGCTCCTCAGGTGGTTTTTAATCTGTTCTGATCTGATACGGGTGAGTATTGGCTCTTGGTGAGTTTTCTGCTTTCTCCTTATGGTCAGTCAATTTTGTGAACTTTTTGTCCTGGGTTGAGAGCTGCTTTTCTTTCCTGGCCCAAGTCATGGAGCAGGGGAAACCTTCCATTGTCTCACAGTTGTCTAGACTTTATTGGACCCTCGTTTCATGCTCTTGCCTCTATCCTTCCTTGCAAAGGACTGCCTTGGACTTTGCCTGTCCCCGAGAAAGCAGAGATGTTTTCAGCCCAGTGACATTAGCTCTTTTCCTTGTTAAGTTTCCCTCATGGCCGTTCTCACTCTGGTGAGGGCTTACCTAGGCTTCATTGCAGCTTCTCACCAGACTCAGGGAAAACTTGACTGATCAACACAAACTTTGCGTTTAAATTACGATGAGGGCAGCTTTTCAATAAGCGTTTCTGTGAAGTGGTTGTGTTAGTGATTAGACGCCTCTTTGTAAGAGGATGCGATTGAGTGGCCTTGACTCCCTTGCTGTAACCAAATTCTCCTCTCCTGGTGTGCTGGAAGGCCTGGCATATTATTTTAGGTCTTAAGGCTTTTTGAGTAAGCTAGAAAGTATCCCATCCACCCCCACATAGGGGTGGGGAAACCAGTGGCCTCAAAGCCACATGTGGCCCTCTGTATCCTTAAGTGAGGCCCCTCGGCTGAACCCAAACTTCACAGAACAAATCCCTTTATTAAAAGGATGTGTTCTACAAAATTTGGATTCTGTCAAAAGGCCACATGTGGCCCCAAGGCCATAGGTTCTCCACCCCAAGTCATGTGTCAAGTGCCATGGTTTGAGCAAAATGGTCACATTTCCACTTTCAGCCTGACTCTGAAGAACAAGGTAGCCACTGTATTTCTTTTCTTTTCTTTTCTTTAGAGACAAGGTCTCATTCTTTGCTCAGATTGGATGCTGTGGTGCCATCATAGCTCACAGCAACCTCAAACTCCTGAGCTCAAGTGATCCCCCTGCCTTAGCCTCCTGAGTAGCTGGGAAAACAGGTGCATGTCACCGTGCCCAGCTAATTAAAAACAACATTTTTTTTTTTTTTTTTTTTACAGATGTGGTCTCACTGTTTTGCCCAGGCTGGTCTCAAACTCCTGGCCTTAATCCAAGGTGCTGGGATTATAGGTGTGAGCCATTGCACCTGGCCGTCGCTATATTTTGTTTTTCTTTTTTCTCAAATCATTCTTACTCTCTTAGACTTTGCTGTATCCAGTACTGAGTGTGAGTAGAAAGGGTAACATTTATTAAAGACACATTGCAGTGTTCCATGATTATAAATTGTAGAAGCAATATTTGCATTTCACATAAACCAGTTTTGGAATTACATAGGTGAATGTGTTTTCAAGTGTTGACCTTGGCATGTTTGCTCTTTAATTTAGAACAAACAAAAACATTTTCCATTTTAAACTTTCTTTGTGTTTAAATTATGTCTAGGCTGCTAGAAAAGTCTTGCTGTTGATTTATAATATGAACAAGAAACTTCATCTATCTATGGGTTTATAATGATGCAGTAAATGGGTAAAGAGACTCTTTTAATTGTGAGAAACTGTGTTGCCAGCAGCTGAAAGCATAAAGAATAGTTTCCACCTCTGGTTTCAAAGCGAGGAAGTACACTGTGTAAAGAAATTTAGAACTGTATCAAATTAGAGAAGTAGGTTAGAGCAATGAGGTTTGAGGCAGTTGTAGCTGAGCAGAGAAAATGGAGCCTTTAGAGTCAACCAAGGAAGTGCTGATATAATCACCTACCGGTTGGCAAGTCACTCACCTCCTCTGAACCTCTGTTGTCTCATCAATAAAATGGGGATAATAATAGTACCTACCTCATAAGGTTCTTTTGATAATGAGATTATGTATAATCGAGTCCAAAAGCTGTTCTTATAACTGACTCTCACAACTCATATGAACAGCATATTTTAGATGACTGCAGAGGAGATTCTTTGCCTATTTTTGATATTACTGATGGCAGGGATAGGATCATCTTTCCATGTGTGGGGTACCTTAAACATTCTGGAAGTAAAAGATGAAAGAAAAGAAAGGAAGAATGCTTTCTAGAACAGCAAGGTTAAGTAGTGAAGGATTATTATAAAACTTGAATGCATAAAGGGAAGAGGAAACAGACCCAATTCTGCAGAAAGAATCCGTAAATTGTGGGGAGAAAATCCTGAATCAGCTCTAGAATTCATGTACTATAAAGTATGACGTCAAGGCCAAATTATAGATAGCCTTAACAAACAAACAGCGTGCAATAAATATTCACAATTATGTTATATTTACATTATAATTGATCTGAGTATTACTATAATCTGATTATAGTAGACATTTTCATTTCCTCTCCTTAATTTGATTTTCTTCTTGTTTCAGTAAGAGTGAATTACCCTTGGCTCATTCTCCATGATGCTGAAAAGCAAAACAGGAGTCTTTGATACGTGAGCTATATACCTTGAGAAGAAAGGTTTATTTCAACTGGCAAGAAAACAGAATTCTTTCCCAAAGGAAATAGATGAGAGAAACTAGACTCAATCAGGAAATTCATATTCCATTCACTTATTCATCAAATATTTATCAAGTGTCGGGCACTGTGCTCGATGCTGCTAGCTGAATCCCTTTTGGACAGTCCCTTGCATTTCCGGGCTTTTCATGTTCCCGTTTCTCCTCTTCTACCCCAACGTTAAAAGATAATAGTCTAAAACATTAGAGGAAAACAATGAAACCAAAATTCGGTTCTTTGGGGAAAAAAAGGCCAAGAAAATTGACAGACCTCTAGCTAGATTCACCAAGGAAAAAAAAGATTCAAATTACTAAAATGAGAAATGAAAGAGTGCACATTACTAATGATCTTACAGAAATAAAAAAGGATTATAAAGGAGTGCTGTGAACAATTCTATGCTAATAAATTATGTCATCTAGACAGAATGGACAAATTCCTAGAAAGACACATATAACGCTGCCACAAACATTCACGTACAAGTGTTTGGTTGACATGCTTTCATTTCTCTTGGCTAAATACCTAAGAAGTGTCGTTGCAGTGTATGAGAGTGCCAGTAGCTCCACATTCTTGCCAAGACTTGGTATTGTGGACTTTTTTAGTTTTCGCCATTCTGGTGGGTGTGTAGTGGTATCTTGTCATTTTAATTTGTGTTAATCTGATTAATAATGCTGAGCCTCTTCACATGCTAATTGGCCATTTGTACATCTTTTGTGAAGTATCTGCTCAAATCTTTTGCCTATTTTTATTGGGTTGCTTTTCTTATTGAGTTCTATATATATTCTGAGTTATTTATAAATTCTTTTTAAGAGTACATCATATATTCTGGATATTGTATTGTGTTTTGCCCCATTCTGCGTTTTGTCTTTATTTTAAATTTGTATATATGTGTGAAAGAGATATAGAAAAAGGGAGAGAATTTTTTTTGTGTGTGTATGTGTAGGCAATGCATTCTCTTGGCACAAAATTCAGAAGTTACAAAAATTTATCTGGTGAAAAATCTCCCTTTTGCCCTGGGCCCAATATCGCCCTTCGCCTGGCAGCAAGTTTCCCTCCCAAGAGGAAACCAGTGTTACCAATTTCTGGAGAAACTTCCTAGAGATATGTTACGCATAGATATGAAAATGGGTGTGTGTGATCTTTTTTTAAAAAGCTGGTAACATACCTTACACACTGTTTTGTACCTTGCTTTACACATAACCATAGTTCTCGGAGATTGTTCCATATTGGTACATGAAGACCTTCATTCTCCCCCTCCCCTCCATTCCTTCCTTTTTAATGATTGCATAGTATTCCATTTTTTTCAATTAGTTCAACACTTACTGTCCCAGATGAGAAGTCTGTGCTAGTGATTCTTTTTCTTCTGTGCAAAATCATCTAGTACCCCTAGATTTTTCTTCTTTTCTTAAATTTAGAGATTTCACCAGTCTTCTGTTATTTAGGTGTATTATTTATTAATTTTTTTTTTTTTTTTTTGGTATTCCCACTTGAAACCAATGGGCCTGTTTAATTTTGCTACTGTTTCTACATCCTTTTTGTTCTTGCTTCTCCTTTTCTGGAGAAAAGACCTATGGATATTTGAATTATAGTCCTTTTTTGGTTTTACTTTTTCTTATCTCTTTATTTCATTATATTTTCAAATCTGTATATTGTGAGATTTCCTTGATTTGATCTCCTAAATGATGGATTTATTTTTCACTTCATTCCATTCTGGTGTTTCTACTTTTCTCTCAAATTTAAACTTAGACTCACTTATGTCGGTTTATCAGTCGTGTTTTGGGGCCTCCTCTCAGAATGTGATGTCTAGATGATGCTCTTGGTCTAGGGCACCTCTAGACCCAGTACACTGAATTTCTAGTCTGCAGCTAGGGGGTGGGATCGGCTTCTACTTTCTTGGGGGTGCACATGCTGTCCCCCCAAGCAGCAAGGCTTGTTCTTATGCTACCCCTGGGGTGCATGTTTTGTGTGGCCACACATTCATGTGTGGGTTTGTGTGTATAAACATTTACATGTGTGCACAAGCAGTGCACAGAGACTCTGCAGTCAGCCTTTGCCCTGGCTGCAGTGATGGGGATGCAGGCAGAGGTGAGGGGAGGGGAGAGGGTGGAGACTAGGTCCTTGGAATTGCTGTTAGGTGGGCTTCTTGTCAGGGTGTGTGGCTGATAACAGGACAGTAGTTGGTTGGACCCTTCTCAGTTGAGGGAGTAGGAAGTTAAACTGCAGTTGGAGAATTTCACAGCTGTTCCCAAAATGTCCTTCCTCTTTTCTTTCTGCCAGTTGCACTAGCAATTCAGCATTCCACGCACAGTCCTTTGATCACCCCCACCTGCCCTCCCAATGCCTGCTTCTGCTCAGTCATTGTCATCTCTGAATTTGGGTGTTTTTTCAGACCCCGTATAGAAAATGTCATCTCTTCCCATACTGAGCATTTCCCACTGTGGCTGTTTAGGTTTTGGTTTCTCAACTCTGGCTAGATTTGATCCTGTCTGTTGTATCTCTTCCAGAAATTCCTCAAAATTTCTTATTGACTGATGGCATCCATCCCTGTTTCCTGGCTTTTTAATGGGTTTATTCTTATTTTTGTATCTCTTTTGTCATTCCTTTGGAATTTGGAGTGACACAAGAGTCAAACACAGAGCTTGGCATTGTGCACCTTGTGTATCTCATTACTTTTCACTGGTGGGGATGTAACACCCTCTTTAGCCAGTTTCCTAGTTTGTTCCTCTCCTGTATAATTTAATAATAGCAACGGCTATTAATTTGAATGCTGTGTGCTGTTCATCTGATCATAGCTAATTTAGTTGTTCTTTCATTTTTTTTTTTACCTCTCGTTTACTAGGCAGATACTGTTGTGGTTATGCACCATCGCTTAGCAAACCACCCCAAGGCTAAGTAGGTTAAAACACAAATTTACTGTTTTCTCTCTTGGTGGGTTGTCTGGCCTCAGGTGTGTGGTTTTTGCTTGAGGTCTCTCATGCAGTTCAAGTCGGATGTTGGCTGGGGCTGCAGTCAACCAAAGGCTCAATCGGGCTGTTCGCTCACGGTGACTCACTCATAGCTGGCGATTGCTGGAGTGACTACACGTGACATTGCCATGTGGCTTGAGTTACTCAAAGCATGGTGGATGAGTACCTGGAGGGTATGTCCCATGAATGAGCATTTTAAGAGAAAATGGAAATTGCTGGGCCATATAAGGGATGTGCCTGGAATTGGCAGCATCACCTCTACCATATTCTTTTGGTCAAAGCAGTCAGGGAACCCACCCAGATTCAACAGGGTAGATTGATCTCTTGATAGGGAAGAGGCCAGATCACAGATAAGCATGTGGGATGGGAGATACTGTCACGGCCATCCTTTAAAAAATACAGACTGCAGAAGACACCATGCTGGAGACACAAAGATGATGATACCAGGTCCGTACTTCCTCACACCTTATGGTGCAGTAGCAGGGGCAGGTAGATAAACAGGCACTGACAGCACAGATGAGACATGTTCTGAAAGGGCCAGGTACAGGGCACAGTGAGAGCACCGTGGGTGTTAGCACAACCCGGACTGGGTGAGTGCTGGCGGCTGGGGAGGTTGGTTGAGAAAGAAGACATCTTTGAGGGATTATCTCTGGAGTTGCGTCTTGAAGCACAAATGGACATTAGCTAGGTGAGTCCTGGGGAGGGAAAACATCCCATACAAAGTTAGGGATATGAGAGCTCATGGCGCTTTGAGGGAACTGCTCATGGACTGAGGATTGTCCAGGAATTGGGTGCTGCTGGCACACGCGATGGGAGGTAGCAACGGTGTGTTCTGCCTCCAGATTCTCTGCATCCTTGGCCTGGCCTGTGAGGGCCGCAGCTGGCTCGTGTGCAGAGTGTGTTAGCGGGAAGCTTAGTGTCTCCTTAGGGAGGTGATGGATGGGCTGTGTGAGGGGGTAGGGGAGAGCCAGCCTCATCAGCTTCACTGTGGAGACCTTTTCTTAGATCCTCTTCATTCTCCCTCCTTCATTTCTCCTTCTGGTTACATGTTCTGTTTTTCCTCCCCAGTGTGTAGCTCAGGTGAGCACACAGGGTTGAGGGGTGAGGGAAGGGAGCTAGAGTTGGAGAAGCTACTCGATGCAAGGCGCTTGGCTGAGCGCGGCACAACTTTCTCTCATTCGGTCCTCTACGAGGCAGACGCTGTCATCCCTATTTTACAGACGAGGACATGGAAGCTCTGAGACGAAGGCAGGAATCTCTCAGCTAGGGAGGAGCAGGGCCAGGCTGTCACTGTACCTTCCTAATGCTTTCAGACACATGCTCATCTCAGGGTATGTGTCCAGGATGATGATCTTGGCCAAGGGCAGGGGCTGACAAGGGTGCTCTCAGTTCCTGGTCTGCAGCTGCGGAGACCTGCTGCCTCTGCCTGCTGGGGGAGGCACATGCTGTTCCCCCAGTCAGGGAGATTTGTTCTTGTGCCACCACTGGGGTGCATGTCTGTGTGTGTGTAAACATATATGTGCACAAGCAGGCAGAGTTGGGGTGAGGGGGCAAACCTAATCATAGCCAAGAAGTCCTTTGGTTAAAAAGAGAAGGGTGTCAACAGAGTTTTGGAGATCACTGCTCTCTACGGTGTGAAGGTACTTAACATTAGTGCACTGAATTTTACACTTTAAAATGGTCAGGATGGTAAATTTTATGTTATGTGTATTTTACTACTAAAATACTTTTTTTTTTACTAAAAAAAAAAAAAAGAGAGGTCAGGCATGGTGGCGCATGCCTGTAGTCCCAGCTACTTGCGAGGCTGAGGCAGGAGGATTGCTTGAGCCCAGGAGTTTGAGGGTGTTGTGGGCTATGATGATGCCACAACACTCTAGCCCAGGCAATAGAGTGAGACTCTTGTCTCAAAAAAAATAAAAAAATAAAAAAGAGAGAGAAGTTTGTAATCCCTGCCTGGCACTGCCTAAGGAAATCATTCTAGAGTCCGAAAAAACTTGATGTGTGGGTTTGCTGATGGCAGCTAGAGGGGATGTCTAAGCCTTTTACTTGCACTTTTTGAAGCTGTTTTCTTCACACTGAAACCCAAGAAGAATGGGTTTCCTGCCTTCGCTATGTGGGCTCCTCCCTTGGTGTAGTAGCACCATTGTGCATAGCGTTAAAAATGTTCCTTACGCCCAGCATCAGCATAGCTTCTGGCTGACTGCCACTTGTGTCCTGTGCTACCCTGGGTGATTTTGAGGACTATCTGCTTTCCTAGGGCATGTATTTTATAGTAAAATGAAATTCACTAGGTGTAAGTATTACCATCTGCCATTAGTCACAACCGAGGAGGAAAAGCACTTGGATCATTGAAGACAAATGGATGCAGTAATGTGTTCTGAATCTGTGTCCTCAGCATAGGCATTGATGACACTTAGTCATAGCAGAAGATTGAAAAAGGGGACACCAGTTCTATTAACATTTTCTCTTTAGCTAAGATTGTTCAACCCATCACAGCGTCCCCTAATCATAGTATTGTCATCCAGCTCACGTTGTTCTTGTTTGCAAAGTCCTTCCTTGCTCTTTTGGCTCTGCACAGAGCTTTGAAAGAGCCATTTTATTTTGGTGATATTGTCCTAAATATTTTTTAGTGTGGTGTAGTAGAAACAGTGTGACTTTGGAACCAGAGGTAATCTTTTTAATCTTTGCCAATTTCATGGGAGAAATGATATGTTTTTTCATTTTCATTTTGTTTACTACTAATGTTGAACAATTATTGTTTATTGGCCATATTTACATAATTTGTTACGTTTTGTATTGGGTTCTTTTTTATATTGATTTTTTTTTTTTTTTTTTTTTTTTTTTTGAGACAGAGTCTCACTCTGTTGCCCGGGCTAGAGTGAGTGCCGTGGCGTCAGCCTAGCTCACAGCAACCTCACACTCCTGGGCTCAAGCGATCCTTCTGCCTCAGCCTTCCGAGTAGCTGGGACTACAGGCATGCACCACCATGCCCGGCTAATTTTTTCTGTAAATATTTTTAGTTGTCCATATAATTTCTTTCTATTTTTAGTAGAAACGGGGTCTCGCTCTTGCTCAGGCTGGTCTCGAACTCCTGACCTTGAGCGATCCACCCGCCTCGGCCTCCCAGAGTGCTAGGATTACAGGCGTGAGCCACCGCGCCCGGCCTTTTATATTGATTTTTAAAACTCTTAATCTGTTCAGGCAAACAACCTATTTTCATGTATGTTCAACTCCTTTTCCCAGTTTTTAAATTATCTTTTAATTGTTATTATTTGTGTCTTGACATAGAAAAGTTGTCGTATCTGTTAGTCTTTTCCTTTATGGATTCTGCTTTTGTTTTGGGATTTAGAAATCCTTTCCTACCCACAAGATTTTATATATTAATACTATTCATCTAAATCAGAAATCTGCAAACTAAGGCCAAAAGACCAAATCTGGCCAGCTGCCTGTTTTTATATAGCCCATGAGTTAAGAATGTGTTTTAGGCCAGGCCTAGAAAGCTCACACCTGTAATCCTAGCACTCTGGGAGGCTGAGGTGGGAGGATTGCCCAAGGCCAGAAGTTGGAGACCAGCCTGAGCAAGAGCGAGACCCCTCTCTACTAAAAATAGAAAGACTATCCGGGCATGGTGGCGCTTGCCTGTGGTCTCAGCTACTTGGGAGGCTGAGGCAGGAAGATTGCTTGAGTCCAGGAGTTGGAGGTTGCAGTGAGCTGTCATGACACCACTGCACTCCAGGCTGGGCGACAGAACGAAACCCTGTCTCAAAAAAAAAAAAAAAAATGCTTTTTAATTGTTTTGTTTAAAAATTTTTTAAACTTTTTATTTTGAATTATAGATTCATAGAAAGTTACAAAAAATGTATATAAAGAGGTCCCACTGAGATACCCTTTACTCAGTTTCCTCCAATGATAGCATCCTACTTACTTGGATAATACCAGGAAACATTTATTTATTTATTTCAGCATATTATGGGAGTACAAAAGTTTAGGTTACATATATTGCCCTTGCCCCCGTTCCCCCAACCCCAGTCAGAGCTTCAAGTGTGTCCATCCCCTAGACGGTGCGCATCGCACTCATTATGTATGTATATGCCCTCTCGCCCCAACATCTGCCCGACACCTGATTAATGTTATTCCTAAATGTGCTCTTAGGTGATGATCTGTGAAACCAATTTGATGGTGAGTACATGTGGTGCTTATTTTTCCATTCTTGGGATACTTCACTTAGTAGAATGGGGTCCTGCTCTATCCAGGAAAATACAAGAGGTGCTATATCACCATTGTTTCTTATAGCTGAGTAGTACTCCATGGTATACATACACCACATTTTATTAATCCATTCATGTATTGATGGACACTTGGGTTATTTCCATATCTTTGCAATTGTGAATTGTGCTGCTATAAACATTCGAGTGCAGATGTCTTTTTTATAGAATGTCTTTTGTTCTTTTGTGTAGATGCCCAATAATGGGATTGCTGGATCAAATAATACCAGGAAATTGACATTGGTACAATCCACAAGAGTCATTCACATTCCACCAGTTTTACGTGCACTCATTTGTGAGTGTGCGTAGCTCTGTGCAGTTCTATCTGTGTGGAGTTCTGTGACCGGTGCAGGTGCAGAACTGTTCCATCACTGTAAGGCTCCCTCCTGCTACCCTTTGTTTGCAACACCCTTTCCCATTCCCCATCCCTAACCCCTCACCACCATCAGTCTTTAGAGTGGTTTTACATTTTTAAATGGCTAAAAAAAAAAAATCAAAAGAATTATATTTCATACCATGTGAAAATTAATGAAATTAGAATTTCAGTGTCCGTAAGTAAGTTTTATTGGAACACAGCCACGCTTATTTGTCTACCTACTATCTATGGCTGCCTTTGCACTGTACCAGCTGACTTGAGTTGTTGCAGCAGAGACCAAATGGCCCACAAAGTTGAAAATATTTACTATCTGGTCCTTAAAAAAAGTTTGCCAACCCCTGATATAAATGATCATCTGGTACTCATTTTTAAAAAAATTTTCATTTAATCCTTTAAATGACCTGACATTTATTTTTGCGTTTAGTGTTAAAGAAGGATACAACTTGTTTTCTAGATAGTTAACCAAATTCTCCATCAGCCTTTATTGAATAATCTATTCTCTCTTCCCTACTTGAAGTTCCATAGTTACCAGGTATTAAAACTCAGATCCATCCATCAATTTAGGGAATGACAGGATGAGTCATCAAGCTGTTTGGATATATATTACCTAAGAATCCTCTGGGGATGAGAACCCTCTACACTTGTGTATTAACACTGAATGTTCAAACCAGTTGTGCCCGTGCACAGTAGCATCTGAGCACTCACATTTATTTCTAAGTGTAGACACTGTGGTGGGGTCTTGTTTTGTTTTTCTGGATTCCATCGGGAATTGCCGATGGCCAAGTGGAGCTGTTTGTTGGTGATTTCTGGCACCTTATGTTAGATCTTCTCTGGAGCTGGCTGGCTCTTAAAATCCCTTGAGAGAAGTGGCTTGATTTATTTCTCTGGCACTGTTGGGTCAGGAGTTTCGTTGTTTTAAGAGACACATATGAAGGATTGCTCACAACCAGACACTTCTCTAGGTGCCACAAATGCAAAGGTGAATGTGGTGGTAGTTGAGAGTCTCTTGACCCGCAGTATCTGTTTAATGAAGTCTCCTGTGACAGGGAGGCAGATGGAGGAGGGCTACTAGTCTCTGCTGTGGAATCTTGGGACTGGACTGTGCCTCTGTTTGTTACAGGCTAAGTGACTTTGTCCATCTTCTAAACTCCCTGGTCCTTAACCTCTTTTAGCCATAAAACAGGGATAATAAAATTCCCTCCCCTCCGCCACCAAGTTATTGATTTAGAGACAAGATCTTGTTCTCCTGCCCAGGCTGGAGAACAGTGGTGGGATCACAGCTCACTGCAACCTCCAGTTCCTGGGCTCAAGCCATCCTCCTGTCTCAGATTCCCGAGTAGCTGGGACTACAGGTGCATGTCACTATGTTTGCCTAATTTTTTTAAACACCAGGTTATTTTAAGGGTTAAATGAGACATTAATGTATAAAATGGCTTGTATGGTGCCTGGGAGAGAATATGGGCTTAAACATTTAATTTCTTTATCTTCCCTTCTCTTGACTTAGAGCTGTATGTGTAGATTGCTGTGAAAAGTATGGATTTTTGTCTCCAAGTCCTTAGCCCCAAGAATTTGCTTTCTGTTTTGGAGTTTTGAGTCACCTTATAGCCCAGGCTCCTGGATGCTCAGCTGGCCACCTTTTGCTCTCTGCCAAGGGTGGGTTCAGATGTCTCGAGGAGAACACTCTGGCCAGGTGTCAGAGCCAGGCTGTGATGACAGTCTGTGGGCTGTCTGTGCATCTGGCCTCCTCAAATGGTCAGACTGTAGTCATGATTCCCCATGTGGGTTCCTCTGGTGAGGACTGCTGGTTTGTGACAGTGGGAAAAATGGCCCAAATCAGGTATCACTGAAGCAGATCACTGAAGGTGAGTGACCTGTGGGAGGCAGCTCTCACATAGGTCTCACATAGCAAGAGGATGCCAAGTACTCAGTGTCCTTGGCTTAAGCCTTTGTTGAACACAGTCATTTCGGCAGGACTTGCCCTCTGTCCTAAGGATGGGCCCTGTGGACAGCATGCAGGGCTGTTGAACTAGATTTTGCTAGAACTACAGCAGTTTCTAATCCTATAATTTACCTGTATTTGAAACCAATTCCCCCTTGTGACCAGACTGTTTATTCCGCCTAGGAAACATTCATCAGAGTATCCTAGGTCATCTGACCTTGGCATTGACGACACCTCTCCTGGGCAGATGGAGGGATGTGTTTGGACAATTACAGCAGCTCCCTAATTGCTCCCTTTCGTGTCTCCTATATTGTCTCTGTTTTTTCTGCATGCTTTTTCTGAAGTTTTTTTGTAAGCCTTATGCATGATTGCCGCTTTCCTACTTAAAATCTTGGCCATTGCCAATGGGGTGCACCTCACATTCTTAAGCCTGTGATTTAAGATCCCTCAGATTCTGGAGCTAATGCACTTTCCAGGCCTTATTTCCTGCCACTTTCCCTGGAGTGGCTCAGGTCCATCCACACTGATGTCCATCCACGATGACCAGTCCCCAGCTGCGCCCTCTGCACTTCACCCCGAGATGATTTTGCTATGTGGTGTTCCGTGCCAGGAACGCCTTTCTCTTCCATTGACTGTCTCTTTCATGGACATTCTTGATAATCTGCATGCAGCTAGCTGCCGGAATGGGGTCTTGCCATTTTCTAGTGAACATGGGTGCATTTATGTGGTTTTCTTACAGTCTCCTAGCCAGTAGGAGAGCTGGAGTTTAAACCCAGGCCTTCTGCCATCCTGTGAAGCTCAGGTCAGAATCGCTCTCTCTGGAGCCTTCCTCGGAGAGCAGAATTACTCTCTGTTTCCTCTGGGCTCTAGTACAACAGGTTACTTAAACTAGATTCCCCAAATAAATTCCTTATCAGCTTTTTTCCTCCACATCTAGAATAGCACCTGGCAGTCAGTGGGAACTTGATAAGTGTTTGGATGAATACATGAAAGGATAGATTTAGCTTTTCATATCTTCTAACCTGTGGTTTAGGAGAGTATAGTACCCTGGTAATTAGGCTACTTAAAACCCCTGTGTGTTGGAAAATATTTTGGTCTCTAGAATAGATAGGGAGTGATCATTAGTTTGTCCTCCTCCCTCTGCCATCTCATAGGGACATAATCCAGTATTTCATTACTTGAAGAAAGGTGCTTAAAACACATTTAATTATTAATATATATAATCCAGGAATGTAATCTTTTAGCTAAATTTTGTTGAACAACAGCTATACCTAGGAGTGGCTTTGAGAAATCAGCTCTCCCATAATCTATCAGCACCTTCGTCCACAACAACCTTAACTAAAACATAATATTCTTCAGTTGACGTTTTTCTGTATCATATGTGAAGTGTAAATAAAAAGCATCTTGAGAAATCCTTGTGGTTTGTTTCTCTCTTGCATATTAGCTTCAAGACAAGTCTCCAAGCCCCCATGTAAATGGATATCTCATACCTTAGACCAGGTAATTAAAAAAAAAAATGTATACCCCATAGCTGGGCCAATGTGCAGGAGCTGTCTCCTCTCTGACTTTGTTTTACACCTCATGGTTTATAGACAAATAAGGTGGTAAGATTTTTTTCCCCTCGTTCATTCTTTGACTTTCTTCCTTCATTTGTCTCTGTCCCTCTGCTAGCTGTACATTGTCTGAAGTCAGGATTTCAGACCACTCACCCTTATTGGCAGAGCTCATTTCTGCCCCTGAATGTAAAGAACGCCCATGTGAGAGGGCAAGACTGTGACCAATATTAAGGTTAAAGCCTTTTCCTTTTACGCCCTTCCTTCCTGGCTTTTTTCTACTTTCCTTGCCTGTCCTTGTCTGGTTACTTAGTTGCAAAACCCTATGATCAGACTCTCTTGGATGAGTGCCTTTTTCTTTCCAATGAATAAACTAACCATGGAAATAAGAAATCACCCACACTCGGTCTTAGTCATATCAGCAGGAATTTGTGGAATTAGATCTGGAGCAACCAGGTAGCCAGCTACTGGATCTCTGGCCTGGAAATCCGTCTGCACTTTTGGGTTATAGGCAGGCACACTTCAGGATTCTAAAAAAGATGCCATGGGGAAAGTGTGTCTCGGCCTTGAAGTGCCACAGAAAAACATCTCTTCTGGCTGCTTCGTGGTGAGATGCAAGATCTGAATTGAATCAATACAACATTGTTTAATGCCACAAAACTAATACAATACTGAGAGAATCCTGTGCACTCTCCTCCACTCTGTACAAGGAGAGAAAAATGACGTGAAAACACTTTTTAAGGAAGTATGACCTATTTGAATATAGTCACACGTTTCCTTCTAATTTAGCACACTCTCTTCTCATGTTAGACTTACGTTGAGGATTTAAGGACATCCCCATCCCCAAAGGTAGGGTGTTTGCGTGGCAGATCATTGCATGTGAAAGTATTCAACCAGAGGGCAGTTGGAGTTTGGGTATCTCTTGGAAGTTGGAATGTATTTGATTCCTCTTTTTAGTTTAGAGAGAGAGGTTAGAATCTGTAGTGACTTTTCCCTCCCCCATAGGTATTTTTGAGACTCTAAAAATTACAGGTTCTCTCCCAAGGAAGATTAACATTTACATGTGCACATGCAAAGTTTGGCACATCTTTTTTGGCCACCAAGGTGCCTATGGATTCCAGAGAAAGAGTCCCTGTTGTAGAGGAATGGTAAATTTTTGAGGCAGGGACACTTTTGGTCTTGCTAGAAGTGCAAGGCTTTTGGAGCAGTCCTGAGCAGGGGGGCTGTGAGAGTGGATGTGACAGTAACTGCTTGGCACTTGCTGTTGGGAGTTGAGTCCTGCTCTGTTCTGCTCCTCACTTGAGTGGTTTTCCCCTTGAGAAGATTTGGGTTGGGGTGATGATTAATCAGCAAATATTTGATCACCTAGTATGTATCCAGCTCTGTATGGTATTTTGTTTCTTCTAGGTCCTTGTTCTGAAAATTCCTGAAAAATGCCCTTTTCCTTAGCTTTTCTTAGATATTTGACTTGTTTGGTCAAGCGCTGAGTGTGTATCGCATGGGTAGTACTGTGTCAGATGGTAGCACAGAAACATGTAAAGTAGAACCAGGCTTTGTAAGATGAATGAATGGTACAGTTAAGAGGCATTAGGTGAAGGGTAGGAAAGGAATGAACATTTATGAAGGGATTATACTAGGCACCTTCTTCCTATCTGAGATTGTGGTGGATTGTGGTGGCCTGGATTGTGGTGTAGCATAGCCCTACGTGAGGGACCCTAGACCTGGGCTCCCCATGTACCATTTGAGTGATCTCATACATGTTCCATCTAAGCCTTTTCCTTATATGTAATGTAGACAACTTGGATGGTCTCTAAGGGGTTTATACCCCGAACCTTGTGTAATTTTGGTGTACAAATGTTAGTGTGGAATGCCTTATTTAGCTTTGTGGGTTTTCACTTGGCAGGATCCTGAGAACAAATGTCAAGGTAGGCAGAAAAGAGAACAGGTTTTTACATAGAGTCGTGTTTTCTCTTGGGATCTGTCCCCTTTGGGGAGGTTTAATCTGTCTTTTGAGAAAGCTGTCTGCTTGGACTTCTGAGTCCTCCAGGTGGGATTGCACTTACCTGACCAGCACGTAGAGGCAGAATCTTTGTGTTGCAGGTCTCAGTTATCATTCAGTTAGGGACAAGCTGTTGGAAGTACCTCTTTTCCTTGAGTGGTGGTAATTTCTCAGCCTGGTATGACCAGGCCAATTCTCCCCCAGCCTTGTTTTTCTGTTTGGCAAATTTACACATTCTTTTGCAAGCTGCCCCCTTCAATTTGTGGAGCTCTGTTATGACCAATATTGCATTGCATCTTAGTAAGAGTGAGTTATTTAAACGCAGATGTTACATCCTATTTTGCTTGGTAGCCTTGCATTGGCACTTTGGCTGACATGTATTAGGTGTTTAATATGTGCATGAAGTAGTGGATCTTCCTTAGAGGGAGTGAGCAAGAATCATGTTTAAATTCAGCTGAGAGCTGGGGAAAATCGTTGCTCCTAAGAATCATAAGAATGTCTGGAGAAGTGACTGCTAGTCTGGAGATTCTTTGAAAAAGCTTATAACAGACATTGGAAACTTTGCCAGGGAATGTGGACTTGGGCTCTTTCACTTTGACTTTATTTATGGTCTTGTTAAGAGGTGTTCTTTTGCATCAGCCCAATGGTGGATTTTACTTGAAGGGCAGGTTTTCTAGTAGAAAATCTGTGGAAACGTTTTCAGTTTCTGAACGACTTTAACCTACAAATAAAGCTTTGAAACAGGTGGTCTCTTAACCCATGCCTAAAGGAAAGTGTTTGTCTTATAAGAAATGGTCCAGAGTCCAAAGTAGGAAAATGTAGAACTGTTTAAGGAAGATACTAAACTAAAAACCACAGACTGGTGGGCCTGGGGAACTTGGAGACACTTGTACAAGCAACCTTGGAGTATATCTGAGATGAGGATTCTGGGGCAGTGGCGGGGGAAACTGAACTTCCTCCTAATAAGCAAGTGGGGTCCCAGAACTTGGGACATACTAGTTAAGATACATTTGAATAACTTTTTTGGGGAAAAAAAAAGGAAAATCTCTACATCTCAACATTCCACATTGTTTATATCATTGTTTCCTCTCTAGATTTTTAAAAATTATATAGACATTTTTATAATTATATGTACTAGCCAGCTTTGCTGTTGTAATAACTCCAAAAATTCAAAGGTTTGCAACAAACATTAATTTCTGGGTCATGTTATGTGTCGGTGGCTGTGAGTCAGCTTCTGTGGCTCTTGCCCACAAGCCTTCCCTTCTGCAGGAGCAGCCCCTCTTTGGGACACGCTAGTTTCAAGGTGGAGGGGAGAGAGCACGAGAGCTAGTGGAAACATGCAGTGGCTCTTAAAGGGTCTGTTCCGATGTGTGTGCTCATGCCCGAGCAAGTCACACGGCCAAGCCCAAAGCTGTTGGAGTGGGGATGTCTTCTGTGGGAAGTCACTTGGCAATAGTAAGAAGGTATGATCCTTTTAAAGGAGGGGAGTTAAAAATTATGAACAATAATTCACCCACCACGTAGTCTGTCTGCTACTTCTTTTGCTGAACATTATGTAGTAAATATATCAGCTAAGATTTATCATTTTAAAACGCTTTAAACACACTTCCTTCCTATACTGTGCATTTAAAAATTTAGATTAATTTGAGGGGAGCCTGACCTGTTGCCATGAAGTGAAGTGGTAGATCCTTGTATGAATTCAGGTATTCTTCTGTTCATCATTGTAGTACCTAGAATCTCCAAAATGGTTTTGAATAATGGTAAATACTCGGTCTCTGGATTTGGTGGACATGCCTCCAGTGTTTCACATTGCTTGCTGGATTGTTCACTCTGTTTGAGACAGAGTCTCGTTCTGTTGCCCCAGGTAGAGTGCAGTGGGTCATCATAGCCCACTGCAACCTCAAACTTCTGGCCTCAAGCGATCCTCCTGTTTGTCTCAGCCTCCCCAGTAGCTGGGACCACAGACGAGTGCTACCACACCTGGCTTATTTTTCTATTTTTAGTAGAAACGGGGTCTTGCTCTTCCTCAGGCTGGTCTCGAACTCCTGAGCTAAAGCAATCTTCCCACCTCGGCCTCCCGGAGTGCTTGGATTACAGGCGTGAGCCACCACGCCCGGCCACTGCTGTTTTATTATTATTATTGAGGCATAACTTATATACCATGAAATTTACCGTTTAACAGTGTACAGTAGAGTAGTTTTTAGTGTATTCACAGAGTTGTGCAGCCATTATCACTATCTAATTCCAGAATATTTTTGTCACCCCCAGAAGAAATCCCACCCTCATTAAGGTGTCTCTCCCCACTTCCATCCCTCTAGCCCCTGGCAACCAAAAGTCTGTTTTTTGTTTCTAAGGATTTACCTGTTCTGACATTTCATATAAATGGAATCATATAGCATGTGGCCTTTCTTGTCTGTTTTCTTTCACTTAGAATAATGTTTTCAAGGTTCATTGCTGATGGTTTCTGATATATACTCTTTACCATATTTAGGAACTTGCTTTTTGCTCCTTAATTTTACTTAGAGATTTTAATAAAATGGCTGATATTTACCAAGGAATGATACCAGTAAACATTTGGTAGTTGTGGGCCGGGTGTGGTGGCTCATGCCTGTAATCCTAGCACTCTGGGAGGCCGAGGCGGGAGGATTGCTGGAGGTCAGGAGTTTGAGACCAGCCTGAGCAAGAGCGAGACTCCGTCTCTATTAAAAATAGAAAGAAATCAGCTGGACAACTAAAAATGTATAGAAAATGTTAGCTGGGCATGGTGGTGCATGCCTGTAGTCCCACTACTCAGGAGGCTGAGGCAGGAGGATCACTTGAGCCCAGGAGTTTGAGGTTGCTGTGAGCTAGGCTGATACCACGGCACTCACTTTAGCCTGGGCAACAAAGCGAGACACTGTCTCAAAAAAACAAACAAACAAACAAAAAAAACATTTGGTAGTTGTGGACATGAGTATCTTCAACAATGGTTATATATATACTATCAGTTAATGTAATAAATTCATTGATAAATTTCTTCATGTTAAATCATTCTTGTTTTCCTTATATACATTTGACTTGATCCTGGTATATTTTTCTTCTTTTTTAAAAACCCTTTTAGTATGCCATTAGTTTTTACTTTATTAATGATACTTACACTTATACCTCCTTTCCTTTTTGTCCTAATATTTTGATATCAGATATAGGTAACCTTCATAAAGTGATTTGAAAGCTTTCTCCATTTTTATTTATTTATTTATTTATTTTTATTTTTATTTTTTTTCGAGACAGAGTCTCGCTCTGTTGCCCGGGCTAGAGTGAATGCCGTGGCGTCAGCCTAGCTCACAGCAACCTCAAACTCCTGGGCTCAAGCGATCCTCCTGCCTCAGCCTCCCGAGTAGCTGGGACTACAGGCATGCGCCACCATGCCCGGCAAATTTTTTCTACATATATTTTTAGTTGTCCAGGTAATTTCTTTCTATTTTTAGTAGAGACAAGGTCTCGCTCTTGTTCAGGCTGGTCTCGAAGTCCTGACCTTGAGTGATCCTCCCGCCTCGGCCTCCCAGAGTGCTAGGATTACAGGCGTGAGCCACCGCGCCCGGCCGCTTTCTCCATTTTTAAAATGTGTGTCTTAGAATATTTGAATAAAATAGAACTTAATCTTCAAAGATTCATGTGAGCTCATTGTAAAACCACTGGCTTCTAGCTTACCTTTTAGTGGATGTTCTCTGACAACAGTTTTGTGAATATTTGTTCAGGTTTTCTACCTCTACTTAATTTCTCTTTGGCCACATATTTTTTTCCCAGAAAGCCACCTAACGCTATAGATTTCCAAACTTACTGACATAGGTATTCGTAGCACAACCTTATAATATACAATCTTATGTGGGTATCAGATTTAAATAGTTATTGCCTGTTCTCTATTTCCTTTTTCTTCTTTCTATATTGGTCGGGCTCCCTAAGTTTTAATTTATCTAATTCATGTTTTAGAAGAATTAAATTTGGGGTTTCTTTATAACTTTTGCTCTTTTCTGTTTTTGATTTATGCTTTAATTTTTAAATTTTCTTTCCGCTTTCTTCAGGCTTTTTTTTCTTTAAAATGGGAGCACAAAGTAGATGTGACCTAAAATATTCTGGTTCATGGGATAAATCTTTTTCAAATGCATGTTTATCTGCTCTTGAGGACTCTGTGCTTCTTCCTTTATTTCAGTTTTTTGGGTCCGAATGATGAGTTAATATAGGCTAGATGCATTTTTTGGTTTTCTTGGGTCTGAATGATGAGATAATGCAGTCTTGGTGTGTATTTATGGTTTTCTTGTGTCTGATGAAGTAATAATTCAGGCCTGCTTCTTGCCTGCCATCAAAACAAGTGAATTACTGGATCGCCTGTGTTTCTGCTTGATGTCATTACAGTTTTCTTGGATCCTTAGATTACCAGTTGAGTTATCTGTCAGCCAGGAAAGCAGCTGGAGGGAGGCAGGGTCCTGGGCAGTCCAGTCGGGGAAACTTGGTTCTGCCCCTCCCTGTGTCTGGATCCACTGTGGCCCGGCTTCCTTCTTGTTTCAGCTGCTCTCCCCATCTCAGTAGAGCCCCTTGCCTCCAGCATTTGCAGTCTGGCCTGCTCTGTGCTTGTTGGACACACCCAGGGCGGCCAACCCAAGGTACATCATGTTCTTGTGACTTTTCTTCCTGCATCTCTACTCTTTGTGGGAAGATAAAGCGGTGCGGCTAGGGCGCCCTCTGCTGGTGGCCCTCACTTGGTGTATCTGCCTGTGCTTGGCATCCTCTTGTTCCCAGCAACCGGACAGACGCCCTGGTGACGCCCTGGTGGTCCTAGTTTGCCCCACTGTTGGGCCTGCTGCATCCCGGTCCCCCTGACAATTGCACTTTCAAATTGGGGTGCATATGAGGGGGTTTAGGACATTTTCTACCTTTCAGGTTATCTTGATAACCTTAAGTAACCTCAGTAACATGGATTAAAGATGCCTGTTAGTTCTTTTTTCAGTTGTGGCTCAGTTACATCCAGTAGAAAACTTGTGAAAGTTTTGGCATTTAGATGGCACCCTTTCCTTGTGTCCAGTATTGATGTGGCTCCAGTCACTGTTTTTCTTGTTCATTTTTCCTCCCCCAGATTCTTCTTTCCTTTTCTAGGTTAGTATCTGGAGGGCAGAAAAAGGGAGAAAGCAAAGGCTTGTGTTCAATTCACTGGGTTTATCTAGAGGTCTAGATTTATAATTTTTAAATGAGTGTGTAACGTTGTCTTATTAATGTAAACACAATCATTTCCTGGTTATCAAGCCTTTGGGATTTTTCCAGGTTTCGCTCTGTGTTCTTTGTTGTGTTGTGAATACCTTTGAACAGAACATTTTTGAGATTATTCCTTTACGTTTATTCTCCAAATTGGGCTTAAATTTAATTTTACAACAAAACCAACAATCAAGAGTATTCTGTCAGTTTGTATGGGATACGTCTATTCTTCAAGCATCTGCTGTGTACCTGGCACGAGGGAGGTACATCATGACAGGTAAGGTGCAGTCTGTGCAGAGAGCCATCCTTCTCCCCTTCGCTGTGAAGATGCCTCGAGAGGCTTTGCCAAGCTCTTCTGAAACTAGATCATCCTGTTGCCCTCATTTCTCTAATATTATCAAAAAGGGAAATCAGATTATTTTAGTATGACTTGTTTTTATTACATCTGTATTGGCTCTGATGCATACCACTCTCTTTTTATAAGCCATATGCTTAATGTGATATAGAATTTTTACCAGTGATTTATTGTAATTTAATATTCTGTCTTGTGGCTGGCTTACCACAATGGTGGATCTTAAAATTTAAATTTTTTGAACCAGAGAGTTTTCTAAAGCAATCCAGCGAGCTCTGTATCTCTCTTTGTAGGGCAGAAGAAAAGGAGGGAGGAGGAGGAAGAAAAATGCTCTTATAGTGGAAACTACGTGAGGAGAGTTGATATTTTGTAGCAATGGAGAGTCTTCATTTATTTATCAACTGTGTAGTTGTAACTCCTCACAAGGGCTATTCTAAATATCTGTTGCTATGATAAAATCATTAAGGCAATGGATTTGAGGTACCAACTATGACTCTAAATGCAATTTTTTTGGCAGCATTTATTACATGTCTACTGCAAACCCAGCTTCATAGTTTATAAGGGGATGCAAGAATACTTACAACTACTTATAGATAAGTAGTTTTTTTATTTTTTTCAGTTAGTGAATAGTGATAGAGCCCCTACTCCTCCTACCATGTTCCAGGCACTATTCCAATTGCTTCCATGTACTAACTAGATCAATTCCATTATATGTATTTTATAAATGAGGACACTGGGGCATAGAAAGATTAAAAAGCTTGCTTAAGTCATACTGCTAGTCACACACATTAGGGTTCAAAACTGGGTGGTGTGGCTCAGGTTAGTCTCAGTTGCATTGTCATTCCACAGACATTTATTGAGTACCTTCTTTGGCAAGGGATTGAATTGGGTTGTTTCTAAGATTTATTCTTCATTCATTAAATACTTCCTGAGTAGCTACTGTGTGCCAGGGGTAGCATGGTCTCTGTTCTTTTGGAATTTACAGACTAGTAGGAAGTCAGACAGTTGATCAATATATATAATACATTTTCAAATAGTGATAAGTTTTGTAAAGAGAAAAAGCCAGAGAAGGGGCTAGAGGGTGAAGGGGGGGGGTGCAGGGATATTTTTAGATTTTATGCATTGAGGAGGCCTCTCTGAGTAGGAGAACAGTCGTGTGAGCAGAAACCTGTCTGAAAGGAGGAGCCAGCCACACAGGGATCTGGAGGGAGAGGAGTATTCCCGGGACAGGGAGCAGCAGGTCCAAAGGCCCTGAGGTCAGAGTCAGCCTGTGCAGTGAGTGCAAGGGCTAGACGGAAGGCCAGTGTATCTACGGCCGGATGAACTGAGGGGAGTGTTGGCAATAAGGTTGGAGAGTAGGGTCAGGACCAGTCATGTCAGCCCTTGCAGGTTATCGGATGGAGTTAGGATTTTCTTCTGAATGTCATGGGATGTCTTTGAGAGTTTTGAGCAGGGGAGCGACATGTGTTGATTTACATTTTTCAAAGAGCACTCTGGCTGCAGTATGTGGAACGGACCATAGGGTAGCAAAGGTGAAACCAGGAGGCTTTTGTGTTGAGCCAAGCGTTCCATAATTTACATTGGTCATAAAGGTGCTGCCACGACATGCCACCTGCCTTAGAACTCAGATCTCTGTTTCTGTGAGTTCGAGACCAGCCTGAGCAAGAGTGGGACCCTGTCTCTACTAAAAAAAAAAAAAAAATAGAAAACAAACTAGCCAGGCAACTAAAAATAGAAACAATTAGCCAGGCGTGGTGGTAGCACCTGTAGTCCTAGCTACTTGGTAGGCTGAGGCAGGAGGATCACTTAAACCCAGGAGTTTGAGGTTGCTGTGAGCTAGGCTGATGCCATGGCACTCTAGCCCAGGTGACAGTGAAACTCTGTCTCAAAAAAAAATTATATTAAAATAAAGAGATTATAGACATTGGTAGCTTGTCAGCTATTACAATGTGCTCAAGTTATATTCCAAGGAATGCTCTGGAATGGAAGCATACAGGTGTTTCCCCTGGTTGTGTAGTCCTAGGAGGAAAAAATCTGGAGTATGTGACACATCTGAATGACTGACTCTCCCTTTCCCACCCCTGACAACCGATTTGAGAACTATTTAACTACACACTGTCTGGCCAAGACATTTCAGACCTTTATGTGGGCTGTTCTGGGAGGTTATTGGCTGAGGTCCCCAGAACAAAGGTGAGGGGAGTCGGCTTGGAGTCGCCGCTAGACCTGGGGAGAGACGGACAGATAATCACACACAGTCACACAATACACACACAGACAAAATACACACAACACACTCACACAACACACAGTACACACACACTCACACGATACACACAGGCATAGTTACAGTCATTGGGGACTTACAGTGTTTGTGGATAAGTTAGATGTGTAAATAAATGATTAAAACTGTGAAAATTGTGTCAGTGGAGGTGTTTTAAAGTATGGAGAAGGGAGTGACTAATTCTCCCAGGGAGTAGGTCAAGGAAGGCTTAGGAGGAGAGAGCATTTGAGCAGATTCTTGTGAGATATTTGAAGATCTCTATGTAAAAAAAAAAAAAAAAAAAGGCGGAAAAAGCAGCAGGGAGAGATTTTGAGCAAAGACGGGGGTGTGACACAGCATGGTGGGGCCTGGGGATGAGATGGTGAGAAACAAGGCTGCTGAGTTTGGCCCAGGCCAGATTGTGGAAAACCACCCTCTGAGCTGATGTTGGTTTATCTGACCTAAGATTTTGAATTCTTTCTTTCTTTTGTGCAGTGTTTGGCCACTGACAGAGGTGATCTGAGGTCCAGTGTGCTAGTGTTGATAAGATGCTACGGTTGGGCCCCTGCGATGCCTGTCATGGAGTCTCGCCTGAGATCAGTGTTTAGCACATTGACTGCCATGAGAGTCGTAATTTAACTCACCCTAGTTTTGACTCTGGAGTCGTGTGAAGCATACATAAAATCTTACTTGTCGATGTTCTTATTGTTACAATTAATATGGACAATTTAATTCTAAAAATGTGGGTTAAATGAATAGAAGTCAATAATTTTCATTTTTCTATGTATGTTTACCTTTAAATTACACTCAAAGTTTTTATTCTGTTTTTGTAACACTGCAGCACCACGGAAAAGTTTTTTTTTTTTTTGTGGGTGTGGCAATGTGTTAAATACTAACATTTACTAAAATGACCAGGACAAGATGGTTATCTCAGAGTTCCAGAGAAGATGATGTCCCTTCTCAGATCCCCAGACACTGGGGTGTGGGCGGTACATGCCCTGTGGTCCCAGAAGCTGAGAAAGCAGTCAGAGGAGCGACTGCTGCCCTAGCTGGGCTCTGCAGTCACGTCCACACCACGCGCAGCTGCTGAGGGTGTGATGCCACAACTGACGAGCTCCTGGACCTGCCCTGTGGTCAGAAGCACAACTGAGAAGTGTGTGGGGGGGGTGATTCCATTCCCATGAGTACCTTCTGTGCAAATGGTGCCCTTGCAGTAATTACAAAAGCTTTTTTTTTTTTTTTTTTTTTTTGAGACAGAGTCTCGCTCTGTTGCCCAGGCTAGAGTGCCGTGGCATCAGCCTAGCTCACAGCAACCTCAAACTCCTGGGCTCAAGTGATCCTTCTGCCTCAGCCTCCCGAGGAGCTGGGACTACAGGCATGTGCCACCATGCCCGGCTAATTTTTTCTATATATATTTTTAGTTGTCCATATAATTTCTTTCTATTTTTAGTAGAGATGGGGTCTCGCTCTTGCTCAGGCTGGTCTCGAACTCCTGAGCTCGAGCGATCCACCTCCTTGGCCTCCCAGAGTGCTAGGATTACAGGTGTGAGCCACCGCGCCCAGCCCTACAAAAGCTTTTCATATTGCATAAGTATGTGATTAAATGATCTGTGGTCAGTGCAGATGGGAGATAAAGGAAGATGCCTTTGCTGGTACTTGGGTTGAATGGTACTTTCCATCACCCACCAAGCTGGTGCCATTGCCCTTGACCCCAGGCCATGCTTCCCTCTGCCTTGTCCCCTCCCTCTTCCCACAAGCCCCATGATCAGCTGGAGCTCATGGATATGACTGCTAGGTTGACCTCTGGTTTCCTGTGTGTTCTCTCATCTGGGGGCTGGGCCACATCCAGCCTGCAGAGCTCCAAGACGAGAGAATACAGGGAAAGCACCTCCCCGTTCCCAGCCTGTGATCCGATGATCCACAGGTCACCAAGGCCCTTTCCATGGTGTCCTGCCTCTTACCATATTCCTTAGTCTTTGTCTCCCAATGATTCCAAGGTGCCGTTCAGAGGCTTTCACATCTGCTAGGCAGGGCTCTGTTCTGTTATCTTGGTTTCTTAAAACCAAGAAATATAACTGTAAGACTGGGCCCTTCCCGTTTCACAGCCTTTTTTGAATATTGTAGGGACATAATTTATTCAGGTGGCTTCCTACTAAGGCCTAAAGAGAAAGAGGTTTGTCATTTTTCTATTTTTTTCTTTTTGCTCATCAGCAATGTAATTTTTCAATCTTTCCTTCCATTTCTTTCCTGGTATTTGTTCCCCCAACCACTTCCCCTCCCCCTTTAAAACTTTTTTATAGAGGAAAATTTTAAGCCTATACAACAGAGGAGAGAATTGTATAAGGAAGCTGCAAGTACCAGCTTCAACAATTACCAACTCTTGAACATCTTGTGTCATTTGTAGCCCAACCTACCCGTCCTTAATTATTTTGAAGCAAATACCAGACATCTTATTTCATCTATAAGTATTTTAGTATATATTTCTAAAAGATGAAGACTTTGGAAAATCATAATACTTCCATTATCACACCTAATGATTCCTTAATATCAATATTTAAATTTCCCTGAATATCTCAAAATCTTTACATTTCATTTTAATGCAATCAGTTGATCTCTTAAGTTTCTTTACATCTATAGGTGCTCCTTCTCTCTTTTTTTTCTTGCAGTTTATTTATTGGAGAAGCTGGGTCTTTGGTTCTTTTTATTAATAGTTTCACCTAGTGCGGATTTTGCTGATTGTATCCTTATAGTATCATTGAACATGTTCCTCACTTCTCTGTATTTCCTATAAATTGGTGTTGTGTCTAGAGGCATGTTTAGGATTCATATGTGATTTTTTTTGGCAAGCATACTTCATAGGTGGCAGTGTGAACTTCTTTTAGGAAGCACATGATGTTTAGTTGTCCTGTTGTGATGGCTGATTGAGTTTTTATGTGTTAAGTATTTAAGAGGGTTCAGTCCCCTTAATGTTTGCCTGGGCCCAGGTGTGGTATGGTCTTGAGAAAGTGAGAAAAACAGAGTATGTGGTGTGCTCAGAGTCCTTTCTCTGTTGAAATTCTTACAATGGTGGGGATCCTGTGTTCTCTGTCCCTGAACTATTTGCTTGTGTTGGTTCCTCCAGCACTTCCTAAAAGATGAGTTGGCACGAATTTGATCCAGAGCACTGCCATGGTTGGTTTCTCTTGGTCATGAAAGATCTGTTCACTCAAACACTGAGTAAGAAGGTGCTCAGATTTTTTTGAAAGTGATTTTTGTATTTTAGGGGTGCTTCTTAGTTTGGCTAAACCAGTTGCTTTTGCTGATACTCTCCAGGTGTGTGTTTTCATTTAATTTGTAAGGTAACTCTTTTCTTCTTTTAGGATCTCATTTTGCCCAACGGTGGAACTCCAGCAGGCACTTCAAGTCCAGCTTCTTCATCTTCCCTTCTCAACAGACTTCAACTTGATGATGACATCGATGGTGAGACCCGAGATCTCTTTGTCACAGTTGACGATCCCAAGAAGCACGTGTGTACGATGGAGACCTACATCACGTATAGGATCACCACGAAAGTAGGTCCCTTTGTTGTATATGCCTGTGTTGAGTAGTCTTGGAATTGGGTCCCACTTCCCTGACTTCTGCCTTTGCTCTCTCCCTCCCTTTGTTCACCTTTATTACAATTGCGGATGTGACTTTTTGAGAGAGTGCATGTATTCATATTAAAAGGATTATATCTATGTATAACAGTGGGTTTTTTAAATCTTAAAATGAGGGAGAAGTTATGACTAAGATCTTTCAAATAAACATTTAATCCCTATATTTGCACTTATTTTCTATCATGATACTATTTAACATGTTAATATTATTACTATTGAAATTTATGAATCATTTTATCAATCTAAATCACTGTGATGAGACCGTGATTATAATTTGGCCTACTTAGGGTTGATGGTCGGGGAGAAGGAATAAGAGGACAGGAATTAATACTTACTGACTTTCTGCTGTGTGCCAGGCAGGTAGTGGGCAGGGTGTCGAGCTTTAATTGTTGTTATAGCAATCCTAAAAGTTGTATCTTTTAGTTACAGTTTTGCAGATGAGGAAAACGGAAGCAGAAAGTTTTAAGTAACTTGTTCAAGGTCTCAAAGTTTAACCAGGATTCTGACTTGAGTTTGTGGGACTCTACAACCTATATTAAAAAATAAATCATAGAAAAGTAAATTCTTTGGAAAGAAAGGCAGAGAGTAAAATACACTCATATTTTGTTTCGTCATCTGTTATTAGATGAAAATGTTGTATTTTTAAAATTACACAAGTATTATAATACATTATTGTAAAAAATAAAAGAAACAGTACCAAAGACCAAATATGGAGTAGAAACCAGGAGTCTTCCTTAGCCCGTCTCATTTAGGTGGTGGTTCTTGCTGAAAGCAACCATTGCTAAACTTTGGTGCATGTCCTTCCAATCCTTTTTCTTTGCATTTACATTCACACATATAGTT
>CM052443.1:111777920-111796052 GCA_028533085.1 Varecia variegata
AAAATTACACAAGTATTATAATACATTATTGTAAAAAATAAAAGAAACAGTACCAAAGACCAAATATGGAGTAGAAACCAGGAGTCTTCCTTAGCCCGTCTCATTTAGGTGGTGGTTCTTGCTGAAAGCAACCATTGCTAAACTTTGGTGCATGTCCTTCCAATCCTTTTTCTTTGCATTTACATTCACACATATAGTTAGAAGATATATAATTTAGATTTCAGTATAATATTGCTTTCTGACTTTCTCTTTCATTTTACAGTATTTTTCAAGACCTTTCTATGTTCATGTGACTATATGGAGCTTATTCTTTCAGTCTCTGCATAATTATTTATGCAATGATTATACAATATTTTTTCTCTACGGACATGTAAGCCTTCCCCAGGTTTTTGATGTTACTATCCTGTCCTCTCTGCACCTGGTTCACATTTGAAGATTTGTGCATATACGCACGTGCACATGTACACACAGTCTTTCCCCGTTACCACTGCCACTGGGCGCCTACTGTTTCTCAGATGTTGGGCTAGGTGCTTAGGTGTATATTACTTCCTCAGAGGTCCTAGGTTAATATACATATTTCCAGGAATTATTTCCATTTATTTATTTTTTCCTAGGGTGAACTTATTTTTTACCCTGAAGTCAGTGAAATGCAAACCCTGTTTTTCTTGACTTGGTGCTGTATGCGGCCAAATGACAAGGTGACTGCCTTGCTGGCACAGCAATGCTTTGCCTGCCCTGACATTTTCCCCACCGCTACTTGATTCCTCTGGTCCCAAAATGCAACTACTGCAGGACTTCTGTTAACTGATTCATAGGCCAGTGCTCATGCTGCAACTCACAAGTCTTCCCTACCCCTCTTCTTTCCTTCCTTCCCTGCCCTTTTCCATTTGGGTTCTTATTTCTTTCGCTTCTCATGGGCTTAGTCGATTTCCTCTAAGTCAGTAAATACCTTAGAGTAACATTTTCCAAGTTACGGTCCCACATTTTACTTGGCTGTGATGGTAGCCCCTCAAGATGATCTCGTTGCAGATCTAAGTTTTACTTCTTACCTTCTCTTCCACATCTGATCCCAAACCAGAGTTTCTTTTTTTTTCTTTTGTTTTGGAGACAGAGTCTTGCTCTGTTGCTCAGACTAGAGTGCAGTGGAGTCATCATAGCTCACTGCACCCTTAAACTCCTGGGCCCGAGTGGTCCTCTTGCCTCAGCCTCCTGAGTAGGTAGGACTATAGTTATGTGTCATGATGCTGGGCTAATTTTTTTATTTTTTGTAGAGATTGGGTCTTGCTATGTTGCCCAGGCTGGTCTTGAGCTGCCTCGGCCTCCCAAATTGCTAGGATTACAGGCATGAGCCACCACACCTGTCTTCTCTTTTCCTGTTTCTAATAATGACACCAGGTTTGGTATCTTGGTGGTACATTTGGAGCCTTCTTTCTGAAAGTTGTGTTAAATGATACGTAGAGGTATGCAGGTGTGAGAGAAAGAGGACAAATGGGAACACAGAATCCCAACCCCTGATCCTGTCCTGGGACCTCCACTTCTGCTGAGGTCGTCAAGCAAAGTTAACAGTCAGAGAATGAGGCTGTACAAATACTTTGCTTTATTACTTTGAGGCTCCCCAATCCTAATTCAGATTCCTGATGGCCAAAGCTGGATGAAGTACAGAGTTCTTTTCGCCTGAGCTAAAATGAGTCTAGGGCTGAGAGCCAACGTAGGCAAAGAATTACCCACCCACGTCTAAGCAGTCAATATCTTCTCTCTCCAGTGGTGGAGAGCCAGTTGAGGCATTTCAGGGCAGGCAGCTCCTGGTTTTTTCTATGGCAGCTCCTAGAAAGTAACATGATAGCAGCTAGTTCTTGATGCTTACCATGTGCTGTACTCTTTTGCAATAGAAACCCTTTAATTTTTATTTTATGTAAGTAATGCATGTTAATTATAGAAAAAATAGAAAGTGCAAGTAAGCTAAAACAATAAAATAATGCCTATAAGCTCACTAGCCAGAAATAATGATTGATAACTTTCTGTGCTATTTTTCTCTATCCACTTACACAAATAAGTATCTTGCATGCTGTCAGTTCACTTAAACATTGTGAACATCTTTCTATGCTAGTAAACACTGGTAAGCACACTTTTATGCCATCATTTATAAGACTGCAGTAGTGTTCCAGCATGTGGATGTGCCATCATTTCTTTTGTGCTAAGTGCCTTAAGAATATTATTAATCTTCACACTCAATGAAGTTGATATTGGTACTGCTCTTATTTTATAAATGAGGAAACTGAGCCACAGAGATATTTAAAAAATTGCTCAAAGACATGCAGCTGATATGTAGTGGAGCTAGAACTTGAGTCTAGGCCTGTCTGATTCCAGAGTTCGTACACTTAATAATTGCACTAGACTTCCAAAAGACATGATTTCCAAGAGAGAGATGGCTCCCACACTCAGCACCGTGATCCAGTACCATGGCCTGGCTGTTGAAACTGATGATGTAGAAATAGACTTGAGGGGGAAGAAATAGAGAAGAGCCTTCAACTCCCTCCAGAGGCCCTCCTTCTCTTGTCTTTTACCCTGTCCCCCTCAGCGACTCAGGAGGCTGAGATGGGAGGATCGCTTGAGGCCAGTTGTTTGAGACCAACCTGAGCAACATATCGAGACCCCATCTATAAAAAAATGAAAAAAAAAAAAAAGGCACAATGGCACGTGCCTGTAGACCAATTCGGGAGGCTGAAGCAGGAGGATTGCTTGGGCCCAGGAGTTTGAGACTGCAGTGAGCTGTGATTGCACCACTGCACTTCAGCCTGAGCGACAAAGCAAGACCTTGTCTTGGGGCGGGGGTGGAGGGGAGGGCAGCGGGGAAGTCTTATGCCCCAACCAGTTCCTCTTTCCAAATGCCTCAGTGGTCAACAGAGTGTAAATGCTGGTCAGAGGTTAGGTATGAGTCGATGTTAGGTGTGAGGAAAAGAAGGCTGGTGCTGACGGTGGCAGGAGAGGTTCACTGGTGTGGTGGTGCAGAACCCGGTTTGCGGTGGGGTGGCGCGAGTGGGGGTGAGACAGAGCAGACGCGTGTTGGTAGCTTGGCAGTGAAATCGGGCAGAGAGCGAGCGGTAGCCGGAGGCGGCTGTGGGGGTTGAGGGAGAGGGAGGCTTTTGTGGTTTTTTAAAGGATGAAGGGACTTGTTTAAGTGCCAAGTGTCCAGTGTTGGTGGAGAAGGAGACATTAGGTTGAAGATTGGAGAGTGGGACGGAAGCTGCTGGAAGGTGGAAGGAGATAACAGTCTGGGCAAAAGTAGAGGGATTGGCCCGGGTGGAGGAGGAGGTGCACTCTTTCCATTGCTTCTGGAGAGAGAAAGGAAGTTTGTTTTGTGGCAGAAAGTTAGGGGGTTCTTTGCTTAAAGCTGCAGTTTTCTCCCTGAATGGATGAGGTCTTCTGCTGAGAGTGAGAGGGAGGTTCTGAAGTGGGGATTAGAAGGTTTCAGAAGTTTTACAGACTTTTTGAGAACTGATGTGGAAGATGAGAGCGAGCTGACTAAGGGAGCGCAAGAGGTTGCTTGGCAGTGTAAGGGTGAGGGGGAGACCTTGCGCCAGTCTGCAGCCTGCCTGATTCTGTCTCCTCCCCAGCAGTGTGTGCTCACACGCCCGCTCTGAGAAAGCAAGACACGGGTGGTGGCGTCTTTGCCAGAGTTGGGTGAATGGACAGCGGGGGGAGGAGCGTTTCATCTTGTGGCAGGTAGGGGATTGACACGCTGGGAATGGACATTGAATAAGGAAGTAAAGATCTGAATGGACGAATGTCAAGGAACTTGAGGTCCCAAGAGGCTGAAAAAACCAGGGGTGTTGGGACGCAGGAGATCCTGAAATAGAGGGGTGCTGTTGCGAGAGGGAGATGTGTGAATTTCTGCCAGGTATCAGTCCGTGGAGAGGCCCTGGGGTGGAAGGGGACATTGTTGGCTTACAGGCAGGTGTTGTACATGTGAACCACCTGGATCTTCAGGGCATCCAGCTCGTGGAAGGGCTTTTGGAAGAAGTGCCAGGTGCCTGGATCTGCAGGGAATCAGGAGAAGTGACAGGGCTGTCAGTTGATGACAGCTGTGAGGAGGGATAGAGGGGGTCTGTCACTTGGTGGCATGAGCCTCAGAAGGGTTTCCCCAGGGCTGTGGCGGTGAGGAGCAGTGTGCAGCGAGGAGGATGTCCACAGTGACTCCTGGCCTTGGGGCGAGTGAGGTTTGTGGCATGTGAGAAAATGAGCAGCTCAGGGAGGGACAGACGACAGGGAGGCTGTATTCTCAGGGGTGAGCCACGTTTCAGAATTTGAACAGGCTGAAGAACTACAGGACTCTGTTAATTTAGAATGGGTGTTCCAGAGAGCTTGGTGGAAATCTCTGAGAGGAAGGAGATAAATGGATGCTCATGTCAGAGAGAGGAAGCCAGAGGAGCGTGAGGATGAAAGGTCAAAGGCCTTTCTAGTCTTCATTCTCAGGTGTTCTCTTAGGGGGTTTTGAGGCAAAATGGGATTAGCTGGTTATTACCTGATAAGGGAAGAGCTTCCTTTGTTGGGAGATGGGGGTCACTTAGACTTCTTAGGATCCAGCTGTGTCCTGGACCAAATCTGTCTGGAGTGAGCCCGCCGTAAATTTTGGATTGAATGGACATTCTTTGGCATGGCTCTGGGCCACAGTTTTTGGGCACATCAGCTCCTGGGGCAGAAGGGGGACTTTATGTGGTAGGATGAGGCCTAGCAGACAGGGCGCCCTGCTGGGTGATTGATTAGACTGTGGCTTTTGTTTGGTTACCTGTTCTTATATCTGACTTTAGGTGTGTACCCATGACCTCGTGATCTTTGCACATTCTAGGTTGTGGACACACAATGTGGAAGGGCACAGAGCAAAGCGATGTAATGGTTGTCTCTGGTTATGGAACTGTGGGTGGATACTTTTGATATTAGAACGTAGAGATAAACATATATTTCTTTATTTTCCTTGCTAACTTAGACCTTGAATTTTACAGAGGAAAAATTTACTATAAACTCACAGTTGGAGTTTTACTGGTCTGCATGTTTTATGAATACTGTAAGACCTAAAAATGGTTTTCTCTCCAGAAATTCAAATAGCGTCTGCGGCCCAGTTTGAGCGGGTGCACGGCGTTCCATCGTGCGGATGCATCGCTAGCCTCGTTCCTGGCTCTACTTTTTTTCCCTGTCCTTGTTTTCTTTTGTCTTTCTCACCTACTTCTAATTTATGTCATTTGATCATATTTTACATATCACTACGTCTTTTCTAGAACAAACTGTGGTAAAAATAAGTGCAATAAATACTGGGTCAGAGAGTGTGAGTATCCTTCTGTTTTATGATGATTTTTTACCTTATTGCTTTGAAAGCATCAAACAAGTTTTTCCCTGCTGTATTAAGTTACCTATGTCCTTAAAGGAGCTTTTTAAAAATGAGCATTTTTTGATGTGTGACTATAAAAATACCATATGAGAATGGTATAAAATTTGGAAATAAGGGTGAGTATCAAGAGGACAGTTCTCATTATCAGTTCTAAATTTTTCTTCTAATTTTTTTTTTTTTTTTTTGAGACAGAGTCTCGCTTTGTTGCCCGGGCTAGAGTGAGTGCCGTGGCATCAGCCTAGCTCACAGCAACCTCAAACTCCTGGGCTTAAGCGATCCTACTGCCTCAGCCTCCCGAGTAGCTGGGACTACAGGCATGCACCACCATGCCCGGCTAATTTTTTTTTTTCTGTATATATATATTTTTTAGTTGGCCAGATAATTTCTTTCTATTTTTAGTAGAGACGGGGTCTCGCTCTTGCTCAGGCTGGTCTCGAACTCCTGAGCTCAAACAACCCACCCACCTCGGCCTCCCAGAGTGCTAGGATTACAGGCATGAGCCACCGCGCCCGGCCTCTTCTAATTTTTTATATCCATTTTTAACACAAATGGAATCATTATGTACAATTAATTCTGTATCCTGTCATTTTCCCTTAAAACTATATTGAAGCATTTTTTGTCATTAAGAATGTCTTACAAACATAATTACTGATGGCCATTGAATAAATATACTATAAATTTCCTTAACAGTTTTTTACTGTTGGACATTCAGGTTACTTCTATTCCTTTGCTATTTTAAACAATATTGCAAATGAAGATCATCATACAAATATCTTTGTCATAGTTTAAACGTTTTTTTCCCAAAGGTAGATACCTAGAAGTAGAATAACAATGATTGAAAACCATAAATAAAGGAAAGAATACAGGCGAATATTTTTATAAGCTTGCAATGGGGATGGCCTCCTTATTGAGACAGCAAAAGTAGCAGCCTTTTTTTTTCAAATTTCAAAATATTAAAGTGGGGGTATAAATGTTTTTGTTACATGGATACCTTTCATAGTGCTTAAGTCAGGGCTTTTAGTGTGCCTATCACCCAAATAGTGCTCATTGTACCCCACAGGTAAATTTTCATCCCTCCCCGTCTTCCCGCTTCTTGATTTCCAATGACAATTACATCTCTTTGTGCCCATGTGTGCCCATCAATTAGCTCTTAATTATTAGAGAGTACGTGTGGTGGTTCTTTTTCCATTCCTGAGATAAATAGTAGCAACCTTAAAAGGGGGAAAACTGGATGAAATCAACTACATAACAGTGAAAAAATTCTGTATAAGAAAAACCATTTGGAAATTGATAGGCAAATGGCAATAAAGAGCTTACGTAAATGAAAAAGATTTAACTCACAATTTAAAAAAAGACCCCGACAAAAGAAGAAAAATATGTGGCTGACTAACTTGTTCAACTCCAATAGTCACTAAAGGAACAAAAATAAAGGTGGTACATTATTTTTCAGTTATCAGTCCATCAAAGATAACTAGTTCCTGGCTGGGTGCTGTGGCTCACGCCTGTAATCCTAGCATTTGGGGAGGATTGCTGGAGGCCAGTTTGAGGCCAGCCTAAGCAAGAGTGAGACCCTGTCTCTACAAAAAATTGAGAAATTAGCTGGGTGTGGTGGCACTCTGGAGGCTGAGGCAGGAAGATCACTTGAGCCCAGGAGTTTGAGGTTGCGGTGAGCTATGATGACACCACCACATTCTAGCCTGGGCAACAGAGCGAGTCCCTGTGTCAAAAAAAAAAAATATATATGTATATAAATTGCTATATTTCTGAAACAGTTTGGCAATTAAAAATACGTGTGCTTTTTCATCCAGCAGTTCTGTCTTTGGGAATTTATTTTATTTTAAGGGAATTATCAGACAGGGACCTAATGATGCTTACTGTAGCATTGTTTATTGATTGAAAAATTGGGAACAACTTAAATGGGATTTGGTTTAATTATGGTATAGCCATTCAGTGGAATACTATATGTTAAAAATGATTATGTAGATCTGAATTTATTGACATAGAAGAATGTCCAAGATATATTAAAGATAAATGAGTGAATGAATGAATATACATAGAAAAAACACGGAAAGATATAAACCATAATGTTAATTGTGCTTTTCTCTGTTTAGAGGGATTATGGCTGATCTGTTTTTTATTTTTCCTGAGGTCTTAAAATAAGTGTATATAACCTGAATAAACAGAAGAAGAAGAAGAAGGAAAAAAAAAGCCTGTTCCCCAAAAGTGCAATTGGTTGAGGCAAAACTTGTGTTTTATCATACTACTTTTTGTAGTTACCCAAAATTGATTTCAAAGTTAGAGTAGAAATGTTACATACACTATAATTTATGAAATGGATTTGCAAAACAAAGAGAAATTATCACCTGATGATCATGTAACATTTAAGAAGGCAAAAAGTAGAGCCTTCCATGTGTTCCATTGACAACGGAAATGAGTTGTTTTCATTTGGTGCCTTTCAGAATACAGCTCTCGTGGGCCATAATCGTGGGCAAGTCCTCAGATGGAGCCTGTTGCGGGGATTTGGGGGTCTTGAAAAACTTCCCTTCCAACTTTCTTCTTACTGTTGAGGAAACTATGGCTCAGGGGAGGCTTAGTGGCGTCTCAGGGCTCTGGAAAGGGGGTGGTGCAAGAACTGCGCAGGCGCAGAGTTCCCCCTGCCCTGCCTAGGGGGTGTGTCCAGCTACCTGCTCCCGTTATTTCTGTTTTCTTTTCTTCTTCTTCTTCTTCTTCCTCTTCTTTTTTTTTTTTAATCATCTAGCTCAAAATGTCATGCTCCAAGATTTCTGTCATGCTATGCCTGAAAATTAGTCAGCAGTGACTTATTCGTTGGATTTAAGTATTGTTTTTCTCCTCTCTCCAATGTCACAATGCTAATTTGGGGGAGTCTTCTAATATATTAGTGACAAATAACTACGTTCAATGAATTTCCCCATACTTTCCAGCTTACTTCCCCAACATGGGGGAAGGGTTTTTTTGTTTTTGTTTTTGTTTGTTTGTTTTGAGACAGGGGTGGTCTCGATTTGTTGCTCAGGCTAGTGTGCAGTGGTGTCATCATAGCTCACTGCAGCCTCAAACTTCTGGGCTCGAGCAGTCCTACCCACCAATGTCCCGAGTAGCTGGGACTATAGGCAGGTGCCACTATGCCTGGCTAATTTTTCTAGTTTTCACAGAGACAAGGTCTCACCCTTGTTCAGGCTGGTCTCCAACTCCTGGCCTCAAGTGATCCTCCTGTCTGGGCCTCCCAAAGTGCTAGGATTACAAGTGTGAGCCACTGTGCCCAGCCAAGGTTGTGTTTCGTAGGTGTATGCTGGTGCGTGGGACTTGAAAGGGGGAAATGATGCAGAGTGAGTTGGGGGGCCATACAAAATTGAATCCTTTAACTTCACAATTTTGCTCAGGTTTTGGGGGAGGATGAAATTGTAATTTTCAATGCCAGAGCTATTCACAGCTTTTTCTCTGTATGACTCTTGTTCATGCGGTTTTAAGATTTTCTTGGTGTTGTGAATTAAAACAGACTTTTGGCTTGAAAGAGTAAATTTATGAAATGTAGCCTGACCATTTTTGTCTTGTACTTTAATTTCTGAGGGCAGTGACTGTCATATAGTCTCTACCCTCATAGGGAAAAATGGATTATCTGAGACACAGTTTTAGTTTGAGCAAATTACTGAGTAAAAATCTTATTTTGATATAAATCAACTTAATTTTATTTAACATTAGTTTTCATTAAAGTGCTTCAATCACATTTCAGAAAACTTTAACAATTCAGGAAAGGGGATAAGATTATTAAAATTGTTTTTGTAACACAGTGGCATTTTGGTATTATTATATTTCCTTCTAGATTTCTCCTATGTACCTAAAATACAACATAGTTTCAAGGTTATGGTTCTGGCAGAATATGGCAGATTAAGCAAAAATCTTTTCTATTTTCATCTAATCTGCCTCCTAAATGAGCAGTGATCTGTTATCTCTACTTTCTGTTTATTTCCCCTTTGGCAAAATTTGTCAGCATATTTAGCAGCAGGTGGAGACTTAATTTCTTTTCATAGATTTGGATTCAGTAGCAATATCCTAAGTAGAGTTACTCTGCTAAAAGAAATTCTCAGAGTTAAGCTTGGAGGAAATGAATCAATGTTTCTAAACAATTCTGAGGGAGGGATAGTTGAGTTCCATTTCCTGAGGATACAGAGGAAAAAAATACCCTGACATTTTTATTCTAGCTTCTTGAATTTCTAACTGGGCTCAGTGGCCCAAGCTAGTCATTCTATGTTGGTAAACTCTGCCATTTGGCTGGTGCGTTCGGTGGAAGGAAAGTGTGTTCTTGCCTGGTTTAGTTATTCTGAGAGAGCTTTTTTCCTTCCCTTCAGCCAAAATATGCTACTATTCCCTTATGCTTATTTTTTCCACTCCGTTCTTATTTGCAGAGTACTCGGGTGGAGTTTGACCTGCCAGAATATTCTGTTCGTCGAAGATACCAGGATTTTGACTGGTTGAGGAACAAACTGGAAGAATCCCAGCCCACTCATCTCATTCCCGTAGGTAGTAAGTCATTACAGCTTGTTTCTCATTTTGCCTGCATTGTCTTTTCCGAAGACGCTCACTCGATTTGTGCCCTTTAAATTCCTGGTAAACCCTGCCATACATTTTATACTAGATTCACCTATCAAACGTATGTAAAACATGTTTATGGATACTGTATAGAATATTTCACCTTTTGGGTTTTGGTTTTAGATTTGCCATATAGTATGCCAGTTCTTGGGTGGGGTGGGGTAAATTTTCACTTTCGCTGTGATAATTTTTTGAGGTCTGGATAGTCCTAATTCTCATTTGCTGCCTCTTTAAAGATTGAAGCTTGGAAGTATAAGCCTTGTGGAAGCTCTTTCCCCCTTCATAGACATTGTTCTTGAGGTTTGGATGGCTGCCACCAGGTGAAGAATGATGGCTCAGATTGCAGCTGGCTGGGCTTTCTTTAGACATGGGAGCAGGAATCTAGCACACAATACATTTTAACCACAGTTTTTCATTTGAAAAACAAACAAGGAAACCACCTAACTATTTATTGAAGCAGCGTAACATTTATTTACTATAGTATTTCCATCTGCACATGTTTTAACAGAACCAGAGCAAATAAAATTTGAAAGACTACTAAATACTAAATCAACACTCGCATTGAGTACTTTTCTGACTATGTTTTTCTTTTTTTTTTTGAAACAGAGTCTTGCTTTGTTGCCCAGGCACGAGGGCAGTGGTATGATTATAGCTCACTGCAACTTCAAACTCCTGGGCTCAAGATATCTTCCTGCTTTAGCCTCCAGAGTAGTTGGGACTATAGGCACATGCCAATAAGCCTGGCTAATTTTCCTATTTTTTTTGTAGAGACAGGGTCTTCCTTACTCGGGCTGATCTTGAACTCCTGGCCTCAAGCAATCCTCCCACCTAGGTCTCCCAAGTCCTAGGATTACAGGCCTGAGCCACCTGCCTGGCCTGACTTCTTTTGTTAAAGGTAGACTTAACTGTTTTGATATCAGATGTTTCTTTGGGCTTTGGGGGCTTTAGGGCAGTTTGAGTCATAAAATTCCTCAGAGGGGCTGATTTATCTTTCACCAAAAACCTCAGTTCAATGACTTCTTAGCACCATCAACTTTTTTGTTACCACTGCTTCTTCCAACATTTTTCCCCGTTGGAAGAGGCTGTATATGTTGTGAGCATGCTGGGAGTTTTCTTGGTTTTCAGAGTGAAAAGAGCCACGTTGCTAGTGGCGTGGTAGAAATGACGGGTCTTGCTGTTCTTTCTCAGGGCATTTCCTTTTTCCCCAATCACATATCCTCTCTGCTCTCCAAGCCTGCCTTTTGCTTTTCACTTAAAAACATGCCTGAAGAGGAAACAATAGATTTTAAAGAGTTGGGATTATTCCTTAAAATAGAATCTTAATTTGGCAAAATTGACAGTTAGTGAATCATTTTTTAAAAATAAACTTCTTTAGAACAGTTTTAGAATTACAGAATTATTGTGAAGATAGAGAATTCTCATATCCCACACCCAGTTTTGCTTATTATTAACATTTTATATTAATATGACACATTTTGTTGTCATTGATGAACCAATCATTATTAAGTAAGCATTATTATTAACTAAAAGTCCTTTATTCTGAGTTCCTAGTTAGTTTTTGCCTAATGTCCTTTTTCTATTCCAGGATCCCACATTACATTTAGTAGTCATGTCCCTTAGGCCCTTCTTGGTTGTGACAATTTCTCAGGCTTTCCTTGTTTTTTGATGACCTTGACAGTTTTGAGGAGCACTGGACAGGTGATTTTGTAGAACATCCCTCAATTGACATTTGTCTGATGTTTTCCTTGTCATGAGATTGGGGTAATATGTTTTGGAGAGGAAAACCACGGAGATGCCCTGTCTTATCATCCACGTGGAGGGCACATGCTGTCAGCACTGTGTGTCACTGTTGCTGTTAACCCTGATCACCTGACTAGAGGCAGTGTCAGGTGTCTTCACTGCACAGTTCCATTCTTCCCCCTCCCTTTCCTTGCTGTGCTTTGTAAGGAAGTCGCTCTTTGTGGGCAGCGCTCACTGCGCGTCAGGGGAATTCGGCTCCCCCTCCTGGCAGCTGGTGCATTTGCGGTTCGATATGTGAAGAGCAAAAGTTAGACAGTGACACCTGCTGGTGACATATAGCGGCTCATCCACAGGCGCTAAAAGAATGGAAGGGCCTCCAGAACGCCCACGGTGGCGGGTCCAGAGTGTCTTTCGGTGTGGTCTCTTATCTTCTGGGTAGAGGCAGCGAGCAGGAAGGGACTTTAAAAACAAGTGGAGACTTAAATTTCTTTATAAATTCTTGGTACTCACGTATCTGGAGTGGAAAGAGAGTTAATATAGGAGAGCGCCTCTGATTTAAACATGAAAGTCAAACCGGAAACAACCCCCTTTTGCCCCTAGTAGAACTCATTTTACAGCAGCTGTGCTAGGAGGTGTCTATCCTATTATTAAGCATCAACTTGGTGTTAATCTTTTTCCTAGACCTGGTAGATGACCTTGGGGAGGAACAGAGGGTGGGGTGAGTGGTTATAAGAAAGACAAGGGAGCCCTGCCTTGGGGAACTTACTGTCAAGTGGAGACCCAGTAAACAATGTAATTGTTTAGATTTTCATTTCTTTTTTAAAAAACAGCTTTATTGAAATTTAATTCATATAGCATACAATTTACCCATTTAAAATGTACAATCAAAGGCTTTTAGTATATTCATAGACTTGTGCAACCATCAGGACAATTTTAGAAACTTTGCTTCACCCCAGAAAGAAACTTCACACCACTTAGTTGTCACCTCCAAACCCTCTATCTCGCCCAGCCCCTGGCAACCACTTATCTACTTTGTCCCTATAGATTTGCCACTTCTGGACATTTCGTATAAGTTGAATGAGACACTATGTGATCTTTTGTAACTGGCTTCTTTTACTTAGCATAATGTTTTCAAGGTTCATCCATATCATAGCATATATTAATATTCCATTCCTTTTTATTGCCGAATAATATTCCACTGTGTGGATATAGCACATTTGGTCTATCTACTCACCCTTGATAGACATTTTGGTTGTTTCTCTTTTTGGCTATTATAACTAATGCTGCTGTGAACATTCATATGTTTTCATTTTTCTTGGATGTATACCTAAGAGTATAATTGCTGAATCATACATAACTTTATATTTAACCTTTTGAAGAACTGCCAGACTATTTTCAAAAGTGACTGCATCGTTTTACATTCCCACATGCAGTGTACAGGAGTTCTGGTTTTTCTACATCTCCATCAACACTGGTTATTATCTGTCTTTTTGATTATAGCCATCCTGGTGGATGTGAAATTATATCTCATTGTGGTTTTAATTTGCATTTCCCTAATGGCTAATGATGTTGAGCACCTTTCCATGTACTTTTTGGCCATTTGTATATCTTCCTTGGAGAAATACCTCTTAAGATCCATTGCTCATTTAAAAATTAGGGTGTCTTTTTATTAGTGAGTTGTCATAGTTCTTTGTATATTGTAGATACAAATGGCTTATCAGGTAAATGATCTGCAAAAATTTTTTTGAGACAGACAGGGTCTTGCTATATCACCCAGGCTGGTCTCAAACTCCTGGCCTCAAATGATCCTCCAGCCTCAGCCTCCAGAGTAGCTGGGACTACAGGTGCATGCCACCACACCTGGCTAATTTTTAAAATTTTTTCAGAGACAGGATCTCGCTAAGTTGCCCAGGCTGGTCTTGAACTCCTGCCTTCAAGTGATATTCCTGCCTCAGGCTCCCAGGTAGCTGGGATTAAGCCCAGCTGGCAGTGTCTCTTAAAGTACAAAGATTTTGTTTTGTTTTTTTGGTGAAGTCCAATTAATTTTTTTCTTTGGCTACTTGTGCTTTTGCTGTCACATTAAGAAACTATTGCCTAATCCAAAATCATGATTTATACCTGTGCTTTCTCCTAACAATTTTATAGTTTTAGCTCTTTAGTCTGTTTTTAGTCCATTTTTAGATGAGTTTTCATTTCTTTGGTTGCTAGTGAAGGCTGAATATCTTTCCATGACTTTATTGGACATTGGCATTTTAAATGAATTGCCTCTTCATTTTTCTTTTTTTTTTTTTCCTTATTGGTTTGTGGGGAAAAAAAAATAACCCAGTTGGGAATATCTTATCTTTCTACGTATTTTTTCTCCATTTGTCATTTGTCTTAGACTTAGCTCCCTAAAAAAACCCACCTCTTCCCTCCCACCCAAGTTAATCTTTCCTTTACAGTTTCTGGCTTCGAAGGCTGTTTCAACTTAGAATGTTAAAATTTTCTGCATTTTCTTATATTATTTTTATGCCTTTATTTTTTATATTTAAATCTAGAATTTATTCTGTGGTAAGATGTGTGTACCTTACTTTGTTAGATGGTGTGTAAGTTCTCCCAGAATCACTTATAACTAATCAGTCATCTTTCTCATAGTTCATGCATTAGACTGTATCATGTATTAGACTTGTATATTCCTGGGCTGTTTCTGAACCATTTGGTCCATTGATCTCTCTAGTTTGATGCTCCTTCTACACTATTTGAATTATTATAACTTTCTAACACATTTCAATATTTCATGGGTCCCCATCTCTGCCCCCACCTCCCAATATACTTTGTTTTCAGAGCTCTACTACCTATTTGCACGTGTCTTATTTTTTTGTAGGAACTTTAGGATCTTTTTGAATCAGTTGGAAAACTTGGGGGAATGGTGGTGAGTTCCATGGCTTTTGATGCCTTCTTAACTCAGCTATGATTAATAACGTTTGAGAATTACTGAGCTTTCAGATTCTACTGCTTATGTTAGGAGCATGGAGATAAAATCTCCTCTTTACCTGGGCTTCATTGGAGCCATGTGAAACTGTAAGTAAACAGCCAGCCAGACTGTGGTTCTGGGGAGACACCCATGTTCTTGGGTTTGCCTTTCCTCATTGGCTGTCCTCAGGCCTGCCCTTGTTTCTGGTCCCTGTGGCTCTGACTTTGGCAGCTTCTGGGACTCTACTGGAGAAACCCAACCCTGGGCTTCATAGGCTGACCTTTCCTTTGCCTGAGTAGAATCACAAGATGGTTGATATTGATTGATTGACTTTTCTGTCAATCCAGTCTTTTCTACTTTGTGTCTTCAACAAATTCTGGCCTATTAACAGCACCGTTTTATGTCTTCTGGTGCCACAACAGATTTTTTTCTTTCTTTTTATATTGCTTTGTTCCTTGGGAATTTTAAAAGCAGAAAGAAATAACCATATATTATTTTTTAAAAATTTCAGAATATTACAGGGGTACAAATGTTTTGGTTACATGGATTGCTTTTGTACTGCTTGAGTCAAAGTTATAAGTGTGCCCATCACCTTGATAGTGTACATTGTACCTGTTAGGTATGATTTCACCCATTCTCTCCTCCTGCCTCCCACCTGCTTGATTTCCACTGAGTTTTACTTCCATTTGTGCACATGAGTGCTGATCGGTTAGTTCCAATTTAATGGTGAATACATGTGGTATATGTCTTTCCATTCTTGTGATACTTCATTTAGGAAAATAGTCTCCAGTTCCATCCAGATTGTTGCAAACAGTATTAATTCATTTTTTTTTATGGCTGAGTAGTACTGCATGGAATACATATACCACATTTTATTAATCCAGTCATGAATGGATGGGCATTTTGGGTTGATGCCACATCTTTATGATTGTGAATTGTCTGCAATAAACATTCCAGTGCAAGGGTCTTTTTGATAAAATGACTTTATTTCCTTTGGGTAAATACCCAGTAGTGGGATTGCTGGATCAAATGGTAGGTCTATAGTAGATCTTTAATTCTTTGAGGAATCTCCATACTGTTTTCCATAGAGGTTATACTAGTTTGCAGTCCTACCAACAGTGCATAAGTGTTCCTTCTCTCCATATCCATGTCAGCATCTATTGTTTTGGGACTTTTTGATAAAAGCCATTCTCACTGGGGTTAGGTGATGTCTTATTGTGGTTTTGATTTGCATTTACCTGATGATTAGTGACACTGATCATTTTTTCATATGTTTATTAGCCATGAGTCTATTTTCTTTTGGAAAACTTCTGTTCATGTCTTTTGCCCACTTTTTCATGGGCTTGTTTGATTTTTTTCTTGCTAATTTGCTTGAGTTCTTTGTAGATTCTGGTTATTAGCCCTTTATTGGATGTATAGCATGCAAATATTTTCTACCATTCTGTAGGTTTTCTCTTCACTCTGTTGATTATTTCCTTGGCCGGGCAGAAGCTTTTTAATTTAATCAAGTTCCGTTTATTGATTTTTGTTGTTGCCATGATTGCCTTTGGGATTGTCTTCATAAATTCTTTGCCAAGGCTGATATCTAGAAGAGTGTTTCCAACCTTTTCTTCTAGAATTCTTACGGTTTCATGTCTTAGGTTTAAGTTTGTTATCCGTCTTGAATTAATTTTTGTGAGTGGTGAGAGATTTGGATCCTGTTTCAGTCTTCTACAGGTGGCTATCCAGTTTTCCCAGCACCACTTATTGAAATAGGGATTCATTTCCCCAGTGTATATTGTTGCATGCTTTGTCAAAGATCAGATGGCCATTTGTGGATGGTTTTATATCTGGGTTCTCTGTCCTGTTCCCTTGGTCTATGTCTCTGATTTTTTGTGCCAATACCATGCTGTTTTGGTTATTGTGGCCTTGTACTATAGCCTAAAGTCTGGTAACTTGATGCCTCCCAATTTGTTCTTTTTGCTTAAGGTTGCTTTGGCTATTCAGGCTCTTCTCAGGTTCCAAACGAAGTGTAGAATTATTTTTTCTAGATCTGTGAAAAATGACATTGGTATTTTGATGGGGATTGCATTGAATCTTTAAATCACTTTGGGTAGTATGGACATTTTAACAATGTTGATTCTGCCGATCCATAGCATGGTATGGTTTTCCATTTGTATACATATTCTGCAGTTTCCTTCCTCAGTGATTCATAGTTCTCTTTGTAGAGATCTTTTACTTCCTTAGTTAAATACATTCCTTTCTTTGTAGCTATTGTGAAAGGTATTATTGAGTCTTTGATTTGATTCTCAGCTTGGCTGTTGTTGGTGTATAGGAATGCTACTGATTTGTGTACATTGATTTGGTAGCCTAAGACTTTGATGAATTTATTTATCAATTCCAGGGATCTCTTGGTGGAATCTTTGGGGTTTTCTAGATATAAGATCGTATCATCAGCAAAGAGTGACAGTTTGACTTCCTCTTTCCCCATTTGGTTACCCTTAATTTCCTTCTCTTACCTGATTGCTCTGGCTAGATCTTTATTTTTACTTCTGTTTATGTGGTGAATCACATTTATGGATTTACATATGTTGAACCATAGGAGGAACCCTGTATTTCCCAGGGGGCTGCTTGATCTCCACCACCACTGAGGTGGGGCGAGGAGCAAGGCAGTTTGTGGCTAGGTTATGGGAGCTTAAAAGGTTTTGCAAAGCCTCAGGTGGCTCAGGCTAACCATATACTCTTAAAATGTCATCTTGAAACTAGAATTGTGCTGGGTGGGTATGTTTGTCATGTCATAATCGTAGTTCACTGTGTTTTTCTTTGTTATGTAATAGTTGCAGCTACCAGAAAGTCTGTATTGTGACTTTTTTCCTCAGTGTTTTTTTAATATTGAGATCTAATTAATATTAAAAAAACCTTACATATATTTAATGCATACAATTTGATGGGCTTGTCTACATCCATGATACCAGCACCACAATCAAGGTAATAAACAGATCTATCACCCTCAAAAGTTTTCTTTTGTCTCTTTGCTTTTTTTTTTTTTTTTGGTAAGAATAGTTAACGAGATCTATGCTCTTAAAAAATTTTTAAGTGCACAATATGGTACAGTAGTCCCCTCTTTTCTAAGATTTTGCTTTCTGAAGTTTGTTACTTGGGGTCTGAAAATATTAAATGGAAAATTCCAGAAATAATCCTTAAGTTTTAAATTGTGAGCCACTTTGAATAGTGTGATGAAATCTTGTACAGTCCTTCCTGGGAAATGAATCATCCCTTTGTCCAGTGTATCCACACTGTAGACACTACCCACCTGTGAGTTACTTAGTAGCCCTCTTGGATATCAGATCAACAGATCACAAGAAGAAGGGTGAGTACAATGCCATAAGATATTTGGATAGAAAGAAAATAGGCCACATTCACATAGCTTGTGTTATAGTATATTATAATTAGATTTTATTATTGTTAGTCT
>CM052443.1:111796152-111898228 GCA_028533085.1 Varecia variegata
ACTAACTTTACACATGTTGAACGATAACTCCCTATTTCCCCCTCCCCCCATCCCCTGCAACCACCATTCATTCTGTCTTCTGCTTCTATGTCATTCAGTGGTTTTAACTCTGTTTCATTTGCTGGAGTATTAGTTACACAGCAGAGAGATTTCATGATTAGATGGACACACATAGATTTGAAAGATGAAACAAATATATTTATTAAACACTTTAATGTTTAATTTCACTTGGAGATTTGTTTAACATCTATGAAGGAAACCTTATGGAAGGATGCATTTGCATTTATTATACGCCCAGTTTTCTTTTGTATAGCAGTGGACTCTCGGGAATTAATGAGAAGAAATTTGTAATGCAACAACTGTTTTTCTTAATATGAAATAATTAGTAAAAACTCTAACTTCATTTTCTGGTTGATTCTTCCACCTTTGAACTGTTAAATGTACGTGTTAAACTGTTAAATTTTTGGCTTATCCAGTAGTAAGTTAATAAGTAGTGAAACATTGGTTGAACTTTCAAATATTTTGAATTAAAGCAGGCTTGGTGATTTTTCTTTACAGAGACAAGGTTTTAATCTTGATGTTCCTTTATTTATTTCGTAGTTATTTTTGCTGAGGGGCAATATTTTCTATTAACATGGCAAGGATAGGAAATACAGGTTTCTGTTATGTAAATATTTCATGTGCACTTATGCAGTAAATATTTGTTCAATCACAGTAGCAATTCAAATGCTGACAAGAGGAAGTTGGGCATTTCTAAATTGAGCAATTGAAGTCTTTGTCCAGATTTCCTACCCAAAAATAGTAGCTCTCCATTTTCTACAGGAAGTATGCTTTTGTTTCACAGATTACAAAACAGTTTTATAAACTAATATGAAATATATGTGAAAGTGCTTCACCACAGTACCAAGTGTTGTAAAAATGTCAATATATCAAGATTAAACCTTGGGATATTTAATACATTATTATAATGCTTTGCAAGTAGGATTTTTTGGCAGGTTCCAACACATATGTGTATATATATTTAGATTTTAAAAATATTTTCATTATGAAAAATATCAAATGTACTAGAGAGATTCAGTGCAGTGAACCCACATGAAACCCCATCATTCAGTTTCAACATTTATCAGCCTATGGCCAATCTTGTTTTGTCTCCATCTACTCCTTCACCCCAGGTGATATCAGAGTGGCTTAAACAACAGAAATTTATTCTCTTACAGCTCTGGAGTCAAAAGTGCAAAACTGGTCTCAGTGGGCTAATATCAAGGTGTAGGCCAGGGCTGCGTTCCTTCTGGAGGGGACCAAGGGAGAATGTTCCCTTGCCCTTTCTCGCTCTTAAGGACACCTGCATTCCTTGGCTTGTGGCCCATTCCCTTATCTTCAGAGCCAGCAGCATATCTGGCATTTTCTCTTCTCTCTGACATCTGCTTCCACTATCACATCTCCTTTTTTAAAAAATTGAAGTAAAATTCATATAAAATTCACCATTTTAACCATTTTAAAGTGTATAATTTAGTGGCTTTTAGTACATTCACAGTGTTGCACAACCATCACCACTATTCAATCCAGAACATTCCAGCATCCTCAAAAGAAACTCCACACCTGTTAAGTAATGACTCCCCATTCCCCACTTTGCCCAGCCCACCTACTGTGAATAATGCTGCTGTGAACATTTGTTGTACAAGATCTTGTTTGAACACTTGTTTTCGGTTATCTTGGCTAGACACCAAGAAATGGAATTGCTAAACTGTATGGTAATTCTATATTTAAATTTTTTGAGGAACCAACAAACTTTTCCATAGTAGCTGTGCCATTTTATGTTTTTACCAGCAATGTATGAGGATCCAATTTCTCCACATATTTGCCAACACTTGTAATTTTCCTTTTTTCTAGTAACCATCCTAGTGAGTGTGAAGGTATCCCAGATGATTTTTTTTTTTTTTTTAACATTTTGGTCTAAAAGACATGTGAAAGTTCTACCTTGTGGTCCACTCCTCTTTTTGCTTTCTGTTCTCAGTGTTTAAAAATTAATAAAAATACCTGGCATTCTTTAGACATCTATTCTGTGCTCACAGCTATGTTGAGCTTTTCATTTGCGTGATCTCATTTACAGACTATAGATGCACTTGATTTCACCAGCAACCCAGATTCTTCTGCATAAACGTCCTAAAGTGAGACTGAGTAGGTGCATCCCATTAAGGAAGCTTGAAATAGGAAGAAACAAATTTCCAAAGCCATGTACATTTGGGAATAATCTTTTTATAGAAGGAAATTCTCTCTGCAGAAGGATTCACCCCAGGGTTCCTTTAAATAGCAGGTTCCCCCAATTCATTACATAAGTTGAATGTACTATGTCTAAAGAATGGACAACTGTTTCAGGAGGTCACTGGCTGTGTTCAGTGGAGCACACCTAACCGCTTACTTGCTTGCTGGGTCTTCCTCCCAAGTCCTGTTCAGTAGAAACACATGAGAGTATGTGGGACTCATGAGGTAAGAGCAAAATTACCCACTGGATTTGGCAATTAGAAGGTCCTTGGCGATCATCTTTAAAGGAGCAGTTTCTGCATTGGGTGTGGATGGGGCAGGGAAACACAGCATTAAAGGACAGTACCAAAGCCAATTTTGTTTTGGGGCCGGGGGAGAGGTAAGGGGTTGAGAAATGAAGGGAAAGAGTGGAAATCAAGATAAATGACTCCTTTCAAAAAGGTTGAATGAGCCAGGAAAGAGAGCAGAGAAGAAAAATGTAAGGTCAAGGGGTGGTTGGATTCATTATTTTCAGGTAGAAAAACCATATTTTTGTAGATTCTGGGCATAGAGCAGGATAAGCAGGAAATGTTGAAGATGCAGGGAAGAGAAGATATAATTAATTGATAACAGTTACACCATAGTGAACGAATGGGTCAAGGACACAGATGAAATAGTTAGCTTTGGGAGGGTATATTGTCCACAGGGACCTGCAGAAGGAGATGAGGGGGATGCACAGTAGATGGGCTTCTGTGGAGGAGGCCAAATGGTTAGGGAACTTCCATGTGCTGTTCTTACACCTAGTTCCTACTTCTGGTGGTAATCTGCTTAGCATGAAAAGTTGGGGTGTGAGAATGGCTGCCTAAAGGAATGGGAGAGAACTGACCAGAATAAAGGAATTATCCCTAAGGAATTATCCTAACTATACCCTCTTAAGAAAGCTTCTCTGGTGCTTTTGACTGGGCCAGAACATTGGGCTGGGTGACCTGTACATTTGACCCAGTGTCTTGTTGCCAATATTCTACTAAAGTGTAAGCTCCCCTGGGTGTCAGACTTGATTTTATTCCTGACTCTGTTCCCCTCTCTTCTTTCCTTTCCAAACCTTTCCACCATGCCATTGAGAACTCCTGAGAAAAAAGAACTCATTGAGAACAAAGAAATCCCCGAGTATTCTTAGCCTCTTCTCTGAACACTCCCACCATCTCAAGGTTTAAATGAACACTTGATGTCCTTGAAGATCAGAAGTCCCCTGAAGCTGCTGCAACTACTACCACAAAAACACCCAAACTTTCGAGTGTTAACTCTGTGGTAGGAATCGTTCAAAGCACTTTCAGCTTATTAGCTAATTTAATCCTCACAAAGCCCCATGATGTTGGTGCTATTATCTTTTTTTTAAAGATAAGGAAACCAAGGTACCAAGAGATTATAAAATTTGACCAAAGGCAAACAGCTGGTAGGTGGCAGAGGTGAAAGATAAACCCAGGAAGCACAGCATCAGAACCTTTACTCTTGAGGCCTAAAACATGCCGACTTTCTAAAGCTCTTTCAAGTTGAGGCTGTTGAATTCTCTCATATCCCAGGTACTTCATTTCCAGGGGTGCTAGTGTTTCCAATTCCTCAATCTTTTAAAGATTATAAATCTAGGTTCTCTCTTGGTTTTCCTACTCCACGTGGCTTAGTATTTCACTTTTTTGGGTTGGCTAAGTGCACTAGTCCTTGTTGCTGTGTCTTTATTTCTGGTTTGTTTTGTCCTGCAGGGTTCATAACTTAAAAGAAAAATAACTCTTTGCTGCCATATTTGAGGAGGTTGTAGACTTAAATGCTTGTGTTTAATCTCCTACTACTTTGAACTTGAACTACTAGGTTGGTTTAGCATTAGAAAATATATTAATTTACTCCTTAATATGGGAAAAATGTGATTGCCTTGGTAGACCTACTTGGCCATCCTTGCCTTGTTTATTCCATAAAGAGACTTGCATATGTGCATCTGCAAGAGTGTTCACAGCAGCGTGGTTAGTACTGCCACAAATCTGTAAACCATTCACATGTGTACATGGTCAGAAGAGTAGATGGACACGTTGTCATATGGTCATTATATAACATGAGACTATGGAGCAGTAAAATGATTCTCCTGTGGTTTAATGTGCATCAGTGTGGATAGGGAGAGAAAGCTAGTGTTGAGTGACAAAAGTATACAGGCATGTGCTGCATAATGTTGCTTCAGTCAACAATGGACCTCGTATATGATGGTGGTCCCATAAGATTGTAATACCGTATTTTTATTGTAGCTCTTATATGTTTAGATACACAAATACTTATCGTTGTGTTACGATTGCCTACAGTATTCAGTACACTAATGTGGTATAAATCTGTGGCCTAGGAGCCATAGGCTGTACCACGTAGCCTAGGTGTGTAGTGGGCTATACCATCTCGGCTTGTGAAGTACTCTCTATGATATCTGCACGACGACAAAATTGCCTAGGGACGCATTTCTCAGAATGTATCCTTGTCATTAAGTGATGCGTCACTGTAGTTCTGTTTTTCATGAAGTTCAAAAGCAAGTTCCACAAACAATATTATTTTAAAACTGTAAGTGTAGGGAGCAATGAACAGAAAGTTGAGGATTGTGGTTCCCTCCTGCAGGGTGGGGAAGAGTGAAAATCTGATCAAGGATCCGCTGACAGGGCGCTTTGTCAGTGGTGCTGTTCTGTTGAGTTGAGTGGTAGATGCATGGGTGCTGGTGTTATTGTTACGCTTTATGACTTAGAGATACATAATCTGTTCGTTCTTTCATTGTGTAAAATACATAAAATTTACCATTTTGACCATATTAAAGTCTGCAGTTCAGTGGCATCAAGTACATTCAGGATGTTGTGCAACTATCACCACCTCCTGAAGAGTTTCAGAAGTTTTTTATCATCCCAGAAGAAAACCGTATACCCATGCAGTGGTCACTTCTCATTTCCCCCTTCTCTCCAACTCCTGGCAACCATTAATGTGCTTTCTGTCTCTATGGATTTGCCTATTCTACACATTTTGTATAAATGCAATCATATAATATATGGCCTTTTGTATCTGACTTCTTTCATTTACCATATGTTTTCTGGGTTTGTTCACAATGTAGCATGTTTTAGTACTTAATTCCTTTTTATGTAGTGGATATACCATGTTTTGTTTATCCATTCATCCGTCCACAGACATTGGATTATTTCTACATTTTGGCCACTGTGAATAGGGCTGCTATGACCATTTGTGTACAAGTTTTTGTTTGAGCACCTGATTTCAATTCTTTTGGTACTATATCTATGAACAGAATTAAGTCACATGATAATTCTATATTTAACTTATTGAGGAACCACCAAAGTGTTTTCCACAGTGGCTGTGCATTTTACATTCCCACCAGTGATGTGTAAGGGTTCCAGTTTCTCCATATCCTCACCAACACTTGTTCTTTTTTTAAAATGATGATCATCCCAGTGGTATCTCATTATTATTTTGGTTTGCACTTCCCTAATGATTAATGATGTTGAGCATCTTTTCATGTGCTTTTTTGGCCATTTGTATATATTATTTGGAGAAATATCTATCAGATCATTTGCCCATTTTTAATATAAATTGTCTTTTAATATTTCATAATTCAAATATATAAAAATTATGCATAGAAGATACTCTCTTTGCCTGTGGTAGTAGTAAGGTAGAAGACCTTTTAATCAAACATCTGATCAAGCTACTGTGGAATAGGTTAAAGCTCAAAGATCCTTTGGTAGGCAGGTAGTTTTAAATTGCCCACAATTACCTGTTCAAAGTAAGCGTGATAGAGAAATTTGAGTAAGAGGAATAAGGGAAATTATATTTTAAGGAATTTTTAAATATAAACCCGAACAAAAAAATTGGCTTAGAAAAGGTGTTTTTTTGGATACACGAATTTGCTTAGTGTTCTTATTTCTTCATTCACCAGATTCTTTTACCCCTAGAGCTGGGAGTAAAATCTTAAGATAGTTAAATGAATTTTTGTGTGGTTCATGTGTTCTGCCTTCTTCCCTTAGACTCCTTTAGACTTTCTTATCTTGCCATAACTTTCCCATTCTATCATGTATACAAAGGCCGTCTGGAAAGTATCCAGCCATGTAACCGTTCTCGTTATATTAACAATGGCTGGATACTTCCCGGACAGCCCTCTTACATCAAGCAATGTAAAGATGACTGTACTAAATGTTGACTTTTCTGTATTTCAGGGACTATGCTATAGTGTTTTATTCCTTGCAGTATAAAATTGACAGGGTAGTAGTGATTTTACTCCAACTATATTTTTTGGAAATCTTTATATTGCTGACTATATAAAGATCTGACTGATCAAGAAATACTGTTCTTGGATACACGGGTAATAGGAGCTGTTTGCTAGCCTGGCTGGTTGTCCCTGCACCATCTCATCAATTACTCTGATTTTTTTCTTCATGCCTTCGTAGCCGCTTCCTGAGAAGTTTGTGGTGAAAGGTGTTGTGGATCGTTTTTCAGAAGAGTTTGTGGAGACCAGAAGAAAAGCTTTGGATAAATTCCTGAAAAGAATTACGGATCATCCTGTGCTCTCCTTCAATGAGCACTTTAATGTTTTCCTTACTGCTAAGGTAAGCACAGAATTTTGCATAGTCCTCCCCCAAATTATCATTCTTGGGGCTATTTCTTAAAAGCTGTTTTGATCTCTCACAAGCCACTTTCATGGATGGTCCACTATAGCGGGTGTCATAAAATTGCTGTATTTTTTGGTGCCCATTTACATTAGCTTGGTTTTTGTGTTAGAATTCAAGAGATCCCTCCCACACCCCCACCGCCCCTTGCAGCAGCAGAGAAAGTTAGGATATTTTCATGTGCCGAAAGCAGAGATAAGTGTTTCCTTAAACACTTCTTGGCAGTATTGTCGGGTGAGGCCAGTCTGACCAACAGTGGGCACGGAAGGGAACAAACATTTATTGTTTGGTAAGGGTGTTTGTTCTTCACAAGAGCCCTCTTAGTGATTATTCATAGGCTAATTTTACAGACAAGGAAACTGGAGTTCAGGAAGTGTATATTTGTTCGAGTGGCATCACTAGGATTTGAAGTTGGGTCTTTGCGGCTCCTGAGGGCACACTTTCCCCTGTATCAGACTGCCTGACCCTTACTGCCTTCAGCCATGTTCTTACCAGGTGGGCATTTTCCAAGCATTTGGAAGACATTTGGGTCCCACATAGTCGCCAGATTCTATAAATTCAAACTCAGCTTGGTTGTTCATTAGCTTTTCTCTGCACTTCCCTGTTGGCAGAATTGGCCAGAAAACCTGAGGTGCTCCACTCTCCTTGTCTGCAGAAATGGGGTCATATGCTCAGACTCCCCTGCTAGCTTCCTTCCAGCCCCATCTGCTTGGGTTCAGGTATCGTGTTTCCATGTTCAGGCCATAAGTAATACGTTCCATGTTGGTAAGGGTATTGAGGTACAGATGCTTTCTAGTTTTCTTTTTCACAATTGCAAAATTGAGAGCTATTTACAGATAATATCAGTCGATATTAAAGACTTTAGAGAGAGTGCCATTCTGTTCTGTACTCAGTGGAAACCACATGGCAAAGTCTTTCAGTTTTGTTTTATGACCTCGGTTGGCATTTAGCCTTATTGATGACTTTCCCATTCATTGTCTCTTTTTCCCAGAGGCTTTTTCCTCCACAGGTTGAACTTGAATACTTTTAAAAACAAGTATTTCCTGGTGAACTAATCCTCAGGTATAGTTCTTTCACCTTAAAGTAAAGTCCATCCTGTTCTCCAAAAGTGCAGCTCACTTTCTCACCCAAGGTTTATTGTCCAGAAAGCCCTCAAGCTCAGTCCTCTTTACTGAACAAAGAAGAAAAGGGGGAAAAAGTTTGGACCCTGGTCATTAGGATCTGTATGAAGAACCAGTAGGAGAGAGAGAGTGTGAGTGTGTGAGAGATTGATTTATCTGTGGGCCAAGCAGTATGAAAATGATTTTTAAAAATATAGAAGGTCTTTCAGTGTCTGAATCAAAATCCGACTTCATGTGAGTGAATACAGAAGAGGTGACTTTAAACAGAACAGATCCTAGCCCTAGTTCAGTATTACTTGCTGAACTAAATGTGCTAAATAGCCCTATCTTTAAAAAAAAAAAAAATCTTTTACATTGTGATAAAGTACACATAATGTAAAATTTACCATCTCAACCATTTCTAAGTGTATAGTTCAGTAGTATGTTAAGTACATTCATGTTGTTGTGCAGCTGATCTCCAGAACTTTTTCATCTTGCAAATCTGAAAATCTATACCCATTAAACAACAGCTCCCTATTTCCCTCCTCCAGCTCCCCCATCTTTTCCTTTGACGTACCTTGAATACCTTGGTCTTGCACTTACGTGTTCTGCCATAGGGAACGCAGAGACACTCTTCCTTTTCCTCATGATGATGTGAGCTTATCACAAACTGGCAGCCTCCTTAAGAAAAAGCCAGTAATGCTGGGAGAGGTGGAGGAAGGTCAATATCAACTGTGTTCAAAGCAGCGTGTTTATCTTTGGCCGAATGGGTGCAGCAATCAGATAGGTACTACCAGATGACTTTATTCAACATGTTAATTACCTTGATTAACTGGTGACACCCTTTCAAAGCTCTGCTAAAGCTTACACAGTCCAATGAGCCAATTTGAATCTAGCCCCACTCTGAAAAATATTGTCTGCAGAAACAATTCCAAGAACCCTGAGGTTTCAGTTGTGGTCTTATGCCGGCCTGGTGCCTTTGAGGAATGTTTCTTGGCTGGAGTGTGGAAGGTCAGTGGAGGAGATGGAATCTCTAGGACATTCTCGTAGGCAGCCTGACTCTGAAGGGAAGGAGAGAGATGGAGATGGCTAGAGGGGATGGCCGCTGTTTTAAGATGGGTGAGCCTTGGGTGTATCTCACATGCTGAAGGGTTAGAAATTGAAGGTATAGAAAGGAGAGGGGACAACTGATAGGGCAGGGGCCTTGGTTGGGTGGAAGTGTGGATACAAAAGGGTGGAATTGGGCAGAAATGAAGGCCTGGGCTGCATGAAGAAGGGAGTGAAGTCACAAGGAGCCTGCCTTTCAGATACTGTGGTGACATCAGCCTGAGAGTGTGTGTCAAGTGAGCAGGGGCTGTTGGGCAGCTGCGTTAACCATGAATCCCGTGTTCTCTGCTCCCTGCCTGCCTCAGCCCAGGTCACCAGAAAGCTTTAGCCTTGTTCCACGTTCCCGTATCTCCCTGTACACATGCCCTTCTAGGGCTGGGAATTATTACATCTGAAATGCAGGCTCCTTGTAATTAATAACATTAATAACATTCTGTTTGTATTGAGGGTGGATATGAGGCACAGACACCTGCATCTTCTGTGAAACCATTTTTGAAGGTGCCATTTCAGCAAGTGACAAAGGACTATCTGAAGACACTATAGACTCCCCTTAGGGTTTAATGATAGCAAGAAGTTTGTTTTACCTGGCAGGCTAATATGCTTTTAAATTAGGTACAGTGGGTTATGAAACTTAACATATTTCCCATTTTTGCCTTGACCTACAAGAAATTCAGGGTTAAAATGTTCTGTTGTTTACAGCATCTGTCCTTGGCCTGAGTTTTCTAGCAGTGCTTTTTCTGTTGCTGTTTCCTGCTTTTCACCCTCAACTCTCCTTAGATGGCTCTAGTTGGGGTATAAATATTAATAAATGAGTAGATGAATATCTGAACCTCACCTCTTCAGTTTTGCTCCTAAAGACAACACAGGGTGATTTGTATGGGAGAGAGGGATACTTTTTTAGACAGAGGTTTAAAAAATTATGTTAGAAACAGTGTCGTGTTTAAAGGAGCTCAGGTGATGAACCCAATGAAAGGATCAGAGTCTGGCTCTGTTGAGAGGGATCTGGGTATAAACAGACAGCAGTGTGGTCTGGTGGTTACAGTGTCAAGGAGGGAAGCCTTGTGTGTGTGAGTGAGCTCCCCTAACTCAGCTCCTGGTTCTCTAAGTCCTCCATTTCCAAATAGAAGCTGCCTTTAAGAGTTGGTTCACTTAGTCCTGGCCGTGTGAGTGATTGAGCACTTTGGGTCTGTTCATGTGTCACCCTCAGGACCTGAACAGCTACAAGAAGCAGGGGATGGCATTGCTGACCAGAGTGGGCGAGTCGGTCAAGCACGTCACCGGCGGCTACAAGCTGAGGACTCGGCCTCTTGAGTTTGCAGCCATAGGTGATTACTTAGACACATTTGCTCTCAAACTGGGGACCATTGATCGAATAGCCCAGCGGATCATCAAAGAAGAAATAGGTGAGCTCTTTTTGAGATCTCCATTACACTGTGGCAGAAATGGCGTTCATGTGTGCTGAGCAGAATCAAACCTCAGAAATGTTGGAGTGACAGAACTAGGCCATATTTTACTTGTAAAATAAGTAAATACAAGCAGGAGGAGCTAGTTGTGACTGTAATATAATTTTGCACTCCATCCTTTGTCCTGCATCCCAGCCTTGTGTTTGCTTTTCCCACGGCAAACAACCACTCTGGGCCTTTCCTCCTTTATCTCTCTTAACTTTAGCTTTAAAGTGGAGATATGGACTCAGCTGTCCTTTGTTCACAGTAATGATAATTTTAAAAAACTTAGATGTCTTTTCTGGCAGAACAATGGTTCAAAAGGGCAGCATGGTGACCTGCGTTTGCCAAGGTTATGACCCTAACAAGGCTTTAGACTTGAGGTTGACTCACCCGCCCCACCCCTGGTTCATTTCAGGCCCACTCCTGAGCTGGGGAGTTGCCGGGGCCTGTGCTTGTCCTTCCTGGTTGTGGCCACCACTTCCTTCCCACCCTCTCATGGCCACATCCCAGAATGCTGGGGTCTTTTGTGCCCTTACGTGTAGGCCAGACAGACCCAAGCAGTGTTAATGATCATGCCAGCATATGAGACACCTTGGAAAGGCTTCTCCAGCAGCTGCCATTCAGTGGTTACTAAACAAGGGCAACAACTTTCTGTTGTAATGGCGAGAATCCTGGTGACAAACGATGATGGACCAGGTTTTCTTTGTAGGGAGAACAAAAATCAACATTTTCCCTTGTTTCCTGTTCTTGCTCCCTTTCCTTTACCCACTGATGAGCATGGGGGGCCCATAGGTTTTAGAGATGACTTTGGGCACCGTCTGCACCTGGGGATCGTGTGGAGTAAATTCTGGTGGGACCAAGGTGTTGGGACGACCACTGAGTGAGAGAGTGAGTCTGTCAGTGTACGACCACATCTCCTACGTCAAAATGTTTCCTAAAATTCCATTGTTACTGATTTCTTTTCCTTTAAAAACATCTCCCTAAACTTATGTGAAACTCTGCCCCCATTGCCTCTGAAAATACTGCTTCACGCTATGGGGTAGGTGAGTGGTTATTTTGGAAGATGTTTGGCGGATGTGGCTCCTGCCACTTTTCCCCAGAAAGCATCGTGGTGCGCGTTACCCAGAGGCGTGGCCTTCCCATTATGGGCCGGAATGGACTGATGTTCCGATGTCAGCGGTAACATCGGCTTTTAGCGGTTTTAAAATTATAAAAATTATGTTAGAAACAGTGGTATGTTTAAAGAAGAGTGTGCTCAGCTGAGTGAACACCCGAGGAGACATGACATAACGTAGAGAGCTCTTGGGTTTGATGATTATGGAGTCAGTAATACCAGTGATTGCTGCCCAGGCAGATTTTAATTGGTTTTCTTCCCTGTTTAGAGTATCTTGTGGAGCTGAGAGAGTACGGGCCTGTGTACTCCACATGGAGTGCACTGGAGGGTGAGCTGGCTGAACCCCTGGAGGGCGTGTCGGGTTGCATCGGCAACTGCTCTACAGCCTTGGAAGAGCTGACGGATGACATGACTGAAGACTTTCTACCTGTGCTCAGGGAATATATTTTATACTCTGACTCCATGAAGGTAAGCTGGCTTGCTTCTCGTGCACTTACTTTCTTCGTTATAGCAATTACCGAAAAGTAGTGGAGTGTTGCCTATTTGCACGTGGTACAAGTTTCCTTCTTCCTGGGTGGGTGGGATCAGACATGTGGACTGACATCAGGGACGTATGAATAGAACACATGGTGAACTAAACATGTGAATTAAAGGAAAAAAAAAGTTTGGGAAGAAATTCTTATCAGTGTTCTCTGGGAGTTCAAGTTGATATAAGATCTCCTAAACAAGAACAGGATGCTGCATAAAAAGAATGGATAATTAAATTAGTGCTCTTGGAAATTAGAGTATGATTGCTGAAATAAAATTGAATAGTAACGTTGAGGTTGAGGAAATCTTAAGAAAAACAAGAGTAGTTGGAAAAATAGAACAAAAATGCAAAAGTATAAAAAATGTGAAAGAAAAGAGACATGGGGATTAATCCCAAAGGTTCAGTGTCTGACTGACGAGTGTTCCTGAGAGGACAGGGAAAAAACGGAGGGAAAGAAATTACAAAAGAAATAATACAAGGAAATCTGGCCCAGGAGTTTGAGGCTACAGTGAGCTGTGATCACACCACTGCAGTCCAGACTAGGCAACAGGGTGACATCCTATCTTTAAAAAACAAAAAGAAAGAAAGAAAATCTCCCATAGCTGAAGACAGAAGTCTTCAGATTAAAATGACATGCTAATTGTCCAGCAAAAGAAATGAAAAGGTAGCCAACTCAGAGCATATCATTGTGAAACTTTAGAAAAAGTGATACCATTTTGAAAACTTTAACCGGAAAAAAAAAGTGTGGGGAGGGAGCAAGTGGTGAATAAAAGGAACAAGAGTCAGAATGGCTCTGGTATGGGAGCAATGAATGAAAAAAGAGAAACTACGAGGTCAAAAGACTTCCAGTCTCAAGTTCTATATGCAGAACTTGAGAAACGTCCACAGCCTACACATGGGCGGGTTGGGGAACAAAGCTTTAGGGGACTCCTGTGATGGTGGCACCAGCTAGAGGAAAGGGTCAGTCTTCCTGACCAACAGGAAAAGATTCGCAGCTCAGTGTTGAACATCCCCACCTACAAGTAGCCCGCTTCCTGTTTCTCAGAGGAGACCCCTGAGTTACCAGTCTGTCTTTGGGACAGGTCTGGGGCAGCCCACTAGGAAAGACCTGGGTAGGGCCTGACCTGAATCTCCAGAGAGACACCTGTCAGTCAACACTGGGCTGTAAAAATGGAAAACCAAAAAGGTAATAGAACTGTGAAAATACAGCTTGAGAAGGGGAGTAAAAAATAATGAAATCAACTAGTTATTAAAAAGTTAAAAAAAACTTTATCATGGAGGCTGGCTTTGGTGGCTCATGCCTGTAATCCTACAACTTTGTGGGGACGAGGCGGAAGGATCACGTAAGGCCAGGAGTTCGAGACCAGCCTAAGCCAGAGCAAGACCCCATCTCTACAAAAAATAGAAAAATTAGCCAGGCATGGTGGTGCGCACCTGTATTCCCAGTTACTTGGGAGGCTGAGGTGGAAGGATTGAGCCCAAGAGTTTGAGGTTGCTGTGAGCTGTGCTGATGCCACTATACTCTAGCCCAGGCAACAGAGCAAGACTGTGTCTCAAAAAACCAAAACCAAAACCAAAAAAAAAAAAACCCCTTTATTACGGAAAACTTCAAGCATATGCAAAAGCAGAGAGAACGGTATGATGAACTCCCATGTGCCCAGCATCCTTACTCCATCTCATTTCATCAGGTGTGAGTATTCTAAGACTCTTGATACATATTAAGAAACGGACAATGGAAAATGGAGCCTTGTCCTGGTAGGATGAATCACGGTCTCATGTGATAATATTAATAAAACACTTTCAAAGAGAGGATTGTGTCTGGATCTCACAATGATCAGGGAAATGGCATGAATTTCCTAGTCTGTAAGGTGGAAATGATAATGGTGATGGTGATGGGGATTGGATAAAGCTCAGATGTGAGATCATTAGCCTGAAACAACTTTGTTGGTAATTATCGGAACTCAGGCTAAAAATCAAAACTTCTGCCTCCAAATTTGCAGCTCATCCTCCTCCATCACGTTGCCTTTTCTTTAAAAAATTGAGATATGCATATTGTATTTTTAATCCTGTGTCTGAAACAAGTATAGAGAGGCATCCTGACTTGCTTAAAATGAACTAGAATATTTCACTTTGCTTAGAAAGTTAATAGTATCTGTTTTTGTAAACAAAAATAAATTTTTACAATCCTTGGGATGTCCCCAGATTTGTCTCTTATATAGACACACCCTTCGTCAAAACACTTCCTAACCTTGCCAGAGTAAAAACCCAGTGCATACATGGCACTGGGATATTATAATACAAATTTCTTTGTTCTTGCACATGACAAGTATATGTTAGTACTTAATATATATTTGTATTTGAAGCAGGATTTAAATTGTCACATGGCAAGGATTTATCTGGCATCTTTATTACAACACAAGAGACACAGGCATGTGTGAGTAATTGAAGTTATACATCAAAGAAATATTTGTTTGCTTTCTTTCTTCACCCCATGTGTGAGGCATATGTATTGAGTTTCTTGTTTACTGAACCTGAAAAAATATCGATCAGGTTAATCAGGCTGGGAGAATGGGATCGTCCACAGTGTTGTCTGGGGAAGAGGTGGAGAAGAGGGAGTGTTGGCTGGCAGCTCTGAAACCCACGCTCTGCCCCAGGGTGAGCTGAGCTAAGCCCAGTTAGTAAGGAATGAGGTCACCTGCTGCTGGTCTTTGCAGCAGGAAAACGTCTCTGCAGAGTGTTCTGGGCAAGACAGGAGTGACTTGATGGCAAAGCCAAGACTGTGGTGGGATTGTTGGGGTCTGTGTGGCCAGGACAAAAGACATCAGGAGAGGGATGGTATCCTAAGTGGCTCCCCCACCTGTTCACACTGTTGCTCTTTAAGAATTCTTAACGATATTTTATTCCTCTGAGAGAGTCATATAATTCCATTTCCAAAATGACTTTCTGATATTTGAGGTATAAGCAGGGCAGGCTTTGCTATTCAGTATGAAAACTAAACATGGGGCAGAGGAGTTGCTGAAAGCCTGGCTGTGGCACGTTCTTCACCAGCTGAGAAAGTCCTGTTTTTGCTTTGGTGGGCGGTTACTGGAGTGGTGATGTTTCGTCGCTCTACTCCTGTTGTCATGGCCTTGAGTGAACCAAATGGTGACTTTTTGTCCTCCTCATTTGGAGTCGGTGGCCTGTGCCTTAGGAACTTGAAATAGTTGAGAAGCTGGGTTGATCCCTGGGTGGGGAAAGTGTGGGGGCTCAGGAACCCCTCTCCTGCTGGGGCTACAGGTGGGGTTCCTCTCTGAGCTTGGAAGGACTTTGGGATCATCTTGTCTAATTTGCTCATTTTTGTGATGAAGAAACAGAACCCTATGGGTAAGTCTCTTTTCTGTTCCGTGGCCACAGAATTGTACTCCCTGTTGACCAGTCACCTTGTAGCTGTGTGTTTGCCTGCTTGCCAGGAGGAAAGGCAGCTGAGTGCTTTCCCCAATTGTGTCTCTTTAAGGACAATTGTGGCTGGGTACGTTCTGTTCCCTTTGGAGGTAGAAAGAAAGCATAGAAGTGGGGTCATTATCAGGCCACGTGGAACAAATGGAGCAGTGATGTTTTAAGCTGTGAACAATGAGAACAGCTTGTGCTAGAAAGATGGTTAAAGGCATGTATTCCAAGGATATGTGGAGAGATGGCACTCAGTGCTGGGGGGCAGTGGGGGTGGGTACCAAAGTTATCCTCAAGCCCAGTACTCAAGTTAAACACCCTGTAGACATCTACAGCTGAGCCCTTATATGGGATTTCACATCCTATAGACTACGTGTGTATAAAAATGTAATTAGAGCAGTGATGGACTGAGAGAGACCTTAGAGTCCTTACCAAATTTCTGGCAGTGGCTTTAGAGTATTGGTGTCATTATGACCAGGCCAAGAGTTGAAGTTTTATTTAAGGAGGTTAGGGCAGGACCATCTCATTTCCCACACTGCCTTATTCATAGAAGGTAGTCAGCAAACATTTAATTGGATTTGACAGTTTGGTGAATTGGGCACATTTACAAATATGTAACTATTGCATGCCATGCATCTTGTTATTTTTAAGAGATGGATTTATCTATGTCAATGAGCATGCTTATCTCAGAGGTCTTGGTGAATGACTGGAGTGGGGCGAGGGTCCAAAGAAAGAGTTGTAAGGGAAAGCCACAGGGAGAAAGTGGCTCTAGCTGGAGACTTGAGTGACACATAGGAGCTAGCTGTGCAAGGATGGGAGGATGGAGCATTTTAGGCAGAGGGAACAGCCAGTGCAAAGGTTCTAAAGCAGAAATGAGGTTGGTGTCTGCAGATCAGAAAGGCCAGTGTGACTGGAGCCCAGGGAGCCAAGGGAGCAAGTGGCAGGAGGTGGGGGCAAAGAGAGGTGGGGGCCAGGTCATACAGTTGGTAAGAGGCTGGATTTTATTCTAAGGAGTAGAAAGGAAGCCATTTGGTTTTCTGCAGGGGAATGACAGGATGTGATTGTTTACTTTAAGAAGACATGTAGTGCTACAGTATGCAGACAGATTGTAGAGAATGAAAGTGGAGGTTGGGGAGACCATTTAGGAGGATGTCCCAGGGAGCCAGGGGCAGATAACCAGGCAGTGGAGCTTGACTGTGGTGGTGAAGTGGGTGGATTTGGGGTATGTGTTGGATGAAGGGCCAACTAGACTTGCTGCTGGGGGAAAGTGAAGTAAGAAAGGGAGGAATTGGGGTTTTTGGCTTTAGCAGCTGGGCAGATAGTGGTACTGTTTATTGGGATGGGGAAGGTCCAGGGAGGAACAGATTGGGTCGCTGGGAACCAAGTGATTTGGGCCACGTTGAGTTCAGACATGCCTATTAGTCATTCAGTGGAAGTGCCACAGCAGTTGGTTATGAGTTGGTTATGGAATGGTTGGGGTGGTAGGAGGAAAAAAGCAGAGAATTGCCTCAGTGAAGCAGAGAAATGTTTTAAGGGAAGGGGCAAGATGAACAGTGACCATTGGATTTAAAATAATAACATGGGCATCGTTGGTGATCATGTGAGATGTGGATACAGAAGTTTTGGCTTAAAGACAAACTTTATCTTTGAGTTGGAAATGCCTTCAACAGCATTCCGGGGTAGTTCTTTTCAAATGCCAGTTGAATTGTCAGATAGTTCTTCAGCCTGCCCGCCTTTCCCCATAGCAGCCACAAGGTGGAGCGAGTGAGTCAAGCTCCAGGGACGCGACTGTGCTTTAGGTTGGCCATTTCCAGTGCCTTTCACACGCTGAAATGAAGATTTTTCTGGAAGATTGAATTATCAGGGGGAAAAAAAAGTCCCTCTTCCTGAACAAAATTGATTATAGATTGAGGGACTAATTTCTTGGAATTGAAGTGAAAATGTGAAGAAGCAGGATGTGAAATGACACGATAAGCTTAAAAGTTTTAACAAGAATTTAAAAATATTAAAATTAAAATTCGAGATTCCCAGTAATGGCAGACAGAATCCATATTTAAACAACTTCTTCTTCATGGAACCTCACCAAAATCAGACTAAAAGGATTTTTTTTTTTTTTTTTTTTTGGCATAAGCCTGCAAGACAGAGAGCAGTGGGCAAGGAGATGATAGCAATGCCATTTGGGGAACTAGAAAGCCCACTGAGAGGAGTCAAGTAACTTAAATGACTCAAAAAAGCTGATGTGGAAGCTGACTGTTGGGAAGGGGGACCTGAGAAGTCACCTGGTTTACACTGCAGAACCCTCCAGAAAGGTTGAGAATTGGCAGCACCACGCCTCTCTGGGTCTGAGGGAGAGGTGGGACTGAAGAGTAAGTCAGGAGTCCGTCTAAGAATCAGAGCTTCTGATTCTCTCCTCCCTCCTCACACAGCGGCCGCTTTTCCTTCTCCACTCTGGCAGAATTGGGGGTATGTTCTCTGGAGGGGGTAAAATTGAGGGTCTCTGGAACAACAGACTCTAGGTACAGTTGAGGGTGTTCAGTAAAAGGTTCATGAATGTTGAAACTCTCACTCATCTTCTCCTGCTTGGCTCTCGGCATTGTATCTTCCATGCAAGGATGAGAAGAGCCGTTGCTAGAAAGTCTGAACAGCCCAAGAGAAGACACCCAAAGATACTGATATTGGTGGGGGCAGTGAAGGGACCCAGCAGAGTCTCCTATAGGGAATCGTCAACAAGCCCTCTGTGCGGAGAGCTGTCAACCCCTTTCTTTCGTGTTTCACTCTTGGATGAGTGGATAGACAAGTGTCACCAAATATTTAAGGAAAGATTCTAACATGAATATCAAAAGTAAAAACAAAGAAGAAAAAGTGTATTCAGTGAAACGTTATTGAGGGTAGACGAAAATTTCCAGAAAAAGAAATCATTAATATCTTCCAAAAGAGAAGATGTCAGAGCAACAGAACAAGAATTTTTAAAAATTTAGAGAACAAGCCCCAGCAAATAGCAAGGCCCCGTCTCTACAAAATACAGAAGAATTAGCCGGTATGGTGGCACATGCCTGTAGTCCCAGCTACTTGGGAGGCTGAGGCAGGAGAATCACTTTAGCCTGGGAGTTTGAGGTTGCAGTGAGCTATGATGATGTGACTGCACTGTAGCCCAGGCATGACAGCAAGACCCTGTCTCAAAAAAAAAAAAAAAATTCAGAGAACAAAGAGCTCTTGGAAATTGAAACCATGATAGGAATGAAAAAAAAAAATAGAAGAGTTAAAAGAAAAAGTTAAGGAAATTGCATATAAAATGAAACAAAAAGAGAATTGGAGAGAAAAAATATGAAAATTAGAGAAGTAGATCATAAGGTCCAACATCTGAATAATAGAAGTGCAGGAAGAGGAAACAGAAATGGGCAGCATCAAAGAAGCCACTCAAGGAAAAAGACTAGAGGTAAAGACACAATGTATCACTGGTTGTGTCTGAGAGATGAGGTTATGGATGACTCCCCCCCCCCCCATTCTGTACATTTTTTCTTTATTTTCCAAATTTCGTGTAACAAATATCTTTTAAAATTAGGGAGAAATGTGTGGTTTCAATATTATCAACATTGCCCCAGAAAATGTAGCTTGCAGGTGGTCCTGGTCTCCATAGAATGAATGGATAAAAGGAGCATGTTGAAAGGGGCAGCCTGAGCTCAGTCATTTAACCAGAAATTGTGATCTCAGCAGGACCAAGTTGGTCCCATTTTCCTTCCTGCAGGCAAGTGTTCTCCTAGAGGGCTACCTGAAAACAAACCACAGGGCCATGCTGGGTCATTTATTTTCATTCTCATTAGAACTTCTCTCTTTATTACAGAACACCCATTATTCTACATGAATTCCTCTTGGGTCTTTTGGGTTGTCAGCCCTGGTGTACCAGAATATGAACCATCGTGTTCTGCAGTTCTCTACGTGTGGCTGAGCTGTTCCTGCTGCCTTCCTAGACTTCCCCAGCCCTGCATCCTAATGTCCCTCTTCCGTAAAGCTTTGAAGCGTAAACACTTTCCAGACTTGAGGAGGCTTTGGCCTTTGGTGCTGGGCTCTGTTTAGACTGCCTTTTCTCCCTCCCACGGTTTGTGAGCCTATGGCCTCGCCAGGGGAAGGCGTGAGCATGAGCGCTGGGGGTGGGGAGGGGTGCTGAGCTTTCCCGTAGACACTGACCATTGTGGTCCTTTCTTGGGAAAAACCCAGTGCAGATGTTGAGAGCCTAACCACAGATTGCATCTGTGCGGTAACTCTTGCAGACAGTTTTGTCATTGTAGGATAAAAGCTGTTTGCATATTTCATGGATGACATAATTCTAGGCCTTCTAATGGCCATTATTATTTGTTATAAACATTTTGGATGACAGGTATTATGTTTCCATAACACCTTTTATTATAGAAAAAGGTATTTTGACCTATTTATTATAGAAAAATTCAAACGTGTCCCAAAGTAGAGCGAAAGTCTAACAAGCCCACTGTACCCCGGCCAGCGTCAGCAGTTATGCACTCTGGTTACTCACTCGTGGCCCGCCTTGTCTGTCTGCACTCCCACTCTGCTCCCAGCGCCCACCCCAGATTATTTTAAAGCAAATCCCAGACATCATATCATTTCATATAAAAACATTTAGTATATATCTCTAAAATACAAGCATTCTTTTTAAAAGAAAAAACTACCTTATTCTTACTATTTTAAAATATCCAGTTAGCATTCAGATTTCCCCAGTTGTCTCAGACAGTTTTTATAGTTCTTTTTTCAAATTGGGATCCAAATAAGATGCATACATTGGTTGATAGGTTTCTTAAAAAAATTTTTTTCCCCCTAGAGACAGGGTCTCACTCTGTTGCCCAGGCTGGAATGCAGTGGTGCGATCATAGCTCACAGCAGCCATGAACTCCCGGGCTCAAGCGATCCTCCTACCTCAGACCCTTTAGTAGCTGAGATTACAGGCACTTACTGCAATGCTTGGCAATTTTTTTTTTTTTTTGGCTTTTTGTAGAGATGGGGTCTCGCTGTGTTTGTTGCCCAGGGTGGTCTTGAACTCCTGACCTTAAGTGCTCCTCCTGCCTTAGCATCCCAAAGTGCTAGGATTACAGGCATGAGCCACAGTGCCTGGCCTGTTTCTTAAATATTTTAAAATCCCTCTTTGTCTATTTATTCTTCTTTATAATTTATTAAAAGAAACTGAGTCATTTGCCTTCTCTTTATTGGGAAAGAAAGGTAGTAAAGTTCTAGATTATCAGGACCACTTGAAATTATGAAGTGTTCTACATTAAAAAGTATATAGCATCCAGGAGAAATTTCTTCCATGTCTCTAATTGAAAGTCACCTTCTGAGTGTGTGGCCCTCCCTGGGCAATCTCCAAACAATTTTGCCCTCCTCCAAACCCTTGGTACTTCGTATCTTCTTTTCCTGTTTTATTTTTCCTCCTAAACACCTAGAGCCACCTTACACGCTATGTATTTTACATGTTTATTGTCTGCCTCTCCTCTAGGATGTAAGCTCATGAAGGCAAAGGTTTTGTGTGTTTTGTTCTCTGCTGTATCCCTGCACCTGGATAGGTGAATGAAGATGCTTGACGGCAGGGCAGAAACAGGGTGAGGGTGGCCGTATAGGGGAGGGCGGGTGGCGCAGCGTAAGGAGGAAGATATCTCCATGGACTTCCTGTTTTGACTTGGCACACCCGTTAGAATCAGAGATCCCTGTACGGTTCTGTGGGAAGCTCAGCTGATGACTATCTTCTGCCTGTCACCAAGTGATGGAGAGCCTCTCTGTAGACCCTGACTGGGTCTCTTGTCACTTTCGCCCCACTGCATCTAAGTCATAGGCTGGCTCGACCAGTTTTATCAACAGAGACTGGCCTGGGAGCCCAGTCCTCTCAGACCATCACCCACAGGGGCAAAAGTGTCCTAACAAGGATGCTGGTCTGAAACACTTTGTTTTGATTCAGAACACATTTCCCAACCTTTGGCATTGTTGGATCAAAGTCCAACTGTGAAACCATAAGCTGAACGTAGCAGGAAGAACCTGAATGAGTCACCCCTCTGTGCTATTAGCCAGTGGTGTGGCGTCAAACAGGTCCAGCCACTGTACCTTAGTCTTCTTGTCTCTGAAACAGGGATAATGCCCTTTTGCTTCTACGGGGTTAATTGTGAGCCTTACATGCTGTCCAGTGATGCAGGGTTGTTAGTACAGATCCTCCAGTCAGCCTGCATGAGAAGGCAGCGTGCTGGCCACGCCAGGAGAGGCTGCAGGGAGCAGTGGCTGAGGAGACAGCGGCCCTGCCTATTCTCTGGGCCAGGGAAGGCTCGGGCTAACTGGAGAGGGGTATGGCTGGATCTCCTGGCTCCCTCGCCTGTTTTGGTGGTAGAGAGAGGAGATGCTTTTAGGATGTTTTTGCTGAATAGGGTTCGTGCATCTCCTCTTCCTGTCCATCCCTGCACTGTGCTGACTCTATTCCAAGGCATGGTCTTATAGCTTTGGTTGTGAGGTTCTCACCACACTGTCACCGGAGCAACTCGTTCTCATTCCTGAAAGTGCTGGTCTGGATATGTGTGTTTTTTCCAGTAAAATGTGAGGCATCCTGTGAGGGGAAGTACACACCCTGTTGTTCCATCGCTCCTGGGGAGAGTCGCATTTGCATGTCCATGGATAGCAAGCATATTTTCATTTTACTTGGGTCGTGATTGTAATTTTTACTGCTGCTGGTTCCTGACCAGTAGATTTAGATTATTTTTGGGGTCTATGAAATCCAGACAGGACCCCTGAGTTTAAAATTTTTACTTTATAGATTTATGTCATCCAATATGGTAGCTATTCAGGTGGGAACTCACAGTGAGGGATGAGAAAGAATTCTCGAGACAAAGATTAGACTAGTTTTAGAGAAAGTTTATTTTACTTCTCAAAGGAAGGGGAGGGCATGGCACGAAATAAAGGAGAAGTGCCGGCCCTGAGGGTGAGGGGTTCAGGGTTTTTATTGGGGGAAAAGGGGAAAAAAAGTTATTGCTTCAAGCTGATGGCAGAAGGCAGCTATGAAGTGGCTGTGTGTGTTTGTGTATTTGTTTTTCCTTTTGTTTTTCTCTATTCTGTGAGCCCGGCTTATTAGTCTCCCTGGAATGTGGGCTGGTGGAAACTGGGGGAGGTCATGCTCTTTCTATCTGATTAGTTTCTTTCAAGTGTTGTAAAAACAAATTCTTAGAACAAGTTAAGCCACAGGTGGTTAATCAAACAAAGGGGCAGTTGTGAGCTGTGATCTTTCTTTTCGAAGGGGCAATTATGAGCTGTGAGTTTTTTCCTTTTTCTCCTCTGTTAGTTTATTAGCAGTGCTGTCCTTTTGGTAGCCACTAGTCATATATGGCTATTTAAGTTTAAAGTCAAATTAGTAAAATTAAATAAAAATTTAAACCAGTTCCTCAGTCATACTAGCTATATTTTAGGTGCTCAGCAGGCATGTGGAGGTCGTGGCTTCTGTACTAGACAGTGTAGATTATAGAATGTTTCCATCATAGCAGAGAGTTCCACTGCACAGCATTGTGGGTATTCCTACTCAAAGATTAACGAGTGTGTGGAGGGGATGTCAGAGCACTTGGGAGACAAATGAGTGGCACATGATGAAATAAAACTGTCGAAATTTTTACCTCACATTCTTGTCGTGGTAAAACATCTCTCAAAGTAAATTCTTCAGGGGAAGACTTGAGGCTCTCAGTGTTGACACATTCCATTTGAAGGTTGACCCCAGAGCTCTCAACTATTTGGTCACTCAGCACCTGTTATTTTAGCACATTTTCAGGGATACAAGGTGTCCACTGTTTAGCCAAGGAGTGGCTCCGTCCTGCACTGACCCATGAATTTGTAAAGGTCCCTAGGGGGGACCTAGGGACCTGCTGGAAGTTCCCTAAGGGGCAAGTACATGATTAGAAATTTTCATAGCAATTTGTGACTCTGAGTTAGTGGGAAAGAAAGTTCTTATCACTCTTGTTTTGCCATTTTTGTGATTCTAAAAGAAGAAAAAAAACCACTTTGATGAAACAGATACTTTTCTAGAATGTCTACTGGCACACTTTTCTGTTTTGCTTGGTGGGATCCTAGCAGCAGAACTAGGACTAAGGGAGGTGAGCCCAGGGCACAGATTTCAGGAGGTGCTCATGCTCAGGTATTTGTACTCACGCTCAGGTGCTGACCTGGTACTCGCGTGGGCCACAGAGTGAGCATCTCCTTAAGCTTTGCACCCTCAGCGCTTGGCTTGCCTTACTCTAGCCCCGTCCAAAACTGGCACTCTTTGGCCCCATTTACCACTCACTCTGGCAGGCTTGCTGCATGGTGCCAGCAATTCTGGACTTGCACATGCATAGCTCTTTTAGCACTTGTAGCCTCATACCGTGTCTGTACCTCTGCTAGACTGAACCCCTTAGGTAGGGGCTGTAGCTCTTTGCTCTATGTGTACCTGGACCAGAGCAGAGGACAAATAAGTGGCTAATGGATCAACGAACAAAGCAGTCCACCGGGCCTCCAATCAGTGAATTAAAGAGTGAAGAGCTCTCTTGACTTTCTCTTTTCCATTAAGAGTCAGGGAATGTCCCGCGTCATAACCTGCAAAGCTGCACATTTCCGCACAGCCGAGTTCTCTCTGCACACAGGGAAGCCGAGAGCCCTCCTGTCAGTGTGGCGATGGATGGGCACCGTTTCCCGCACTTGCCCTTCCCTAGAAAGCTGTCTCTGGGAATGGGTCTCCTTTCTTCCCTCCTTTCCCCTGCGTCCTCCAGAGTCCATGTCACGTGTCACACTACAGCTTCTGTGCCACAGCCAGGCTGTGCTAGGAGCCCATGGCTGGGCCTGGGTGTGCCATGAGTTGGGGAGTTGCGGGGTAAAGAAGCAACCGCCTGGGGGCTGGAAGCCCTTTGTGGACTCCGTGTCATGTGCTTCTCCTCTCTGCCTCCCACAGAGCGTATTGAAGAAGAGGGACCAAGTCCAAGCGGAGTACGAAGCCAAACTGGAAGCCGTGGCTCTGAGAAAGGAAGAACGCCCCAAGGTCAGGGAAGCCGCCTGGCGAGGGCTGACAAGCTGTAACCTCCCTGCTGGTGCTAAGTCCGTTCTTGTCTCTAGATCTGTATGACTGAGGGTGGCCAGTGCCAGCTGGGATACGTTGGTGTTTTTATTTTCCTCTTTTTGCTCCCTTTTCTGCCTTATTTCTGAGAATTCCAAACATGCACTTGGGGTTGAATTTTCTCCTATTTGCTGCGTGTTTTTTTTTTTTTTTTTTTTTTTTTTGTAGAGACAGGGTCTCACTCTGTTACCCAGGCTGGAATGCAGTGGCCTGATCATAGCTCTCTGCAACCTCGAACTCCTGGACTCAAGCAATCCTCCTGCCTCAGCCTCCCAAAGTGCTGGGATTGCAGATGTGAGCCCCTGTGCCTGGCACTGGGATTAAAAAAAAACAACAGACTTCCAGCTCTGCCATTCATTGGCAGTTCCTTGCCCTGTAAAATGACATTGCAGAGAGAGGGAAAGAACAGCCTAGGTCAGCGCTCTCAAAGTGTGGTTGGAGGACTGGCCCATAAAACTGTGTGATTCATGATAAGAAAAGTGCTGAAGCCGAGAGTAAACGCCTGGGAACTTTTATAGCAATTTGACACTGGTGCGGAACCAGTGCACACACCTTGTTGAACACTACAGATGAATGTTGTCAAACTAGTGCTGATACAAGTTGTGCACAGTTGGACTACAGCTTGGTTGGATTGAGGAAAAAGCCAACAAAAAATAGTCCTTTACCCTGGAGTTTGAGCAGCACTGATCTGTCTTGCCTATGATACCTTCTGGCTCAAGTGTTCTGAGTCTAGATAGAGGATCACATTGCAGAAATGCATGGGTTGTACCAGCCTCTTCCTTTGTTGCCTTTCTTTTCCCCCAGCCAGGATTAAAAGGAAGAGTAAAATGGCCAACATGCAAGTGCTTACAATGTGCTCACTGTGTCTGAATCCATTCTCTTTACACACACACACACACACACCCCCACACACCCACACACAGTTGTTCCTCTATCCATGGGTTCTGCATTTGCTGAATCAACTAACCGTAGATTGAAAATATATGGGGAAAAATAGCCAAAAAAATACAACAATAGGAAATAACACAAAGAATAAAAACAAGATAGTACAGATTGAGTATCCTTATCCAAAATGCTTGAAACCATAAGTGTTTTGGATTTTGGAATATTTACATATACATAGTGGAATATCTTGGGAATGGGATCCAAGTGTTAACACAAGATTCGTTTATGTTTTGTATACCCCTTATACACATAGCCTAAGGATAATTTTATAGAATATTTTTAATAATTTTGTGCATGAAATAAGGTTTTGACTGTGACCCATCACACAAGGTCACGTGTGGGATTTTCCATTTGTGTTGTCATGTTAGCACTCAAAAAGTTTCAGATTTTGAGCTGAGCACAGTGGTGCAAGCCTGTAGTCCTGGCTACTCAGGAGGCTGAGGCACGAGGATCGCATGAGGCCAGGAGTTCGAGGCTGCAGTGCACTATGATAGTGCTTGTGAATAGTGAAACTGCACTCCAGCCTGGGCCACATAGGGAGACCCCGTTTCTTTAAAAAAAAAAAAAAAAGTTTCAGATTTTGGAGCATTTCAGATTTTGGAATGGAGATACTCAGTCTGTATAACAACTATTTACATAGTATTTACATTGTATTAGATATTATAGGTAACTTAGAGATGATTTAAAGTATAGGGGAGGATGTGCATGGGTTATATGCAAATACTATGCCATTTTATATCAGGGACTTGAGCATTCACATATTTTGCTCTCCACAGGGGTCCTAGAACCAGTCCCTCACCAGATACCAAGGAACAACTTTGTGTGTGTATGTGTGTGTATAGTCTCCTTTATTCCATACCACAGCTATGTGGTTTAGGTTCCCTTGTTGTTCCCATTTGAGAGATGAGCACACCAGGCCCAGTACCACAGCTAACAATGGTAGAATCATACTCTGCAGTCTGACTTTAGAATCTTGCCACTTTTCTTTGTTATTCTGCTTCTTTGCTGTTTGTATTCTCAGAGAAGGAGTAGAGAATGTTGTTAAGATAATGCAGGGACCCAGTTTCAGGGAAATAGTTTGGCATCAGAGCTGTTGGGGTTTTATTTCCTTCCTTTGCCTTGGTTCTTGCTGCCACCACTGTGTCAGGACATACCTGGAAAGGAACCAGCTTTGGGTATTTGAAACTCAAACCTCAGAAGTGGCACACCTTGGCTTTGTGTAGTGCTTTTTAACGTTAATTATTATAGTACTTCATGGGATCACGCAGTCGTCATCCGAGGCCCAGAGGGAAGGCATTGTTCTTTCCCCACTGCGTGGGTGGGGATGTGAAGTAGAAAGCAGCTCAATCGGTTGCCTGGCCTCTTTGATGCCAAACGTCCCTACGTGCAATGTGCCGTACCCGGCAGAGATGCCATGCATGTTTGTTGTGTTGATTTGTGTGTCACCCATGGTGATCTACGCCAGAGCGTGAAGGCTGCGTACATCTATGGAAAGGCAGATGAGGAGACTGGGACTCTTGTCTTTGGCCCAGTGTATGCAGCTGGGACCGTCCCTCTCGTTCCTCTTGCCAAAGGCTGTCAGCCTTCTTCCATCCTGTGTGTCCCAACGGAGGCCACAACAGAAATACAGCCATGTGCACAGCTGCCCTCTACCTGGCTCTGCCTGTCCCATTGACTAGTTCTTAGCTGTTTCTGATATTCCGGAACATGGTGCCGTCTGCTGAGCCCTTGTCTCAGTCTATGTAATGGAATGACATATTTTTATATATTTAAGAAGTTTCCTTCTAACAGCTTAGCCCCCTAATATGAAGATGGAAGTCACTTCATGGAAAGAAATACTGCATGATCTTACCTACAAGTGGAATCTAACAAAGTTGAACTCGTAGAAACAGGAGAACGGTGGTGGCTGGGGGTGTGGAGGAAATGGGGAGATGATGGTCAAAAGGTACAAACTTTCAGTTATAAGATAAACAAGTCCTGGGGATCTAAGGTACAGCATGGGTGGTGACGGCTATGTTCATTAATTATGATTGTGATAATCATTACACAATACATACATATATCAAATAATCGCATTGTGCACCTTGAATATATACGATCTTTGCTTGTCAATTAAATATTTGAGAAAAAAATAGAAGTTACTTTTCCTGGCGAGGGAGGAAAGGAGAACCAGCAAGTTCTGCTGCTGGTGTACTTTGGAAACTGAGGACCCTGCATTTTAAAAATGTCACTTAAATAGTTCTGTCTGCATTTGTACGTGCTCAGCACTGAATACAAACTTTCTCAGACTATTTGTCATTTAATATGTAAGCCCTAGACGGGACATGTTCCTTTCCAAAGCCAGGAACTGAACGTTATAAATAATAGGCCTAATTAAGTCTTTAACTGCGCCCTGGCCTGCTGGCTGCGGGAAGCTCGTTCCAGCCTCGAGCAGAGGGAAGAGCTGCTTTTTGGCTCCCACGTACCAACCAGCTGAGCTGCTGCGGCTCCTCTTTCAACTTCCGAGTTGTGGTTGGAAACTTGCTGCTACTGCTGTTCTCCACCTTCCTGGAACACTCTCTTGGCCACAGGAATTCTGACCAGAGGGGAAGGGTTTCTTGACCAGTGGGTGAGAATGACTAGTGGGTCCCAAACACACATGTGCATTCTCTTAGCACGTCTAGGAGACGAGCAATGTAAGGTCTTGCTGTGCTTTGCTTGATGCGGTTGTGAGCTGCTGCTGCTGAGATAAAACCGGGGTATGAGGAAGTGGGTTAGGGCTGATTCTGCCCCAAGGCCTCAGCCATTTCCACTGTTGGTGACTGATCGTGGGGAGCGTGGGAGCAAGATAGCCCCCAAGTCTGTCTGGGGGGAGCGGGGAAGAGAGGGCCCTAGGTATGGACATCGTAACAGGAGACTTGAGTTTTGAGGTGAAATCTTGAAAAAATTTCTCTGAAGAGTGAAGGAAGGTTGATTTTTGTGAGACCATGGAGTGATACAAAAATCTGATCATTTTTCTGAAACCTAGAGGGGGGAAGTGGCCTCAGGGGTTTCCACGACCCTCACCACGAATTTCAAGCTGGGGTGGCCCTCTTAGGACAGAGGAGTCCCTAGGCCATCTGAGGAGGGAGGACTGAGTCCTGGGGCTCCTCAGTGTGTGCTGAGGCCGGGGAGAGGCCTCTAGAGCTGGGGGGAAGTGTTAGTGTCAGAGAGTTTAAAGTTTTGCTTTGTTGTTAGGCTTCAGAAAACTCAGCAGACGGTGACGGAGTTTATTCTCAGGCAAGTGGAGTTTGGATTGTGTAGACGTGGCTCTCCCCATTTTAATTTGGAGGTTGGAGAAATGATAGGTACTGCACAGGGGCCTGGCTGCCTTCCGCTGAGTCTGTCGGGACTACAGGCTTGTTGGGTACATCTTAGGATTTGACCCTCCTTAGAAGCTAGGGAGAGTATTGAAGCTAGTGCTGGAAACCAGGAGGGGCTGGGGAATTGCATGAGGACTGAGCTGGAAGCATCCCTACCCTAGTGTGAACAAGGAGGGTAAACCGTGGAGGGACTTTTACATTTACTCTGTTCTGCATTTGACTCCTTTCAACGCTAATACAGTCATGTATTACAATTCAAAAAAGAACAAGCAGAGCATTCTTTGCAGAATTCTTAGTTATCTTCAAAAGGTAAAAAACGATCGGAGGAAGGGTGCTGTTCCAGGCCCTGACCCATAGGTGGCCTCGTCCTGGGTACAGTGCCAGGTGCAGTTTGAAATGGGAGGTGAGAAGGTACGTCGCGTGGAGGTGAGCAAGGGCATTGGCGTGCAGGGAGCGCGCGTGTTGTGTGAAGTACGGGAGCAGGAGACACTGAGAACCATCGCCTCTGAGGTTGAGCGGAAGTGGGGAGGAGAAGCAGGAATTGGGCTCACTTGGATGAACCTCTTGAAGGCTGTGGACCTTTGAAGGGTCTTAGAACCACCTGAATGGTGAATGTTCTGGAATAGGAGGAGAGAGACACCTGATGTTTTCCAATTCTCTCCACAGTGGCCATGATCTCAGCCTGGGTTAGAAGCCGGACACATCCAGCCAAAGGAGGGCAGAACTCTGTCATCACCGTATCTTATTTAATTCCTGCCACGGCCTTCCATCACTGTGGTTGTTCCCGTTTTACAGACGAGGGACCAGGGCTCAGGGGAGTCATATAACTTACGTGCCAAAGCTAACAAATGTTGGAATTGGTGTTGGGCCCAGGTGTATCTGGCTCCAAAGCTGGCGCCCTTTGCCCCATCCTACGAGGGTTGCCAGCAACCCCTGCCCCCTCGAGGGGAGGGCTGTGGCTTTCCTAAGCGTGGGCAATGGATGCCAGAGGGGCTTTGGGAGAGAACGTGGACCTTCTCTTGGGTCCTCATCCTGGCTCCCAGCTCCTCAGTGGCTGTGCAGGTGAGCTGTGGCTCTCTTTTTCTCAGCGCATCTGCTTTAGACCCATCTTACGCACGCATCTCTCCTTCCCTCCTCACCTGCCATTCTCTGAAGTTTGTTTTTATCTACTAAAATAAAAAATGCATTCTTTCAGAGCACTGGGACTTTGTTTGCCAACTTCAGTGGCCTGTTTTCAGTCTTGACCCTGTCTCAGTGTTTTCTCAACTCTTTTTCATCTCGTAGCTCATGTAGAAACTGAAAACATTTGTGTATTTACATGGCACGTTGGGATGGGCAGACGAGGTTGCTTGAAGCTGGAGGTGACCAGCCAGGGGCTCTGGCTTCCCAGAGGGCCGGGGGATCAATGGCGCTGCCATTCACACATGGCCAGTTAGGAGGCTCAGCCCACCTGCTCACCCAGTGGTGTGTGGATGAGGAGATCGTCATCTTGAATGGATTCTGTCATTGGTCCTGGGACCTGTCCCATGGCAGCCATGAGCTCCTCTCTCCCCCAGATCTTGGGCTTATGTCTGCCTTGTACAGTCTTTGGAGGATTTTTTACCTCTCGTCATCACGGGAGCAGACAATGTGACACCTCCAGCCCAGCTTCAAGAAGGAAGGTTAGGTAGAGATGTGTATTGTAGGGCCTGGGAATGCCTGGCCCATGGGAAGAGCTCAATCATACATTTTTAAATGGATATTGAGTGAATGTAGGTTACTGTCCCTCTCCCCAACACACAGAAACATACAGTCCTATCCCACGTGGCACTCCTCCCATCGCTCCAACAACCCATTTTCTATAAGGAAATTCTCGTGAGAGATTGGGAGCCAATGTGAAAAGTGCAGTTGTGTCCTCTATTTAGAAGATTTTGTCTTTTGAGGTTTTATTTGGTGATGTTTTTCTTCTTGGTGTCTTGTGATAAGCAACACCCAGCCATTAGCAGTGGCTGTTGCCATCTCAGCATCCCTCAGACACAAGGTAGCACTGCTCCTCAGCATCTCAGACACAGGGTAGCACAGCTCACTGGTATCTCAGACACAGGGTAGCACGGCTCACCGTTATCTCGGACACAGGGTAGCGCGGCTCACCGTTATCTCGGACACAGGGTAGCGCGGCTCACCAGTATCTCAGACACAAAATAGCACAGCTCATCGGTATCTCAGACACAGGGTAGCACGGCTCACCGTTATCTCAGACACAGGGTAGCACGGCTCACCGTTATCTCAGACACAGGGTAGCGCGGCTCACCGTTATCTCGGACACAGGGTAGCACGGCTCACCGTTATCTCAGACACAGGGTAGCGCGGCTCACCGTTATCTCAGACACAGGGTAGCGCGGCTCATCGTTATCTCGGACACAAGGTAGCATAGCTCATCGGTATCTCGGACACGAAAACTCAAAATGTGAGATGAGGAATGCTCAGCATTACTGGTCAGTGAATTGATTGTCACAAGGACACTGTCCAAAGAGAAACAAGGATGAGGAGAATGTGTGCCTGAGTGTTGCCTGCCAGCCGTCCTCTTCACCAAGCTGGGCACCTTCACAAGCTGGTCACTTCAGACAGCTCAGCCTGGTTCATTTTATTCTCTTCTTTTTAGTCCCCCAGCCACCCTCTTCCAACTCGTGCCGTCCCTGGGCTTCTCCAGCTCTGTTCTCTGATTCACCCCTCCTGCTTCTGTGCCCACCTTTCGTAGTGACCTTTGCTGAGTCCTTTATGAACCCCGTGCAAGTCGGCTTCTCCATGAGCCCTCCCCATGGGCCCTGCCCTCCTCAACCCCCCCTTTTTTCTTTCATATATTTAAAAACTTTTTAATTATAAAATATGCATAACATAAAATTACCATCTTAACCATTTTTAAGTGTACAGTTCAACAGTGTCAAGTATATTCATGTTGTTATACAACCAGTCTCTGGAAATCACTTCATTTTGCAGAACTGAAACTCTATCTCCAGTAAACAACTTCCCATTCTTCCTCCCCCCAGATCTTGGCAACCTCCATTCTACTTTCTCTTTCTTTCTTTGACCACTCTAAGTACCTCATATAAGTAAAATCATACAGTATTTGTCTTTTTTGTAACTGGCTTATTTCACTTAGCATAATGTCCTCAACGTTCATCCATATTGTAGCATGTATTCTCCTTTCCGAGGCTGAATAATATCCCATTGTGTGTGTGTGTTAAAATATGCACATTTTGTTTAACCATTCACCCACTGATGGACAATTTGGGTTTCTTCTACCTTTGGGCTGTTGTTTATAATACTGCTATGAACATAAGTGTACAAATACCTCTTTGAGGCCTTGGTTTCATTTCTTTTGGGTATATACCCAGAAGTGGAATTCAGCAGCATCATATGGTAATTCTTTTTTTAACTTTTTTGGGAGCTTCTACACTGTTTTCCATAGTGGCCGCACCATTTTACATTCCCACCCAACAGTGCACAAACCTTCCAGTTTCCCCATGTTCTCGCCAACACTTGTTATTTTCTGTGTTTTGGATAGCAGCCATGCTCATGGGTGTGAGGTGCTCTCATTGTAGTTTTGATTTGCATTTCCCCAGTGATTAGTGATGTTGAGCATGTTTTCTTGTCCTTGTTTGGCCATTTGTGTATCTTCTTTGGAGAAATGTCTATTCAAGTTCTTTGCCCATTTTTAATTGGGTTGTTTGGGGTTTTTTTTATTGTTGATTTGTCTCAGCCTCCTTTGTGAAGGGAGATTTCACCCTTCCCTTGGCTGCTGCTCCTTCCTTTCTCTGGTCTGTGGATCTGTTGTTTATTCTGAGCACTTTGGTGGCACTATTGCCACCCTAGTCACCCAGACTAGAAATTTCAGGTTTCTTTCCAACTCCCTATATCTTATTTCTCATGGACAGTTGGTTGCCAAATCTGTCACTTCTGTCTCACCAGATTGGTTTAATCCACCCTCTCCCTTCTGGTATGAGAGCCACCGCCCTGGTTCCAGGGTGTCCCGTGCAATAGTGCCACTGTATAGTTTGGAGTTGACTCATCTCTGATGTCTGGTGAAATCTCAGGGTGTGGTGGCGTGGGCAAAGGGTGGCGTAAAGTTTGAAGGAACATAGTTAATAATATGATATTTTGTATTTGGAAAACAAAAAAAAAAATGAAAAAATGTATTTCATGGAAGAAAGCTCAATAAAACATTCTTGACTTGAGGGGCTGTACAAATGATAGATTATCTCTTATGAACAGCAGTTTACAATATTGATACTGATATGAACTAACAGACCATTATTGAGTGCTTAATATATGCCAGGCACCAAGTGCTTAGCACCTGTTATCTCTTTCAACCATCACAAGAGTCTTATCACCCAGACAGAGAAGCTGAGGCACCGAGAGGCCCCGAGTCACACGCCTGGTAAGTGGTCGATGGGGTCATCAAACTCTGTCTGCCATAGCGAAGGCCTCAGAAAACCTGGCCTTCTGGAAGGGCCCAGGCTTCTCATCCTCTACCCACTACCCACCCCCCAGTTTTGCTGCCTGCAGTCTCTGTCTACACCTTCGTGGGCGATTCCCAAGGTGGGTCCAGGTGTCTTCTGACCTGTGCCACTTGCATGGACTCGTGTGGACTGCCACTGTGGAGTGCCCACTCCCTTGTCCTGTCCTGCTTCTGTCATCTGTACAGAGTCACCTCGGTGCTGTTTCCTCCCTGAAGACTGATCCTCCCTGAGGTGGGATGCCCTCTCCAGCCCCCTCGCGATGTCTCACCTTCGTGTCTAGACACGTTCATCTTCCTTCCCTATAGACCACAGGCACCTCGAGACAAGATTTGCCTATTAGACCTAAGCACTTCGCTATTCCTCAGTGCCAAAACGATAAGCCAGCTATTGCCCAGACGGAGGCTCGGGCAATCATGAAATCAGAGCCGCAGTTTTGACTCTGAATTTTTGTGAGTCGACCAGAGTTCCCATCCCCAGAACAGAACCAGGAATCTTTCCTCCATGAGAAATCCTCCGAGTCAGACACTCCAGCCTCCCTCTTCTCACTGCACCCTGGTGAGGTTCTCTTTGCAGAACTTTGCTGTTTCTCTTCGCAGCCGAAGTTTCCTTAAGCAGAGGGGAGACTCGCTCCCCCAGTGCTGACACTAGCAGCGGCCAGGAGAGGGCTCAGGGAGCAGGCCTGTGCCTGCGGGAAGGCGAGTCTGGCCAGAGACACCGTGGCTCGCCAGGTGTCTGTCCACTGAGGCTGATTCCTGGACCTTTGCCGGGGAGCGCTCTGCAGAGGCGAGGCCGGGCACCCTGCTTTTCATTTCCATTTCTCCAGAGGTAACCAACAGTGATGGGTGACCCAGCAGGGAAAGTGACTTCAGTCAGAAGAAAGACTTCATCAGAAGAAAAAGTCAGTCTTTTATTTTTTTTCTCTTCCAGAAGCTCAAGTGGTTCTTAAAAGGCTGCTTTTCCTCTCCTCTCTTAACAGAAGATTTCCTTTAAGTTGCCCAGGATGTCTGGTTATATCTTTCTCTCCAACTCGTCCTTGTCTCCTCCAAGTTTCATTCTCGTGCCAGGCGCATTTGACTCCTCTTGCCTTCGCTGCGTCCCTTCCCTCCCCCCGGTGCTCTGCAGCCATCTCCCGATGGTCTGTGTGGCAGATGGCCAAGCGCCCTGAAGGTGTCCAGCTCCCTCAGGCCTGGCCTCGCCACATCGGTGTCCTTGCCCTTAAGGCCTGGGTGTAAAACTTCCCTAGTTGGTCGAGATTGACTCCTGATGGTGACCACAGCCTGGAGACTTGGGGGTTCATAGGCCCCAGCACACAACATACAAGACCTCACTCTTTGTTGGGAAGCATCTGGCAGGTGGGTGTTTGACCCACCTTTGGGCATGTTGACCCGCTGGCCACCTTCAGGACCCAGGAGGGCACTTGAGTAGGAGAGAGAAGCCGGCTTTGTGCTTTGGGAACCACTGCGACCACGGGACCCTCTCTAGCTGTGTGGGATGTGTGAGACTCACCACAGCAAAGTGAAAGTTGTGAAATTCAAGTGTCACAGTGCCCTTTTAGAAAGTCTTCTAAGCCTCTTTAAGAAAAGCTTGAAATAGCCTGCTATATTTTTCTTCTTGTATTTCAGATTCTTTTGACACACATAAATAACTTTCCTCCTGTTTTCTCAGACTTATGTAACTCTTCGTTTTTGATTATCTATCTGGAAAGGCATGGACAAGTGTCTAGTTTATAATGTGGGGTTGAAAGGAGGAAATTGGCCAATAATCTTATTATTACAATCCTCTGATTAATGAGGAAAGACATGATCAGGCGTCACAAGTAATGGAATGGTTCACATGATCTGGGAAAACCTTCTTTTCTAGTTCCAATATGGGACATAAGAGAATAGTAGGGTAATACCAAATACGGCTGTATGTTTGCAAAGTCTGTGCACATTTTTAAGTATGGATGAGTAAATCCTAAAAGAAACCAAAAACATATGACTCTGAATTTCAATGCTTCTTCCTGTGTGTAAACAGGGAGATGTTTTCCCCACGAGTCTGTGTTGTGCTTGGATGAGTTTGAAGATTTGGGTTAGGGTAGCCCCTTTTCAGAACTCCTCCTTAGACCTGAAAACTCAAGGCTCTGCTTTCAGATAAATGCCTCCGGAGGAAGGAGTGTGTAGATGGCATTTTAATATAGTCTTTTGGCCTTTGACAAATGTGTGAGCAGAGGCACTTGAGGCAGGAGATGCCAGTTACCAGTGCAGACCACCCACGTGTGCCTCCCCTTCCCAGGTGCCAGCAGACGTTGAGAAATGCCAGGATCGGATGGAGTGTTTCAACGCTGATCTGAAGGCTGACATGGAGAGGTGGCAGAACAACAAGAGGCAGGACTTCCGGCAGCTCCTCATGGGGATGGCAGACAAGAACATCCAATATTACGAGAAGGTAATGAGTGTGCCCGACAAGACCACGGTTTCCACGAGCTGGAGTCTTTCGTAAGGGCCTGCCAGAAATCCAGAAGCAGGGATCCTGCTGCTGTCATCTTCTTCCCTTATTCGATCTCACTCTCAGCTCCCCCTTTGTGCCCTTGCCCCGCCGTGCTGGCTGTGGCGCCCAGTTTGGAAGCAGAGGCCCCCAGGTACACACAGCGGTTTCCCTTGCAAATGCTGCCAGTGGAGCAATAGTTTTACCATCCATGCTCTTTGGGCCTGGCGCCTGGTTGCTCCCCAGAGTCAGTCGGACCTAAAGCACGGGGCTGCCGGCAGGTAGCACAGGCTTTGGGGTTATTTTATACCGTCTTGTGGTTCTGGATACAGAGGTTCTTCACTTGCATTGTGCCATGGCCCCTTTGGTCATCTGGTGAAGCCTATAGACCCCTTGCCAAAATATTGATTGTTTTTAAAATAAACTTTAAAATACTGTTTTTTAATACCTTAAATAAAGGCATGTAGGATTACAAAGGAAAACACTTTTATTCATGGATCCCCTTGATCTGTGGACCTCAGATTAAGCACCCTGACAGGCGTGTACACACACACACACACACACACACACACACAGAGTCCACAAACTACAGCCCAGTCTCCCCAGTCAAGGTTTGCCGTAATACTCTGCATCATTTCTGCTAATGAATCCTGGTATTCCTTAAAAGCTTAAAGTTACAGACGAAGAATGGCCCCATCACAATTCAACAAGTATTAATAACTTGTAGACTTGAAAGCAAACTGTTGGAAACACCGCAGCCCCCCAGCATGCTGGACAAGTATTAACTCGGCTGCTCACACCATGATCCTGGGAGCACGTCCTCATCCCAAACCAGAAGAAGCGATCTCTTTTTTTTTTTTTTTTTTTTTTGAGACAGAGTCTCACTCTGTTGCCCGGGCGAGAGTGAGTGCCGTGGCGTCAGCCTAGCTCACAGCAACCTCAAACTCGTGGGCTTAAGCAATCCTTCTGCCTCAGCCTCCCGGGTAGCTGGGACTACAGACATGCGCCACCATGCCCGGCTAATTTTTCTATATATATTTTTAGTTGTCCATATAATTCCTATTTTTAGTAGAGACGGGGTCTCGCTCTTGCTCAGGTTGGTCTCAAACTCCTGACCTTGAGCGATCCTCCCGCCTCAGCCTCCCAGAGTGCTAGAAGCGATCTCTTTTGAAGGCTTTGGTGGCTCTGGCTGCTGCTTAGGAGCAGTGTCTCTGCCTCTTGTCAAGGTCATTCGTAGGAGGGCTCAGGAAGCCGTCATGGAACATTCCTTACTTGTCAGGTCTTAGGGAGGGACAGTTTGAAAGCAGAAGGATGGCATGTGCTTCTTTTCTCACTCCTGTGTTTTTGGAGCCCCGTGATGCTAGGCTGGGGGCTTTGCATGTGTCACCTTATTAAATCTAGCCCTCACTATAGCACTGTCATGTGGGTTTTATGATTCCCAATTGAAAGCTGAAGAAACCGAGGCTCAGCAGGTTTTAAACTCTGCCCAAGGGTGCACAGCCTGCGAGTGACTGAAGTAGGATCAGAGTCAGCTCTGATAGGTCCACAAGTCTGAACACTTCAGACACACTGGCAGCCTAGGGGACAGCGGCCACCTGTCCTCAGGACAGTCCTGCCTGCCCAAAGGTGGGATGATCACTCCATGTGAAGTCAGAGCCTCTTTCGTTTCTCTCCTGGTTGTGCCCTTTGGCGAGGTGCCTTCTGTGCCTCTGTTTCTTCATCCGTAAAGTGGGAGTGATCCTTCTCCACCGAACAATTGTAAAGATAACACGAAATGATGGATGTGTGTGTTCCTAGAACACTCCTGGAACATGGTGGGCTCTCAGCGTTCCCTCCTGACTCCCTCACCTTCCCTGCCCTGTTCAACAGCCTTCCTACTGCTGTAGAACCAGCTAGATCAAATGTCTCCATCATTCCTCTTGGTGATTAATCCCAGCATTTCCAAAGCCCAGGTCGGAGGACTCAAACCAGGTCTCATGTCCGTGCTTAGTTGTCCCTCCCACTGCACCACGCACAGGGGCGCTGTCCTGGCCTAGTCTTGGCTCCTACAAATACTTAACAGGTGCCTTTTGTGCACTTGCTGTGCGCAAGGGACTGTATGTACAGCATTGATAACAACAGGATTCCTGCCCTTAAGGCAGCCTCCATCTAGTAGAGGATGTGTGTTTAGCAAAACGCCCACAACTTCAGGGCGAAAAACGGAAAAGAACAGGAACCCGTGGGAGAAAGTACCGGGTGGAGGGGGGGGGGCCATAATGCAGACGGTGGGGGAAGAGGCAGGTGGAGTGGGCAGGAAAGGCCAGTCTGGGGAAAGAACATTTATTCTGAGTCTCAGAGACAAAGACTTCGGGAACATGTATCCCAGGAAGGGGAACAACATGCGCAAGGTCCCCAGGGTAGGAAGGAGTTTGGTGCATTTGAGGGCCAAAAGGAAAGCTAGCATGGCCTCGATTCCTCGTGGCTGACGTAGGAAGACCCTTCCAGATGTGAGGTGATGGCCTAGGGAGAGAGCAGCACCCAGAGTGCCACGGGCCATCTGACTTCCTTTCTAACCTCGGAGTCACCAGGCAGAAATCAGGGAGCAATTTCACCACCCCTCTTTCCTGCTTGACCTAAGGCTGCCTCTCTCCTCCCACCTTCTCAGAACTCCTCCCCAAATGACTCAGGAGTAAATCCTCCAGCCCTGGGCTGCTTCTAAGAAAGGCCTCACGCAGTTCACCCGTCCTCCTTACGCAAGAGACTGCCCGAAGGGAGGATCGTTTCTGCCAAACAGGGTGCTCTCGGAGGACCATGCCAGAGTCTTCCAGGTTCTTGGCCTTTCACAGGATCTGGAATGCAAAGAGATTGACGTAGTGGAAAGGCCGTCAGTGTGGGGGCCATGAGCTCTGCCGCGTGCGAGCTGGGGTCTGGGCCCATCATTTTTCCTGAGTCTTCATTTCCCCATCGATGAAATGGGGACGTATGTGTGTAATGAATACTTCTACTTCATGGAGGAGAGTGAGGACTGGTGATATGAATGGAAAGTACACAGCAGTGTTTGGACATAATAAAACTCAAGTCCCCTTCCCCGATTCTCCCTTCTGGGAGACCCAGGAGTGGCCCAAACAAGCAAATCTGAGGCTGGTGAGTCGCTGGCTGGCCTGTTCCAGTTATGACTACGTCCTTATGTAAGCACCACCCACACCTGCAGCAGTGTCTCCGTCCCGCTGGGACCTGGCCTAGGGCTTCATCACGGGCTTCCTGCATGGTCTCTTGTCTGCTTTTTCAAGGGGAAGAGTGTCTTCTAGTGAATGCACTTTCACTCTGTGGACCTGAGCTTTCTGGACTGACATGAATGCAGTTAAGCCTTTAGAGACACAGCTGTCTTTCATACAGGTGGGGGCGAGGCATTCGGAACAAACACCTGTCACCTCCCCTGTGTGTACTGGTTGTGGATGATGCATGCAGGTGTTGTTAGCAAAGGTGACCCAGCAGGACTGATGATGAAAGGGTAGATCAGAGCAGAATTAAGAAGCTGACCCCGAATCTGAAACTGGATGCTGATACTGTGTGTGCCTGTTGTTGTTTCAGTGCCTCATGGCGTGGGAGTCGATTATTCCACTGCTGCAGGAGAAACAAGAGGCCAAGTAAGTTCCTTCTTGGGACAGAGACTCTTCTACCTACACAGGGCATGGCCCCCGTACCGGAAGTCCCTGCAGTGCCAGAGAGGCAGCGCTGGGAAACCCACCACAGAAACATCTCTCGTTTGTATTTTTCCTTCCCCCCACTTCGCCCCACAGTGGTTTCCAATTAGTATTTATTCCTTGGTGGATTCCGTGAGGCTGGAATCGTCTCTCAGCAAAAGCAGACCATACCTCCGGGTTGTGAAGGAACCTGTTCAGTGGAGCACGACGGAGATTTGAAACTGAGGGACAAGAGCCCGCAGCCGGCATCCTGACATCTCGTGACAGTGTTCTCTTTGGGAACAGCTGAGTTGCCTGTCGTAGGGGAGAACCCAGATCCTGCTTTTCAAGGACTGAGAAGGAGGCAGGAGTAGAAGGCAGCGGTTGCTTCCTGTGGAGACGCGGCGGCTCTGGAACTGCCCTCTGTGGGCGTTGACCTGTCTTGGCCTAGAAGGAGGTGTGGGCGCCTCCGTGGAAAGTCCTTAATGTCCAGTGGCCCATAGCTGTGAGTGTGGCCTGCTGCCTGCTTGTGACGAGTGAGACCTGTTTCACTGTTTGTTTCATGTAGGGACATTTGAATCAGTGTCAATACGCATCCATGCTTAAGGGAGCCAGCCAGCCTCCTTGTCCTTATGCGATGCCTTCGGAAGCCGCAGGGGACGCTCCCCGAACTTGCTTCTGACACTAGAATGCAATAGATGGGAAACTTTTTGTGTAAAATGAAACAAAACGGTGCATTTTTCTCTGTGAAGGTCTTCAGTGTTTTTCTTTAGCTTGTGAATTGTCATCAGAGCTGGGATTAGATGTGTTAGGGGACACCTATTGTCTTGAAGTCAGAGTAGCTCACCTGTTGTTGAGATCAGTGGGCTTATACCAAACCCCACCTCCAGCGTCTGCTTTGTGCAATTTGCCTTTACCTCACCAAAAAGACCTAGTTTAATATTTCCTACCATGTCCACCGAATGTTTGGGAAAGCTTTTGGTGAGAGGGCTGGAATGTCGTGTTGTTATGACACAGTTGAAATCTGTAAACTCCATGTGAATGTTCTACATAAAGTGCTTTAACCCTTAACATTTCCTGATCAGGAAGAGACGTCAGTACCTGGACAGGCCTCGAAGATGACAAGTGTAACAGTGAACTCTTTGCTTCTATTAATAGTTAAGCTAAAATCTCCTCAGTTTGTAGCCACGTTCTTGGGGACTGCTGGCTGTGTTTAGCATCTTCATTTCAAACTACTGCCAGGTTTACTTTTCAAATCACAAAACAGTCAAAAAGGATCTAGCTTCCAACTCCTTTTTCTCCCTCCTAAAATGAAGCTACGTATGTCATATTTGTGTTCTTTCATCTGTGGCTCATCCTTGTAAAACTATAAATCTGAGCCTCATGAGCGGTAGTTTTTAATGAAACAGCTGTGTTAAGACACTGCTTCTTATGCAAGTTCACCTGCAAATACTGGCCAACACGCAGCATGTTGAAGCCACTTCATCGCACTTCTAACTGCAGGGTCGACCTTGCATCGGCCACAGCTGTGGTACTGTTGGTGCAGCAGTTGAACAGCACAGAGAACAGTTTGGTTCCGTTTCATCGAGTTTGACAATGCAGTTTAAATGATAATTTTTACATCAATTGGTACTTGCCTGTACTGTCAAACTCTATTCGTGCCATTCCAAAATCCTTCGATGTGAATTTTCAGTTCGGTACAATTAGAAATGATTCGTTGGAGCAGAAAGGTAAGAACAACTCATCTACCCCCGAGTGGCGATTCAGCATTTCATTCTACCTCTAAACCATTGTGTTGGTGTGGGTATGGACGCTGGGTCTGACCTGACGCTGTGCTGGGAGAATCAGAGTGTGTATCTAGTAGTGAGCTGACAGCCCCCTGTTGCTATTTGGCAGAAGACACCAGACCAACCCAGGAGCAAATTCTCATCTTTGGGAACATGTGAAGCTTTGGCTTGTGGAATGTGTGCTGTAAAAATGTTGTCCAGTGTAATGAATGCTTGGGAAGAACTGTGGAAGGAGTTATAGGAAAACTAGCCTCTGACTACCTACTAGTTGCCAAAGCCCAGGAACTTTCCTAAGTAATAGTTCCTTGGGAAAGAAGCAGCATTTCCAATAAAAATTACCAGCTTCCTCGCTGGTAGATGGGGAGAGGGGTGTGGGTTTATACATTCATTTCCTGTCCTCATGGGAGGCAGAAGACTGGCTTTAAAGGGATTCGGGCACCTTGGGATTCCATCCTGCTCTATTTGTTTGGTCCCCATGTGATGCCGTGTGCTTTAAGACACCAGAAAGAGCCGGAACAAGGCAAACTTTCTGTCCTCCAGGCGTGCTATTGACAGCAGAGCCGGGAAAACCAGTGTACGTGACAGACTTCCTTGGAGAAATGGTCCTTGCAGAAAAGGGACTCTTGTCCCTGCCTTCAGGCTGGCATCTGAGGGGGCGAGGAGGCTGGCCCAGAAAGAAGGGGACAATAAGTAGTCCCTTCCTCCCCCGGGCATTGGCCTCTTCATCTAGATCGAGCACAGAGGAGACTCCCTAGGAGAAGTGTCACTTGGACACTTCGGTGCCACAGACTGCCTCATAGAAGTTTTATCACCCAGTCCTTCTTGGCTCCACAAAATTGTGGCCCTGAGATCACTGTCTCCTTTCTTACATTTATTTTTCATGAGGTTTCTGCTTGAAGGTGCACTTCACCTCAAGCAGAGGGACACAGACGGCGTTGAGGTGTGAGCACGTGGCAGTAGAATGGCAGGTCTCCCCAGCAACTGCCCCGGGCCTGGGAAACAAAAGCTTCAGTCACCCAGGTTAACTATCCAGGCTAAGGCAGGAGAGAGGATTCCTAGAAACTGAGCAGATTTTAGAGATGCAAGTGATGTTTCAGAGAGCAGTTGTGATTTGTAGCAAGTACGGACACTGCTCTTCCTTGTGAATGTGGTAGATCCACAAGAAGATTCTAGGCTATTCTACTCAAAGCAAGGAACCGCTGCTGCTTAATGAGGAGGGTGCCTACCACCCAGCCAGGTTTGGTGTTGGTCTTTTCCTTTAATGAGGCTTTATAATGATTCCTGGTGAACTTGGCTCGATATTTCATTGTGCCGTTCATTCAACTCAACCAGACACCTTTCTTTAGCCGAAATAAGAAACCCAAGAGACTCCGGGTATTGTGAATGTAGACTAAATCTGTTTTCATGCCAAATTTCAGCCCTGCCTGGAGTATGCCCTACATGTCATTGATTTGAATGTGTTTTCTCAGTTACCTCCACGTGGTGAAATTAAATGCATAACTGCTGCTCACCTCTTGTGAGGCTGCCTTTTGTGATCGGAAGATAGGAAGTTCTGCTTTAGAGGAAGGCATGACGACCACGTGGCAGTCAGCAAGAAGAGTTTCTCTGTCGGGACGTAGCCCAAGGAACGTCCGGAGTTTGTGCAACTTGGTCCTGCCACTGATGGCTTTGAAATCACAGGCACTGGCTCTGGTTTGACACCACACACTGGACTGCAAGACAGTCATTCCCTGTGCTCTATTCCGAGCCAGTGAGTGAGGACGGGGAGAGAGGTCAAGGGCGGCCTCCGAGGGCTGTGCTGGCCTCTTCAGTGTGGGTCTCGGGTGGGCTCGAGCCGGGCTCTACTCTGGCCAGATGGCGTTGCTGGCTGCCATGCGGGGTGGTTCCTCTCAGAAGATGGACTGCTTGTGGTCAGGGCAGGGTGCCCCGTGTGCACCCCGCCTTCCCCGATGCCTACTTTAAGGGCCTGTGGAAACTGGGTCATCTAATTATATGGCTGGGGTAATGCTGCTTTGGCCACCCTCATTTACAAAATGATGACGGGGATTTGGATTTGCTGTCTCACTTTCAAAAGTCCTCAAAATGGCAACAGATTGGACGCGCCCTCTCATTTCTTATGTTTTCCTCCGTTCAGATAACAGATGGTGGCATTTTTCAGTAAATGTGAGGAAAATGTTCTCTCCTGGACCAGCCTTACAGATTGAATTGGGTATGTTGGAGTTGTTTTCCTCTTCCTTGTGGTTTTTTAATTGAGTAAATAAACCTGGAACCCAGTTTTTTACCAACCCACCCTATAGGTTCAGGTTTGAAGGATGTCTGGTCTCCCCGTAGTTACGCCTGTTGGAGTGTGTGCAGGGGCTGTCTGCGCTCGAAATGGTTGGTGACCTTGTTCCAGGGAGATTGTTCTTTCTTAATCATTTGTATTTGAAATGTATCCTGGGTGTGACTGTCTAAACCTTTTTATGTGGCAGAAAAATATGTTATTTGGCTAGTTTTTGCTACTATAGTCAGTCTGTAAATAAGTGCTTGGAAAAAATAACCTTAACAAACCAATAAGAAATTTGTCTCGTATATAAACACTGTATATTTTAGCACTTGAAAATCAACAAATCCAGAATTTAAATAATGCCACAGACCGTTAAAAGTCCAACCCTGCTTTTTGAGAATTTGTCAACACTTTCTAATATGCCTTATTCTTTGTGTTTTTAAAATTCTGGGTAGAAAGAATTTTAGAGCTGTAATCAGTTGTTCAGCTTAAACAATAGATATCTAACATAGTCCTCAGTCCTCTTAAACAAGCAAGAAAGTGAGGGTCATGATTAGGGTTGCCTTTTGGGAGGAGAAAACTAAGTATTGCTATTGCCAAATGATATTTTTGATAATGTAAGGGAAACACAGGGACCACAAAACTTTTTTTTTAAGTGTGAAAGATTAGTGCCTTTTGGCGTACTTTTGATTTTAGAGGGTACAGTATCAGCATTGACAAATCATATAGATACAAAGAACTCTATAGATTATGACAGTATTAAAGGTTGACCCTGATCCTGCAAAACAGGTTTTTAAGATGCTGTGGGGGCCTCAGAGCAGCATGTTTCAGATAGAAATCCTCCACAGGTTGAAATGCCAAAAACATACAAACCTTATTACGCTGACTCACATAATGTAGTCCATTTTAGCAGAGCTTTTACTATTAACACCAGTGATGAAAAGTATTGCATATGAACCTCTCCCAGAAGCACTGCTCCCTCACCAGGTGAGCCTGGGCTCTCTGTGGGTTGGGTCACAGCAGGTAACACCTGCCATGCCCCTGTTAGACAGGTTTATTCACGGTCTTAGACCAACCCTCAGTCAGAAATGATACCGGAAGGGGAAAGGGCTTTTTTCCTCCACGTGGAAATGAGGAGAAAGGAAAGTAGATTGCAAACAAAAATGTGAAATCAGTATGGCAAAGCCATGGCTCTGTCATCTGGGCCTTCGTCGAATAACAAACCAGCATCTCTTAACAGTCAGCACTGTTCATCTGGACACCCCTGAGGTCTTGGTCCTGTCTAGTCGATTTCCCGTCCATTGCACTCCTGTGTGCCTGTTGCTTTCACCTCTGAGTTGGGAATGCATTGAGAGACGATGGACATCTGATCTATTCCCATGAAATAAACTGCCAGCACACTTTCTAACTTGTATTTTAACTGTTAAAGAAAAGATTTAAAAAACCTTTTGCTTAGAATATGTCCAAATTACGGACTGTATTTCTTATTTTTAGAAATCATTCTTTATGTTTAAAATTTTAAAAGGAAAAAAAAAAAACACCTTCTGAGATATTGATAGTCCTGTGTGTAAATGTTCTCTTCTCTTCATGCTGCCATTAAGCCAAAAATAAAAGCTGTGAAAAAAAAGTGCTTGAGGGAATGTGTGTTGATAAGTGATTTATCTTTGTTTCATGAAGCTACCAAACTTTACAAAGAATATCGCCTTTTTGTCTTTGTTACGAAACCTAGAGATTGTAAAATGGGAGAAAAAAGTTGTTTTTGTTGAATTTTTGATGCTGGCACGAGGTTTTTGTCCACTTTTTTTCCATATATTGGTGTATAAAAAATTCTATTGTTTACTATGGGATTAGTATTACATTTGAGGTAAACAAAAGAATTTGTATTGCTTGATAAACTATTAGCTTGTAAATTTAAAAAAGTTTCTTTACCTCAATTAACTTAAAGTAATGGACCAATAAAACTATAAAAGATGCTTTCTCTACCTTGAATCATGTTCTCATTTGTGCCTTTTTGTAGGACAGAAAAAACATGTGTGCCTCTTTTCTCTTTCCTGCTATTCTCTGAATACCAATTCATTTGCCTGCAAGTATCAGGACATACAGAACAACAGGGCAAAAAAAATTATATACATACTATTTTTATTCTTCTTTACTCCTTTATAGACCCATCCTCAATTTATCCTCTCCTGCGTCTTACAAATCGGCACCAGTTCAGGGAGATGAAGAAACCACCTAATGTAGTAACCGTCATGGTTGGCGGGAAGCCGGACAGCCCCAGTGTTTATTACAGGAAAGATTTCTTCCTGCCCCATCCCATTAGCAAAGCCCAACAGCTGGGTCAGGGCCAGTCATATTTTTGGTTTTTTGGGCTGTTATGATGTTTTTGAAGGATTTGTAAGGATAGAGGAAATGTCTGTGGTTTATTAGAGTGTTGCAAATTAGAGGCCAGAGTGCTCAGTGAAATTTACCTAATGAGGGTCATGCATCGGACTTCAGTGGACTTAAAATGGTGCTGAACTTGGCTTGCTGATGGTAGACATCATTCATCTAAGACTGCAGCTGTACAAAATGCAGCAAGGCAGAATAAAAGAAATTTGGGATCAAATCTCAGCTTTTCCACTTACTAGCTATGTGGCTTTAGGTAAGTCACCTCTCTCTGAACATTAAGTACTGTGATCTTTGAAATGAAGACAAGCCTTCCCTGTAGGGTTGCCAGGAGGGCTAGCAATAAGGTATACAACGCACCTAAGTGTCTGGGTGGACACTCCCTGTATGATAGCCCTTTGGGAAAGATTCTTCCTATTGTTTAAACAGGAAGGATCGACTTAAATAGGAAGGATGACAATCCTTCCTGTATGCTTGGTGAATTTTTTTTTTTTTTTTTGAGACAGTCTTTCTCTGTCATCCCGGCAAGAGTGCAGTGGTGTCATCATAGCTCACTGCAACCTCAAAACTTCTGGGCTCAAGCAATCCTCCTGCTTCAGCCTCCCCAGTAGCCGGGACTACAGGTGTGCACCACCATGCACAGCTAATTTTTATATTTTTTCTAGAAACAGGGTCTCTTGCTCAGGCTGGTCTCGAACTCCTGGCCTCAAGCAATCCTCCCACCTTGCCCTCCCTGAGTGCTAGGATTGCAGGTGTGAGCCACTGTGCCTGCCTGTGAATTTTTTTTTTTTTTTGAAGCAGAATATACCTTTTACTTTTTCTGTTTTCTTTTTAAGAAGATGATGGAAATAGGATGCTGGAGGATTGTGGTCAGATCGAGGCCTGGAGGATAAATAGGAATAGCTTGCAAAAGCTTGGCAAGAAGTGAGGGGAACAGGCCAGAGATGACTTGGAGATTTCCAGCCTGGGAGCTGGAGATGATGCCATTAACCGCAATCAATCAGGAGAGAAATAAAAAAGACGCAGTACGCGTAGGTGGTGGGGTGGGAGAGGAAGAATTTGGTTTGGGTTTAGGTTTGAGGAAATCGAGGTGGAGATGTTGACTAGACTGTTAGAAGTGGAGTTCTTGAGTCCATGGGAGTGGACTAGATTATTTAGGAAGAGAACCAAGGGCAGGGCCTTGGGGGCCTCAGGAATTAAGGATGCAGGGAGAGGAGGAGGAGGACCCAGGGAAGGTTTCAAGAACTTTCAGAAAAAGGCCCAAGAGGAGAGAATGGTGTTTCTTAAATTTGAGGGCTTGTGAAGCACCAATTGTCAGGCCCCACTCCTAGAGTTTGATTTGAGTGGAACTGATTTGCCACTGAATTCTCATTTCTAACAGGTCCCCAGGTGACAATTATGCTGCCAGTCCAAGAACCACTGGGTTAGAACATTTGTTAGAAGAAATGTTGTCCCCGGGGAGAGCTGAGAGGTTTGAAACTGTTGCCCTGGTGACAGGTGGGGTTGAAAAGGAGCCAATACTTGGGCTTTGAGAGCCCAGCTCAGGTTAAAAACCACAGGTTTATAGCAGGGTCAATGTGGACAGATAAATTTCTCTGAACGTTAAGAGCAAGCTCTTCAGGAGCAGGAGTGATGAGATTCATTCAGGTTGGGGGGCTGGTCAGGGGCTGGGGTGGAAGGCAAGGAGTCAGAGGAATGAGTGTATTAGTGAGGGAGGCTGGGGAGTGGACCATGATCTTGACCTCATTGTTCCCGTCCCATCTGCTCTGCTCATGTTGCCTGTCTCAGTGAGGGGCTCTACCTCCTTCCTGGTGGCCTGGGCCCCAAATCTGAGTCACTCTGGCCTCCAGCAGTCCCACCCTCTACAGTTCATCCATCACCAGCTCCTGTGACCTCTAGCTCCCAGGTATTTCTCCGTGTGCGTCTACTTTTCTCCACACTTGTGACTTCTTTCTTACCCAACGTCAGTCCGCCAGTATCCTGCACCTGCTGTACTGCAGTGGTCTCTCGGCTGGTCTCCTTCCTGCAAGTCTTGCCCACTCCTTCCACCAATCCGTTCTTCTCAGTGCTGCCAGAGAGCTCTTTCTAAGATGCAAATATAAGCATTCTGTGTTTCTGCTTAAAACCTTCCAACAGCCATCCCATTTACTATAAAGAGAAATGTTTTCTTCTTTTGAAAGGGATCTTTTATGTTGTCCCTCCTTACTGTTCTGTTCTCATCTCTATCCTGTCCTTCATATTTGTCCCTCCCTCGCTCTTTGCTTCCTTTGCATTGAATTCCTAAACCTGGGGACATTTTCACCTTTGAGACTTCCAGTATGTTGTTCCTTCTGCCTGGAATGTCCCCCAACATCTGGCCTTGGTAACTCCTATTTACTCTCCCATCTTATCATAGATGTCACTTCTGGGAAGCCCTGGCTGCTCTCGAAAACCTGGTTGTACCCTTGCATTAGCATTTATCACAGGAAACATCGCTACCTGCTGTTCTTTCCACGCCATCTGTCAGTACACTCTGTTGGGGCAGAGACGGTCATGTCTTGTTCTCGCTGTATCTCAGCACCTTGCCTAGTGCTGGGGCCTTAGTAGATGAGGCATAAAGTTTTGTTCATTCCCTGCCAAGGGGCTTAGAGATACAAACTTTCTGAGCCCAAGTGCCCTGAGATTTAAATGCATTCTTTCGCTTTGTGTTTTACCCCAGTGTAAGGATGTTGTGTCTGTAGTTAAAGAGGGAGTCTGACCTGGGAAAGAATGATTCATACACTCATACTATGAATGCCGATTTTATTAGGAGGTGAGTCTGCTTTTATAGATCCAAGTAAAATAGGCTATAAAAATAAGTACCTCAAAGTAAAGTGGCTCTTAATATATCTCCTCTTCCTCCACACCACCCACTTTGGGAAGTATTGTTGGCTGATTGTATTCAGTTGAATATTCCATTGGAGCAAGTCCCTTACTATTTGCTGCTTACAAGCAACAGTAACAGTAACACTGCCCAGACACCACGGGCCTGGGCTCCATTGCTCTCCTGAGTGTTTACAGCCGAGGAGGCCTCAGGAAAGAAAGCTAACTTCTTTCAAGGTTTTATTTTAATTTAAAAGATAGTGGTGTTTCTGTGCAACGGTTGGCAGTTCTTGTAAAATGTCCCCTCCACATTCCCCTTAGGTGTTGAAATGCATGCCTTGGGTTGAGCTCTCCTGCAGGACTCCAGCATGGCACCCAGGTGACAATTGGCCATACTGTGGAGCCCTCAAGACAGTCTCTGGAAGAAAGGGGGCTGGCTCTCTGCAGCTGGAGCCTGAAGCCCCTTTTGCGGTCTGGAATGGCAGCACGCAGCCTGCGTCTAGCCCTTGAGTTCCTGCTCTGCTGCCAGCAGAACCTCATCTCTGCCTCATAGGGGCATCTTAAAGCTGAGAAAGTTCTTCCATCACCAGGAAAGTGCTTTTCTCCACCCACCGGGGACCCCCTGAGTGAGAGTGGGTCATTTTGAGGCCAACTCTGGCTTCTTGGGCAGTGGGTTGCTTTGGTCACCAGTTCCCCAGTCACTTCTTTGGTCTTCAGGGGGGCCTGGCCATTGCTGGTGTTTTTGGCTCCCACGAGTCAGCACCTTCATTTCTCTGTGATGTCTCCATATTGCGACCATGGGACTTGTTTATAGGCCACGATGCTGTAAGAATTTACAATAGAGAGTTACAAGAGATAGCTGGCATGGGGGATGTCATGTCTTTTTAGTCACTGAAAGACTGAGCAGCTATATCCATTGATGGCACCAGAATGCTGCCCTAACTGGAGAGGGGTGGTCCGAGGGGACTGCTCTCCTTCCGGGTTCGTTCTCGTCCTGCAGGTACTGAGCCTGCCCCTGCTTCCCATAACATCATGAGCCCGCTGCATCTGCATTTTGCTTTTCCTGGAATCTCTTTCCATCTCGCTTCTGCCTGATAATGAATTCCCAGGTAGATCTCAAGATCAAGATTAGCCTTTGCTAATCGCAGAATCGGCTGCCTCAAAAAATCGTAAATAAATAAATAAAAAGCAATGGAAGCCAAGTATGGAGTTTTGAGCAGGAGCTGACATGATCTAAGTTATACTTTAGGGAAATTGCTCTGGCTGCCTGGTGGGGAGAAGGTGGGAGGAGAACAAGAACAAGAGCGGATGTGCGGGGAATGGTTCAGAAGCTGACTCAGTCACTGAGGTGCTTTGGACTAGGGGTGGTAGCAGTGGAAATAAAGGATGACTTTGAGGCATATTTTGGAAGTAGAATCAAGGAATGAGGCCTGATGGGCTGGAGGAGGGGGAGATGAGAAAGAGGGGGATGCTGGGGACTCCAGCCTGGGCAGGTAGTGGTGCCAGTTAGTGAGATGGGAGCAGGTTTAGGAGGGTATCAAGAACCCAATTTTGAACGTTTAAATGGTAACTGGAACATGTGGAAGTACTGTGGATTGCTTAGAGAGAGAATGCAAAGTGAGAAGACAGCCCAGAGCAGAGCCCCAAAGAATACCTACATTTGGAGGTTTGTAGAGGAGAAGCCATGAGAGAGGTGGGAGAAAACCCAGCAGAAAGAGGTGTTGTGAAAGCCAAGTGACAAATACCTTCTGAGGAAAGAGTGATCAACAGCGTTAGGGGCTGCCAAGAGATCACGCGAGATGAGGATGGCAGTGCGTCAACTGATTCAGCGACGTAGAAGCCATTGGTGGCCTTGGCAGAGCCGTGCTGGCAGAGTCAGGGGGAGCAAATCAGGCTGGAGTGGGTTGGAAAGTGAGTGGGAGGTGAGGATGCGAGACAGCCTGTGCAGGGCAGCCTTTGGAGAACTTGACCATGAAGAGGAGGAGAGAGAGGGTGGCAGGTCAGGTGTCAGTTCTGGTAGAAGAGTTCAGGAGAGAGCAGGCAAGCAGTGGACTGAGCACCCTAAGGAGATGGGAGAAGCGGCACCCAGATACTGGGCAACTTTTCCGAGAAGCAGTGGATATAGCAGCTAAGAGAGACTGCCTGGGTTCAAATCCTGTCTCTGCTACTTCCTAGCTGCACATCCTTTGTTAGATTACATAATACCTTCAGTTTCTGTTTCCTCATCTGCAAAATGGGGATAATAGTAATTACCTCAGAGGATTGATTGGGAAGATTAAATTAGTTAAAATATACGAAATATTTAAAGTAGTGCCTGGCACACAGTAAGGGCTATTAAAGTGTCTGCTATTATTATTATTATTTAAAAAGAAGACAATGGGTGCAAGTGAACGTAGGTTTGTAGACTGGAAAAGATGAGTTCAAAAGACGGCTTCTATTTTCTCTATGAAGCACGAGCATTAGCTGCGTGCATGTGTGTGAGGGGTGAAGGGAGAAGGCTGGGGGTGGGCAGAACCACACAATTATTTCCTCAGCATCTCCCTATTGCATGGAAAGAAAAGCAAACAGGAGAGGGCAGGTTTTCACAGCAGCACGAAATGGCCTCACTTTGGTACCGGGAAGGGGCTTAACTGTGTAAAGGAAAATAAAAATCTCAGGACCACCTGTCCCCCAACTGCTTATCCAAAAAGGAAGGTAAAGGCCTCAGCCACCTGTGAAGGACTCGCCCCACAGATCATTCATAAGGAAATTCCTTGCTGGGCTCCCATAAGCAAGGACGTGCAAATTGGAACTTTGGGTCTGCAGGCTACGTTTAGCTCCTAAAACTAAAGTCTGTTTGATTCCACACTAATAATGAATTATAAGTTTATCTTGCCAGGTGCAGAACAGAGACAAGATAGGATCAAACATTCTTCCACCTACCCAGGGACATCTACATAATTGATGCTTCCTTCACTCCCCTTTTCTAACATTCCCCTTATCTTATATAAAATGTAGATTTTCCTGGGCTTCACAAGAATGTAACCAATTTTGCCTCACTTCCCCTCCCCCTCCCCTCCCCCCTCCCCTTTTCCATGTATGCCCTGTTCCCCTTAAATACTGAAGCTCCCAAATGCCCCTTTGGAAAACCAGCCACAGATTTGTCTGTGGTTTGTGTATTTCCCAGGTGTGTCCTCAACTTTGGCTTAATAAACCTCCATTGCTTGAGATCTTTGCCTGAGTCACTTATTTTGCATGGACATACAGTAGCATGAAATCGGCTCACTTTGGTACCAGGAAGGGGCATAGCCACAGCCCCTTGGATTGCAAACAGGTTGGCAGCTGTGGCCTAGGGACCTCTCCTGGCATCAAGGGAGAGGATGCAGACTGTGACCTGGTCCAGCCTTGGCCCTCCGAGCCCTCCTCTGCTCCGGTATGCCTTCCTGGGTTTTCATGTCATCGGAATGTAGCTTTTCCTTCTGTGGTTAGAAAGCTCTACTGGTCTTTCCTGTTGCTCTCACTTAATGATTGACTGCACAGCCTTGACCTCTTCTAGCTGTAAGAATTTTTCAGGATCTCATTTATTTAGTGACTTTGTGGAAGGGAAAGGTAATAGAAACACTCCCTTTATACCAGAGGTTCTCAATCTTGGTTGTACGTTCGAATCACCTGGAGAGCTTTTAAAAATTCCTATGCCCCAGCTGTGCCCCAGATCAATTGAGTCAGAATCTCTGGAGGTGGGATCCCAATAGCAGTAATTTAAAAATCTTCCCCGGTGATTCCAGTGTACAAAGAATGTGGCTTTGTTTGCACATGCGTATCTCTACTGCTAAATGTCTACAACAGAGGGGAACAGTGAGCACTCACTTGAGTGCCTTATCCGCATAAGCACTTGGTCAGTTGCTTACTTGAATTCTCCCATTGCTTGCATTTGTCTGTGTCTTTAATGACACACACTAGTAACACTTGTTTTCTTTTGTTTATTGGTTTTTGTTTGTTTAGGTTAAAGAGACTACTTTAACCAACTGCCAATGAGACAGGACTGGATCATTTTCAATTTTCAAACTACTAATCTTGGCAAAGAGCCGGGGCTCCTGAGAAGTCTGCATGCATGCCAGCTCTAGCTAAGTCAGTGCAACCCAACCAGCCAGGACTCACGTGAAAACAGCAGCACGTGAAAAGGCCTAAGGGTTGGACAGTATGAGGACAGATCTTGCTCAGTCTCCACCTTACAAAACGAGAGCTGGTCATGCCTGTTGCTTGTACAAACTCCCTCAGCCATTTGATCTTCATACCTTATGTTTCTCAACTATGAAATAAAGCAAAGAACCATAATGATTGACGGCTCCTATCCCCAGAGGCTTAACCTTCTATGCAGGCAAGGGCCTATATTATGATGTGATGTGAGAGTTCCAAAAAGGGCATTGTCGCTGTCCCTTCCAGCTTGTCTTCCATTATTTTCTACTCTGCTGCCTGTAATACCACCATAACTGATATGTGGAGCCCTCATGTGCTACTAAGCAGGTCCCTTGAAAATGCAAATCCCTTGCACTTTATTGTGGATATATTTATTCTATGGAGATATATGTTCATATATATTCCCGTCTCTTCTGCCAGCACCAATACAAGCATGAGAGAACCTCACTTCAGGGGAAGGGGTTAAAGGGCCTAACAGTCTAAACTGTGCTGTCCTATATGGGAACGTCTAGCCACATGTGGCGACCAACCACACAATCCAGTGGCCAGGAGATTTCAGTGGCACTGAGCGCAGAGCCCTTTGAGGGCACAGAGAAGAAATAGTACTCTGAAATGAGGCTGGATGACTTTGACCTAACGGAAGTGAAACAAAAGAGGTCTGAATGGTTCATGAGTGTTTCTGATCCCAGGCTCTCTTGATAAGGAAGTATATGAAGCTCCTATAAACCATCATTACAAAACTGCCAGGAAGTGAGCCGGCTGGTTAGGGCCCTCTGTTTTGTACTTGCAATCTGGGGGAATTCCCAAATTGCCAGATTATGAGTTTGGGGAAACAGAAGGACTTTTTCATTGTGAGAGAGCCTACTGAGAAGCCACTGCATTTAAGTGCTGAAAATAAATAATCCCATGCGGGTGGGCTGGAGATGGTCCAACACTCAACACCTAAGCACCAGAGCCCCAGCGCACACAGCTGCCCTCTTACCCGATCGGGATGATGGCCAGGAAGGAGAGGAAGGAGGAGAGAGCAAAGCAGGTGCCCACGAACGTCTCCATGGTGAGCTGATAGATCTTGTTATACATGGTAGATGTCACCACGCCGGTCAGAGCCAGGGACAGCTGTAGGATGACAAATACCTTCCCTGTGGAAGGGACAGAGGTTACCAAGAAGTGTGCTGCTGTACCTTCCTTGTTCCCCACTCCCTGAGTCTCTGGGAAGCTTTTCCCTCCATCTTCCAAGGATTCCTGCTCAATCTTCATGACTCAATTTTCCGGGAATTCTGCCTCGATCTAGTGGGATCTTCCTGAGACCAGTGGGTGACAGTGTCTTCCTTTGACTGTGGCTTTTTAGTGACTGACTTTCTGAATCTTTCCCACCCTCCTGTTTCCACTCTCTGCCCTAGCTGGAAACCAGTGTTCCTAGTGTATGCAAGGATGCCTCTGGAACTCTCTCAAGTGCCTTCTGCAGGTCTGTGCCTCCAGCTGAGCAGTTCTGAAAAAACCCCGGGTAGAAGATCCTGGAGAGATTCTGTCACTCACCGTAAGAGGAGCCCTTTATGAGCTTGGACATGGCCGATCGGATGGTTGTGATGGGGATGAGAGCGAACATCATGACAGCTCGAGCTGTGAAGAGATCACACAAGAACACTCCTCACTGTAGCCCAGCCTTGACAGAGGAGGAAATTAGAATAAAGCAAAAGCTTCCCTTAGCACCCCCTCTCCCCAAATTCCACACTCGGCTTGACCTGGAAGAAGTCATTTCTCTGCTGGCAGCCTAGCGCCCTCCCTTGACCAGTCTCTGAGTCTCTGAGCCCTGCTGCTGTGTATGCTGCATACGGATCTGCAGGGCAGCAGGGCACAGTTGACACGGCGACAGTTGGTGAAGGGAGTCTTTATTGGTGGAGTTAAGTGATTTCTAGGGAAGTGTAGCTACTGCCACCAAAGTGACCAAGATTCCTCTCCTTGCTTCCCAGGAGAGAAGTGCCTGTCCTCGACATTTGTGAATACCTCTGGGAGACAGTCCCAGGAGCTTTTGCAAACTGCCTCCAGAAATGTGTCCCACTCACACAGTGGCTGCATAGCCTTCAAGGTCTGTTGATTATCCAGATGCAGTGTGTGAGTGCGTGAGCGTGTGTGTGTTTGTGTGTGTGTGTGTGTGTGTGTGAGAGAGAGAGACAGAGAGAGAGAGAGGTGGCGGGAAGAAAAGGGAAGGTGGAGGATACCCTGTCCTTTGCATATGGCCAGTTTAACTCGGAACTGGCCAGGAGTTAGTTTGCCATTTTGTCAAGTGTTGTTCTGAGATGTGTGACCTGGGCCAAGGGCAAGCCTCACGTAGCTGCCTGGAGTTGTTCTTTATGGTATTTCTGTGACTATTTAAATTAATTAAAATGAACTAATATTTAAAATTCTGTTCCTTAGTTGCACTAGCCACATTTCAAGCCACATTGGCTAAAGAGCCCATTCACTGGGGTCTTGAGCACTCCCCGTGGGGCTGGTGGCTACTGTATTGGACAGAACAGATATCACCATTGCCATCATCATAGAAAGTTCTGTTGGAGCACTGGTCTGGAGCTCTCTGCTTGTGGTTGTCTGACTTGTGTCCTCAGATGGAAACTTCATTCTGCTTCCTTGAGGGAATTTATTACATTGGTTGTGAAAGGCATTTATTGAGAATTTTTATGGATTTAAAAGAAGCCCTTCCTTGGCCCCAAATGGTTATAATTAAGGGATCTTTTCAGTTGGATTATTTAATGTTTCATCCCTTTAAAATTGGGGAGAAGAAACCCAACCCCATCTCTTCCATTCAAGGCCATCCTGAAGCCTCCCCTACTGACTTCAGGTACCACTGACCACACCTCCTTGACCTCCTAGGGCCATGGACACCACTCTGGTAACATTTCAATCAGCAATACAGATAAGCTCAAGTGCACATTATCCTGTCTCCCTTGTGCCTCCTAAGTAGCAGGTTCAATTCCTGGAGCTGAGCTGGGACGCCCAGACCACAGCATCCCTGGGTGCCAGCCCCATGGCACAGAGGGCCAGCAACATCCTGCCTCCCCAAAAATGCCCTACTCACCAATATAGAACATGTATGTCTCTTTCACAAAAGCCAAGAGGAGGGCTCCTGACCCAAAGGAGACCATCCCAATCACGATCATGGTGGTGTCCCGGAAGCAGCGGGAGAAGACCAGGACACCCAGGAAGCTGGTGATGAAGATGGTGTACCCTGCAGCCATACCATAGCCCACCTGCACTTGGTTCCATCTCAGAGGCTCCCTCAGCACAAAAAGGGGCAGCACATCCACTGTGCCCACCACTGCCAGGTCATATATGATAGCACCCACAAAGAGCAGGGCAATGATGGTTTTGGGGGGCTTTGCTTTTCCAGGACATGGAAGGTGCCCCACTACACTCTGCTTGTCCAGCTGATCAGGATCTAGGGTGCGATATGTGCCAACGGTGCCAGACACGGTATCCACGGAGGGGAGCTCCTTGCTGGGCTTGGCCACCGACTCAGGGACCTTCAGCACCAAGAGGCTGTAGAAGAGGGCGAACGTGGCACAGCTCACGCTGCAGGCCGTCAGTATCAGGCCCTGGCCAGAGTGCCCAGCCATCTGCTTGAAGAGATGCCCCGAGGCCATGCTCCCGCAGAACCCCGCCAAGCCCAGGATCAGGTCAATAAGGATGAGGCGCACGGAGCGGCGGCCCTCGGAGGAGCCCAGGGATCCCAGCGCCATGACCCCGGACCAGAAGGCCGAGAAGCCGCCGCACAGCCCGTTCAGCGCCGCCGCCCCGTACAGCATCTCCACCGGCCAGTCCAGCAGCACCTTGAGCAGCAGCCCGAGGCGGGAGAGCAGGAAGCCCAGCAGGGACACGCAGATGGAAATCTTGCGGTGGTAGCGGTCGCTGAGCCAGCCCAGCCCATAGGCGGACAGCAGGGGCGTCAGGCCCACCACGAGGTTGTAGATGATGTAGAAATTGGAGATGGCCCTCTGCTGTTGGTCTTCTAGAGCCCCCCGCGGCGACGGGCTGGCGCTGTGGTTGGAGGAGCCTCCGCCGCCGAAGGACGCCTTAACCACGAGGAGTAGCCCCGCGTCGTAGAGGGAGGCGGCCACCTGGGTCGAGGCCACCACGGGCTCGATCCAGGTCCTCACCTGGAGGCGAGGCAGGCGGCCGCTCCACGGGCAGGTGACCCCGGGGCCCATGTGACCTCTCTGATAGGGGCTAGAGGGGCTTGCTGGCTGCAGCGACAGAGAGATGCTCCCAAATTCGGCTGCTGCGGAGGGTCAGGGCTGAGTCGGAGAGCGCGAGTGTGCGCCGTGCGCCAGGTTGCGTGCAAGAGAGCGCCGAGCGGAGCCAGGGCGCGGAGCGCGTGTGACAGCAGCCAGTCCAGCAGCCGAGTGACCTCCCCGGCCTCCGCCACTCCTCCTCGGGCCAGAAAAGGCCGCGCTCCGCCCCCGCCCTCGCCCCCGCCGGCCGCTCAGGGCTGGCGACGGCCCAGGGAAGCCAGGCGCGGGGGAGCGCACAGCGAGTCTCAGCTCCTGGCGCCCCCACCCCGGGCCGCCGCGTCACGCTGCTCCTGTGAGCGCGGCCGCCTGACCGGGGCCGAATTTCCCCACAGCCAGGCGTGCCCGGACCTCCCGCGGATCGCTGGGGACCTCCTCCTAGGGCAGGAGCTGACCTGCCCAGGAAGCGTTTCCAAATTCTCCCGTCCCAGGAAGGCAGCTTTGGCCGAGGGGTGGGATGCCTAGGATTCTGCCGGGGATAAATCCTGGGGTGTGAGGCTTTCTTTGGGGTTTTAATGCAATACGGAAGTAAAAACTCAGGAGCAGGGTCCTGCCTCCTCAAGGCAGGGGAGGCTTCAAGCGGATGGCCCTTCTCCAAGCCAGGGGCCTGTCAGAGAAGAGTCCTGCCTCGGTGGGCGCCGGCCCCAGTCTAGGAGGCTCCTGCCTCAAACCCCAGGGCCAAGGGAGAGAAGGGGAGGTCCTCCCAGCCCTAGATGCCCCTCCAGATGATAAAACTGGACTTTCTGGCAGGGGGTTGAGCCCACTGGAAAGGGCACGGTCACCAGGGTCATCTTCTCCTAAGGAAACTCCCCAGGACCCTTTCTGCTTCTTCGCGGCCACGCTTCTTCCCTCTTGTGGGCTCCCTGCTCTGGCTGGGCTGAGACTTCCACTTCCCAGGCAGCCTTGCTTCCTCCTTTACCTACACACTTCTGCAAAGAGGGCCGGGGTCATGGGTGGTGCAGAGGCCAAAACATACCAAGGAGCAAGATCACCCCAGGGATGGAGACTCAAAGCACACAGCCTCTCTCCCTGTCCCTCCACCCTCAGCCTGATGCAGCTGTGGCAGCTTGGATGAGCAAGAGCCCAAAGACACAAAAGGAGACGCAAGTCTGCAGGGAGAGTTTAAAAAGCCACATGGATAATGTACTTGTGTAGGAAGTAGGGAACAGATTCCAAATGATTTTGTGTAGCTATGTGCCATTTAGGTAGTTTTTAGGTGGGCTGTAATCTCCTTCTCTTCCCCTCCCTGCCCTGCCCAGCCCCCTTGTGTCCAGGCCCAGACAACTCTGCCTTCTGCAAAGAGAAAGACACACCTGGGCTCCCCGTTCAAGATTCATCCTATGGATCTGGCCCAGTGGCCCATTTCCCTCTGCCTCCCCCTCACCTTGGCTCACCTTGGGAGATACTGGTTTCACCCAACCCAAGCCTGGCTCTCCCACTCTGTTCCTAACCTTATTTTTCCCGAGGCTTCAACCAGCAGTCCAGCCAGCCTGTTCCTGTGAGGGGTGGAGACTCCAGGGCATGGGTGGGTAATGGGGCAGGTGGCATTCAGCCATCAGGAATGGCCATGAGAACAACCTGAACCGGATGGACCATTTTGGCCATTTGATCAAGGAGTCCATCTATTCTTGGGGCTGCAGACAGTAGGGGGCATCCTCTGTCCTCTCTGGGAGGGTTGTGGTATTTCAGTTCTTCCCGCCCTCTTGTGAAGCCAGGGAAATGTGAAGGGCCTCTGAGAGATTCACATAAGATCTAGGACAGATCTAGTGGGAGCAGGGTCCTCAGGATGCCAGCCAGCTTGGAGACCCTCCAGGTCTCCCCTTGAGACCTGAGTCCTCTGGCCTAGAAATGAACTGGACTCAGGGCAATCAGTGTCTCTCCCAGTTTCGGCTACTCTGGGTTGGATTATATTGCCACCATGTCCCCACTCTCTGCTCCATCTCTGAGTGCAGGGCCCCAACTGAGTTAGTGCCTGGATATCCTCTGTGGCCCAGGCCACCAGCAAATTGAGCCATGACCTTGCCACTTCCAGATGTAGTGTGTAATCTAGTCTCTAGCTCAAGGCTGTCTTCATTAAAGTCCAAAGGTTAAACTCTCTTGTCTTTCCATTGATAAAGTCACACTATTCCAGGAGAAAGGAATGAAAAAGAAAAACAAGTAGCAGCTGACATCTACTGCACCTTACATGTATTAAGCACGTTACATGAATTAATTAATTTAATCTTCCCAAGAAGTCTATGAGCTGATCTAGCATCCCATTTTACAGACTGGGAAACTGAGACCAGAGTGGCTAAGCAATGTGTGCAAGAGCACAAGGCTAGTCAATCTGGGAACCAGTATTTGGCACCAGTCTTTGAAGGCCGGCAGCTGTAGGGAAAATGTAGGTAACAGAGAATTCTATTTGCGGATGTCCTCTCAACCCACATAGGAATATGGAGTGGAGCAGAAACAATGCAGTCATGATGTGATTATTGTTGATCAACAATGTATTGTGTACACGAAAAGGAACAAGAGGAGTGGATGGTTTATTTGTTGTACCTATATCCCAGGCACTTTGCAATCAGGTAGGGAATACTTTCATTTTCTGAACAGGTGACTCCAAAATTCATCTTAGAAAGGAAGAGTTTTTGTTTGGAAAACACCTTTGATCAGTGTTAGGAAGTGAATCCTCAGGTCTGGGTTTCAGCTGTGGAGGAGGTTCCAGAGAGCGGTGGAACCTTTGTGCGTGAGTCAGCAAGAGGAAATCGGAAGTTCCAGAGAGGGAAGGGGGAGAGAGAACAGAAGAGGGAAAAGGGAAGAGAAGAAAGACAGATGTGTGGGGAGGAATGAGACTAGGGAGGGGCTGTGGGTGGGAAAGGCCCGGACAAGAACCCCTGGTGTCAGGGTGGTCAGAAGGGACTTTGGAAGAACAGGAATGCCTAGCGTGGCTTTAAACAGCTCGCTGTATCGTGTGCATGCGGCTCCTTCCTGGGACCTCCCCTCACCCCCTCAGCTCTTTGGCAAAGTCTACTCATGAATGTTTTGTGTGAGTGGCATTCTTTGTTTTTTAGTTTGGTGGAAACTGGTGAAGGTGCTGCTTGCTTCATCTCTGATTGACATAATGCTGACCGGAGATCATGAGGAAGTGGAAGGAAGAGGAGGCCATGACAATACAAATCTCCAAAGGCCTTGCTGAAATCTCAGGCTGTGGACTTTCACTGGCTGTGAGATTGGGGAGTTCAGCCACCTGACCCAGATCCTGAGGGGCAGAGAGTCCCCTCGCAGCTGATTTGCAAATTACACTGGTAGGGCAGGTGTTGTTCTCTTCAATGTTAGTATTTTAGGGACTGAGGTACGCCTTTCCCCACGATATTGGGAGCGGGGAAATAAGATGCCCCCCCGAAACATAAAGATATAATAGAACAAAGGAAAAATGTACAAACTTACCCAAGAAGACAGAGACCATCTTGTCAGGGACCACCCCAGCACTTTCTCTCAAGGGTTTTCCAATGGCTGGTGCATTCCTACATGTAGGATGCAGCCCAAGTCCCCTTTCTCCTTTGGTTAATGTGGGTCTCCATCTGGAAAATTGCTTCCCTCTCCATGTGCTGATGAAATGATGTTTTTTATTGTCAGGCTGAGAGCCAGGCCCTATCCATAGTAAATTCATCAAAATAATGAATGCTACCCAGGGGAAATTGTTCCATTGGCATTTTCCCTCAGAGGTGGCACCCTGACATTGCCCAATTTTATAGATGAGGAAATGGAGACTGAGAGTAGCAGGATGACTTGCACAAAGTCACACAGAGTCAGGTACCTAGGCTTGTGTGACTTCACAGTCTATGCTGTTTTTCCAGTGCTCCATTTCTAAGGTCACTGAATAGAAGTGGTACATTTTAAGAAGGAATTTGTTGTTGAATGTTTTTTTTTTTTGAGACAGAGTCTCACTCTGTTGCCCAGGCTAGAGTGCCGTGGCGTCAGCCTAGCTCACAGCAACCTCAAACTCCTGGGCTCAAGCAATCCTCCTGCCTCAGCCTCCCAAGTAGTTGGGACTACAGGCATGCGCCACCATGCCTGGCTAATTTTTCATATATATATATATATATATATATATATATATATATATATTTAGTTGTCCATATAATTTCTTTCTATTTTTTAGTAGAGACGGGGTCTTGCTCTTGCTCAGGCTGGTCTTGAACTCCTGAGCTCAAACGATCCACTCACCTTGGCCTCCCAGAGTGCTAGGATTACAGGCGTGAGCCACCGCGCCTGGCCTATTGTTGAACATTTTCTACTAAATACTGTGAGCCTATTTCTATCTAAGATAATTTCAAACTCAGTGGTCCATTTGTCCATCCACTCTTTCATCCATCCACCCATTCATCCATCTACCCTTCATCCACCCATCCATCCATCCATCCATTCGCAAGCATTTATTGAGTATCAGGCTCATTAGCAGGTACCAGGGATATAAAAATTCTTTGCCCTTAAGAATCTTTCAGTCTGAAGGGTTATCAAAAGGCTCTAGTACTAACACTACAAATTCTGTTTTACACGTGAAGTCACTGATTCCAGGCCATGCCTTCTCTTTTGTCAAAGACAGGCTTTATGGCACTTCTTTTCCTCCCAGGCTCTGCTATCAATCTGAATGACCTCATGAACAACCTGCTCAACACTGTAAAAGAAAAAAGATATCAGTTGTTTTTGCTGTGCAGTACACATCAACTTTTCTTCCAGTAACAATACCCCGTTTTTCCTCTGATGAACCATCCTCTAATCCTCTCAGTTCGTGTTTTCCAGATAGTTTCACTATACCTCTAAGTAAGTATATTATGAGTGGATCTGAGACTCAGATCTGTCCAATCACAGCATTGTGTGCCTGTGATCGCAATAACTGATTGGTTCAGAGATGGAAATGTGACCCAGGCTTAGACCAATGAGAACAAGGCCTAGGACTTTGGCTTAAATAGTTGGGGAAGAAACACTTTTTCTTTTCTACTCGGATGGATGAAGATGAGAATCTGGAGTTGCTGGCAGCTGTTTGCTACCACTAGAGAAGAACTTGCCTGAGATTAGAGCCAATATAAAGAACCAAAAATAGAGAGAGTCAAGATCCTCATGACACCATATGAGCTCATGGATTCAGCTGTGCCTGAAGCTAAGTCATCTCTTGACTTTTTTTTTTTTTCCAAAGCCTACAGCACCTGGTATTCCCAGGCGGTCTCCCATCCAAGTACTAACCAGGCCCGACATCCCTTGAATTTTTTTTTTTTTTTTTTTTGAGACAGAGTCTCGCTTTGTTGCCTGGGCTAGAGTGAGTGCCGTGGCATCAGCCTAGCTCACAGCAACCTCACACTCCTGGGCTTAAGCGATCCTACTGCCTCAGCCTCCCGAGTAGCTGGGACTATAGGCATGTGCCACCATGCCCGGCTAATATTTTCTATATATATTTTTAGTTGGCCAGATAATTTCTTTCTATTTTTAGTAGAGACGAGGTCTCGCTCTTGCTCAGGCTGGTCTCGAACTCCTGAGCTCAAACAATCCGCCCACCTCGGCCTCCCAGAGAGCTAGGATTACAGGCGTGAGCCACTGCGCCCGGCCACCCCTTGACTTTTTAATAACAAAAGCTACTGTGTTCCCTTTTTATAATGCCAGTCTGATTTGGGTTTTCTATCAGCTGCAAATAAATGCAAGAGATTTGATGGAATCAAACCCATGGCCTCTCATCTCTAGTGGTCTCCATGCTTCTTCAGTTACAAACTCCCCTGGATCCTGAATCTGACTATCAACTGCAGCTGGAGGTGTCCAAAGTCATTAATTCGAACATCCCACTCTCTGACTACAGCCTCCTCTCCTTCTGTGCTGTTTGTTCATCTACTTCCACTTCAGTGATTCTTTGATCTTGTTAGGACTCAGTGATTTTCCAAACCAGTAGCTTTTTCCTTTCTTCTTTTCCTTTGCTGTCTTATCTATAGCTGAGGACTGTTGGGGGAAGTCTTATCATAGGAAAGATTGATATTACTATAAATTTACAAGCTCTAGTCTCAAATGAGCCCTCAAAACTATCCAGCAGTTCTATGTTTCTCCAGCCAACTTTCACTCCTTCATTCTTCAAATGTACCAGTTCAGAACTTCACCATTGCCTTCAAACATTCAAACTCTCCTAGCCTTGCCTTCCCCTTCACTCTTAACAGTATTCCTCAATCTTTTATTCTGAAGGAAACTTTGAAATAATTTTCAGATCTCAGGTAACTCCTACATAAAAATCTATTTAATCTATGGCTTGTGCTACATTCGCATGATCAGTAAATTGTGGCTATTATAACCCAATAAAATTGTCAATGCTCTTTTGTGTAGAGGATAGTATTTGCCCATGGATTTATTTTGCTCTACTTACTGGCCTGTCCTTTTTGTGTGGTTTCTCCTGCCTACAAAGGAAATAACTCGAATGCAAATCAGGGGTGGAATAGAAGAGACTTCGGTTTTCTTTTCTTTTCATTTTTCCCCCCAATTTCTTACTTTTAAAAAAACTTTATCCAAGTGGGCTTAAAAGTCTTACCCAAATTCTACCATACAAGATGTTGTTGAGGTATGGTATGTGGTTTATGGTATGGACAAGAGCAGTTTTTTCTGTTTTATCTGTGCGGTCTTTGTCTACATTTCATGCTGTTTAAAAAAAAATTCTGAAATGAATTAGTTAAAATTCACTATTTTTTGTGGCATTACCAAAACACTAACTCAACTTCAAGAGTGAACCCTAATGTACCTGGTGACTCTGGGTGATAAGTGATGTGTCAGTGTAGTTTCATCAATTATGACAAATGTCCCACCCTGCAGGGGATGCTGATAATGGGGGAGGGAGGCTGTCATGCGTGGGGGCCAGGGGTATATGGGAAATCTTTATACCTTCTGCTCAATTTTGCTGTGAACATAAAACTGCTCTAAAAAATAAAGTCTATTAAAAAAACAAATGAACTATGCTGTGTAATTCAGGGAGCAAAGCAGACGAAAAAAAAAAAAAAAAACAACCAAACAAAAACAACCAGGCAACATTCCTGCTGTTTAATAATTGAAATATATTAATATGAGTCACCCTAAAAAAATATTTGCTTGCCTGCACTATCATTTTGGTGGTTAAATTTTGCTTTGTGAAACCAAAAAAATAGATCTTGGAGAGATGTGGCCAGCATGGGCCTGAAAACACCGCTGTCATGAGCTAAATAAAGTTAGCACACAATCACTTTCTGATTTCATGGAGTGAAAGTGTCAGGGAAACACAAACTCCGTGAAAAAGGCTGAAACCAGTCCAGAGGAATAAAAGAAACAGTCAAAGGCTATTTCCATATGTAGTTATTAATATTGCTCAACTTGGGAATAAAAGAAACAGTCAAAGGCTATTTCCATATATAGCTATTAATATTGCTCAACTTGCAAACTCACAGGAGGACTGAGGAGAAAATAAAATACATCTGCTTCCCCTTTCGGAAATCAAGTTAATGTTCTGAAGATTGAAGTTGAGTCATCAAATATCAGGGCTGGAGTTCACTCCACGTCACCTGCCTCTAACAAGGTGCCATCTCCTCTTTTGACTGGGTTGTGTTTTAGGACTTCTCAGTTCCATGGATTTTGGGTTCAGTCTGATTCTGTCTGAATAGCATCTTCTGAAATTCATTTATGGCTCTGGTTCACTGATAGTATCTATCCTGGTTGCCTTTGATTCAGTGCAGTTATTCTTAATTATATTCCCTCTGCATTCAATAATATTTCGAATGGAAGAAGAGGTACTGCATATGTCCACCCCCCATCTTGAGATAAAAGGCATATTATATCTTGAGTATTTCCAGGTTCTTGGATAATTTTAAACTCTAACTTAATCTCTAGTTTATTTTTAAAAGTGTTTTAGTGTTTATTTTATAATATTTTGACAACCAATGAAGTTACAAAAGATGTGTTTGTCAGTCATAATAGGGTTGGTTATGCTGTGGTAACAACCCCAAAATTTCAGTGCTTAAAATAACTAAGATGTGTTGCTCTCTGAGGCTGTTTCTATCAGGGGTTGGCAGAAGGGCTCTGGTGATTGTAATCATTTAGGGACCCAAACTGACAAGACTGCCACTATCTCAAACATTTCTGGTTACCATTTAAAGAGAGCTCTACAGATTCTCACATTGGCCATTAAATACCTGGCCCAGGAAGTGACATCCACCAATTCTGCTCAAAACTCACTGGCCAAGTGAATGTCATCAAAATTAGAAACTGTTGTGCTGCAAAGGATATCAACAAGAAAGTGAAAAAAACAAGTGACAGAATGAGAATGCCCTGAGAGGGGCAGTGAGGGGAATTAATATATAAGCCATTTGAGGGCCTGTTTATTTATTTTTTATTTTTACTTATTTATTTTTTAGACAAGGTCTCTCTCTGTCACCCAGGCTAGAGTGCAGTGGCATCATCATAGCTCACTGCAACCGCGAACTCCTGGGCTTAAGCGATCCTCCCACCTCGGCCTCCCAGAGTGCTGGGTGGGATTACAGGTGTGAACCACTGTGCCTGGCCTTGAGGGCCTGTTTAAAGGCTCGTGCTTTCTAAACTGAAGAAAGGAGGACTAAGTGATGGGGGTAAGGTGGTGTGAAGAGGAAGAGGTGGTGGCCCAATGCGTTCCTTAAGCTACTTACAGGAGTGCCATGTTCATGTGGAGTTGACTTGTTCTTTGTGGTCCCAGAGGAAAGAGCTGGGGCCGCTGGATGCAAGTTTTGGTTTGGCATAAGGAAGGAATTTCCAGTAGTCAGAGCTTTCCAGGCGTACCCTAGTGCAAGCCACCAGCTTCTCTCTCCTCCTCTACTAAATAATCGCCTAACTTGTTTCCCACATCTCTAAAGGCTCCCTCCAGTACATTAGCCACATTGCAGCCAAAGTGATACTTTCCAAAGCACATAAATGATTCCATCATTTCTCTGCTTATAACCCATCAATGACTTCCAGCTACTCTTGGAATAAAGAGCCAAACCATATTATGACCTATAAGGCTTACCAGGTCCGGCCCTTCCTAACTCTCCAGCCTCATCTCACATGACGCCCTCCACCTTGCCCACAATGGTCCAGCCAACTGGTCTCCCTCATTCTCTTCCTCAAACTCCCCTCAGAGCCTTAGAACATGTTCGTATCTCTGCTTATGACATTCCATTTCCATTCATCTAGTGAGCGCCTACTCTGCCTTCAGATGTTAACTCAACCATCCTGTTCTCAAGGAAGCCTTCCTTGAACTTCCTGTCTTGGTCTATTAGATGTTCTCATAACAGCATGTACCTCTCATCTGTAGCTCTTTCCACTGCTATAATTTAATGGTATTTGTAGGAGTTTTTGATTAATGCCTGAATGGTCCATGGGTACAGAGATCATGTCTTTTTCTTTTTATCCTCACCTGAATTCAGCAGCACAGTGTCTGACATGTCATGAATGCTCCATAAGTGTTTCTTGAATGAAGCATGAATAAGTGACCGAACAGCTAACTGGCCTCTTTAAGTGGGAATTGTACTCCTTTTCCTGGAGAGGTTTTACATTGAGGCTGCGCAAACTCAAAGCTTCTTTTAGAATCTGAGTTGACAATTCCAGTACCCTTGTTATAAAGGCTTATTTGGTTAAGAAAATGATAGTGGCTGGTCCCATGGTAGTGGGTTATCAGAACTTATTAACATTAGTGTCACTAAAGTTGGTATTCAACCCCCTGCTGCTAAATTTGACTGGCTTTAAAAAAAAATTAAAAAAAAAACAACAGAGGAAAATGGTGGTGAGTTTACTGTATTGCTGTGGTCAACCTCTGAACCACTGCCACATTGTGCAGTTGAAAAATGCCTGAGCGCCACCTAGTGGGTAGAAAAAAATCCTCCTGTTTGCCATTAGTCGTTGTTCATTCATTTGATTACACGCGCTGCTCAACAGCATTCACACAGCCTATGGTGTCTGTGCCCTGGGGAGTTGTGCAACATGGCATCTTTGGCCCTAAAGGAAGTCGCAAGTTTTTGGTGAACACAGATGCATGAACAAAAGCTTACAGGTATGTGTGATACGGTGTGCTGGAGGTGTTTTCCAGAGGGATGCTGCTAATTGTGGTTCTTGGGAAGGATTTTAGGCTCAAAGACTCAGTAGAAAGGAACTGATTGAAGAATTAGGACAGAGAGGGAACAAGTGATGGGTTGAGATCCCACAGTAAAAACGAATGATGAGAGCCTGGCCTCTCTTTGAACTGGAGAAGGCTGCAGGGAGGAGGGTCAGATGAGCCAGATGTAGCTGAGATGTTATGTGGGAAGAGGATGCTCTGGGAGAGAGCATTGTCTTGTTTTCTGGAAGGTTTTGAGCTTTTAAACTACTCAAAGATAAATACTTTTCCACTGAACATGTGTTGGGAAAATATTATGAGAGGTAATTCTCAAACTTGAGGCCAGAGGGTCAAGCCTTTATACTCTCCACCCTACACCATGGATCAACCACTGGATTCAGGTTGCCTTGGAGAAAGGGGGCATGAATTTGGTCTAGGCAATTTTCTTCAGCTGAAACCTGTTCTCAGAGAGTGCCTTAATCTGAGACCTCCCAGCTGTCAACATTGAGAGAATGAATGCACCAGCCCTGGAAGGGAGATCTGGATAGCGCATCATCGCACCACTACAGTGGGCAAATGATGAGAAGAGACAATGCAAAGAGGAAGAAATCATTTTACAGTGAGAATATGAAACAAATGTTCAACCTCATTAGTAATTCAAAGTGAACAATTAAACAATATATCACTCTTAGCCTATCAGATTTGTGATTTTAAAAAAAGATTGGCTATGGATAAAGAAATTATAACCTGCATACATTTAGATCCTGGAGTGGTGATGGGTAATTGATTTAAGATTTGGAATACTGTTAATCAAAGCCACCGAAATAGCCGGGCACGGTGGCTCACGCCTGTAATCCTAGCACTCTGGGAGGCCAAGGAGAGTGGATCATTTGAGCTCAGGAGTTCGAGACCAGCCTGAGCAAGAGCGAGACCCCGTCTCTACTAAAAAAATAGAAAGAAATGATCTGGCCAACTAAAAATATATAGAAAAAATTAGCCGAGCATGGTGGTGCATGCCTGTAGTCCCAGCTACTCGGGAGTCTGAGGCAGTAGGATCGCTTAAGCCCAGGAATTTGAGGTTGCTGTGAGCTAGGCTGATGCCACAGCACTCTAGCCTGGGCAACAGAGTGAGACTCTGTCAAAAAAAAAAAAAAAAAAAAAGCCACTGGAATAAATGTGATCAGTCAGAAACAGTGTGTTTAAAGAACCAAATAATCTCACTAGCTCAGAGGAAAATTAATATGAGATACATAGTACATAGGTATTTTGGGAAAGTATAATACCATTGCACCTGAAAGGCTTTTTCCCATGAGAATTTATAGAATTTTTACCTTAGAGCCCAGTTCTAAAGTCCACAGGAGGGGCAAGGACATTTTGGTGAAAATTTCTAACCACAGGGTAAGGAAATTTGACTTTTTATACTAGTAGGGAGAAGTTTGAAAGGGTTAATTGTGAGTTAATGTATGCAATGACAAATTATCTTTCATATCTATCAATGACAAAACACTGGAGAATACCTCTGCCTTCTGGTGTAAAATATAACTCATGCCAGAGACAGAACTATTAATAAGATTAGCTTCTGTTAACCTACTCAGTTTCCAAATCCCATGAAGGAGAACTGTAGTGGAACCTCCATGTCCTCAGGTTTTATATCTGAGGATGCAACCAACCACCCATTGAATGAGAATATTTGGACAATAAATAACAAAACAATGATAAAAAATAATACAAATAAAAACCAATGCTGTAAACAACTATTTACATAGCACTTACATTGTATTGGGTATTATAAGTAATCTAGAGAGGTGATTTAAAGTACACTGGAGTATGTGCATAGGTTATATGCAAATACTATGCCATTTTATATCAGGGACTTGAGCATCCATGGATTTTGGTATCTGTGGGGTTCAGGAGTGAATCCCCCACAGATACAGGGAGATGACTGTACACCATTCAGAAAGCAGTTTCTGTTGTGCTGTTGGGCTCTGGTGGAGATGGAGCATCTGACCAGCAGCAATCCATCATAAGCTGGAAGTGGTCCACTGGGGTAGGGCATGAGTAGGGGAAGGGGGCAAGAGCAAGCTGTGAAAACAGGTGGCCCAGATCCCATGTCGTCCAGCACCTCTCCCTCAGCACCAGCCACATAGGGGATCTATATTATGACAGCTGATGGGGAGGGGGGGGAAGGTTGAACTTGGTTCACAAATGGGTCAATTCAACATGTCAGCACAAGCCAAAAGACTGCTGCTGTACCACAATACCACGCAGGTGTGGTACTGAATGCTCACAGTGAGAAATCCTCCCAGTGGGGAAAATCTCTGGCAGATATAGCTGTTGTCACATGAGTTTCCCAAGGTATGAATACACATGGTTCCATGAGCAGTAGCAGATGGTCAGGCTGGTGGGCTAGAGGTCTGGAAGATGATAGATTAGAAGATCAGGGACAAGGAGGTCTGAGGAGGAGGCATGGGTGGGCTTACGGGAGGTGTGAAGATCTTTGTTTCACATGTACATTAGCGCACTACAGTATCTGTTATAGAAGGGGCATTATCCAACCAATGTAGACTAAGTGATTCAGCCAATTGACATCATTTGGCTTCTGTCATTAGCTTCCCGGGAGTTGGTATAATGCTTGCATTAACAGAGTAGTCGTGTGGTAGGGATGGAGGCTATACATGGGTTCAACAGCTGATCTAGCTGTTGCTGCTGCTGAAAATCCAGCCTGTCCACAGTAGAGACCAACACTGAACCCCCTGATACAGCATCATGCCCTGAGGAAACTAAGCAGCCCCTTGGTGGCTGCTTGACTATATGAGATCCCTTGTGCAATGGAAAGAGTAGATAACATCCTGATCAGGATCAACTCATATTCTGTATATGGGTTTATCTTTCCTGATGGGGAGCTTCAGCCAGCACCATGATCTGAGACCTTATAGAGTGATATCAGCAAGGCATCAAAGCTAAAGGTCCCATTTTACAGCCAAAGAGGTACAGTAGTTTGCACATGACCATGGGGACTCACTAATTCTATCACATACTTCATCACCCAGGAGCCAGCCTACTAGAATGGTAGAATGGCCCTTAAGAGACCAGCCAAGATCTCAGTTTAGAATTACTATCCTGTAAGGATGAGGTACCATTTTCTAGGGTACCCCAGATCAATAACCATTATGTGAAACCATTCCTGGTCCCCAAAAGGTATCCCTCTGGAATCTGAGGTCTAGAAGTAGGAGTGGACCCACTTACTATCATTCTCAGCAATTCTCTTGGGGAATTCGTGCTTCCCACCCCTGCAGCGTTAGTGCTGCAGGTCCAAAAGGGGCCACTTCCACCAGCGGACACAGTAAGAATCCCACTGAAATTTAAGTTATCGCTGCTGCTGTGGCACTTCCGGTTCCATGTGCCAAGAGAACAGCAGGCAGAAAGGGAAATGCAGGGATAATTAGGACTGCTGCTACTCAAGGGGACAGGAATGACCACGTCTGGTGCCCAGGAGATCCATGAAGCACCTCTTGGTGTTCCCATGCCAGTTCCCATGCCAGTTCCCATACCAGTTTCAATGGTAAATGGACAAGTACAGTAGCCCCAGTCTGAGAAAGACAGAGTAAATCAAAGCTCAGCCACATTAGGGATGATAGTCTGGGTCACCTCACCAGGTAAGTCACCTAGAACAGCAGAAGTACTAGCCAAGGGTGAGGGGGATCTATAATGGTAAATGGAGAAGGGGAGGATGATAAGTATCATTTATGGACACAAGACAGATGCAGCAGTGGGGGCTGTAGTTCATCGTTCTAATCTTTCTCTTGTAATTTTCCCAGCAAGGCAAGCCAACCAGAATTATGGATAAGTCATTTCCAAAGGGATCTGAGAGATGTGAAAGGTGAGCTGCAGTGGGTATTGTGGTCTTCACTCAGATACCCTCTTCATGGACAAGGCACTTAATTCCCAGCATCTTAGAATATCAGATACTGCCAGCCCACAGCCGTGTGAACATGAGAACATACCCCTCTGGACATTTGTAGGAAATGTTGAGAAAGCTTTGGACTTCCATTAACTGTAGGATAGGAGTCCAAGCCAGTTGGTTTCTAGAACTTAAGGAGCTGGGAGATCCCCACCTAATGACTGGATTACACTAATTTAGAGTTGACCTACCAGGGAAGTTTGAAAGTAGAAGTTGACTTTAAATTTCTGGGATTGAAAAGAGAATACGGGTATCCAAAGCAAAATTTTGTATCACTTAAGGATATCTGATTAAAACTTTATCATCCTGTTGGAAACTGAAATGTTGATAGGGCAGTGATCCTGGGTCTGGACAATGTAGTCAATATTTCTTTGGTGATTTCTGAGGCCAAAATTGTCTCATGGGAAAAAGCAGAGATACAGACCACTAAGAAGCTGATATGAATCAGGAATACAAAGTTCTTTTCAAGTGCTGCTGGGACTCACTGTCATACTAGTGCTCCGTTCTCTGCTAATGATTTTATGGCAATTGCCTCACAGCTATTCCTCTTCAAAAACACCGTGGGAGTAAATGGCAGGCCTAGAATGTCTATGGGAAGTAACCTGTTAATGGGGACATATCTGTCCCTTAGCCCAAAGGTGCAAAAGGAGACAGAGAAGACTTTTCTTGGTATCTCCCCGGGTGGGAGGAAGGCTTCAAAGTCCTATCTATAGGACTATAGAGTTTATCCTCCCTTTGGGTCATAAATAACATGGCCTTATACTCAGGTAAGACCTTATTTTGTCTGCAGGTGGTAGCTTAGAGAGCATGCTGTTCCCCTGAGGTTTCTTTCAGTGGTCATTCCTGACTGTGTTGAAGCTTTTGCCAGCTATGTATGGAGGATGTATCTCTCTTGTGACCACAAGCCCTCTTGGAGTCCACATTGGAGTAGCTCCAGAGGAAGGCCTGAGCAATGTCACTTTCCTTCCAGGCCAGCTTTGAGCCCCTGGCAGAATCCAGGAAGTTTCCAAGAGCAGAACTGCTGGAGTCACAGCACCATTGCCCTGGCAACAACGTGCAACAACAGGCGTGGAGTGTTGCCAACCAGGGAAACTCACCTGAGCTTTGGTGTCCAGAGTTTTTACTGGGGCTTCATCACGTGGACTGGTTGATAGGCTGTACGATGGACTTTAGTCTCCAGTCCCTCTGCAGGTTGAGCTGATACTGTGTGGCCTAAAATGCCCATCACAAATGACACAGACTGATGTGACTCAATTCCCCTGGGTAAACAAAGTCACTCTTATCGGGCAGGACATTCCTTCTTTTGTACTTTAGTTCCCTCCTTTCCATGGTGGTCAAACCCTGGCATCATACCCCTGCTCAGAATGGTTGCTAACTGCAAACTTTAGGCTTTGTGCTTCCACTTGGCCTGGCCTGTCTTCTTTATCTGTTGCTGCTCTAGCATTCCAGCTTGGAAGCTCTCATCCCACATTTGTTCAGGGATCCAGTTCATCTGACAGATCTGAACACGTGTTCTCTGGTATTAGGGACCAGGGAACTGGCATCTGACTCATAACTGAGAAAGCCATAGTGGCCATGGAACAGGATAGATAGAGCCTGCAGTTGGCAAATAAGTGCACCCCCTCCAAAGGCAGAGCAAAGCCCATGAATCCTCAGAAATGATAGCTGGAATTTTTGCCTGGATTAGCAAGAATCCTGCCCAGGAGGATGGCCTGCCAGGGAAGATTCCGGGATATACCACGGGAAGGTGCTGGATGGGGGTGGGGCTCGGGGTATGAATAGGAAGAGGACAGTCAAAGGAGCTCTGCCTACAGCATGGGAGAGTGGTGGTCAGAGGAAGCTTTCAGGGGAACCCACATGAGAAAGGATCAGCTTGAAATACCTGCCAGGCCCAGAGAGCATGAAGCTGTGTTATGATAGCATCAGCCAAGTATGAAATTTTCTGCTCCTCTCTCTTCCTTCTCCCTCCCTATACTCCAATCCCAGAGAGGCCAGAAGATGCTGTTTGGCATCTGAGATAAAAGCGATGGGGAAAAGAGAAAAAGACACTTCCCTGAAGCCTGCAGGCTGCCTGCAGTGGCCTTAGCCCAAGGAGAAGGGAGAAGACGTCTTTACAATGAATGTCAGATTGGTGATTAGCACACTATAGTGGACATTATAATTTCAGAAGCAAGACTATGTTTGTGGCTTAAAGTAACTCCTGGTATATAAAAGTGTGCTTTATGAAACGATTCACTATTCATGAGGACACTATGTACAGACAAAAGAGGGGGAGAGACTCATTCTTCTCCTCCTCCTTGCATAATGTTTTGATTTTATCTTCCTTGGCCTGCAGTCAGCTGTGTCACTCACACATTTTTGAGGTCTCTGCATGATCAGCCAGGAGCAAACCACAGCCTCGTCTGTTTCCAGCTTGGGCAATGTCCCATGAGAATCACTGTATTTGGGGAGAAGATGTACTTAAAGTGGAAAATAAGTGCTTATTAACACTTACACTCCCCTCATACAAGGCCATATACATATTTCTCATTGTTTTGATTGGTAGATGTTGTCTCCACAGTTAAAAGGGCGTATAATTTAGCTTCTCACAATCTATTATTGTACAAAATGAATTCTGTTAAATGTAAGGGATCCTTTTCCAATCAAATATTTGAAAAGAATAATTTCTTGATTTATACTTTAACAAGTCCATTAGTATGAAAGGCTTTTTATTTAAAAACATGATCAACAGAATAGTTACTCAGGTTCTGCATTTCCATGCAAGAGTCCCTTGCCTTTCTCATTTGCTCATGAGAAAGCATCAGCATGCAGGTATTTGTGTAAGTTCCTGTTTTTAATTCTTTGGTGTATTTATCTAGGAGTGGAATTGTTGCGTCATATAGAAATTGTACGTTGAGTCTTTTGGGGAATGGCCAAATTGTTTTCCATCTTGGCTTCACCATTTTACATTCCCACCAAAAATGTACAAGAGCTTCAGTTCCTCTACCTCCTCACCAACACTTGTTATTTTCCATTTCTTTTTCCTATTAGGATGGCTATCCTAGTGGGTATGAAGTCATATTATTCTTTAGGTTAAATAAAAAATCATGTTTCAGAATAAGATTTAGTGGTGTATTTTACCAGAGATGATGTATTACTAGAGAATAAATTTGTAGGACCTTCTCCACCAATCTTCTGTTACAATAAGGGGCCAATAATTCCACTCCTTGTGTTTATTAAAGGTAGTTCCTCCAGAAACACCGCTCAGAAGGGGTAGGTTCCTTGGAAGAATTACTCAGGGTAGCCTTCCTTAGAAGGTTAGACAGGGGTTCCCCTGGAGTCCTTGAGAATAGCCTCCTTTTGGAGGAGGGGTCTGGGGAAAGGGAAAACAGTCTGACTGTGTTTTGAGGGCTTAAAAGGAAAGGTGGAGTGAATCTGTGATGGAAGGGAGATAACTGTTTAGAGTTCGTGAGGTGATGGACACTGGAACCAGCTCTGATTCCCTACTTCTGGGGCCCACTGGGACCCTGGAGATTGCCTGGGACAGGGGGAAAGAGGGAAGGGCGACATTCAGTACTGTGCCATTGGAGAACTCTGCTGCTATTGCAATGGGCTCTTCTCAATCTTTTCCAAATTCTGGGACTACTGTGGTTATCTTACAGATGAAGATATTAAATCAAAGAGAAGTTGACTTTTTTTATGCCTTGGAGAGGCTGCTTTCCAGCTGGAGTTACTGGGAGACACAGTGAAAGAAAGGGCACCTTGCAGTTCTTGTCCTCAACTACCATCGTAGTGGCCACAGCAAACCTTTATTAGAAACTTCAGGTAACAGATCAGTGATCAACAGTGCCCCGGGAACAGCCCTCCCATGTTTTTTCTACATCACTGACTTTTTCCTCCATGATAATGACTTTTTGAAGAGGCAGTTATTTTTTTAAATGCCCCCGCCCCCTGCCCCTGCTTCTGGACGGGTCTGATAATTTCCTCATAGTGCTTTTTAACCTGTTTCTGCATCCGTTGAATTTCCTATAAACTGAAGACGAGGGCTAAAGGCTTAAGTTCAACTTAAACATTTTTAGCAAGACTTTGTCATAGGCGATGCAGTGTACTTCCTATTGCATCACATAATCACACAAGGAGACCACTATTTGTGATGCTTAATCATTTGATTAAGACGGTGGCCGCCAGATGTCGCCATTGTAAAGCATGTTTTTCCTTCTGCACGCTATCAAGTGACCTGTGGAGTCGCTTGAAAACTATTCTTGTTGCAAATATTCTTGTTAGAGTTTTAAAGAACCCCCTCATACTTGAATGGATTTGAGACTCCCTTTGTTTTCGTGATGCAGGGCTCTGTAATTCATCTTTAAGCGGCTCAAATATGTTGAAATCAAAAGACTCAGCGTTCTGCTAGACACCTAACTTCCGTATGTTCCTTGGGGGAAGGATCACCTTAGGTACGTTGAAAATTCACCACAATGGGCCGGTCAAGGAGGGGAAATGGCCCTTGTGGCCTGAGGAGCACAGAAATAAGACCAGATATGAGGGGAAAGGTGTTTTTCCTTTTTAAAAAATTTACATTTAAGCAGGCTCTACTTCTTCTTGGAGGCAAAACACTTCCTAAATTTCTCCTTGGACTATTTACTACAAAGTCGCTGTTTAATCTCCCTGGAATGTAACCTTTAAGCTTGAAGAATGTAAACCTTTCTATTATTTGTTTAATGAACCTGTAGCAGTGCTTCCCAACGTTTCTCAGCTCACTGGCATTCATAGAAAGTGGAAATATTTGCATGATGTACTGGGATGCAGTAGAGGGGACATCTATATAGGGCTTGATGAAAAATATTCATTACTTATTTATTACATAATTATGTTAAAATATAAAATACAAATATTAAATTTATATAAAATTTTCAAAGATAATCTTGAAAATTTTTTCAAATAAAAAACTTTAGCTTTTTACTATCAGTTTTTATGCTTGAAATGCCCATGTGAAATTCATGATTAAGACTTTTAAGTAAAAATTGCTTCAAATTCTTGACAGTTCTCATCCATGAAGCACTGCATTAATGATAAAATGTTTAACCACTTTTCTTTATAACCGTTCACAATTTTCCAGACGTTAAAATTAAATTTAACATCTCCTATTTTCTTTCATTGACAAATGTAATATTGAAATTTATAGGTGAATCAATTTCAAATCCAATGGAGCTTCTTTATATCCAGTAATTTCAAAGTAATGATGAAGTTCTTATTGGCGGATCATCCAAGCATGGTTAGAACAGTCAGCTCAGAGCCAGCCCGGGCAACGCTGCTTCAGCTGCTACATTCAGTCCTACATTTGAAGATAGATTTGGGGTCCCCCTGCCTGGAGATGCAAATAAAAACAGAGAGAATAGTTTACCAAACCTCTCTGTGCACATTATCCAGCCTCAGTAACTAACATTTGACAATCTTGTTTTATGTATTCTTGCCCCACGTTTTAAAAATATTTACCAGAGTAATATAAAGCAAGTCTCAGACGTCACGTCATTTTCTTCAGGAATACTTCAGTATGTACAAACACCTCGCCATTAGTACACCTGACAAAAATTAACATAATTCCTTTATATTAGGTATTACTCAAATTTCTCTTATGTCTCAAGAGGAGCATTTTATTCATCTGAATTATTTGAATCCAAAGTCTACCATTGCATTTGATTATGTTTTCTTAAGTGTCATTTTATTGGAGTCCTTGAAACAGTCCCTACCGTTCTATACCGTTTCTTTAATGGAGGACTGGGGCATTTGCGCTGTAGAATGTCCAACAAGACGTTCTGAATTTGCCAGCTGCTTCCTCTCTCTCCCACACTTCCTGAAATGCTTAGATTGAGAGGTTTGATTAGATTCAGGCTCAATTCTTTTAGGCACGAAGACTTCGCAGCTGGTGCTGAGCGCTTTCAGCTGCGTCACATCAGAAGGCAGGTGTCTGGTTGTTCCACTTTGACACCAAGACTAATGAGTAGGGTCACGGGGCACAGTCTGCTCCATCCACTGTGAAGCCCCCGTCAACTTTCTCCTAATGGGTTTAGCATCCCTTGATGATTGTTGCCTAGATACGTTCGTTATTCACCAGAGCTGTAAAATGTCAATTTTCTGATTCTATTATTTCTTCTTCATTTATTAGCTGGAATGTTTCTGCAAATAGAAATCTCCCCTCATTAACTCTGAAATACACATTGTACAGAAAGGCAAGATCAATATTTGATTTTTCCCTCTATTTGTTGTTTTTGGTAGTACTGAGTTGTCCTTGCACACCCCAGTGATGACCAATGGGGCTTAAAACAATTTTTTTAACTATCATTATGCACTCATGTTTATGTGCTTTAATCTGTTACAGTCATTGTGCTTTTGGTGCTTGAATTGTCCCATTTTGAGCCAGTGGGAACCCCCTCAAGTCCGTTCTTTTGTGTCTGTTGACAAGACCTCAGTGGCCTTTGCAATTTCTTTGCTTTTTAGTACAAAAAAGTGTCCCAGGATTATCTTGTATATATCCTCCCCAAAGATCAGCCACTTCTCCACAGATCCCCAGCTTCTTATGGTGAATATATGTTCCTTTTACAGTCTTCTCTCTATAATCTCTATGATACTTGGATTATTAATAATGATTATTTAAATGTTCTATATCCTCTTTTTTTGTTTATCTGAGCTCTCTTTTTCTGGGTTAAAAAATTACGTATGATTATGATTTTATCCATTTCCATTCATTGTTCTAAGAGATTTTACTAAGATGAAAATAACTTTGGAAGTGAAAAGAATATATGCAAGAAATGTTAAAGATTGCTTGGTGACCTGGGATAAAATAATAAAAAAAGAAATGTTAAGGAAAATATAGATTAAATGGTTGATTTTTTGGGAAAAGCTTAATTTTTTGAGAGGATGGGGTGGACAAGAGACTTGAGGATGGTAGATACTTGATGGTGGGGATCATTCAACTTTCCAGAATTCAATTAAATTGTTAATTCACTGAAAAATTGTAAACAGGATTTTTCTATTGGATGCTCTTGAAGAAATCTATTTTAATAGGTGGATAAAACCAGATACTGAGACTCACTTGAGGGGTTGCACTAGGTTAAAGAATCAGTAAGCTGTCTTCATACCTGTCCCTTTCAGTCTTCCACATAGGCCCTGGCCCACCCTCTTCCAATTCCCCAACTGCTACATAAACCCTCTTTTAGGGTCTTCAATCCCCAGAGGAAATTCCATTTGATTAAACCCTTCCCTGGCCATCACAGACTGGGAGCCCTTGAAATATTTATATAAAGCCTTTGTCTGCCATCACTAGGCAAATGTCCTTCTGCCCCCAGAGACCTGGATAAAAATCCAAGTTTGGAGATTTGAGAGTGGAAAAGAGGCCACATACACCAGCACCCCTTTGTCTGAGCCCTCAGTTGCCAATGGCTCACTCCATTTGGAATCTGAAACTGTAACCCAGATGCAGTCCGGGACTCTGAAAAGAAAGAAGTAGACAGCAAATCAGTTATGGGGGGCAGATAAATGACAGCAGTCCTTCCAGAATGGGGAAGACCTCCAGAGATCCAGGAGGCTCCTAGTTGCCAAGCATGGGTAGGTGGGCAGTCCAGGATGACGTTCACATCCTTGTGGGCTCTGAGTTCATCTGAGCTCTCTGGTTGGGTGATCTAGACATGGAGGCATATATTTGAGCTTAAGGGTCTTGGGCTGGGATACGGAGGGACAACCTTGAGACCAGTATGATGGTGGTGGTGGCAGTAATTAGTGAGAGGACCCAAAGGGGCTGGGAAGCCTGGAGATCCACCCCCAAGTGGAGAATTTCTCCCTGGTGCTAACGTTAGCTGGATGTCCTTGCTCCTCATTCAGATGGGGGCAGAGTTGAAGGGCCTGGAAGATTCTTTCCTACAGACGTCTCTCCTGAACTGGCCTGTCAGCCGCATGACAAAGCTGCTAGAGATCAAGCGGGGTTCTGGATTTCAACCACCCAGCCCGAGGGTTGGTGTCTGAGAATATACTGAGACTTGGGAGGTGGAGCAGCAGGAACTGAAGGGCAATGTCCCTTTATTGTGGGGACCACTCATCTTACCAGAACTAAGTTCATTTTTAAGTCCCTGAAAAATAGGTTTTCCTCCTAAATATCCTTGGGAGCATCTGACTTAAGACAACTATCAAAATATTCTGCTAGCAGCTGCTTTAAATGATTGGGATTTCCTAAGATTAGAATTCCTCTGCAGCGTCTACCTAGGCTGGCTCCACACTGCTGTCGTGGGACTTGCATGGGGGACAGGGGCAGAGAGGAATGATGCAATCATCAAGCCCATGCTGCCTACCAGCCAGTAAGTAATGTCTTTTTCTCTGACCCAGGGGTCTCAGGCCTTCTGCCCCAGCATCTACAAAACTGTGGCAGACTAACTTGTTAGCTTGCGAGTAGGGTAAAATCTCAGACTCATAGTCCTTGAAAGTTTTGGTGATGAGCATGGGAGGCTGACAGACTTGGCTCTCTACAAGTGAAAGAACAAAGGCCTTTTGCAGGCTGGGTTAGGGGATATGAGAAGCAAGTACCCAGGGACTCCTACTGAAAATTGTAGAACTTGTAAGTTAACAGGAAGGAAAAGAAATAAAAACTTGATCAGACCAGCCAGTCTAAGGAACAGAGTAAACACAGTAAAAAAGGAAATACAAGTAGTAAAATCAGCTAAATGGGAGCTGAATGACTTCCTCATTACCAAATGGGCTATCAGCGTGGATTCAAGAGCACAGCTGTGTGTTGTTAGATTAGTGAAAGGCGAAGAGACAAAAGAAAACAGGTGAAGCAATGTTAATGGAAAAATAGAAACTTCAAAGTCAAGATTGTTAAAGCATTAAAGGACAAACAGGGATTTTATATACTGTAATTAATTGGAACTTAAATAGGAAATATGGTAGTTAAACTTGATCTACACTTAGCCAATTGTAAAGGCAAAAATCTCTCAAAACATAAAGGAAGACTGATAATGATCCTAGTGTGATTGCTGACAGCACTTTTTTTTTTCCAAAAAAATGACTACATTTTTTATTTTAAAGTGTAGGTTGTAAAAATAATTCAGATTTTCCTCAATTGAATAAATTAAAATCATTAAGAGTAACAGCTTTACTGAAGTGTAATTGACATACAATATTACTGTTAATGTACACAATTTGTGTTTTTTTTTATTTCAGGATATTATGGGGGTACAAACATTTTGGTTACATGTTATGACTTTGCCTCATCCAAGCTAGGATTAGAGGCGTGCCCTTCCCCCATACAATACTCGACACATCCATTAGTTGTGAGTTTACCTCTCCCAACCCCCCAACCCCCAATGAATATTACTACCCTGTGAGCACCTTAGTGTTGATCAGTTAGTGCCAATTTGATGGCGAGTACATGTGGAGCCTATTCTTCCATTCTTGTGATACCTCACTTTGGAGGACGGGTTCAAGCTCTATCCAGGATAATTTAAGAGATGCTAGATCACCATTGTTTTTTGTAGTAGAGTAGTATTCCATTATGTACATATACCATATTTTATTAATCCATTCATGGATTGAAGGGTACTTGGTTTGTTTCCACATCCTCAAAATAGTGAATTGTGCTGCCATAAAACATTCAAGTGCAGATATCTTTATTACAGAATGTCTTTTGTTCCTTTGGGTAGATCCCTAGTAATGCTATTGCTGGATCAAATGGTAGTTCTATTTTCAGCTCTTTGAGGTATCTCCAAATTATTTTCCACAGAGGTTGCACTAATTTGCAGTCTGACCAGCAGTGTAAGAGTGTTCCTATCTCTCCACATCCTCACTAGCGTTTGTTGTTTTGGGACTTTTTGATAAAGGCCATTCTCACTGGAGTTAGATGATATCTCATTGTGGGTTTTTTTTTTTTTTTCTTCGAGACAGTCTCACTCTGTTGCCCAGGCTAGAGTGCTGTGGCATCAGCCTAGCTCACAGCAACCTCAAACTCCTGGACTCAAGCAATCCTCCTGCCTCAGCCTCCCGAGTAGCTGGGACTACAGGCATGCGCCACCATGCCCGGCTAATTTTTTCTATATATTTTTAGTTGTCCAGCTGATTTCTTTCTATTTTTAGTAGAGACGGGGTCTTGCTCTTGCTCAGGCAGGTCTCGAACTCCTGACCTCGAGCAATCCTCCCACCTTGGCCTCCCAGAGTGCTAGAATTACAGGCGTGAGCCACCACGCCTGGCCTTCATTATGGTTTTGATTTGCATTTTCCTAATGATTAGAGATGTTCAACATTTTTTATATGTTTGCTGGCCATTATTCTGTCTTCTTTTGAAAATTTTCTATTCATGTCCTTTGCTCATTTATTGATGGAGTTGTTTGATTTTTTTCTTGTTGATTTTTTTGAGTTCTATATAGATTCTTGTTATCAGCTCTTTATTGGATGTGTAGAAAGCAAACATTTTCTCCCATTCTGTAGGCTATTTGCTCTGATATTTTCCTTGGCTGTGCAGAAGCTTTTTAATTTGATCAGGTCCCATTTATTTATTTTTGTTGCTGCTGTGATCGCTTTGGGAATCTTCTTTATAAATTCTTTGCCTAGGCTGATGTCTGAAAGAGTTCCCTACATTTTCTTCTAGGATTCTTAAGGTTTCATGCCTTAGGTTTCAGTCTGTTATCCATCGTGAATTGATTTTTGTAAGAGGTGAGAGGTGGGGATCCAGTTTCAATCTTCTGCATGTAGTTATCCAGTTTTCCCAGCACCATTTATTGAAAAGCGATTCTTTTCCCCAGTGTATATTTTTGTCTGCTTTGTCAAAGATTAGATGACAATATGTGGATGGTTTCATTTTGATAGTACTTCTTAAAAATGACCAGACTATCCAGTAGGAAAAAAAGGATATGAATAAAACATACAAAGAACATATATTCTGTGGAATATATGAAATAGGATGTACATTTGGCCACTTAAACTTTTATCAAGGCCCTGTACTGATCAATAAAATTAGAAATAAAGATGAATTTTTAATTACTTTGAATTGAGAAATTATTATGAAATTAAGTACCTGGGTTAAATAAATCAAAATGAAGTAAAAGTCATCTATAAAATGAAGAGAACATTTTGTACCAAAAAATAATGGGACACAATTTAAGCTGAACTCTGAGGGCATATGTTAGCTTTAAATTCCTTTCATATTTTTAAGACTGAAAAGAAATGAACCAGATGCTAATTTCAATAGTTTGGGAAGAATAAAGAGGGAGAGACATTTATTGTACGAAGTAATATTTATTGAATAGATACAAATGCCAAGCACTGTTTTACATGTGTTAATCCAAAAACCAAATGAGGTAGCACTCCCATCCCATTTTACAGAGAGAAAACAAACATGGGAGAGTAGGTAACTTGCTCAAGATCACATGACACTGGCAAAGCCAGGATTCAGACCTAGGGAGTCTGGCTCCAAGCCCATGACCTTGGCTACCATGCTAGACTCTTTCAAGATGAAGCTTAAATTAATGGACTAGAAATAAAGTTAAAAAAAAAAAACAACCTGGCTCTTTGAAAAGAGCAGTGAAGTATTTAAATTGCTGGTAAAGTTGATTCAGATAGCATGAGAGTAAAAATATGATTGAGAACAAGAAAGGCAAACCAATAACATAATCAGAAAAGATTACAAAATACACGAGAACATTGGGTGTAACTCTCTGGCATTAAATTTGAAAACCTAAAGAATTTTGCTTTAGTAGCAAAACATAAGTTTCCAAAATTAACTTCATGTACTTGGCAGGTTAGGCCGTGTTCTATTGCAGTAATAACCTTGAAATTTCAGTGGCTTAACACCACAAAGGTTTCTTTCACAAACTGAACTATCCATCACGGGCTTGCTGGGGACACTGGGCTTTGGGTCATTGTCCTCTAGGACCAGCCAGATGGACTAGCATTGTGAGCTGGTGATGGGGCAGAGGGAGAAACGGGTAAATTGCACACTGGCTCTCAAAACTGCTGAGGGGTGACGTGCATCACATCCACTCACATGTTACTAGTCAAACAAGTCACAAGCTCACACCTAGGTACATGAGGGTGGGGTGGCGAGAGCAACCCTACTGTGTGCCCCAGGGGGGACTGGAAATACAGGCATATGTCACAGAATGTTGTCCCAGTAGAATGTCTTTTAATTTTTTTTTTTTTTTTGAGACAGAGTCTCACTTTGTTGCCTGGGCCAGAGTGCTGTGGCATCAGCCTAGCTCACAGTAACCTCAAACTCCTGGGCTCAACTGGTCCTCCTGCCTCAGCCTCCGGAATATCTGGGACTACAGGCATGCGCCACCATGCCCGGCTAATTTTTTCTATACATATTTTTAGTTGTCCATATAATTTCTTTCTATTTTTAGTAGAGACGGGGTTTCGCTCTTGCTCAGGCTGGCCTCGAACTCCTGAGCTCAAACGATCCACCGGCCTCGGCCTCCCAGAGTGCTAGGATTACAGGCGTGAGCCACTGTGCCCAGCCATCTTTTAATTTTTAATACCCAAATTTTCATAGAATATTTGTATCAATACAATTTTTGACAGTTGTTTGGGAAAAACTTGTTTACATTAAAAAGACTTACTGTAACATCTTAATCTGTGGGGAAAGCTTGTATTACATTCCGAATATAAGGTAGAACTTCAGAATCAACAAGAGTGCTGTGGGTCTCTGATGTGCTAAGAAAAGCATCCCAGGCTTACTGAATGCAAAGCAACTGTGTTAGCTTTTGGTAATGAACAATGGTGTTTTAAGCTTTTTATGTCTTCATGTTATAGTTAGCTATTTTTATATAGGCATTTAATGTGTTTTTACTTGGATGTTAGGAAACTATCAGGAAGTTTGGGGTTCCCTGTAACACAATTTTTCCCATTTAAAATACCAAGTCTTAGAGGAACTGGAACTCTCATACTCCGCTGATGGAATTTTAAAATGATACCACCAATCTGGAAAATATTAACTTGTCAGCTTCTTAAAATATTAGATATCTACTATATGACCCAGTCATTCCACTCCCAGAACAAAAGAGAAATGAAAGCACATGGCCATACAGAGCCTTGTACATGAATATTCATACTACCCTTATTTGTAAGAGACAAGGACTGAGAATAACTCAAATGTCCATCAATAGATGAATGAATAAACAATTTGTGGGATATCCATATAATGGAAGGTTACTCAGCAATGAAAAGGAATGGACTATTGATATGAATAAATAACTCTCAAAATAATTACACTGAGTGAAAGTAGTCAGACCCCCACCTCCAAAAGAGAACATATTGACGATTGCATATATATAAATCTTTAGAAAAGGCAAACCATAGTGACATAAAGAGTTTGGGTGGCACTGTTGGAGGGAGAGATCACAAAAGGACATGAGAAAACTTGAGGGTGGCAGGCATGCTCACTATCGTGACTGTGGTGATGGTCTCAGGGGTCTATCCATATCAAAACTTTTCAAATTTTACAACTTAAACACGTGCAGTTGATTGTATGTCAATTACACTTCAGTAAAGCTATTAGTATTTCAAAAAATAGGAAACAGCCTTCCCAATAGCATTTTCACATAGAACCTCTGATTTTCATGAACAAATTTCTGACATGAAGCAGGAAATGCCTCTGTTGGGAAGACAGGACTAATGGCTACCCCACACTGCACTGACTCACAGGCCTCAGAGCAGACGCTGGGAGGAGGCCCCTGGGCCATGGTGAGGATGCCCCCTTGCTTCCTAACGACAGTGGAGATGGCCCCTGCTGAAGGTGGGTTTGAAGGAATATCACGGTCCTGTCCATGGGTGGACTTTGAAGTGTTTCCCCAGTTCTTGGGCTCCTGGCTTGGAGGAATCGCAAGCCTTGGCCCACACGATGGGGAGAGATGACAGACACTCAGCAAGTAGGCATGAAGAATTTATTGTAAGGAAAGTTTAAAGGTGCAAAGCGAAAGTACATTTCCTAAGGGGAAATGGGTCTGTCTCTGCGAGCGGAGAAGACACTGTCTTCCTCTATGTTTTTCCTTTTATATGCTAGTAGTATATGTTGATGTAAAGGTCAGTTATAATTACTTACAACTATATGTCATGGGGTCTAGATTTTTCCAGGTATGGACATAACTTAAAGGTTATGTTCCAGACATTCCTTTCTCCTAAACGTGTGATTGGGAAAGTCACCGTTGATTCCGTTCCTCTATTTTCTGATTGGTGGTCACTGTTCCGTGGTCTAATTACCACATTCTTTAAGACTGAAATAACCGTTTCCCTTGGTTATTTTTTCTGTAACTATTTCCTTTCTTACTGTTTTTCTTTAACTGTTTCCTCCTCCTTGTTTTTCCGCTCCTATTCCATCACCTCTTGTTTTCTGTCCCTAACAGGAAGACTCCAGAATAATTCTGAGGCCCAGATTCTGGAGATACCTAGATGAACCCTAGGCTCCCAAACACATTTTCCATCTGAAAACCACTCAAATAGCTTTGGGAGGAGCTATTCTTTAAAGATTATAATTTAACCACTGGGCAACAAACCTGCGGGCAGCAGAGAACAACCAGCCACAGCGTTGGCTGCAGGTTCTGCCAACACAGGGCGCCTTGCAGGCTCTGACTCCAAGGTCTGCGATTCCTGCGGCGGCCAGATGAGACCAGAGAGGTCTGGGGGCTCCCCGACGCCCGGGTTCTAAAACACGGCTGTACCAGCCTCCCCTCTTAGTGAGGAAGGCTGTAATCTCATCCTTCCTCGTCTCCCTACAGCCTTTTCGGCTGCCTTCCCTTCCTTGCTCCGAGCCAACCTGGCTTTTCAGGCCCGCAGAGAATGCGGGAAGCCAGCGTGAGCCCCGAGCCTTCTGGAAGAGGCCTGGCCCGCGGGCCACCCGGCTCTTTCCGAGCTGCGCCCGAAAGCCGCGGCGGGCAGAGCCTGCAATGCGCGCAGGCGGCCACCAGAGGGCACCAGGCTCCCCGCCGCGGCCCACTCGCGGGGGGCGTCTCTCTGCCGCGGGCGGGACGCGCCCGGGCCGGGGGCGTGCGAGAGGACCCTGCGAGCCCATTCTCTGGGCTCCTCTGGACACCCGGGCGGATCCGAAGGGGCCAAGCCGCAATTCCCCCTCCCACCGGCCGCCTCCCCGCATCGCCAAGCTCTGAGGGAGAGAGGGTGAGAAACTGAGCTTTGGGAGGTGACCAAGAGCATCGTTGGGGCCGCTCCCAGCTCCCCCTCTCCGGGCACTCTATCTGGGCTCCAGTTCCAGAAGTTCTAGTTTAGAGATAGGTGGCAGAACCAACTCATTCCATCCTTACATAAGTAATTTTCAGCTTTGGCTGTGCTTTTGAATCACCTGGGGAGCTTTCAAAAATCCTGATGCCCAGAACACTGGGAACGTCTACTCACTTTCACTGATCAAAGCGCGTGTCACCGGCCACGTCCAACTTCAGTGTGCCTAGGAGAAACATGAGTCTTCTGTGGACAACACAATAATCATAGCCCAAGAGAAACAGAAAACTAGAAGAAACCAATTACAAACGATGGCCGGATGGTTCCAAGGATAAAATCTCTGTAATTTGAACTATAATCTCTAACAAATAGTTCATCCCAAAGCTATTTGAGTTATTTTCAGGTGGAAAACTCTCATATATTTTATGACGTTAGCATTAGCTTAATATAAAAATTTTATAAAAATTATACTATAAAATACACTCTGATAAGCCTCAATTATGAAGATAGATGTAAAAAAAGTAAAAATTACAACTATTAGCAAACTGAATCAAGAAATTTATTAAAAGAATAATAGCAAACTTTTTAGATAGTGCTGTCTATGTGTCAGGCACTGTTTTAAGTGCTTTGCAATTTAATCTTCACAACAATCTGTTATTTAGGTATTATTGTTATTTCCATTTTACAGATGAGGAAGAAATAAGTGGATCTGTGTTGTACTCCTTGCTTTAGAGCTGAGATGAAAAAGAACAGTGAAGGAGGATGGAGAGCAGCAACTCAGTGATGGGGAGAACTTTCTACATATCTTTTCCCGGCCTTAAGGAATGTGAAGATGCAGGCATAGCTGTCAGTTTGGGGAAGAGGTATAGCAATGTATGTATCATACAAGATGACCACTAAGGTAGTAGTTTCCTTATTTTTGTTGAGTGGAGTCTTATATCTTTATCTGCTGTGAGAGTCTGTGAGTAGACTGGGGAACTGATTTGAGGAAATGAAGAACAATAAAGCATAGGTAAAGGCTACCTCCTGAGCTCCCCACATGCTCAGACCTTCTTTTTCTTCTGAACCCTAAAAATCTGCTCTTTCAATAGCTTCTTAAACCCCAACTTCTCTCAAGACTGCCTGGGGAGGCTGGACAGAACTGGGAGTGAGGCAGCACTGTGGCCAGGGTTGTAGAAGGTGGAGAATGAGGGTCACGGGCCCCAGTTCGTCTCTTGGAGGTTGGTTGCTGGGCCTGCTCTTCTCGTGTGTGAGGGATAACTAGGCCCCTGTTCCAAGAGCCCAGGGTTTTATGAAGAGATTTTTATGGAACAATCTCCTTAGAGTTCCCTTCTCTCCAATTCCACCAGTGGGCAAAATCCTAAATGCCTCACATTCTTCAGTCTGAACTGAGACACCCTCCTGGAAATATTAGGGCAAAACAAGGGAGAAAGAAAATGGGTTTTCTAATCCTTCCCATGCAGGTCACGGAAACCCACTTATTAAAGCAACAAACCTCGAGTGTCTGTGTGATACCAGGCCCTGTTTCAGGTGCCGGATACTGCCTTGACTTTCTTGCACTTTCATTCTAGAGGGAGCAGGTACAGGCAATAAACAAATATATATGAGAGGCCAGTCAAGGAGGGTGAGGAAAAAGTGCTGCTTTGTGTTTGGACTTCAGGGAAGTAGCCTCTGTGAGGTGACACCTGAGGGCAGAAAGTCATAAGGGAGAGGGTTGTGCAGATATCTGGGCGATGCATATTTCAGACAAAGGGAGCAGCAAGGACAAGGGTCCAGAGGTGGCATTGTTCATGGGTGCTTGAGGAAAATCGTGTGCAGGACTAATTCAGGTTTAACAGAACCATGGGAAGATGAAGGTAGTTGTGTTAGGTTGTGGGAACCTGGCAGCTGGGTACTGGCTCTCAGTGCTGCCGACCAGGTCTGACATGTAGGGCCCGGTACTCCAGTTCTCTCATCACCAGGTGGTTAGCCAGTAATTGTCTATTGTTCTAACAACCAAAATCAGAGCCATCATAAACTTTTTGAAACCAATGGAACAATAGTTCTGAAATGTTAATTTTCAGGAACGACAGCTAGTATCGTGTTTCCAGGAACAGACAGTTTCAACTGAACTTCTGTCTTGGGATAGGAGAGTCAAATGACAAAGTCCTCCTATGCCAAGAATAGAGATTTGGAGGCTTCATCATTGTCCTTGGATCCCCAGGGTAACCTCAGAGTGTCCTGATTTAATATTTACTCTGGAAGTTTATTTGACATTTATATAATTTTCCTCCATTCAGGCTTAAGTTATTCGTGATATTTAAAGGGGAGCAGTACCAACTTCTTTTTTTTTTTTTTTGAGACAGAGTCTCGCTTTGTTGCCCGGGCTAGAGTGAGTGCTGTGGCGTCAGCCTAGCTCACAGCAACCTCAAACTCCTGGGCTCAAGCGATCCTACTGCCTCAGCCTCCTGTGTAGCTGGGACTACAGGCATGCGCCACCATGCCCGGCTAATTTTTTCTATATACATTTTTAGTTGGCCAGATAATTTCTTTCTATTTTTAGTAGAGATGAGGTCTCACTCTTGCTCAGGCTGGTCTCGAACTCCTGACCTCGAGCGATCCACCAGCCTCGGCCTCCCAGAGAGCTAGGATTACAGGCGTGAGCCACCGCGCCCGGCCAGTACCAACTTCTTAATCACACTATCACATCATTTAATGCCCATTTTAGTTAAGGCACTTGGAGGGGTCCCCTTTGACAAACTTGTTTATTTGAGGGGAAATGTAGCACGAACAGCTACAGCAAATAGCAGCTGGGAAGAAGGCCAAAGTTAAGAAAAAGGGATCAGCAAACTTTTTCTCTAAAGGGCTAGATAGTAAATACTTTAGGCTTTGCAAATCAAAAGGCAAAATCGACGCTATTGCGTAGGTATTTATGTAACAAAAGAGAAAATACATTTCCACATTTTTTTGATGAAACCCAAAATACAATATGGAGTGCAATGTTTTTTGAAGTACAGATCTATTAATGAGAAGAATAGAATTCATTTTTAGAATAACATTTTGCTTAATTGGAGTTGAAAGTTAGTATCACATTGATTGCAAATGTTCTTGGCTTACCAACTATATAAAAATAGGTAGGGAAAAATAACAACAACAACAACAAAAACCAGGCAGTGGGGAGGCTTTCGCCTGTGGACCACAGTTTGCCAACCCCTGGTATAAAAAATATGTCTTCAATGTTTAAAGTAGTCCTGGAGGTTCTGGCTAACGTTATAAGGAGACGAGAAAAAGAGAGGCATAGGAACTGGAGGAGATACATTGACATTATTTGCAAATAAAATGACCATATACCTATAACCACCAGAATCTCATCAAGAGTGCTAGAGAGATCAACCTATAGAAAACCAATAGCATTTCTCTACACTAATGGCAATAACTAAAGGCAAAAGAAAACCAACAAAAACACCAAAAAACAAACAAACAAACAAACTGTGAAAATATATAGGAATTAACAACAAAGAATACACAAGAAGATCATCAAGAGAAAACTTTAAAACTTTAGGAAAAGATTTTTTTTTTTTTTTTTTAAGACAGAGTCTTGCTCTATTGCCCAGGCTAGAGTGCCATGGCATCAGCCTAGCTCACCGCAACCTCAAACTCCGGAGCTCAAGCAATCCTACTGCAAGTCCGAGGGGCAACACTTGCATCAAAAGAGAGACAGAAGCAAGCCAAACATAAGTACACAGAGGTTGGGTTGGAGGGTGGAGGAAACCTGGCATGGGGCAAGGTGTGCAGGACTAAGGAGACCTATGGGAAGCAGAATAGTAGCCCCCCAAAGATGTCCATGTTTTAATCCCTGGAACCTGTGAATATGTTAGGTTACATGGCAAGGGGGAATTAAGGTTGCTGATCAGCTGACCTTAAGATGGGGAGATTATTCCCGTTTATCTGAATGCGTCCAATATCATCACAAGAGTCTTTGTAAGTGGGAGAGGAAGGCAGACAGAATCAGAGAGAGATGTGAAAAGGACTTAGCTTAATGCTGCTGGCTTTGAAGATGGAGGAGGATGCTGTGAAACAAAGAATGCTCATGGCTTCTAGTGGCTTCTGAGATATTTATCCTTTCCCACTAAACCTGTTCCCCCAGCAGACTGGAGTAAATAGCAATTGAATCATTCCAATTGCTTAGGCCCAAGTCCTTGGAGGCAGTCTGTGTTCTAGCCCCTACCGGGTACATGGTATCAAACCAGGCCTTGCATTTATGATTTAGCTCAGTGCTTCCCAGAATTCCAGATACACATGCATGGAGTGGGCCTGGGTTCTTGTCCTAAAAATGTTAATACCCTTCAACTAAACACCACCAGGAACATACCTGTAGTTGAGTGAGTTGGGTTTACTCTTGCAGTTAGGAAGAATGCTCACCATGTGAAACCGATGGGCATCTCAGTAAGAGAGTGGCAGAAAAAACCTATTCTAGGATTTGGAAAAAGCCTACTAAGGAAGCTCTAGACTTCCTTAGTGTTGTCAGAAAGGAGGGAATTCCGTAAATATTATCAATAGGAAACAGGGACAAACATGAAGATAAAGGTGTTATTAGTAAAGGAACAGCTGTCACTCATTTTAACCAGGAGAGAGAGACATGTTTGTGGATGGCACAATGATCTTGCTTTTATGATCTCAGAGTGACCTTGTCTAATGTTGATGTTTTATGAGATTTTTTATGTCCAACAGAACAATCTGGCTTGGCTGTGAGCAGCAGTGAGGCCTAGCTGTGAGAGTCCAGGGTATCAGGGGTTGCTTTTTTTGTTTCTCAAATGCGTGACAGTGCCTTACCATGGGCAGTCAGCTTCTCTCTGAGACTCCAGGTGAGGGAGAGGAACTGTCTCAGATTCATTCTGGTTCAGCCCCTGGTCCTCGGAGGGGCTGCCCCCCTGTCTGGCCATTGTGACACTTGCTCCTACCCTATGTGGCTGACTCAGAGCTGTCCTCAGAACCCAGAAGATGGCACTGCTCTGGTCTGTTTATCTTCATCATTCTTATCTATTTTTTTTTTGTTATTCTTTTTCCTTTCTTTAGAAAGGAATTGCTCTGTTTCTGATCTGTGGACATTTCCTCCTTGCCCTTGGGTGTTCTTAGTATTTCACACCTCATTTGCACAAAGTGTTTGGAGTTGAAAGGGTAGGTTTCAGTGTGAGCTCTAGCTGCTGTCTTGACGTGGGAATAGCTGAGGGTCTTCTTGTGCCTCCCTCTGGGCTGTCATTTCTTGACAAATGACACCACCCTGCCATCTGTTATCATCAACATGGCCCTTGAATATTACTGTTTTTAATTGTCTACACATTCTCAAGGATATTCCAGGTCATGCACTTCTGGGCATTGGCTGTTCCGTCCCTTAAATGCCAACATTATAAAGCAAGAGATCCCAGCATAACTGATTGTCTTTCTATATAACCTTTTGATGTATTTTGGCAAACAAGACCAAGGACTTGATTCAGAAGTAATAACCTGAACCTAATTTAGTCTTCCAGTTTGGAGGCAGAGAAAGATTTGGGGAGCTTCAAATACCTAGACAGGCTTCCCTCATTAACATTTATTTCCGTAATGACTGAGCCATTCTTGTTGCAGGACAGTCCTCCATCCTGTTCTGTCCCATGTGTAATTTTACACTGTTTTTATCTTCTGGTGCTGGGAAAGGGTCATTCGTGGGGAAGGATCTTTAATTTCCCTCTGCCCCAAAGCCTGTTAGCTCCCAAAAGAAGTTAATAACATTTATCCTCCTTGGTGCCTCCTGATAGCACTAAGTGCAGATTGCAGAAGACAGGCATTGCTCGCATTTAATGGAATCTCACTTAATATGTTCACAGTAGATAACAGAGGTGGTGGAAGGAGGTTTTCCAAGAGCATGAAAGGACCCTGAAGCCATCTCATAGGATGGATGGTATAAAGAAGCTGGGATATGGAGGCGTGTCCTGAATCACCCTTAGCAGCATCTATCCCTCAGTGCCCACACTGAAACAGAGAATTCTGGGATGGAGAAATTATGGGGCAAGTCTTATGTTTTTATGGTACGTAGAGTGGTCATATCAGGTCACTGAGAAATAGGCAAATCAAAGAGCAAGCAGCACTCATGGGGACTTGGGATAATGGGCAGAGAATTACTGCAGAGGAGGGAGCATCCTGGAACTCAGAGAAGATTCTGAGAAGCTAGAGGAAGATCATGAGGGCCAAGGAAGTCCCCTCATTTGCTTGCTGTCAGCCCTACATCTCTCACAGACACAAAGATAGATCACATGATTTCGAGGATAATTATTTATTGACCATGTCAAGGAAGATATTATTCATGGTAGACTTCCCCTGGGCATGGCAAAGAGAGTGAGAAATTCAGAGAAAACTTTTGATTTTTGGTGAATTGACGAGTCTTCTTAGGCAATTAGCACAGATCCTGAAGATGCAGGGATAATGCCTTCGTGTGTGACAGTGGTGGAAACCAGGTCACAGAACTTGCCACAGCAGGACATGGGGACCAGGAAAGGAAGATGCTGGAGCCCAGGTGTGGAAGCAATCATTCAGCACTAAATAAGCAGAGAAGAAAGAGAACACAGAAACTTATTAAGTGTTCCTTGCATTGAGTGGAGGATGGAGAGAAATTGTATTACAGAGAAAAATGGTGAAGAAATAGATCTCACCCTACCTTCTAACTTACATTATTTACTAGAATAGGAGGAAGGGCGTTGAGTAAATGACCTTTTCTTTTTACTGTTGCTAATGCTATCTTAACCTTTCCCCACTGAATCGATGAAAAACAGAAAGGAAGCAATAAAGGACCCTTGGTTTGTTTCTGCTACCTTCAGCATTAGAAGTTTTGGAGAATTTTTGATAAGTTGAGGAATAATGGCAAAAGGCATAGCTACCTTTTATTAAGTGCTTACTTTCTGCAAATTGCTAAAGTACAACTACTCTTTTTTCCATTTCAAACTTTGTCTTAGTGATTTTTAGCACATTATCAATTACTGAGCTGTTTTTTTACCAGCATCGCATCCACACAGCAACTCTGTTAGGTAGACATCATTGCTTCCTTTTTAATTGCTTAGGTTATTTTCCCAACAGCTCATGGCAGAACTGGGTCTTCAATCCATTTGAAGTCTTCCAACTCCAAATTTCAAGCTCTCTGCACAAACTTCATTACCAAATTATTTTTATGGTAATATTTGGGCATGAACCCCTAATGCTTTTGGAAGACATTGGTCCCTGGGTCACCCCCTCTCCACCAGGGCCAGAGATCACCAACCTGGAGGCTTAGACCAGTGCATTGTCTCGGGCCTGGAGACAGCGATCTGTAGAGGCAGAACAGAACACATTCAGACACCAACAGCAGTTTAGCTTTTAGAAAGAAACTGGATGATTCTCCAGGTTAGGACATAGGGGACTGATTTGGGGTTTTACTTTCCCTTGGATTTCTCCCTTCTTTAACATGGGAATTTAGGAGGAGAAAGCCAAATAGCTCAACTTACCAACTTTGGTCAAGTCAAGTACGTTTTCCTTAACAATTCCATATTTTTCACAGTATTCCACAAACTTTTCCTTGAGTTCTGGGCTCACATCTGGTTCTCGGCCTGTGAGAAGAGTGACAATGACTGCTGTGTCTTGTGTATTGGTCACAGAGGTACATGAGGGGACATGGGTCCAGAGGAATGGGAAATGGATGGCACCAATTGGATGCTGAGGCAGAAGTCTTGCGGGATGGGGTAACCTGTCCTGAGTTTGACATCAGTAGGATATCTTTCTGGCATGATGAGAGATTTTGTGATCTTCCTATCACTGAGCTTGAGGGTTTACCAAGGGAAAGCATCTGTCTTCCGAAGGGGAGAGGTAGTCCAGGATAAGATTGGGAAGACCACTGTGTATCTAGAGTTCCTTCCTTCCCCTCTCTCCCCACCCCAAGATGAGTGCCAGCATGAAAATACTCTACCATAGAGCTCCATAATTTGGGATTTTTCCTCATTTTCAGAATTCTTGACATGATAAATGAGATAGTCAGTATAGTCAGTGTCAAGGATGGTAGCTACATTGTGCCCATCGTCTGTGGAGGAAACAGAATACAGCTCAGAACTTTTTTGGTCCATGGGAAGCAGTTAAAAGCCTTTACCTTTTTTTTCCCACAGAACAAATCCAAGTGCATTTCCTGGAAGAGATAGAGAGCGAGGCTGTTCAATGCCTTCCATTTGCATCTCCCTGGGCTTCATGAAGTGACTTCTAAGGATAGGGTAGATTGACCGCTAGTGGTTGAAGAATTTAGCCACAGCAGCAACTCACGCTTTATCTTCTTCTCTGATACCTACCCACCCCCTCAGCATCTCTGTCAGTGATGTGTCTTTGTCCTTTCTCTAAGCCCCACTGGCATCACACACCTGATGCTACATCCTGAGTAACGAGTTGTGGCAACGGCCACCAGGCATCATCAGAAACATGGTAGGGAATGAAAAGCTGTCCTGCCAATTTACTTTTCTTTACCTGCCAATTAGCTTTTGTTGCAGGAGGTACATACAACAGAACTGCCTTCTTCATCTGATGGATTTATGTGTCAAGTATAGGTTTTTACATACAAAGTTCTCCCAAATTCAGGATATTGGCTATTACATGGCCCCTGTTATATTACCTAAATAAGCATTGATCAAGAATTGATCATGATCCTGAAGATACTGGGGTTTAGCAAATTCCTTGCAGCTGGAAGTAGATTTTAGAAGGACTTTTTTTGTATACTTACAGTCAACACTACATTCGCCATCCTTTCCTGTTGAGTCACAAACCAAAGAAATTTCACTGCACTGTCCATTTATGCTGTGAAATAGAATGAGTTAATGCCCAAGAGATATTGATGAGGCTGGCTCCTTTCCCTTCTCCTCTCCCCATAACTTGAGTTTCTGATTCCACCTAAGTTTCAAACATTGTTTTGTTCAGTTACCAGAGAATATTATTTTGCTTGATTTTATCACTATTGCTACTACCACTACTTGCTGCTGTTACTGTTACCACAACTACTTATCTAGATCATGAGCAGAGCGTTCACGACCTGGCACCCTCTCAAGTAAGTGCTTTACAAATGTTACCTGAGTTGGTCCTCACAAAAAGACACGAGGGAGAATTGTTATCAACTCCTTCTTCCCACAGGAAAATGGAGGTGGAAAGAAATGAATTATCTTGGTAACACAACTAGTAAGAGATAGATTCAAATTCAGGTTGTTGATTTCAAATTCTATGCTCTTAACCTACGCTAGCTATATTGTCATGCTACTTAGGATTCTGGTGTCCCTCTACCTCCTCCTTTCTCCACTCCCATTAAATTTATTCCTGTTACCAACTCTTGTCTCTGAATCTTGAAAAGCCCCAGATCAGTACTAGAGGAGGGACTCTGATTTTGGACACAGGCTCAGCGTGTGTGTGCACACATTTGCATGTCTGTACATATGTGCACACTTGTGTGTGCCTGTGTGTGTATATTCAAGATCATACCCAGGCTTCAATTTTTCTTTTCCCAACTAAAAAAAATCTCATACTTAGGAATAATAAACATTGGAGATTCCAAAAGGTGAGAGGGTGGGAGGGGCGGTGAGGGATGAAAAATTACCTATTGGGTACAATGTACACCATTCAGGTGATGTGTATGCTAAAAGCCCAGGATTCACCACTACACAATATATCCATGTAACAAAACTGCATTTATAACCCTCAAATCTATAAAAAGAAAAAAAATCCCACGCTTACATTGTATGGTACTTAAAGTACAGAGAAGAGTTCTCCAGGGGTTGGATGTGTTCCACGAAAATCCTCATGCTGCCATTTTCTTCTATCTTTTCCTTATGGTCAGAGGCCAAGAGAATGGAATACCACTCTCCTGAAATCTGCAATAAATAGTAAAAGGATTGGGTAAGAAAAGAGGAGAGGGGATACCACATAGACAGTTCTCTCCTTGGACTCTGGCTGGTGGGCTAAGACTTATACTGCTGTTGTGAAGATAGAACTCGGGTCAATTTGGCACCACACCTAGGGCTCTTTCCACTGACCCTCCAGGGAAATGACGGTCCCCAAGCATTGTCATCTTTTCATATGGTGGAATTGCTCTTAGTCCAAGGCCAGAAACTACCCCTTTTGTCTAATATGTTAAGGAACTTCTGCCCCTGCCCCACAATAGGACCCACTTGGCTTCAGAATCCTCCAAGCGCCCCACCCCCACATCCCAAGTCAAAAGTTACTGCACTCCACGACTCTACCTTTGACAGATCCAAGTTGCTTCTCCCAAGATCATCCCTTCCTTCCTCGTAGGCACAGACTAGGGCCAGGCCCAGACTCAGCAACAGCAGCTTCATCTTGATAGGGGACTGCACTGTCTCCTCTTCAGTTGCCAGGGGTGAGTCTTTCTCTAACGGCAGCTCCAGTCCGTAGCTCCTCTGCCTTTATATCCATTCTGGGTCCAGATTTCTGTCCATAGGGCGCCACCTTTCTCCTCCCCCTCCATGAAATGGTCTTTCATTGACTGGTGTGAGGCCAAGGATTGTTCCTACCCTTTTGAAACATGGCAATTTCACCTCTTTTAGATCTGGTTAGTGACCTTAAATTTCTCAGAACACATTAGCAAGAAAAATAGTGGATGTTCTAAAGGGCTGTCATTTGGAACCAGATTGAGCTGTGGTTCTGGCTTTGGAATCAGAAAGCCGATTATGTGTGGCAGGAAAGGGTGTAACAGGGAAATGGAATGTGTGAGAATCTTTGTTCTACCTCTCACACAGTGTGTGGAATTATGTGAGTTACTCAATTTTTACAAGCCCCAGAAACAAAGAAACTGTCTCTACCAAAGATAACAGTACCTATCACAAAGCATTAAAGTAAGATTAATTAAAATGATGTCTTTAAAGTATGGCATCTGGTATTCAGTACATTTTAATTCCTTCTCCGTATTATCTGAACCCAACCATTGCAGCCTTCTGTCTCCCCACAGTGAACGAACAAGCATTTAATCACTATGTGTAAGTCTATGTGTGGGCCCAGAAGAGAAAAGAAGTGCAAGATATCATTTCTTCCTTCAATGAATCTTCAATGAAGTTGGGAAAATGCTTCACATACTTACTAAAAACTTGATTCTAGAAGCGTATGCAATGGCCCAACTGAGGGGTAGGGACCAAGTCCGGACTGTATATAATAAAGAGGTGCTGCTGGGGTTGTGGCATCACACAGAAGGTGTTTGAGAGCACAGGTTCTGGGGTCATGCACACCTGGGCTTCATTCCTGTCTCTGCCGTTTGGAACCCATGAGGACAGATTTTAACCTCTCTGAGCCTTAGTTTCCTCTTCATGGGGATAATTATACCTGCCTAACGGAATGCTGCAGGGATTCAACGGGATGATGTACATAAAACCTCAGCATAATGTCTAGCACACACTGAGGTGGCAGGGGCAGAGAAGGCTTCCTGGCTGCGGTGGGGCCTGTGGTGGGTCGTGAACGTTAGGGAGGGTATGCAGGTGTGGAGAGCATGTGGGAACAGCATTCCCGGTGAGAGAAATATTGGGAGATAGGATCTCGTGCTGCCAGCTGGGGCTGTTAGAAGCTATGGCTCATTTCTGCCTTGTGCTAATGGTCTCCTTCTGCAGCCCCAAAACCAGAAAGAGGCTGGTATGGTGGGAGGAGCTGAGCACACGGCAATGAACCTAGGAACTGTGACGTTCTGCTTGTGACCTGTTTAAAAAGTCATCCCAGGCTGGGCACAGTGACTCACACCTGTAATCCCAGCAGTTTGAGAGGCCAAAGTGGGAGGATTGCTTCAGGCCAGAAGTCCAAGACCAGCCTGGGCAACAGAATGAGACTCCATCTCTACGAAAGAGAAAATTAGCCGGGCATGATGGTGCACGCCTCAAGTCCCAGCTACTCGGAAGGCTGAGGCAGGAGGATCGCTTGAGCCCAGGAATTTGAGGTTGCTGTGAGCTAGGCTGACGCCACAGCACTCTAGCCCAGGCAACAGAGTGAGACTCTGTCTCAAAAAAAAAAAAAAAAAAAAAAGTTTAAAAAAATGTGCCTATTTGTGTGCTATATGGAAATAACTGGTATTTCTTGGTTTTGCCTTACTTAATCCACTTAAAACAGATTAATTCAAAATGTGTATTTTATTATTAGTTTCAGAGTCAATTTTTTGTGGTTACCATCAATTCCGATGTTGGCATTTAGATTTTATTTAGAATGCAAAAGAAATTGAGCTAGTTTTTGAATAGACCATATGGAATGTATTTATTTGAAATGTGTGGTTTAAAAATCTACCAGTTCCTTCACATACATTATTTATAAACCTAGTATGATACATTTTATTATAAAGCAGCTATATAAACCATTTTGTACAAGGAGAAATACCCATTTGTGTGACATTCCATGTTAAATGACTGTCACATTCAGCTTTACCGCATGTGGTGTAGTATACTCAACTGTATGTTTTTGAGAGCGTTCTTTCTTCAATTAGGTTTTAACTTAATACATAAAAAATGAAGGAAAGAAGGGGTGGGTGAAATGCTGCTGAAAAGTCAAGTAAAATAAGGACTGAAAAAGATATCCATCTGATTTAGTGTCCTGGAGATAACAGGTGGCCTTAGAAAGACAGGGGCAGCAGCCTCGCCAAGATGTCTGTAACTGTCCGGGCTTCTATCTGTTCCAGCTCATCCACGGATGAAAGGGGAAGGATTCATAATTGCATTTTCCATCAGCAGCATGAGACGCAGGTGAAGATGGTTGAAGGTGGCCAACAGGAAGACTCACTGATCCTGTTCTTGGCTGACAGGACCCGCGGCTGCAAGTGCAGCGAGGCGCAGGGGCGCCCCCTGCTGGCCGGGGCTGCGCTGCATCCCACAGCCGCTCTGCTGCAGCGGTTGTGCTTCTGTTCTTCCTCTGTGCGTTGGGAGGTTTCTGTCGTCAGGAGTATTAAGGAGTATTAAGTGGTTGCTTATTTTTGTTATATATGTATGACTCTAAATATAATTTGCAACTGTTAACTAAAGAGTCTCATCAGAGTACAGAACTGGTTCACATTATGGTCCCTTTTAAAAATTGAAGTCTGTTATTTTGACAAATGTGCCAATAGCTGTTGGTTCTAATCTTCATTTCATTGATTTCCATTCACAAGTGGAATCTATTTTCTACATAGCTTCCAGAGCAAATTTATAAGAGTGGAAACGTGTGAGATCGCTTTCATCCACTGCTCAAAATCTCCAATGTCTTCCCATCACTCCTATTAGTAGAAATCATCCCAACTGCTTACAGTTTTGGCTTCTCCTAGTCCAACCTCAGGTCCCAGCCTGCTTGCTCTTTCACTGGAACTTTTGCTGTTCCTGAACGTGTTGAGCTTGTTTCCATCTCACGACCTTTGCAATTGCTATTCCCTCTACCTAAAACACGTTTCTCCTACATCTTTGCAAGGCTTGCTGTCCTCAAAGTTGCTCTCTGGCCCTGCTTTATTTTCTGTCATAGCACACAGTCCCTGCAATTTTATATTGGTTATTCACTTGTTTATTGTCTAACTCCCTGAATAGCATATAAACTCCCCAAGCGTAGGAATTTTGTTGGTTTGTTTCCAGCTGTATCCTTACTGCCCAGAACAGTGCCTGGCACAAAGCAGGAACTAAATGAACATGTGGCAAATAATAAATAAATGGTTAGATACTGGCTGTGTGGCATGTCAAAAATCCTACTTTTCATGCCAAAGGGTGGTGTTTTGTTTTTTTTATTTATTTATGTATTTTTTTTGAGACAGAGTCTAGCTCTTTTTGCCCTGGCTAGAGTGCCGTGGCTTAGCCTAGCTCACAGCAACCTCAAACTCCTGGGCTTAAGTGATCCTACTGCCTCGGCCTCCCGAGTAGCTGGGACTACAGGCATGCGCCACCATGCCTGGCTAATTTTTTTCTATATATATTTTTAGATGTCCATATAATTTCTTTCTATTTTTAGTAGAGGCAGGGTCTCGCTCTTGCTCAGGCTGGTTGAACTCCTGAGCTCAAACAATCCGCCCGCCTCAGCCTCCCAGAGTGCTAGGATTACAGGCGTGAGCCACCATGCCTGGCCTTATTTTTAATTAAAATTTTAAAAATTATTTCTAAGAACAAGCCAAAAGTAGTCAAGAATATAACAAGATCCACTCCCATTGTGATTTTGGAGTTACATAAGTAGGCTAGATCACACCAGGGACAAAATAAATAATTTCAGGGCACTGGATGGTCATTGGTGATAGCCTTACAAACTTTTAGCATTCTCTCAATTGAATATTTCATTGACTGTATACAAAAGAGAAATAGCCAAATACCTCTGAAAATTGCTTATGGAAAATAACCACTACAAATTTGTTCAGACTCTCCCGCAGGTGGTTCAAATTGGATCATTTGTGGGCATGCAGCCCCGTCTCTCCTCCAGGTGGGAATCATCACAACCACCTCGCCCAGTGTGTGTTGGTGCAAAGAAGCATATAGTCTGTGTGTCAGCAGCCTCCGAGTAGAGGTTTTTCCAAGTTCGTGGTGATCATCAGGAAAATAATTTCAGGATGCACCACATAAGCCAAGCAAGCAACAGCTTTTTTTTTTTAAAAAATTAAAAGTGAAAGTACACATGAACACACGTGACAGAGAGATAGAGATAGAACTCGAAAGTGTGCGGGGTAGGCTTGAAAAGAGCAGCCGCACGAGGAGGAAGTGGTTTTTGGCCTTTTGAAGTCTTACTAATTGAAGGGAGGAATATTCAAGGCTAAGGGTTGGCTTCTATTTTTTTTTTTGAGACAGAGTCTCGCTCTGTTGCCCGGGCTAGAGTGCCATGGCGTCAGCCTAGCTCACAGCAACCTCAAACTCCTGGGCTCAAGCAATCCTTCTGCCTCAGCCTCCCGAGCAGCTGGGACTACAGGCATGCGCCACAATGCCCGGCTAATTTTTTTATATATATATAATTTTAGCTGTCCAGATCATTTCTCTCTATTTTTAGTAGAGATGGGGGTCTTGCTCTTGCTCAGGCTGGTCTCAAACTCCTCACCTCCAGCAATCCTCCTGCCTCGGCCTCCCAGAGTGCTATAGGATTACAGGCGTGAGTCACAGCGCCCGGCCAAGGGTTGGCTTTTACTAAGAACATGGGTAGTAATTCCTAGAATTGGGTTATCTCTCATTTTTATACTATATGGGGTTGTCTTGGAATTGCCATTGTGATTTCAAGGGTGGAAAAATTTTAAAACCACAATGTAAATGATATTATAATTAGCCAAAGTTCATGTAAAGGGGCAGAGATAGTTGACACGCCAGCTGAAGCCAGTTCTTGCCTGCAGTTAGGAGCCCCTCTAGTTATCTTCTGCTTGAGGGTGTTTACTTTAACAGCTGCACCGAATCTTCAAGCCCCTGCATCGGGTCTCAGCCCTGTCTCCTAGTCGCCTACTCTAACATGTGCATGAACATAACACACAAGAGGCAC
>CM052443.1:111898728-111943875 GCA_028533085.1 Varecia variegata
GTCTTTTTATACAGATAATGCGCTTTGCACAGAGGACCAACATTTCCAAAGCTATAGGAGGCAGCTACTGTTACTACCACCACCACAATGGATAGATGGACTGTTATTTACATATACATATGGATTTTATTTACCTATGTATTCTTATTTACATATACATATGCACTTTATTTACAGATGAATTCCTATCTTCTTGGTTGTTACTTAGTGATATGATTCTTTCCTGACTGAATATTTTGTGACATTTCTCCATTTTTCTTTTGTTATCTATTAATATGGTTCTTCTTAGTTGGAAGATAACATTTGATTTAAAAAGTTGATAGCCTACTCTAGGCAAAGAATATGGGCTTAGGCATTTATGATGAATCCTACAATTGTGTCCTAAGCAGTCTTCAGGAATTCTGAGATATAGGAATGTTGATCCTTCTAGGAAAACACAATAAAGTTATCTATTTACAATTTTTTTTTTTTTTAGAGACAGGGTCTTGTTCTGTTGTCCAGACTGGAGTGCAGTGGCACAATCATAGCTCACTGAAGCCTTGAACTCCTTGGGCTCAAGTGATTCTCCTGCCTCAGCCCCCCAAATAGCTGGAACTACAAGTACATGCTGCCATGCCTGGATAATTTTTTTTAAAAAAATTTTTGTAGAGATGGGAGTCTCACTGTGTTGCCCAGGCTAGTCTTGAACTCTGGCCTCAAATGATCCTCCCACCTCAGCCTCCCAAAGTGTTAGAATTACAGGCATGAGCCACTGTGCCAGCCTTTACAATGTTTTAAAGAAGAGCTATCATCTGTTTAGTTACAAAAGAAGTATCTTGTCTTTGTGTATAAATAAAATAAAAAATCTCTGGTCCCTAAATTCAAAACCCAGTCTCAGATGAGCACCTATAAATCCTATAATTCCATATATTCTGACATTTGAGGAAATAGTCACTGTAGTCTGTAGAAATTATAAAACAGTACTCACCCAATGATACAAGACTATAACAGTTTTTTCAAGATCACATCCCTGTGCAATGTCTCTGATAATGGTCTAGTTGTTTTCACTCTTACAAGGTGGTCCACTGGCACATCTTCCAATGCTGCTGGTTCCTAAAATAACAAACAAATACCTACTCATTAAGGGATTAGTCATGGAGGCATTCATGGAAGAAAGAGTAAAGCTAACATTTGAAAATGAAAAAGTGGAGGGCTATTAAGTTTTTCAAAAAGGGCTCAGGGTTCTAAATTCAAGAGTGGCCCAAAGTTCATTATTTGGTGTCTACTACTTTCCTGTTGAGAGCATACACAAACAATATTGAGGTTTCCCTATAAAGACACTGAAAATAAAAAATATATGTATGTGTATGTGTATATATATACACACATACAAAATATTGGTAAAATATAAAGTCAATTCAAGAAATAACAGAAGATGCAGAGATATCATAGGTAGGTAAGGCAGAAAGGTACTTGGTTATAATCCTATTAGTGGCAACAATAAAGGAAAAATAGATTTATCCAGTAAAGTGATTATAATAGAGCATATAAAAGTGCAGAGCTAAAGATGCAAACATTAGTAGTTCCTTCCTATTTCATATACAATCTGAAAGGAGAAAGGAGACTGACACCAAGTACTAGTTAGACTTGTTTATCCCAGTAAGCAGGCAGAGCTCTATCTTGGAGCTAGAACCCATACGATAGTGACATCTAAGAGCATTGTACATTTGCATAATACCACTAATCCCCTTAGCTAAACTAAGATTATAATTTGTTTCCTATATATTTTTTCTTGCTAGAGGACTTAAAGATCTGAATTGGAGGTTTGGGGTGAATGAAGTGTGAGATAGTGGGTTTAAAGAGTTGGAGAATGAAGTAAATAGGGTAACCATCTTTCACCTGGATTATTGCCTTAGCTTCCTAACCAGTGTCCCTATGTCTTCCCTTGGTCTCCTACCATCTCTTCTCAACAGAGTATCCAAAATGGTTCCTTTAAAATATGTCATGTCACTTCTATGTTCAAGATCTTCCTATGAAAATTGGTAAATTACATGTAAATTATATCTCAATAAATCTGATTAAACAATAATAACCACCACCACACCACCCTTCTATGTCTTCCCTTCTCACTCAGCATAAAAGCCAAACTCCTGGCTGTGGCGTATACGACCCTGTGTGGTATGCACCCCTCTTACCCCTCTCATCTCAACTCCTAATGTGCTGCTCTCATTCACTCTTCTCTTCACAGTGGCCTCCTTGATGCTCCCACACAGGCTAAGCACATTTGTGCCCTGGGGTCTTTGCATGTGCTGTTGCCTTTGCTGGGGAACTGAATCTCTCCTCTCATCTCCAGATATCTACAAGGCTCATTCCCCCATTTTCGGTGTCTCTACTCAATGTCATCTACCAGTGAAGCCTTCTCTGGCCCCCTGTATAAAATACCAGCTGTCCCAGGCCTTCCCTAACACTATTACTCTGGTATAGTTTCCTCCATTAATCACTACCTGACACACTAAAAACAAATGGTCCCCAATTTATAATGGTTCCACTTATGATTTTTTTAACATTACAGTGGTATGAAAGCAATACACATTCAGTAGAGTACTCAAAAAATTACATGAGATAGTCAACACTTTATTATAAAACAGGCTTTGTGTTAGATGATTTTGCCCAACTGTAGGCTAATTGTGAGTGTTCTGAGCATGTTTAATGTAGGCTGGGCTAAGCTATGATGTTTGGCAGGTTAGGTGTATCAAATGCATTTTGGATTTATGACATTTTCAATGATGGGTTTATCAGGACGTAACCCCATGGTGAGTCGAGGAGCATTTGTATTTACTTGTTTTCTGCCTGTGTGCCCCTCCCAGACTGTCAGCTCTGTGTAGGCGGGAACTCTGTGTACCACCTGGCAAAAAGCAGACCTTCAATGAGTATTTATTCAATGAGGGAAAGAAAGAAAATCTTTTCTCTCTCTGGACACAGAAGTGATACTTCAGGAAAGAAAAATACATCAGAACTGCATTACAGACCCACTTGTACATTTATTTGTAAAAATTTGCCAAATAAAAAGGCTCAGGAAAGTATGCCATCTGAAGTGTGAGATGGGAGAATCTGCTGCTTCCTCAGTCTCAGTTCTCACATCCCTCTCATAAGTGAGCATCTTGCCACACTGAGTTGTTTTAACTTTTACAGAACATATTTGGGTACATTAATACATATATATTATTGCATAGTTGTACACGAATAACATGTGAATAGAAATTATAATTAATACAATGTATTATTAACAATGTACTGTATTCCTGAAAATTGCTATGAGAGTAGAGTTTGTGTTCTCACCACAAAAAAATGAAAAGTATGTGAGGTAATGAATGTTGATTAGCTTGATTTAAACATTCAACAATGTATACATATTTCAAAACAACATGTTGTACATAAGGATATCTAATTTTTATTTGTCAATTATAAAGAAAAATTACAAATTATGAGCAATTTAAGAGATTCTCAAGGGATACTTAATTGGATGTGATTTTTCAAACTGCAGGTGATAACTTTAGAAATTAAACCTATTAATAGCTTAAGGTACAAATGACTTGAAAAGGTTTGCTAACCAAAGACCATGTAATCAGGGGCCATTGGTCAGGTCTTCCTTCTTAACGCCATCTTATCTGAGCAAGTAGAACTGAGAAGGCAGAGTTGATAAAGGAAAGAGAAATCAGGGCTGTCTTTATGGAAACCCCGTCTGACTACCTGGCTGTAACCCACACCCTCCCTAAACATAAGGTCAGAATGAGTCGAGGAACAGATTCCATCCCTGGAGAATACTAAGGGAAAGGCCACTGGCTTTCTTGTCTCTGGTCACTGGTCCAATATGACAATCCAGACATGGGACTAACATTAACCTACCATGATGGGTGACACTGAGGACACCAGCCTTCTCCTTGTTTATTAATAAGTAGCACTCGTAAAGCATTTAAAGTTTTACAAAGCGTATTCACAAATGTCATCTCAGTTAATTGCTCTTCATTGCCCACAGAAAATAGGGAATCAATTCCACAGTTCCTTACAGAGGAGGCTTTAAAAACTTACCAACAAAACCAAACAAAAAACTACCTCTAGAGAGGAGGTGTGTGTTTGAGAGGAAAGAGCAGAGAACTGGATGTCAAGAAATCTAAACTGGAATGCCACTAAATACCTAGATCATAGTTTTCTCGCAATTCCCAGGTCTACCACCAAGGTCTGGAGTGGCTGCCACTCCCCCATTTGAGTATCTGCCTGACTCCCTCAATACAGTCAAGGAAAGGCCCCGAGGAGCTCTTTTCTCGTGGCCTTTCAACCCAAAGAGACAGCCCAACCCCCTGAGCACTAAGGCTGGGGTGCTCAGACAAGGCTCGGCTCCCCCTAACCCAGAAGCCAGATGCGGGCCCAGGTCACCACCACCCGTTCTACCCCTAAGCGCACCAAACACCCAGCCTGGCCTCCCCATCCCGGTCTTTCTCCCGTCCCCGCCCCCAAGCCCGGCCAATGCACTCTCAGGCCCCTCCCGCCCCAACCCCACCCCCGGCACGGCTGTGAGTGACGCGGAGCTCCCTCCCCAACTCCCACCCTGGTGCAAGGGTCGGGGAAAGAGCAAGCTCACCAGCTCGGCAGAAAACTAAAAGAGCACTGTCGCGCGGTCCACACCCCCGACTCCAGCAAGTGCGCCTGCGCACGCGGCCGCCGCGAACTACATTTCCCAGCATCTGCTGCAAAGGCCACCTCGAGCCGCGGCCCCTGCGGGCTGCTTGGGTGTCTCGCAGGTCTCTGCAAGTTACAAACGTGCATGGCTTTCCGCGGTTGTTTAAATGAAAAGAAATAAGGAGGGGAAAAGCGCTTCTTATTTTACCATAAGCAGCTGCTAATCCAAAGAGATGCCAAGTTTTCATTTACAAACTTTTACCCCCGACAGAAGAGTAATACCTATAAATTACATTAATAGATGATTTGTAAATATCCCGTTATTTAACAGATAAGCAAAAAAGAACGAAACAACTCTGAATTTCGTTACAGAGATAATTACTAGTAACGCAGCGATTGATACTTTTTAGCATTCTAAAAATAATTTGACGTATCGCCAGATTCTTTGTTATGGGGGCGGGGAGAGAGAGAGTGTTGGGGGGGGTGTAGAAAGAGAGAGAAAATGAGAGAGAGAGATTTATTCTAACCTAGAATGAGGTTATAATTTGGTGGTAAATTTTTTTCTAGCTTTCTTCTTTCTCTGAGGAATTTAGGTTATGTTCACTTTAATGCTACCGAAAATAGTGCTCTGATGAATATACTTGTAGATTAATCTGTTCCCTCCTCCACATCTATTCTTGACAATAAAGTCCAAGAAATGAATTTAATTAAAAGGGAATGTGCATATATAATTTTTTCTAAATGAAAGAACATATAGATTGTAGAGAATAAAGAATGGAGATAAGGAAAACCAGCAAAATTAAAATCAAAGTTCACTCCAGGATACTCATTATTAAATATTTACATATATAGGCTATTTTATGCATATATTTACAAATTATATATAGTTACATATGCTATATGTATTAATAACTATATATACTTTTTAAAGATCACTTTGTTGAGCTATGACTGACATACAAAAAGCTGTACATATTTAATGTTACAACTCGATGTGTTTGGAGATAAGAATATACCTGTGAAACCATCAAACCATCATCACTATCAATCTCATAAATTTATCTATCACTTCCAAAGGTTTCCATCCCCTTTGTTTCCCTTGCCTTTTATAGTTAGAGCACTTTTTTTTATTCTTTATTTTCTTAGACTTTCTGGAACAATGAGCACAATGAGCACTACCTTCTTTGCAAATTTTTAAGTATATGTTACGGTATTGTTAATCATAGGTCCTATATAACACAGCAGATGTTCTAATCTTATTTAGTTTACATAACTGAAACTTTGTTCCCTTTAACCAACACTTCCCCATTTTTCCCTCATCTAGTCCCTGTCAGCTTCAAGCGATCTTCCTGCCTTGGCCTCCCAGAGTGCTAGAATTACAGGTGTGAGCCTCTATGCCCAGCCTAGGATTTTCTTTTCTGTAAAAAATGCCATTTGGATTTTGATACTGATTGCATTGAATCCATAGGTCACGTTTGGAAGTATGGGCATTGCTATGCTTTGAATGTTTGTCCCCTTCCAAGCTCATATTGAAATTTAATTGCCATTGTGACAGTATTGGGTGGTAGAACTTTTAAGAGGCAGAGCCCTCATGAATGGATTAATGTGTTATCAAGGGAGGGAGTTTGCCCCTTCTTGCACTTGTGTGCATGCTCTCTCTCTCTCACTCTCGCTCGCTCTCTCTGCTCTTCAGTCATATGTTCCTTCCACCATATAATGATGCAGCAAGAAGACCCTAGGCAAGTGCTGGCACTTTGATACTGGACTTCCTTGTTTCCAGAACTCTGAGACAATAATTTATGTTCATTATAAATTACCAAGTTTGTGGTATTCTGTTAGAATAGCACAAAGTGGACTAAGACAGACATTTTAACAACATTATTCCAATCCATGAACACAGGATGTCTTTCCATTTATGTGTCATTTAAATTTCTTTCATCAAAGTTTTGTCATTTTGAGTGTATAAGTCTTTAACTTCCTTGTTAAGTTTATTCCTAAGTATTTTATTCTTTTTGGTCCTATTGCAAACAGAATTTTTTACTAATTTCATTTTTGGATAGGTTGTTAGTGTGTAGAAACACAACTTATTTTTATATGTTGATTTTGTATCCTGTGACTTTACTGAATTTGCTTATTAATTCTAAGAATTTTTTGTAGAGTCTTTAGGGTTTTTCTACATACAGGCATACCTCAAGTAGTATAGAAAATGCTAGCCAGAGTACTCAAGAAAAGTGAGGTGCATATAAATATATAAAAAATGATAACATCAGCAAGGAGGGTTTATCTCAGGAATGGAATAATGGATTAAAATTTAAACATCAGGAAATAAAACTGATTTTATAAACAGAAGAAAAAGACCATATGCTCATCAGATGCAGAGAAAGCACTTGACAGAATTCAGTACCCATACATCACACACACACACACACACACACACACAAATTCCCAGAAACTAGAAATTGAAGGGAATTTTGCAAATTAATATGGATCATCAACAAAAGACTTACAGCTAACATTATTTTTTATGGTGAAAATGGAATCCTCTATTCCTAAGTTTGAGGAAAAAGCAATGAGGTCCACTCTTCTCAATTTTTTTCAACTTTGAATTAGAGGTACTAGCCAGTATGATAAGACAAGAATAAGAAACGTTTTAAAAAGGCATATAAATTAGAATGTAGGAAATAAAACTAGTTTTTATTTGCACATAAAAAATCTGCACATACAAAATCCCAAAGAATCTACAAAAACCTACTAAGTTTCAGTAAGCAAATTTAGCTAGGTTACAGAATAAAATGAATACAGTAAATAATTGTGACATACTAAAAATGAAAAAAATTAATTGAAAATAAAATGCTATTTATAATAATATCCTAAACATATGTAATACAAAGAAAATCTAACCAACTATGTCTATTGCCGATATACTGAACAGCATAAAATGCTGCTGAGAGAAATTAAAGATCTAAATAAATAAAGAGATATATCATGTTTGGGGAAAGAAAAATTAAAAATCCTAAGATGTCATTTATCTCAAAATTGACTTATAGGTTCAATAAAATCCTAATCAAAATCTCTCTAGGCTTTCTTTGTAGAAATTGACAAGCTGATTCTAAAGTTGATGTCGAAAGGCAAACAACATAGAATAGGCATAACAATTTTGAATAAAGAATAAAATTTATTTCAAGCCTTAATAAAAACTATATTATAAAGACAATGTGACATTGACTTAAGCTTAAATGTAAATATCAGGGGGAAAAAGAAGATCCATAGCATATATGTATGTAAATATATATAATGATTTCTGACAGAGGTGTAAATGTAATTCATTGGAAAAGGATAATCTTTTTGACATATGTTGCCGATCAACTGTATATCCATATGCAAAAAATATATACCTCCACCTAAATTCAAAAATATATGAAAATTATTTGAACATGGCTGTTAGACATAAATGTAAGAGGTAAAACTACAAAATTACTAAAAGAAAACATAGGAAAAGATCTTATGACTTTAATTCAGGCAAAGATTTCTTAAAGAGGACACAGAAAGCTCAAACTATAAAAGGAAAAACTGATAAATTGGACTTATCAAAATTAAAAATCTTTTCTCCTCTAAAGAGACTTAGAAAATAAAAAGACAAACCACAGACTATAAGAAAACATTTGCAAAACACATATCTGATAGAGAACTTGTATCCAGAATACAGAAGGAACTACTATAAGTTCATAATGAAAAAAATTAACACCTTTTTTTTTTTAATGAGCACTCACCAAAATAAGCAAATCTACTATTAAGGATAAAGATGCTCAGTATTGTTGGATATTAGGTAAATCCTTCACTTCTTTACATATGGTTTCATCGTTTATTATGTATAATACCTGATTTGAAGTCTTTGTGTATTTTCTGACACACGTGCCCTCTCACAGACACTTACTATAGCCTGCTTTTCCCTGTGTATCAGAAACACTTTCCTGTTTCTTTTCATGTCTTATAATTTTTGTCAGAAAGTGAATATTTTAGATAATATATTATAGGAACTCTAGATATGGATTCCTTCCAGGGTTTGTTGTTCTTGGCATTTCCTTGTTTACTTGTTTAGTGATTTGGCTAGACTATTTTTGTCAATAGTTCCCCCACAGTGTGAAGTCTCTGGTGTCACTTATCAGAGAGGTCACGCTTGGGTATGAGTACAGTCACTCTGGGATGACAATGGTTTTAGCAGAGCTCTCATCTGCATTTCATTCTAATCTCTCTGTTAAGCCATCTGCCTCTGTTTGTATCACACCCATCTGTTAGGCTCCACTAGTTGCCAGCTGACTGCTCTATTGTTTTCAATAATTCCCTGGAGCAAAAATTGCACCACAGTCTTTTCAGGGGTAGTTTCTGAGGCCTATCTCTGAGGTTTGTTCAAACTCCAGGAGGGCTCTTCTTGGCTGTCTCTTTCTCTGGTTCTCTCTGGTAAATGGCCTATAGTTAAGCTTGTTACCTTCATGGAGCTACCAGATTCCTTTTAATTACCTACCACCAAAATCTCTGCTGTGTTTGAGAGCACCCTTAGGCTTGAACTTCCCTAATGCTCTGTTCTAAATGAAGTCAATTTCCTTCAGGTAAGCTTGGGAGCTCCCTCTTCTTATGGCCTGCCTCTCCCTCTACACAGAATCTCTAAGCCTATGCTTTAGAGTTGTGGGTGAGAGAGAACTCACTACAGAGCCATTGCTTTAGAGTTGTGGGTGGCCCACTTCTCTTGGAATAACACTCTTGCTTTATGAGGAGACGCTGGATATGGGTGGTAGCTTTTGTTCTTCTCAGCTTGCCTCTCCTGCTATTACTGGCTGTTGAACTCCTTGCTTCTTGTCTTCTTGTGATTGAAGAATGAAATCAAGAGTTCTGAAGCAGCAGTTTATTAAAGTGAAAGTTCACTCTTAAAGAGGTTAAGAGCAGGCACGCATCTGAGCAGACTGTGGCCCCAGGATTTCTTTGGGTTTCTAATCAGCAAGCAAGAGTGTACCTCAAAAGGGGCAGGAGTGGGCATACATCCTAGTGGACAGTGGCACTGGGGGTCTCTCTGTCATCCCGTTTCCTCTTGCTTAGAGTCTCTTCCTTTGCTGTCCCTTTTTTTGACACATGGGATGTTGTTTCCTTCCTGTCGCCATGCAAGGAGAGTTTTCCACCTTATATGGTTAGGCCCAGATGTGTTGTGGCGTCCAAAGTCCAGGGGAGGGGGGTGGAACTGTAATATATAATGTGTCCTGTGTTGTTTGTTATATTTCTTTTGATAGTTATGGTTACCCTTTATCTTGTTATTGTTACAGTAGGTTCTCTTACTCAGCATCCCATTTGTTTACATTGCTTGCTTTTGTATTTTTCTCTGTTCATGTCTTACTTTTCTTATGCTAACATTCTGTGACACTTATGGCTACCCTTATCTTGCAGCGTTTTCTTACTCAGTATCCCGTTTGTTTACATGACCCATTCTGTACTTTCTCTGTTCCTGTCTTGCTAACACTGCCACAGAACCTCTGCTGGATGAGTAAGCTGAATCAAATGTGATTGGGGCCCCAGCATTCAGTGCCTGTCACACCTGGGACAAAACCTCTGCCTTGTGAGTCGGGGTTAGGTGGAAGAATGGAGCACCTGACCTCTCAGCTGTACTTACCTGGAATTTAGCTCCCACAACATGGACCTGGGTGTGAGATGAAAAATTTTGGTGGCCTGCCCCTCATGGGGGGAAATACAGTACTTCTTGACTGGGAATGGGAGGAGCTCTATCTTCTTAGTCACACTTTCCCAGTGTGGAGCTTCCATGATGCTCAGGTAGGAAAACAGGAGGGAGGACATGCACTGTGGTTTACATGCTGCAGACCCCCAATGTTCTTAGTGAGATTTAGATGTTCTTGAATAAATGTTTCTCCATTTGCTGTGTGCCATTAGGACAATTGCCAGAGACTTAACGTGGTTATAATTTTCACCAGTTGTGGTTGTTTTACAGGAAAGGAGGAACACAGATCTCATACCACCATTTTGGAAGTAGATTTGTGGCTTTTTTTTTTAAGAGTCTCTGTCTTTGCTGACAAAATTCCAGATCTCATGATGATCTTCATGATGATTGCTCAAGGCATTTTGGGGCAGCTCTGAGAGCTTGCAGCTATGTTAGGTCAGAGAGAATAGAGAACTCAGGGGAGGAGGAAGAAAAAAATGACTGATTAAAGCAATGAGAGCAAGAATGTCACTGAAGACTTAAAAATGAAACCATTCTTATATAGTCAACATTTTGGTCTTGGGATTTCTTTTTATGAAAGACGGATCCCCTGTCCACTTCAATCCTATTAAGTGGTACTAATTTATTCTGATTTAAAATCTATTCATTTCCTTTACATTATAAACTAGTATTTTCAAACCATTATAACGATATTAAAAAGGTGCTTTGTATAGCTACACTTGAACTAAAAGGCTTCCTTCAGTTGAACATTCAGTTCATAACAACTGAATTGAATAATTACGAATAATTCAGTTCATAATTCAGTAGAATTATTTCCAGCCATATCCTACAGATCTCCTGTTCTTCCTTTCTCCCACAAGAAATTGCAACTTATCTGCAAAACCAGGAACTATGATTGCTTTACTGTGTGAATCGCCCCCCTTTCCTGCTAATTTACAGGAATTTCCTACAAACTACTGCTTGACTTTCTTACCCTAGATAAAAGATTAATAAAAGTTATTATGCATGTATGTTTTAATTTAGAATGTGCTATTTTAAGCAAATATTATTTTCAGTAAAGTTTTAAATAGCATGATCTGGCCACAAAATGTTTTCATTTCTTTCTTTGTTAAACTTTGTCTCCTTAAGTAAGATAAAGCAATTAATCCAATGATGATTACATATCTATTTCTCTGTATCATAGTGGTATATAAGACAACAAAATGCAATTCTACATAGTAAATCCTCCAAGGCTTGAACTTCTAGTGCTAAAAAAAGCAGAGAGCCATTAAGGGTGTGTGTGTATGTGAACAAACACACACATAAAGTGACTGGTCATGAAGTTGGTAAACTCTTTTTTTAGATGCTGGCAAGGCCAAATTCTATTCTAATATCCTTTAAACAAAATCCTTAGTAATGCCCAAAATATTCAGGCAAGTCTTGCTTGTTTCTCTTTTGCCTTCAAATCATATAATATGCCCTGGAACCAGAATGCAAGTATAGGAGAATTGTTGGTACTACTTCACTGTTCCCTACAGGTAATGAATAAGCCTCTTTGTTTCTTTCTAAGTTTCAAGATTTGAGTACTCAGTTTACTTAGTAAAAATTTTTAAAATGGAATAGGCTATTTATAATGCCTCTGGCCAGCTCAGAGACTATTCTTCAAAATCCATACTCTCTTGACTCACCTCTACCTTGGTATCAATGGGGTTATGATATTCCATTTTCTCCACTTTGCCAGAAAAAAAAAAATCCAGTTTGACTCCCTCTCATCCTACCTCATACATACCTGCATAATTCCATTTCAATTTGTTACACCCTAATAACGTTTTAAGTAGGATAGGATTCAAATGTGAAGATGGTAAGAATTTGAACTAGAATTTGAAACAGATGTAACACCTAAGCATCTGAGTGACTATCAGCATATGTTATGAATAAACATTAGCATCTCAATGGCAGGCACAATGAACTGTTTAATCATTTAATTTGCAAACATTTTTTACCATATTTTTAACATTATCAAGATAGTTCCATCTGTTACAACTTTTAACTCTGTCTGAAAGTTTTGAAATATCTAAGAGTTTACGTGTAGTGTAATGTTTCAGAGTCCCTGGATATGAGTTGTGGTTTCTTGTGTGACTTTAGCAAGTTTTTTCTTTGTGACTCAAATTCCAATTGTTTAAAATGAGGATAGTAACTGACTCATAGGGCACAATACATGTCTGTTAGTGCTATGGTTTGACTGTCCCCTCCAAAACTCATGATGAAATTAAATGTAAATATAATGGTATTGGGAGGTGTGGTTAGGTCATGATGGCTCTGCCCTCATGCACAGATTAATGTAGTTACCATAGAAGTGGGTTAGTTATCTTGAGGTTAAACTCTTATTAAATTCTTATTAAAAAGATAAGTTTGGTCCCCATTTTCAACTGTCTCACATGTTCTTGCCCTCTCTTTTGTCATACGATACCTTCTCCCAAGTTATGATGTAGTAAAAAGGTCCTCAACAGATGCAGCCCCTTGATCTTGGACTTCCCAACTTCCAGAACTGTGAGCCAAATAAACTTTTCTTTATAAATTATGCAGTCTGAGGTATTCTATTATAGCAACAGAAAACAGACTATTAACAATAGTAATATTACTGAAGTAGAAAGAAGATAGTATTTAAAGAAAAAAATCATGTAAGACTCAGATGTCAAATGTTTTAGGAGGTAAATAACATACAGGAATTTCCTGCATATTTGATGCTCATGGCAATACTAACTACCTGTAAGAGACTATTAAGTAGAAGGCAAAAAATTGAAAATAAAGATATTGAATTTTCTAAGGATCTGAGACCTGAAATGACTACAGAAGAGGCATGGACTGTCTTCTCGACAAAGTCACTCACAGAATTAATAGGAACGGTACTGATGACAGTGCTTTATGTGTGTAGAGATTTTCATAGTATTCACAGATGTTATCCCTTGTAACATCTTTTTCATTTCTGACTGAGCTTATGTGGGTCCTTTCTCTTCTATTCCTGGTTAATCTAGCAAGAGGTCTATTCATTTTGTTTATCTTTTCAAAGAACCAACTTTGTGTTTTGCTGACCTTTTGTAAAATATTGTTTTTTTTTATTTTACATTTCATTTAGTTCTGCTCTGATCTTTGTTATTTGTTTTCTTCTGTTGGCTTTGGGTTTGATTTGCTCTTCCTTTCCTAGTTCCTTGAGATGTGACATTAGGTTGATAATTTATGATCTTTCTGTCTTTTTGATGTGGGCATTTAAGGCTAGGAATTTTCCCCTTAGGAATGCTTTTGCTGACTCCCATAGATTTTGATAGCTTGTGTCCCCTCTGTTGTTCAGTACAAAGAATCTTTTGATTTCCACCTTAATTTCATTATTGACCCAATAATCATTTAGCAGCAGGTTGTTTAATTTCCATGTCTTTGTGTAGAACTGAGTGTTTCTCTTGGAATTGATTTCTAGTCTTATTCCACTATGGTCTGAGAAGATACACGGTATGATTTCAATTTTTTAAAATTTGTTGAGACATGTTTTGTGACCTAAGATATAATTAATCTTGGAAAATGTACTGTGTGCTGTAGACAAGAATGTATATTCATTAGTCTTTGGGCATAATGTTTTGTCAATGTTAGGTCCATTTGTTTTCATGTCCCATTTAAGTCCAGTGTTTTTTATTTTCTGCTATGATGATTTGTCCAGCTCTGACAGTGGGGTGTTTAAGTCCTCAGGAATTACAATGCTACTATCTATTTCCTTGCTTAGCTCTAGTAGAATTTGTTTTATGTATCTGGGAGCTCCTGTGTTAGGCGCATATATATTTAGGATTATTATGTCTTCTTGCTCATGTTGGGTAGTACCTTATTGCTTTGTTTTTCCTCTTGTGCTATTGTTTTATAAGAGTTGTGAACTTTAGCTTTTTGGGGTGATTTTACACTGGTAGTTATCTATTGTGCTGATTCATGTATAATGCAGTTCACAGTATTTCCTGCAGGGCAGGTCTGGTCAAGACAAATTCCCTCACTGTCTGCTTGTCTGAAAAAGACTTAATTTCACCATCAATTGTGAAACTTAGTTTTGCAGGATGCAAAATTCCAGGCTGGCAGTTGTTCTGCTGAAGAAGTTTGAAGATGGGGCCCCACTCTATTTTGGCTTGTCAGGTTTCTACTGAGAAGTCTCCAGTTAGCCTGATGGGTTTTCCTGTGTAGGTTATTTGTTGCTTTCATCTTGCTACTTGTAGAATTTTCTCCTTCATTTTGATTTTGGCCAGGTTTATTATTATGTATCTTGGAGATGCCCTACTTGTCATGAATCTTCCTAGTGTTTTATAACCATCTTGTATCTGGATGTCTGGATCTCTGGTGATACAAAGGAAGTTTTCCTCAATAATTCCTCAAATAGCTCTTCTGTACTTTTAGCTCTTTCTTCTCCCCCCTCAGGGATACCTGTAATTTGTGTGTTAGTTTGCTTCACATAATCCCATGTGTCTCTAAGTGATTTTTCAGCCTTTTTAATTCTCTTCTCTGCCTCTGTAAATGACTGGGTTAGCTCAAGTGCCTTGTCTTCAGGTTCTGAGTTTCGTTCTTTTCCTTGGTTTAGTCTGTTGCTGGAGCTGTCTGCATCTATAAAATGGAGATAAGGCCAGTCTCACAGATTTGCTTTACCTCATAGATCACAAATTTATTATGATTAAATACAAAGTATATGCTAAATTGCTCAATAGAATGCCTGGGGTGGAAACATCCAACAAAAGTAGCTTTAAAGAAACCTAATTCTGATCATCACAAGGATACAAAGAACCCAAGCTATGCATAACAGTACTTGTCTAAATATACTGAATTGAAAACCAAAAGGAATATGAAAAGCAGTTCCTTGTGCAGAACTACTTTTGTCAAGTGTGGAATATGCCAACACTGCCTACTGCCATTTTGCTGCCCTTTTAGCCTTGTATTATCCTGTGTCTTTCTTACCTCTGTATTCTTTACATTAAACTTACATTACATTTTCTTAAAGTCTACAACTGACTAAGAACTATTTATAAATACATTAGCTTCATCGTCTGTACTTTACATACCAAGAAAGAGTGGGGGAGAAGTTATAGGTAATATATATATATATCTGTACTCTCTTGCTAAATAACAAACTGTATTGCTTTTCCACTTTTAATTTATTATTTTAAATTTTGTTTTACAGGGTGGGGAAAATGGTGTCATTTAGTGTGGAAAAGTAGTGTGAATATCCACATTCATCCTCAACCGACAGATAATTTACATTATGAATGCCACTCCTACATCACTTGCAGAAACATCACCCATGTGTTTGTCACTTTGTTGTCCTGAGTAATCAATTTACTTATTTAAAAAATTTGTACTTCATAATGAACAAGTCAATTATATGTAACTGAGATTTTTCTAACATACTTTAAAGAAAGCTTTCAGTATTAAGTCTGAACTAAGATGTCCAGCACAATGTTGGGTTTTTTTTTTTTTTTGAAACATTTTTCAAATTCATTGACTTTGTGTTGTTACTTTTCAGTATAAATTTTATGGTGCTTAATAGTTCTGGAGCTATTGTTAAAGGCATCTCATGTTTATTACACTCATAGAGTTTCCAGCTATGAATTCTATGGTGTCTATTGAAGTTTTGATCACTGACTCGAGGTTTTCTCATTCCATTAAAAGAATTTCCGTTCAACATGAATTCTCTGATGAACTTTGAGAGTAGATTTTTTGCTGAAGGCTTTTCTACAATCATTGCATTCATAGGGTTTTTCTCCAGTATGTGTTCTATGATGTCGAGTGAGGTGTGACTTCTTCCTAAAGGATTTTCCACACTCACTGCATTCATATGGCTTGTTCCCAGTATGTATTCTCTGATGCACAATAAGTTGTGATTTCTGGATAAAAGCTTTTCTGCATTCACTGCATTCATGGGGTTTCTCCCCAGTATGAATTTTCTGATGTTGAATGAAGTGTGAATTCCGAATGAAGGCTTTCCCACATTCACTGCATTGATATCGTTTGTCTCCGGTGTGAATTCTCTGATGTATTATGAGATCTGACTTCTGGATAAAGGCTTTTTTACATTCATTACATTCAAAAGGTTTCTCCCCAGTATGAATTCTGTGATGAACATTTAGTCCTGACTTCTTTTTGAAGGCTTTTCCACACTCATTACATCCATAGGGTTTCTCTCCAGTATGAATTATTTGATGTACAATGAGCTGAGAACGCAAAACGAAGGCTTTCCCACATTCATTGCATTCATTTGGTTTTTTCCCAGTATGAGCTCTTTCATGCACACTAAGTGTTGACTTCTTGACAAAAGCTTTCCCACAGTCACTGCATTCATATGGTTTCTCCCCTGTGTGAATCCTCTGATGAATAATGAGGCTTGCCTTCTGGATGAATGCTTTCCCACACTGACCACATTCATAGGGTTTCTCTCCTGTATGTGTTCTCTGATGTACAGTAAGTTGTGGTTTCTGGATAAAGGCTTTTTCACATTCATTACATTTGTATGGTTTCTCCCCAGTATGAATTCTCTGATGTATAATGAGTCCTGACTTTCCACTGAAGGCTTTCCCACACTGTATACATTTATATGGTTTCTTTCTGGTAAGAATTCTAGATTGTGCAAAGAGGTGTGACTTCTGCACAAGGGTGCTCATATGCTCATTAGCTGCTCTGTTCACAGGAATTACTTTCCCCAATACATTATATTCACGGTCTATCTCGTCAGTCAGTGACTTACGGTTAAATACAACTTGGTTCAAAATCTTGTCTTGGTTTTCCTGATGATTTAGTTCATCTTCAAGTTTCAAGTCTTCAAAAATTGAGTAGTCTATCATATTATAAAGTATCTCTTCAGAAATACTCTTTTGTGGAGTTAATTCTTTACTTTTGGGTCTAACTTCATAGTCTGAAAAAGCCCAAGTATAAATGATGTTAAAATGAATACAGTCACAGCTTCGAAATTTAAGAATATGACCCAAAGATAAAGAACAAAACCTAAAGATAGAAGAAGAAATGAAAATAAAAAGAAGTAGGTAGGGGAGTACTGGGAAAAAAAGAGTTGATGAACTCAGTGTCACAGTCTCACACTCTTCTACCTCACCCCCACTCTACCACATCAGTCTGTAACTAGCAAAGGCAAACCAAAAAATAAGTGCAGGAAAGACAGAGGAATGATGCTAGCAAAGGGGCCTAAGGGTTAGCTGAAGTGAAAAACAGAAAGGTTAAATATAAATTAAATCTAAAAATACTTACAAAGTAACCAGGCAACTTAGAGCACAACTACAGGCAAAGGATTTTAAAGTATATGCATCTTAAAGGGTCAGATAACATAAAGAGGGCTGGGTACAGGATGGAACATACTCTATCTAAAAGAACAAGCGTAGTTCAGAGGGATAAAAAACGTTAAAAAGAAAGAAGGACCCTGTAGTCATTTGGTGGTGGAAATCAGGAAAAGAAGAAAAAGGGGAAATTTTAGAGTCCTGCAAAACAAAAGAGAATCAGAAAACTCAAAACTCCTCCCCTATCACAGAAAGAGGAAAGAAGTAAGGAGCCCTGCTATAGTTCTTGAACTTTGCTATGTTAACAGAAAAGGGCTCCATAAAATTAAAAATTTTGTAAAAACACCGTGATATGATAATAATGAACAGAAGAAATAAACAGCCCATAGAGAACTATTATGAAAAATCAGGAAATGTATAAAAACCAACAGTGAAAATTGTCCCCTACAAAAACCAAAAGATGCTATGCATGTAACTAAAGAAAATTTTTTGTCTATATTCCAAAAATAATTAAATATACTCAAACAAGCATTGGAGGATGTGGCAATTGCCATGAATTAGAACTTCAAAAAATAAAAACAAAAATAAACAAAAAACAGGGGCAAATAAAAAAAATTTTCCTTAAAATACTCAGAACAAAAAATATATAGGGGAAAACAGATGTGACAAGATTTTAAATTGCTGATAATTATTGAGGCTGGGTGATAAGTAAATGGAAATTCTTTATGCAAGCACACTACTTTTGTGTATGCTTCAGAATTTCCATACTATCACATACATGTGTGTGCGTGTGTGTGTGTTTGTGTTTGCCTAATTTTGAAAAAATACATACATACATACATATGGGAAGGATAAAACAGAAAGCAATATAAAAACGGCTATATACAATGATAGATGTTGAAGGAAACAGAGTGAAGTGATAGGAATGAAAGACTCTGGTGAGAATATCTTTCATATAGTTTTATTTTTTGAACCATAGAGATATTTGTTTTCAAAAAATTAAAATTAAGTTAAAAAGGAAAAAATAAAGCTCTCAAAAACTGAAAAAAATGAATTAACCATATGTTAAGTTGATAAATAACTACAAAAGAATATAATTATTCCACGTGACCTTTTAACACTATCCTCTAACTATATGTCTTTAGTGAGATATTTTCTAAGAACACAAAGAACTGCAATGAAATCTTAAACCTGATTAATTACTTCTCTCTCACACAGTAATATTGGTATTTTAACTTTGAACTATACATATGTACATTGGTATAAAGCTAATACTTTATTAAGATTTTAGATACAAGAGAAAAGATATATGAATATAAAAGCAAAGAAAGAAAAAGAATATTTCAAGGATCTATAGGAATTTTACTTCCCTGCCTCCCATATGCTAGGTTCTCACTTACCTGGATAGGGCCAACTTGAGATTCCTCTCTCCTCCATCCATGGTTCTCCTGGCTTCAACAAGATTACATTTGACTTCACAGATCGATACCCTGCTTATGGGAAATGATACAGGACTTCGGCATTTGTAGACAAGCATCCCTTCTAGAAGTAGGCCTGCTACATATGCACCAGAATGGCTACTGACATTACCAAAGGTTGATGAAACTCTCATATATTGCTGGTGGGATATAAATTGGTATAACCTCTTTGAGAAACTGTCTGGTAGTATCTACTAAAGCTAAATATACATATGCCTTATGACTCAGCAATTCCAATCCTATGTATATACCCAATAGAAATGAAATGCTTTTTTCTACCCGAAAATATGTATAAGACTGTTCTTAACAGCTTTGTTCATAATAGCTCAAATCTGAAACAACCCAAATGACCATCAAAAGATGGATAAATTGATGAATTACTGTATACTTATTAAATGCAACATAATGCAAAAATAAGGTGAAACAAACTACTACTACATGCGACATTATGGATGAATTTCACAGATATTATGTTAAACAAAATATGCCAGACAACAAAAACTTACATAGCATGAGATTCCACTTACATGAAGTTCAAGAACAGACAAAGTTAATCTATGGTGATAAAAGCCAGAATAGTTGTTACCTCTGAGGAGGTAAATGGCCGGGGCTCTAGTGAACCTGCCAGAGTGCTAGGAATGTTCTATATCTTGATCTTGGTAGTGGTTACACAGGTATACACATATGAAAAAAATGTATCAAGCTACATAAGATTTGAACACTTCACTATATTTATTATACCTCAGTTAACTTATATAAACTAAGAAAAACTTGGGCTCAGTCCACTGTCTTTACCCTCCAAAGAGTAAGCAGGATGAAGTACCCATTTTCTTTTTATTCAAGTTCACTGGAGAGGTAGAAGTACAGTATTTGGTACCAAAAAGTTTAATTATTTTGACACTTACAGCTTAAAACCAAGCTCATTAACATTCAGAGACCCAAAAGCTTTTAGTAAATAAGAAAGAAAAAGTAATCAATTAGGTACTCTCATGGGTTTAATATTTGTTCATAAATTCTTCAACATTCCTCCCTTCAAGAGGTGGTGCTGAATTCTCCAACCCTTGTGCATGGGCTAGACTTAGTAACTCACTTCTAATACACACGGTAAGGTAGAAGAAATGGTATGATTATGGAGACTTGATCATAAAAGGAAACTTCCTCTTTGCTCACTCTCTTGGATCATTCTACCTGGGGGAAGTTATCTGCCATATTATGGGAGAGGCCATAAGATGGTGAGGAACAACTGAAGGGTCCTGTCAACATTCCTGTAAATGAACAATCTTGGAAATAGACCTTACAGCTCCAGTCAAGCTTTCAGATGAACGCAGCTCCTTCCAATATCTGACTGCCACCACAGGCGAGAACACAGCCAGATTCACTCAGCAAGTCATTCTAAATTCCTGACCTACAGATAGTGTTAGTAAAGAATGTTTAAGTCACTAAATTTTGGGCTGTTACATAGCAATAGGTAATCAACACCAGTACTCTCTGAGGGAGAATGTCCTTACCCACTGAAACAAGGTTGCTATAGTTCTCCAGCATCACATCCCTGTACAGGTTTCTTTGAGCAGAGTCCAGCTGCTGCCACTCTTCCTGAGTGAAATCCACAGTCACATCCTTGAATGACACGAATTCCTGTAACAGGACATTTCTGTTCAATCTAAAGCAAAAAATACCAGGTGATGTGTAAAAGATGTATGGGAACTTACTATTGTTTTCAACATGCAGAGTTCATTGTAGTAAGTTAAAGAAGATGTTTACTTTGAGTTCTACTATGTGGGAAAAGCAACACTCATGTTGAAAGAAAAGAAGAAAGAAAGGAAGGAAGGAAGGAAGGAAGGAAGGAAGGAAGGAAGGGAGAGAGAGAGAAAGAAAGAGAAAGAAAGAAAGAGAGAGAAAGAAAGAGAGAGAGAGAAAGAGAGAGAGAGAGAAAGAGAGAGAAAAAGAAAGAAAGAAAGAAAGAAAGAAAGAAAGAAAGAAAGAAAGAAAGAAAGAAAGAGAGAGAGAAAAAACAAACATGGGGACACACAAAAACAAACAAGGAATTTTGAGTACTTTAGAATAATGCTCCCAAATATATTTATTCACATACCACCTTCACAATTTTTACTATATCTGCATGTCACCTGCACTATTATTGACTTAATAGTTTTAACTCAACTTAACATTTTTACTTTACATTTTAAATAAGTGCATTTTAAAAGGAAAGCATTAAAGGGAAAATCAATGTCACTTGTCATAAAACAAAGATAACAACAAAAATCTACAAACAAGTATATCCTAGTGAAGTGCCATGTGTGGGATTTGCTTTAAAATCCCAAGAAATAAATGAAGGAAGAAAGGAAAGATGCAATATTGGTAAAATATTGATAATTATTAAAAATATATGAGGAAGTACATGTGGTTTATCATATCATTTTCTAAATTTTTATGCATGTTTGGATTTTTCCATTAAAAAACCTTTAAAAATTAAATATAACATAAACCAATGTATTTAAAGTTTAAAATTTTTAAAAAGTAACATTAAATCTAATCAATCTAACTTAAAAATGCATACCTGGAGATAAAAAGGATGGAATAATTTATGATTAGTAATAAAGTGCTATTAAGCTCCTTGTTGCTTACTTTTCAAACCATGATTAAGTTCTATGCCAATAAGAGAATTTCATTTTTAAATTTGATATTAATCAAATCCAACCAAGATATTCCTGAAAGACAGTGTAAGAGGGAAAGAGAGGAATCAACTAAAATATCCTCACTTTTGCTGTTTTTGAAATATTACTCAGCTATAGAAAGGAACAAAGTTCTGATACATGTGATAGCATGGACAAACCTTGAAAACATCATGGTAAGTAAAATAACTCAGACACAAAAGAACAAGTATTGTATGACTCCACATATATTAAACATGTAGAATAGAAAAATTTATAGCTTCAGAAAGTAAAATCAAGGTTATCAGGGGCTGAGGGTGGGGAAGGAAGAATGGGGAGTTACTGCTTGATGGATACAGACTTTCCGTTTGGGATGATGAAAAAGTTTTGGAAATAAGTGGTGATGGATGCACAACACTGTGAATATATTAATAATTCATGCCACTGCATTATACACTTAAAAATAAAGTGGCAAATTTTATATATATTTTATCACAATAAAAAAGGAATCTATTTGTTCAAGTTAAGTACCAAATATCTACCAAAATATATATCCAAGTGGTAATAATGAGTAGGCAACTGGATTTCAACAGGATGACAGCTGCTCAGACCAAAAACCAAGAAGCATGGAATTCAAGCTGAGAAAAGAGAACTAAGAAGTGGGGCAAGGGGTGCAATGGATGGTGAAAAAAATGGAGTCTCAATAGATCAGAGGTGTAGAGGAAACTGAAGAATTGTTGGAGTCAAAATACTAGAGTAAATGAGTTAGAAACACACAAATAATGGCCAGAGAGTGAAATGTTTGGAGGTGGTGCAGTTATTGTCAATTACAAATCTAGAACATGACTATGAAAGTTGGTGGTTGAGATAGGGTGTTAAAAAATGATCTCTGGAAATGAGGAAATACACTGGCAACAATGGTATATGACCCAGAAGTCCCCAGACTCTTAAAATCAGATACACATTGTGGTTTAAAAAAAAAAGTATGTACCATCAATAATATATGCCTTTTTAAAAAAAACATAAATTATATACATGTACTTTGATACTGAGACATTATTTATTAAAAGGATATAAACTATAAGTTCTCATATTTTCTTCCCATACCCCAGTGGATCATCTTGCATATCTCCCATGGAATGTACACTCTCAACTCTGAAGACTACTGTACTGAAGCTATATGCTATATAATGGGCATAACCAATAGAATATTGTAGGCAAAAATTAAGTAATATGTACACTTCAAATAAAAACATTTAAAACTGTATGACAGTTACAACCACTATGATGCTGGCTAACAGTGTTTAGCTAAGTGATAAAGCAATAAGAGTGAGCACATTCATTTGATCTCCACTACCCACCAAGCATGCTCTCTTCATATGCACTTCAAGGCTCTCAACTCATTACATTTTAAAGAAAAAATATCCGATTATTTATTGGTTAAAAATTACAAATGAAAATTGATGTTATTATTATCTTTAATGACATGAATTCCCTGGACCAATTTCACACACTCCAAGGGCTGAAAAATGCTGCACCAAAAATTATAGATTTTATTCTTAGATCAAGGCAGACTGACAAAAAGGTATGCACTTCAACCTCATAATTCTGCTGTGCAGAAGAAGTGAATTCAATGAATTCTGCCTTATTATTATGCCCTATACTTAATTTGAGAAATGGGTTAAGAAAGAGATATGAAGAAACCTGCTATGGGATTTATCACTACATATGTATACAGACCCATAAAGAGAATAACTTCAAACCTAAATACCAAAATATCTTTACTTCCCTTGAGAACTTATCACACATAATGTATGATTTATCTAATTGCAGATGATATGCTCAACTTTAACTATGAAAGATACTATAAGTTGCATGACTATGTTCCAAGTTTCTTTGGAAATAGAAATATCTTCTATTTTCTTATTATTTTCTCTGACCTCTATTCACATTTTTCATTTAATTAAATTAATTCTTTTAAACTGCCTCAACTGCACTGGAAAACAAAATGGGGTATACATAGCTCACTTACCTGAGACTTGGTCATTTTCTGCTGCTCTTCACAAGGGGCAGATACCTGCAAAGACAAGGCTGGGATGAGCAGGAAGGGGATAAATCTCTAGGATCAATGCCATAAAAAACTACTGTTGGAGACTGCCCCTTTCACAGGTTTATTTCAGAGAGACCACAAAGGATTACATGGTGATGAAATCAACCTATTAATGTAAAGTTCTAAAAAGATCGGGACATACTATATCTTTCCTTCGAGGATGTGAATGTTTATATTCCCTTGTATGTTAAAAATGTGTCTCCTCCTTTGACCCCAGAAATCTGTAATTACATATTTGTTACAACAAAATAAATGTGGACATACACAAAGTTACATCTGCAAGGATATTCATTACAATGATGATTTATCACCTAAAAAGTAGAAACTACCCAGATGTTCAACAACAGGGATTGATTAAATCAATTATGGAAAGGACAGAATGCCACAAAGTCATTAAAAATGTCTTAGAAAAATATTTACAAACCTGGAAATTTTTTCTAGTTGTATTATAAAGCAAGAGAAATAAATCATACAATGATACATAATATACGATCACAGTTAGAAGGAAAGTACCTGAAAAGACATCAACATACTTATGGTTACATTTAGGTGGTAGGATTACACGTGATTTCAACTGAGTTGCATTTGGCATTTTCAGTTTCCAATTTTTCTATAATAAATGTGTATTACTTTTGAAATTAAAAATGGTAATTATTTTTAGCAGCTGTTTTCCAACTAATCCCTTAACCAAAGCTTTATCAAGTAAGTTCTAAAGGGCACAATTCACCAGAGGGAGTTTAGCTGAAAGAACATAAACAGGGATTCAATAAACTTCAACAGTCACTGTTTTTCATACACTTACTGGATCATAAAACTCTCTTTTATGTCATTTTATCCTTTTTTTACACTCTGGTTTATCTTGTTTGTTCTTATTGAGGTATAATTTATATACTATAAAATTCACCAATTGTAAATAATTTTTACAATAAAAACAGTAAATTTGTAAACTAAAAGTTACAAATTTTAGTAAATTATACAACCATCACAGTCAGGTTTAGAACATTTTCATCAGCCCAGAAAATACCCACATGACTCTTGCAATCAATCCCTGCTCCCATCTCCAGCCCCAGGCCACCACTAATCTGCTTTCTGTCTCTATAGATTTGCCTTTTCTGAAAATTTCATATACATATAATCATATAATGTGTTATATTTGGGTCTGGCTTATTTCATTCAACATAATGTTTTCAAGGTTCATCCATGTTGCAACATGTATCAGTAGTCTGTTCCTTTTTATTACTGAATAATATTCCATTGTATGTATATATCATATTTTATTTATTTGTTCACCATTTGATGAACACTTGAATTGTTTCCAGTTTGGCGCTCTGATAAATAATGTACTATGAACATTCACATACAAGTCTTTGTGTAGATCTGGCCCATCTTTTTGATCACATCTTTTCATTTGGTTGCAGTTACTCGAAAGGAACTTTTATTGAGCTTGGTCACTGATGAACCATGTTGTGTTGGGCTCTGGGCCTGGGATCTACAACTAACAAGCTAGATGAGCTTGTTACTGACTTAAGCCCAGCCTCACCAATCTTTGAAATAAGGAGGTACAACTAGAAAATACCTCAAATATTACCACTCTGAAATTCTATAAAATAAGAATTAAAGGGCTTTTCCTCTGTCCTGATAAGGGTAGAAGAGGAATCAACATTTCACTAAAGGCCAGTTGTGATGATGGAAATGATACAGGAAGAAACTAAAACTCTGAAAACAAATAAGGGAAGTGAAGGAAGAGAGGCAGCATGTGTGAATCCTTAGGAAGGGGGGACCAGCAAGTCTAACTCTGTGGCAGTCTCCCATTTTCAAACTCTGACCTTCCCATAATTCTCACCTCTTCTACATCTTTGGAAATGAAATCACCTAGCTTTCCAGACCTAAAATTATTAGTGCATATTCTGCCCAGTAATTCTTCTCTCTCCCAAAACTCTAGTGACAGCTCTGAAATCTAGGATGGCTCCTCTTCCTGACCTCAAAGCACCCACCCCATTTTTTTCCTATCCCACTGAGACCTGGTGACTTGGGGGCAAATTCACGTATCTTCACTCAGGGTCCCAAAGCTCTGTCTCTTCCTGGGAACTCACCCTCAAGTTATAGACTGGGCTCTCCAGTCTTTAAAGGGCTGCTAGGGACACAAAATAGCTAGAGACAGAAGGGCACAGTGGATTTAATTTGGTAATCTGACTCAAGGGCTTTGCAGAGAATCTGAAATGTAATGTTTGTTTGGTGAGAGTCATTTGGCATACACTTTTCAAACCTATTCTAGAGACCCTTAGGGTTAGATTACAAGGCCAAATTTTGGGGAGGATACGTAGTAGAGTAGTTAGTCAATTCTGTGGTTTAGACAGGGTCAAATACTGGAAAGACAATTAAGATTTGGAGTAAGCATGAACTTAAGTAGAAATTCTTAACCATACAATACTAGCAAGAGTTTGAGTAAGACTATCTCATTTCTCTGAATCTCACACTCCTTCTCTATAAAAGTAAGGATGGTAGATCTTACCTCACAAGATTACTGTGATGACTAAAAAAGATTCTATGTTTTTAAAAGTGTCTAGCAACCTGCCTTACAATAATAATAACCTAACATTTATGTAATGTTTACTACCTGCTACACAATGTATAGTCCCACACATACAGTATCTCATTTATTCTTCAAAATCACTCTATGAACTGGGTACTATTTTAATCTCCATTTTTATAATTAATTTTTATTTCTAGCTAAAGCATATACATAATTGTAACCTTAAAATGAAGGACAGTAGTTTTCTGCCTTACCCCTCGTCACTAAGTCCTGTTCCCAAGAGCCAATCACTTTCAACTCTTAGTAGTTTCTTCCATTTATCACTGCATTTCTAAATAACATGGAAATATATATATATACACATTTATATATATGTATATGTAATCACCATTTCTTGATTTATCAATTTTAAACACTATCTATTGGCTTCTCAGAATTAAGTTGAGGATTTGACACTCTTATACCACCACCTTCATTTCCCATCACATCACAATTTTGGTAAAATCAACTTTTAGTGTTTACAATATTATAACTATGTAATGATTGTATACTAGGATTATTCCATTTCTTTCATGTACTTTTTGTTTTTCCCAGACTTAATTTTTGTCCTAATGGCTTAGTTTTGTATAAACCTATCTGCACAGCACACACAACACCTTTACATAGTGTCAAACATTAGATAATTCATGAGATCCCTTCTTTTCTCCTCCAAGAATCTTCTGTTCTTCCTGCTCCTGTTTACCCAGGGTTTAGAGCACAGAGTGGGCACAGCACTAATTAAAATGACTTTATCCCTTCTCTGCCTGGTGAGCTGTTGTTCCTTCAAGGTTCAGTTTAAATGTCACCTTCTCTAGAAAGCCTTTCCAGATGCCTCTGTGATAAAATCAGCCACTGCTTCCTCTGACATCCCCACAGTGTTCAACATTTTGATACAGGGTTTTCCTGATACAGGCTTAAGGCAAGGAATGATGCAGCCTGAACTAAAACCAGGGTAGTGGGAATGGGGAGGAAAATCAGAGAGATGTCAAAGAGGCAGAATCACCTGGATTTGATCACTAATTGGTTAGGGGGAGAGAATGGAAGGAGGAGACTACATGTCTCCAGGGTTTTTAGTATGGCCCTCTGGATGAAGAGTGATGCCACTCATCATGATGTAGAAGGCAGTAGGATGAGCAAGTAGAGTGGGGAGAAGGAAGATGATAAACTCTGTTTTGATATCTTAAACATGTTATGATTGAGGAGTGTGTGAGTAAACCTCATGGAGATGTCTACGAGACAGTTGGCTATGTGGATCTGGAGCTTGGAAGAAAGGCTTGGGCTGGTGCTATAGAGTGGTAAGTCTTGAGTTTAAAGGTGGAAGGTGATACAAAGAATGTGGCTGAATATATCTAGATATAGCACATAGACTGAAGGGCAGGGAAAAGGCATAGGAGCTTTAATAAAGGGTTTTTGAGGAAACACTCGAAGTATTTAGCTAACCACAAGACAGGAGTAGAGAATGAAACTACTTTAAGTCTGTTCAGGAGATATATCCAAGGGTGGATGCAGAACCTCTGGGGGAAGGATGGGAACTCTACCCCTACTCTCACATCCTTATAGGCATAAACCCACACAAGAAAACCCAGAGCACAATATGTGCGGAGTGCAGCCTCAATGCAAATTGTTTTAATTAAGGACTGGAGCCCCAATCACTGATCATGCGCAGCCTTCTCCCCAAGCTATCACACAGGCTCCTAATAGTTGTCAACTACGGTCCCCATTTACTGATCTCCCCCACTAGGTTCCTAAAATAACCCTAATAACAGCTGTCCCCCTTCAGGGCCCCAACCACTGGTTTCTACGTGACCTCCAAACCGTGACCCTGAGAGACCCAGAATCACTCGCACAGACACGCACAATCACTAAGCCCCACGAATCCCGAATCAGTCGCCGACCCTCTTCAGAATTCACCACTAGGAACACCACTAAATAATGAGTCCCACGGAGCGATGATCACTGTCTGGGACAGGTCCCCTTAATTACTAACCACAACAAGGCCGGCAATTACAGGCCGCTGCAGGCGCTCAATCGCTGCGTAAACAGGACGCCCTTACTCCAACACCCCAGCCAGCGTCTGACCCTCTTCTCAGAGCCGGACGCCTCAACTTCCCGCCTCTCCTGCAAAGCCCGCAGGGGAGCGCTCCGTGCCGGCTCCCTCAGCTGCTGAGGGGCTGCGGGCCTCTTGACGTTCCGGAGGAAGTTGGTGCAGCCCGCGACTTTGCCTTTATCGCGAGACTTTCCAGGTTGCTCGCCAGCAGGAAACGGGAATTGACATGGCCGCGCCCATGGAGAGGAAAGTGTGACGCAGCGGATAGCGCCATATTTCGAGTAGGTGTTGGTGCCGTACAGAAGAGCATTTTTATAATAAGAGCAGGGAGGCGAGAACTGGAATGCGAGAGCTACGGGAGAAGGCGGGAGCGGAGACACAAACTAGGAAAGAATTAGAGGTATCCGAGGATGGAATCGGGGTACCTATCCCTCTAAGATGTATAGAAAATGGGAACACAGTGGAGGGTGCAAAGCACAAAGACGAGGAAGGGAACTAGGGGACGAAGGAAGCCCCCCAGTTATTATGCAGATGAGAAGAGTGAGCTTCAGAGAGTTTAGATTAGTCGATCTCGGTCACATTGCCTCACTTTTCCAATCTGAGGTATAATAATAATAATAGTAAATGTTTATTGACTACTTAAAGCATGATCACTGAGATAGGTTATTTAATTTAGGCTTTAACTGAGGTGGAAAAGTCAAGAACGAGCAATATTCTCCCTGAGAGATGGCACTGGGAGAAGGAAGTTAGAAGTTAGCTGGTGAACTCCAGCTAATCATCCTGGAAAATGAAATTCAAATGTCCTCTCCTGGGAAGCTTTCTCTGATTGGGATGGGAAGACTCTGTCCCCTGCTAAAAACAGGTCAGCTAGGAGCAGAGGGGAAGAGTTTGGGTGAAGACTAAAGGATGATTCAGAACCTCTAGATTCTCCTCGCAAGCTGATCTTGAACTTGCTCTGTGGCCTTGAGCCAGCCACTTTCCCTCATTAGCTCTCTGTTCTCTCATTTGTAAAGTAGACAAACGTTGTGAAACACTCATTTGGGTCAATGTTTGCTGATGTAAAGAAGAAAATTTCAGTGCCAGAGAAAAGCACTTTAGAATCCACGCAGTTTGTTAATAATAAATACCATATAATGTTATTACTACAGGATATCCAACACTAACTAATGCCTGAACACACTATGGATTCTCAGAGTCCACTAAGCTCTTTAAAACCAGCTATCATGGACTTCATGCATCTGAAATGTCCTTCCTAACCATATGCCAGGAAAGCTACTATGCATGCCTCAAAGCTTCCTCCAACATTCCTTCCCTCTAGGCCTTTTATCCAGAGCACTGAGCACATGTTCTTTCTAATGAGCATAGCTGCATATGCTTTCCTCTATCACAGACCTTGTCACCTGGAACTGGGATTTTTAGAGTTTGTGTCTTCCTCCCCTTTTGTATATGCTATGATTTGAATGTTTGTGTCCCACCAAAATTCATATGTTGATATCTTAACCCCCAAGGTGACGGTATTAAGAGGTGGGACCTTTGGGAGGTGATTAGGTCATGAAGGCAGAATAAATGGGATTAACCCCCCAATAAAATAAGCCTGAGAGGCCTTTGCCTCTTCTGCCAAGTGAGAATACAGGAGGAGTCAGATAACAAATCTATTGGCAGCTTGATCTTAGGACTTCCCAGCCTCCAGAACTATGACAAAATAAATATCTGTTGTTACAAGCCACCCAGTCTTTGGTATTTTGTTATAGCAGCCCAAATGGACTATGACAGTCTGAGAGCTACTCAGGGCAAGACTATGTTGGAATCTGTGCTTTCTTGTTCAATAAACATTTATGTCTGCTGACTCTTCCTCCATAATGTAAGCTCATTCATTCCTTTAATCCATACACATTTATTGCCTGCACACATTTATTATTGCCATGCTTGGAAATGCAAGGGAGGAGCTCAGTGTTGGATAGTGAAAGATCTGACAGGGACATAACTGGTGCTGTTGGGGCACAGTAAGAGGTGACTACCTCTGCCAGGGGCTGGGTATTTGTGGTGGGGGTGGGGTTAGAGGCTCTTAGAAGACTTAGGACATGATTTTTTCAACTGAGTCTTGGAAGAGAACCAGGAATTTGTTAGGAAAACCAGGTGGAAAAGGGAAGTGTCAGCAGAAGAACAGTGGATATAAAGATCCACAAGCAGAAAACAACCTGTAGAGTTTACGTGTAAATACCCTGGATGGCTAGAAGCCAAGATTTAAGGGCAGGATTTGGGGGTGGAGGGTGAAGATGGAAACTTTATCTGATTCTCCCATCTGCCCTCCCCAACTGCCTAGGACAGACAGCACTGTACACACAGCAGCTCCTGGATGATTACTTGTGGTTGCAGCTGAATGTAATTAAATTGTTACCTATATGTGTCCATTCTTTCTGCAGAGGTCCCACCAATACTCATGATGGGTCTCACTCAGCTTGTCATTGGCTTTCTTCTTTACCAAAAGAATAATGGCAACACCAACAACTACCATTAATTAACATTTACTAGGTTCCTTGCACTGCTCTAACATTTTACTTATACCCCCATCCATTACTCATTCTAACCTTGTGGTTAAGGATTATGAACCACATTTTAAAGAGGAGGCTTTGACAAGTTTAATCCCTGTCCAATCTCAGACTCCTATTATGTGGCAGAGCCATGATTCAAGTCCCCACTCCTCAGAATGATGGTTTTCAGGGATGAAGGGTGGGGATAATACGGCATTATTTTTTAATGGATATAGAGTTTCTGGTTGGTCCAAGTGCAGTGGTGTTTACAACTAATAGATCACAACCAGTTACAGATTCCTTTGTTCCTTCTCCACTCCTACTTCTTCACTTGACCAGCCTTTAAAAAAAAAAGATATAGAGTTTCAGTTTTTATAAGATGAAAAGAGTTATGGAGATGGATAGTGGTGAGGGTTGCACAACACTATGAATTTCAAATTTTTTTTTTTTTTTTGAAACAGAGTCTTGTTTTGTTGCCCGGGCTAGAGTGAGTGCTGTGGCATAAGCCTAGCTCACAGCAACTTCAAATGCCTGGGCTTAAGCGATCCTACTCCCTCAGCCTCCCAGGTAGCTGGGACTACAGGCATGCGCCACCATGCCAGGCTAATTTTTTCTATATATATTTTAGTTGGCCAGATAATTTCTTTCCATTTTTAGTAGAGACGGAGTCTTGCTCTTGCTCAGGCTGGTCTCGAACTCCTGACCTTGAGCGATCCACCCGCCTCGGCCTCCCAGAGTGCTAGGATTACAGGCGTGAGCCACTGCGCCCGGCCAACACTATGAATATATTTAATAACATTGGACTGGACACTTAAAAGTGGTTAAGATGGTAAATTTTATGTTATATGTATTTTACCACAATAAAAATGTTTTTAAAGAATGCATTCTGGTGTATTTTTAAGTTACTCCCACTAGCTTGTGATGCTTATCTTACATTAAACAACAAAAGTAATTCTTAATGTCCAAACACTCCAGGATGATCATGCTGTGGGGATATGTTCTGTTCAACATTCCATTCCACCCTTAGCAGGATATAAGGTGAGAAATGGCAAGAATCAGATACTACATGAAAATGCTGTGTACGCATATGAATAAAAAATGTGTGGAATCTTATGTGCTGCACATGTGCACAATATGAATTTATAATCCCAACATTGTCTCAAGTCAACCAAATATAATTAAGATACATCTGAAAGTGATGATTCTTACGGACTAATACAGGAAAGAGATGCAATCAATCAGGAAAAGCACATGGTTTAGAAAAAGTAAGGCACCAAAGATGGAGCCCTGGAGAATACCAACTGGAGAGGATGAGAAAAGAAAGAGGAGATGATATCAGAAATAGAGGAGAAACAGAGGGAGCTGCAGATGAATGAAAATGCTGTTAGAGGAAAAAATGGTGAGATATATCAAGGAAGAGGGAAGGATCAAATGTTAGATGCAACACAAAAATCCACTGAGATAAGACAAGAAAATATTCCCTGGATTTGAAACAGGAAGATGTTCTTTGTATAAATTGTTTCAGAGTAATGATGAAGAAAAAAGCCCTACTGCATTATACTGAAGTGTGTTTATGAACTGAGGAAGGGGAAATACCAAGATAATATCATTTTTCAAGAAGCTTGTGTGTTAAGGGAGAGAAAGATGAGGATGCATGTTACAAGATGGTATATTTTAATTTAAGAGAATTTCAACAGGTCAAAGACTGATGGGGGAAAGCTACAGCAGGAGAGGTAAAAGGCTCAGAAGAGAGTAGATTCTGTAGTGAAGAATCATCCTAACATATAAAGGAGGAAGGTCCCATGTGTGCAAGAGATCAAAAACAAGAGGGAAATCAAGAAAACAAAATTTGACTACATAAAAAATTTCAAAATTCACAATGGAACCAAAAACAAAGTCAAAATTTAAATTATCTGAAAGCATATTTCTTCAGAAAATTATAAAGACATAGATCAAAAACCCAACAGATAAAAGACAGGAACCTCCATAATAATTAAAGATATATAAATTAAAAACTAAATATTTTTCATATTAATGAAGATTTAAAATATTGATAATATCCACTGTGAAAAGAATCAAGTATGGAATTATTTACAGATATACTGTAGGTGGCAGACAATTTGGCAATACTCTCAAAATTTAATATGTGCCAAAACAACTTTGAAAAAGAAATCAAAGTTAGAGAGCTTACTATACTTACTCTATCTGAACTTAAAAATTATTATAAAGCTATAGTAATCAAGTCAGTGTAATATTGGTGTCAAAATAGGCAAATAGATCAATGGAACAGAATAGAGTATGGAAATAGATTCCCACACACATACACAACTGACGTTTAACATTTGGTTTTGGAAGTAGCAGGGGCAGGAAGAGATGTCATTGGGAGTTCGTGGCAAGCCCCAGTGAAAGCATTCTAACATAGGCTACTGGGTTTCTGGAGTAGAGTCAGGCCATCTACAGTGGAGAATCATATGCCTTTGCAAAATATCTCCTGGTCTGCTCTTGCCCCCTAGTAAAAATGGAATGTGTGATCATGGGACACTAAATGACAACCCCATCAGAACTTTCCATTATGAGGTATAACCTGTCAAACCCATCAAATCATAGGCTCAGTGGGCTCAGTAAAAATCCCTCATGAGATAGAAGTGGTACATCCAGAAACAGCAGACCTAAACAAGCATATGGAATCTGCTACTGTTATGTCAGCACCCCATCTCAGCTCATATCTACAGGTGTATGAAGGATTCCATACAATTGGCTATAGTTGGTTTGGTATGTGAGTGTAAGTGGAAAATGAATAGCAGCTGCATTATCGCCTCATTCAAGAATGGCTCTGAAAGTCAGCCATGAGGAAAAATCCTCCCAATGCACAGTGTTTCAATTGATATACTTGATCATCCATTTTGTGTGGAAAGAGAATGGTCCAAGCTTAGAATATATAGAGATTCATGAGCAGTAGCAAATGGCTTTTCCCTCTGATCAGAAACCTGGAAGGAAACAGAGTGAAAGAACAGAAACAAGGAGATCTGGACGTGGATCTGCATGTGGATGGACATAAAATATAAAGACCTTTTCATGTGTTCATGCCCACCAGAGAGCAGGTACTATGAAAGGGGCATTAAACAATCAAGTAGACAAAATGACCCAGCAGTTTTTATTTATTTAAATATCATGAATGGTAAATTGTGGAGATTCCAGACTCTGTATCCTAATGTTTTTGTATTATTAAGCAATTAACTTGATTGAACTCAAACTTCAAACTCTATCTCTGGGTTAGTAGCACAAATGAACGTCCAGTTCTTTTGTCCTTGGTCTATGCTATGCATGCATTATCATGTTTCAGACAAAGACTTGAGTGGAGTTAATGGACAGAATTTGGGTTGCCCACTCTTTGAGTCTCTTTTCTGGGACTTTCCCCTCACTTTCCAGTGACTGTGGTTGCCCTGAATTCCATCCTTTGGTTTTTCACGTCAAAAAGACATTTTCATAATGAGTGCAACACGCACCGTCTAGGGGATAGACACAGTTGAAGCTCTGACTCTGGATCAGGGGCAAGGGCAATATACATGACCTAAACATTTGTACCCCCATAATACGTGAAATTAAAAAAAAAGACGTTTCTATCAAATTATCCCTCTCTGTCACATTAACTTCATTCTGTCCTCAGGATAAAAGTCATAAAAATGTGATCTAACGCCCTACCATTCCCTTCTACCAAGTTTCAACTATTTCACATAATTTGCCTGCTTTTGTTCACTCTCCAGTACCTTTGGGTCATTGGTGTGTATGTGTGTGTTTTGCCCAGAGTTTATAAGTGTTATCTGTGAGAGGGTCAGTCCCAGTAGGAATCTTCTTGGCCATACCAGAAATGGAGAGCCATTCTAAAAAATTAAATTAATTTATGAAAATGTAAAAAATATTTAGAAAAACATAAAACTTCCTCTCAAACCCACAGTCCTGAATCATTGTGCACATAATGATGATGATATGCATTTTCCAGCATATGTATTTGTGTGTATAAACAATATACATATATGAGATCTTAATGTATGTACAACTTTGTAATCTGTTTTTCATTTAGTAATCATTTTATATGTTATAGATTGGTTAACACAACACCCATTTTTAATGCCCGTGTCTCTTTCCTTCCTTTACTATAAAGGTTAAGAAGCTAAAGACTTAATTTCCTCAAGCCTCTCTCGAAACTAAGGGTGGTCATGTGACTTGTTTCCAGTCAAAAAATGTGAACATATTCTGCTGGAAGGGGAACTCTGTGGAAACTTTTAACTTTCTTCAATATTAGATTACTCACTTGATACCTGGAGATCACACATTTCTAACTGAGAATAATATGTAATATTAACATAGGATCTTTTGCATCTTCTTAAATATAATTTTAAATGATTTTAATGTCATATTATTCCATTTTAGTGTCATATTATTCCATTTTTGAAGGTATCATACTTTATTCAATTAACTAGTAATGTACATTATATCTAATTTATCTCTGTTCTGTGATAAATATTATAGCACACCCTGATTATGTAAGAGAACAGATTCCTAGAAGTAGCATTGCCAGGCATTTTAAGGCTTTGATGTATACTGTCACATTTACATTTTAGAGGGTTGTATGACCTTGTACAACTACAAAAAGCATGTATGAGAGATTGTTTCCTAACCGTCCTGCAAATGTAATTATTTTTAAAATCTTGATTTAATTTTAAAAGTTCCTATATTTTCCCTCTTCCTCATGTCAGAGGACTTCAGCATCTTTCTCTCTCTTCCCACACTCTCAGATTTCAAAAGATCTATGCCTGGAATGCTCTTTCATCATATATATAAACATGGTTTACTCTCTCATCCTCTCTGGGTCTTTGCTTTTGTCACTGTCTAAGTGAGCTCACTGCCCTCTCCCCACCACCATATTTAAAATTGCATTTCCAATACTTCCACCTCCTTCCCTGCTCTGATTGCCTTTTTCCCCCTCTAGTATTAAGCTCTATGAGGACAGGGTTTTTTTTCTTTCTTCTTGTTTTGTTGACTTCTGTATTTCAAATACTTAGAACAGTGCCTAACATATAGAAGATCAGTATTACTTGAATAATAAGTGATAATAATTTACTTTATGGATATATGTCCCTTCATTTCTTTATAGTGAAGAAGACATCAAAAACAGTTTAAAATTTTTAAAATTTAGTTATGCAGTGATTTAGATCAGTGGTTCTCAAAAGTGTTGGCCCCAGACCAGCAGCATGAACATCCCCTGGAAACTTATTAAAAATGTAAATTCTTGGGTCCCAGCCACAGAGTTGCTGATTCAATAAGTCTGTGGCAGGCCCCCAAATTTCCATTTCCAAAGTCTGTGTTTTAACAAATTCTTAAGGCAGTTTTGACCAACATTAATGTTTGTGTATCATTGATTTAGACTCATCTCTGTGTCTATTTTCTTTCACTACTCACCTCCAATAATTTTTAGACATCATTTTCTCATTCATAAATGCTAACTTTTAAATCATTTTTTACTGCACAAAATGGCTTTCAGCATTCATTTTTACTGTTCAAGCATACATACATTTCTGCCTGTCCCAGGTGTGGCACTACTATGGGTACTCCAAGAGAAATAAAAATTCAACATAGCCATATCCTGCAACTGTTTTATCCTTCTAAAAAGTGCAGGTTTTCTACATCTCTGTATGGTGATGACTTATTCTGTACATAGTGTCAGAATTTCACTTGGTAAGAAATTACTGATGGAAATGTTTTTCATATTGCATTTTCTTCCCATGAGAGTAAATAAGTTACTTGGAAATGAGGGCATAATATTCATGAGTTGATCTTTCAACCCATGCATGTGCACACATATGCACACATATGAACACACATTCCATTCTCAATATAATATTTAAATTTTATAATTCTCTGAAATGAGGTCAGGAAGGAAGGAATTTGAATGGGAAATATTTTCAAAGATGACTCTTAATCACATATTTGTTTAGGGCTCATCATTATTACTAAATTACTACGTAGGTGAAATATTTATTGAACAGAATTGAACATTACTAGACAAGTTCTCATTACTGATTCATATTTTAACTTTGAGGAATAAGCAAGATAATGTAGCTAATGTACTGTGAAAAAATAACACACATACCAAATATTATTATAAATCTTATATTAATTACATAATCAATATTGTATTAAAATATTAGAATGATTTATAAAACCATTTTTGTACTTTTGTCTGTTTTTAGTGTAATGAATTAAATTTTAAAACACTTCAGATGTATTTTTTATCTACATATAGCTCAAGAGTAAAACATGAAATCTAGGTATGCAATGGCAAAAGTTTTCCCGTAGAAGTCCAAATTGATTCACAGAAGCTTCCAGAATACATGCTTAAGAATGATTCGGAGGCCAACTCTGGGTTCACTCAAAAAGACTGCAATGATCTATTAAAATTGTTTGCTATTGCCAAGAACAGGGAGGAGTGACATTTGTTACAATACATTTGAACTCCCTGACTGAGGTGTTTGTGTGTTGGAGCTTTGAATAGGAGATAAAATGGAGAGAATGTTTAGACAATCACGTTCATTCACTTGTGATCAGAATTCACCATCAGTCTTAAAAAAATGGCGAATGGATGAAACACAGTGCTGTTACAGTTTTAATTCATTATGTTAATGGAAGAACTGTGTGTGATAGGAAAAGTCTTTATGATTCAATACCAAGTTTAATACTATATACCTCAGATTCATCATCATTCATAAATAAAGAAACTTCAAACTTTGTCATAAAACATTGTGGAAGGGGCTCAATGACAATCTTAAGTGTTCATTTATGCATATTAAAAGTATTTTAATTATTAAAATAATACAGGTATATGATAAAATATTCAAACAGTATACAATAAAAGGAGGTCTTGCTCTCATCCCAGACCCCAATCCTGTACTTACTCCTGTGCCCAAAGGCAACCACCATTACGTTTCTTCTGTCCATTTCAAGGCCTATTCACATAACAATTTATGTATGTATACGTACATACATACACAGAGAGAGAGAGACACAAAGAGACAGGTAAACACAACTTTTTATACACAAATGGGAACATACTATATACATGTTTAAGCAACTTGCTTTTTTATACATCACAGTATATGTTGGACATCATTCCCTACCAGTACATTTGTATCCACAGCTGCTTTCTTTCATTTTCTCTCAATTTTCTGTTAACATTTCTTACATAAATAACAACACTTTTACAAAGATTTCTGCTGATGCAGAAACTAACATAGACATTAAGAAAGAGCTAGGAGATAATATCAAAGAGGCAACATATACAAACAGCCACACATTTATGCAAGGCAAAAAAAGAGATACACAAATTCAATTCTAAAACATGGTGCTTAAGTACATAACACAAAGGCAACTTGGGAATTGTTCAGCATATGTAACTTACTCCTCCGTTGATCTGATTATTCAACTTATTGACAACTTTTTGAAGCTTTATACATCAATCTGAACATGTAGAACATTTAAATAATTGAGCATTTTCAAAACAGTATTTTCTATAAACGTTTTAATATCAAGTTTAAGCCGTTGTTTCCATCCATCACTTCTATGTGAAGACCCATTTTCAAATTTTCTCATGTGTTACGAGGTGTGTTTTCTTGTTAAAGGCTTTCTGACATTCTTTAAGTTCAGAATATTTCCAAAGTTAAACAAAACTTTAAGTTTAGTTAGCAGATTTCTCACATTAATTTCTCTCATGAGATTTCTCTTCTGAATGAGTTTTCACATGTTTGGTAAGGGATGCATTTTGTTTGAAGGCTTTCCCACATTCATTACATTCATAGGGTTTTTCTCCAGTGTGGGATCTCTGATGTATAACAAGTTGTGACTTTGCATTGAAGCCTTTTCCACATTCATTACACTCGTAGGGTTTCTCTCCAGTATGAGTTCTTTGATGTACAATGAGGTGTGACTTTTGGCTAAAGGATTTCCCACACTCCTTACACTCATAGGGTTTTTCCCCAGTATGAACTCTCTGATGTTGAGTAAGGCCTTCGATTTGTTTAAAGGCCTTTCCACATTGATTACATTCAAAGGGACTTTCACCTGTATGAGTTCTCATATGGTAAGTAAGTGATGAGCTATGTCCAAAGGCTTTTCCACATTCATTACATTTATAAGGTTTCTCCTTAGTATGAGTTCTTTGATGTATAATGAGGTGTGACTTCTTGCTGAAAGCTTTTCCACATTCATTACATTCAAAAGGTTTCTCACCTGTATGAATTCTCATATGTTTAGTAAGAGATGAGCTATACTGAAAGGCTTTTCCACATTCATTGCATTCATATGGTATTTCACCTGTATGGGTTCTTACGTGTTCAGTAAGAGATGAGTTATACCTAAAGGATTTTCCACATTCCTTACATTCATAGGGCTTCTCACCTGTATGAGATCTCACATGTTGCATAAGGTTTGAGCTGTGTCTGAAGGTTTTCCCACATTCAGTACATTCATAGGGCTTTTCACCAGTATGAATTCTTAGATGGTCAGTGAGAGCATGTTTATGACCATGGGCTTTGCCACACTGAATACATTCATATGGTTTTTCTCCAGTGTGAGTTCTCTGATGTACAACAAGATGTGACTTTTGGCTAAAGGCTATCCCACATTCATTACATTCATATGGTTTCTCCCCAGTATGAATTCTCTGATGGTCAATGAGTCCTTGTTTATGGCTGAGAACTTTCCCACATTGATTACATTCATAGGGCTTCACAGAAGCCTGAGTTTTGTTGTGCTTAGTAGATGAGCGAAGCCTGGATGATTTGTCATGTTTCTCTCCAGTTTTAATTTTGTCCTGCTTAGCATGGGATGAACTATGATGGCATAATTTCTCATGTTTCTTGCCAGTTTGAGTTTTTTCACACTTATCAGATGACTTATGGTTGGATAATTTCTCATGTTTCTTTCCAGTTTGTTTTTTGATTTTCTTTGTATCAGATAAGTTATGGCTGAATGACTTCCTGTGTTCTTTAGCTGTATCAGGTTTCTTTTTTGCACGGTTTCTTATATGATCAGGTAAGTCTACATTTTGTTTCAAACTCTTTCCATGAGAATCAAATTTAAGCAGCCGTTTTTTTGAAGGAACACATTTTGTACTTATGTTATTTTTTTTCCCCAATGAACCACACTCACTACTTTTCTTCTTAGTCAGAGTTTTCTTCTTGACTGCAACTTTCCTAAGGAGTTTGTTTCGAGATTTCTGGTTACTGTCAAGCTGATCATCATCTTGCTGGACTTCATCTAAAATGAAATTAAACGAGACATTCTTGTGAATTTTTATACTCTCACCTGTTGCAATAAAACTTATAAAGAAATGACCTGTTGTGGGGTTGAATCTTTATTCAAGCCTAGTATCCCAAAATGAATGAAATGTCAAGGCCAAATGATCCTATCCTCTCGAACTTTATGGGTAAAATGCTGTAGTAAAAAGAGGGAAAGAAAATTGACAACAGCTTTGATTGTTTAAAAATATGAATTTGCAAACTGGCATAGAAGATGAAATAAACACAAAGAGCAGTGAAGAGAACATATGAAGTCAAAAAAGGATATGCTTATAGTTAACACTTTTTGAGGTTTCTCCTCAGCCCAAGCTGCCCAACTCTGATAACTGCCAACCTGCCCATAGTATTTGTCTACTGCAGCCTATACTGTATTACTCCAACTGTCCATGGTCATAGTTGGAGACACATCTGGCTGAAACCAAGATGTCCAATAAGATTCTTCCTCCTAAAAATTTAGACTCTAGTTTCCACTCAGTGCTTAAATTTAAAAATAATATAAAGCAGTTACTATTAATAGTAAAGCCATACTTTCCCTGTGTAAAGAGAAAGTTCATCAGTCCAGAGAATGAAACAAACACACAGAAATAAGCAGAAACATAAGACTGTGTGTCCTCAAAGAGATCATTTGCATAATTCCCAATGACATCCCAGTTCCTGGTTCTACTCCCTGGTGAGGTTTGGCTGAAATATATGCCCTCAGGTTATAATGGATACACTAATTTCCTTATCATAAATTCCTCTATTCATGTGGGCTAGCTAAAGTAAACTTTTATTATTGTACCCAAAAGAGCCAGAAAGGAGAAAATAAAATGAGTCTACCAAGGAATCTGTAGAGTTAACAAGTGGCTGAAGGAAAAAGTAAGAAAAGGTCCCACCTTTTCACTGGTCATGGTGAATTTCTCTTGTAGTGCTTTATATCTTTTCCTGCTGGCAGACCTTTTCCTTTCCAATGCTACTACCCATGACCAATAAAATAATGATATCTCTGTACTAAAAAAATGCCTACAGTTTCTCTAAGCTCCCTGATGCTTTTATCAAATGACAAAATTCACAGTAATTAGCATGACAAACAAACTTTACATTATCTGATTTATAGTGTACATGTACACCTGTTTTCCAACAGTTTGCTATGGAGTGCATCTTTGTCTTTGTCAGGTCATTCCAATTGCCAAGTATAAATTTTAAGTTTATTCCCAGCTCTAAGTGGTTGCTAATATTCTTTCCTCCACACATGATTCAATTATACATTTTGACATGTCTTCTCAACCCTTGCTTCCCTTCTCTGAGACCACTACCTACATTGAACAGTGTAGGCAGCCATGTTTGTACCATATGTTCCAACTTATGGTTGAAAATAATTGACTGGAAAGTGGTATACACCAGGTTGTCCAATAATCTTTCTCCTAAGACTCCAGAACTGAAATTCAAAGGCTTCTCTTAGCTAGTGGCGGATATTACATGTATAATAACTTATAAAATTAAGACTTGGGGCTGCTATTTAAAGGTGTCCTTTTTCAGCTATATACATGAAAAAGCAGAAAAAGCTTCAGCATGAGAATTAAACAGAGTCATAGAGAAAAGCAGATATAAGAGTTCCCATGATTTCACAAAGAAAGAGACAGAAAGTGAATAGCCACCTTGGTGGTAAAGGAATAGAGAGAAAGGGAAAACTGGACTCAAACAGAAAAGAATTATGGTATCTGAACAAACAGCCAAGAAATACTATTACTTTTATGGGGGACATTTAAGGGATTAATTCCTACAGAGTAGAAGATCAGCTTTAGGAAGTTTAGATATAGTATAAAGCTTAGACAAGTGGAGTTGCTGGCTGGTTTTTCACTTAATAAATTTTAAGGGATGCAGTACCCTGGGAGAGAGTATAACAGAAACTTTTAGGTAGCATGACAAAGCTGTGTCTTCCAATGCCCAAGTGTGATGGGAAAGATGGAGGCAAATTTCCTTCTGGGAAGAAAGGAATCAAAACTAAACCTTTCTCCTCAACATGTAACATTATAAGAACCTCTTATAATGATGTGTTAGGCTGGTCCCAACTGACATCTGCCAGCAGGAAAGATAAAGCACTACAAGAGAAATATACCATGAGGGAAGGGAGGAGAATTTGGACTAGTTAATTGATACAATAATAGGGTAAATACTAGGGAACATTTGTGTCTGGCAGAGTATTAGATTAAGGATGGAAGCTTTTCCTTAATTTGAGACAGTAACTAAAACATAAATTTTAAGCTAAAACAACTGTGACTTCAGAAACTTAAGTATATAGCTCATTAGGCCCAGCAAATCACTGGAGGAGATAGAATACTCTTTCCTTGAAGAAACGCCAAGTACTATACAAGAACCTGAATCAAAAAGAGAAAAAGTAAGGATGGCCAAAACTGGAGCCATTAATGGATGGATCAGAAACTTCATGGAATCTCTTCATTTTTCATTTGAAGGACTGGTTCCTCTGTTCTCAGTAAATTCAGGGGCCCTTGAACAATTAAGAGTCAGAAGAAACTTAAAAAGATACAGCTAATTTGAGGACTATACTGACATAAATAATAATTAAATATTTTAATGCTTGGTGGTAACATTTAAGATGAATTAGGAAAAGATGAATTTAACAAATCTGTCTAAATATTAGAGCAATTTAGGTATGAGATAAATCTGATTTGTGTGATGTTAATGAGAATTGAGAAAAACAAACAAACAAAGAGAAACTTAGGTGAGGATAGTCATTTTATAGGGGACAGGCCTAAATTAGAGTAGACTAAAAATAGGGAAGGTGAAATTAACCTCTAATTTAGGAAGAAAGATACTGCTTTCAATTTCTGACACCCTAAGAATGAAGTGTCATGCAAGCAGGTCAAATATAAAGGCATTGGAGGAAATAGGACAAGATAGCAGACCAAAGACACCACCAGCCAGAGCGTCTCTGTAAGAAGGAGAAATTTTAGATGAAATAGAAAAAACAGACAGACAGACAAACATAGAGTGTCTGAAGGAAGGGTGCCTGTACCTACAGGAGACTCCATAGGAAGAGGTTGTGGAGCAGAACTGGAAGGAGAAAGGCATTGGCAAGAATTAAGCCCAGAGAGGCTCAGAGACCACCAAGAAGGGTAGGTGGATTAGCTAACATCACCCTCCCTCTCATCTTGGACTGTTGGTGGGCTCACAAGCTGCTGGAGAATCCTTCTGCCAAAGCAAGCCCAGAGACTGCTACAGCCAGTGAGTGGAGAGCTTCTTGCGGACAGGGCATCAGGCTCTCACCCCCATCCCCCAGGGTGCCTACTGCCCCACAGACCTGAGCTGGATGGCAGGCACCATATTGCTTCACTACCCACTGGGCACTTTTGCTCTCCCTAGGGAGCCTCAACTCCTCAGGTTCCACCTTGCTCATCCTGACACAGACATTTCCCAACTGCAGACCAGACTGCAGGAGACACAGGGGTCCAGTGAGTCCCGGGTGATCTGCGTGACTCCAGAACCCCATCATTCTGGGCAGACTGCATCCCAGAGAAATGGTTGGATATGACCAGAGGGTGGACTTTCCTCTACCTAGACGTTTTTTGCCCCTTCCCCTCCCCCACCTGCAGCTGCCAAGAGAGACACATGAACCACCACATAGACGCTTCCACAGGGAACAGGGCTCAGACCTTTCTTTTGGGGGTATGCAGTAGACTGAGGGGTGCTCAGACTGTGAGCTACCTGCCTGCTGGCCCTCCCTGGTGCTGCTTGCCTGGTGACTCCAGCAGAGCTGGACATAGCCCTAGATGGAGGGACATTGAATCAGCTTGGGCACCTTGTAAGAGAGACTTGGGACCAGTATCCTTTTCCCTGGCATGGTCAGGGTTTGACCTCCAGGGCCCTGGGGATGGACCCACAGGCCAGATCCTGTACACACAGGTCTCAATCACATTGACCAGGGGCACAGAGGGGATATTTGTGAATTAGTCTCACAAGGTGTGGGTGCCTGCAGGGGGAGATCAGGGGTGAGAATGCAGAGTGGGTCCTAGCTGCAGCATGCTCACAGGGTAACCCTCCTCCCACAGGAGGGCTGCAATCCCAGTTCAAATATACACTGAGGAAAAGAATCTCTAGTCAATAAATGGTGTTGGGAAATTTGGATAGCCACATATAGAAGACTGTAACAGGATCCAGACCTCTCACCTCTCAAAAAAATCAACTCATGATGGATAACGGGCATAAAACCATAAGAATTCTGGAAGAAAATGTTGGAAAAACTCTTATAGACATTGGCCTAGGCAAAGAATTTATGAAGAAGACCCCAAAAGTAATCACAGCAACAAGAAAAAATAAATAAATGGGACCTGATCAAATTAAAAAGCTTCTGCACAGCCAAAGAAACTGTCACTAGAGCAAATAGACAACCTACAGAATGGGAGAAAATATTTGCATGCTATACAACTGACAAAGGGCTGATAACTAGAATCTATATAGAACTCAGGAAAATCAGCAAGAAAAAAATCAAACAGCCCCATTAAAAAGTGGGCAAAGGACATGAACAGAAACTTTTCAAAAGAAGATAGACTAATGCCCAAGAAACATATGAAAAAATGCTCAACATCTCTAATCATCAGGGAAATGCAAATCAAACCCACAGTGAGATATCACTTAACTACAGTAGGAATGGTTTTTATCAAAAAGTCCCAAAACAACAAATGTTGGCATGGATGAGGAGAGATAGGAACACTCATACACTGCTGGTGGGACTGCAAATTATTAGTACAAC
>CM052443.1:111943975-111967833 GCA_028533085.1 Varecia variegata
AGTGAAGTATCACAAGAATGGAAAAGCAAGTACCACATATATCCACATTTATATCTGGGTTCTCAGTCCTATTCCATTGGTCTATGTCTCTGTTCTTGTGCCAGTACCATGCTGTTTTGCTTACTATAGCCTTGTAGTATAGCTTGAAGTCTGGTAAATTGATGCCTCCCGATTTGTTCTTTTTGTTTAAGGTTGCAAATAACTATACGGAGTCTTCTCTGGTTCCATCAAATTGGTACTAATTGATCAACACTTATGTGCACATATAGAAGTAACATTCATCAGGTGTCAGGCAGGTGGGGGGAGGAGAGGATGGGTATATTCACACCTAATGGGTGAGGTGCACACTGTCTGGGGGATAAGCACAATTGCAGTTCTGACTCAGGTAGTGCAAAGGCAATATATGTGACCTAAATGTTTGTACCCCCATAATATTCTGACATTAAAAAAATAAAAATAAAGGAATTGGAGATGTCCATTTGGAAGTCATCAGTATAAAATAAATAGCTTTTCTTTGCATAATTAATAATAATTAATTGCATAATTCCCTTTGAGGGAAATACAATAGAAAGAAAGAATGGACCATAGAAGACAAAACCTTAGGGACACCTCAACAAAGTAAGAAGGAAGAGAAGCTCGTGAGTAAATGGTAGAGAAGTGCTTAGAAACAGAGGATAATATCTGATTCAAGTTGTGCAATTCAAGTTAGGTGGGCGAGCACTTTCAGGCTAATCAAAACTATTAAAGTATGCATTGGAAGGTAAGCAGTGAAGACTTTAAAGTCAGAAATTTACAGAGAGGCATAAATTCTGTGGGATTTGACTGCAGGGGTTAAGGAGAAAATGGAAATGATGACGTGTTATAGACCACGGGTCTAGAGAATTTCATAGTGAAAGGACAGAAATGAAAAATAATTCAAGGTAGGAGCATCATGTCAAGATATTTGGAAAGAGGACAGACTGAAGAATGTCTGAATACATAGAAGACAACTTGGTACCCTGGGGTCTTGGAATGTTAGTGAAAGAAAGGAAAAAAACTGAGGATATTAGGAAAAGGAGGATTTTTTTTTAAAAAAAGCACTGCTTCAGATAAGGTAAACAGGAATGGGATTAAAAGAACAGCTAAGAGAGGTCACTGCTCTTTATGAAAATTGAGCAGTGTAGCACATGCATAAGGACAGGTGGCTATACAGAGGTGTCAGTTAGGCATCTGAGGGACTGGTACCAAAAGTTTAGAGCCCTGGTTTTCACCTTTTCTCCTACCACAACCTGACTAGTGTGATAGACTGTATTATAATTCCCTGTAGAAGGATTACAGCTCCCAGCCTCTCCCAAATATATGGTCAAATTGCAGCACCCCTCCTTGTGGAACGATCATATATTCCTACCCTGTTAAACTCAGGAGTAGCCTGAGTTTAAACTCAGGCCAGCCAGGTGGCCTGGTCTGAACAGTAAAATGTGAGCTAAAAGGGATATCCATACTTCCAAGCAGTGATTTTTACGAGTTACATGGTTCCATTTATCCTTTTTTCCCTCTGCCATAAAACTAGAATTTGACAAGTGGAGAATGCTCTTTTAGCATAGATAGTCAAATAAAGATAATGTGGGATAGGGCTTCAGCTTGAGGAAGAAATAAAACTTTCTTGTTATAAGTCACTAAGATTTGGGGGTCATTCAGAGCAAACCTTAGTCAAAGCTGACCAAGATAAGTGGTATAACCACAGTCCCTTAATTAACACTGGCTCACTACTATAGTGAACCTCACATGAGAACCTCTCATGTAGACAAGTTCACAGAAGGAAGAGATATTAGAATCTCTAATGTTAGAGAATCTTTGTAGTTTGAACTCTTTTTCCCCCAGGAGATGCTGATATTTTTCTACTGTTATTTCCTAGTTAAGAAAGAAGGATCTAGGATTGGTAAGAAGAATTTAAGACACTTTGGGAGGCTGAGGCAGGAGGATTGCTTGAGCCCAGGAGCTTGAGTTTGCGGTGAGCTATGATGACACCACTGCACTCTAGCCCAGACAACAGAGCAATACCCTGTCTCAAAAAAAAAAAAAAAAAAGAATTTAAGAATAAATTATTCTTTCAAGAATTCTAAAGTTACCCCCAAGAAACTAGAAACTTACTTCCATTGGTTCCTGTTTGCTTGGGTCTTGCTATTTTATTTGAACGACCCTGACTGGGCCTTTTCCTCTTCCCCAACCATGGCTCTTCTCCTTTTTCCAACTTGGAGATCATGTCTGGTTTTGGAGCTTGATACCCTGCCCAGGAGAAATGGTAGAAATTGAATGTTAGAACAACCTTCCCAGAAATCAAGCCCTAGCATTTGCACTTCAGGGCCTTTAAAGGCTAAAGAATACATGACTTCTGAAGTTTCACAATGCATATACTCCTGTACCTCAACTGAGTAGACCTTTCACCTCAGAAGCAGGGGTACAAATATCCTGCCTAATACCCAAAAGGGATTAAAACTCTTTGACCCATAAAAATCAAGGCCAAACTTATCAAGGACTTCAGTGAATAAGTATCACAGTGGACACATTTTGAATTATGAAGGAAATTATACTTACCCATTGAGGCTAAGTTGCTGTAGTTCTCCAGCATCACATCCTTGTACAGGTTCTTCTGAGTAGGATCCAGTTGCTCCCATTCCTTCTGGGTAAAGGCCATAGTCACATCCTTGAATGTTACTGATCCCTGTAATAGCATATTCTTGTTTAGTCTAATGTTATCCATGTTCAGTGAGTGACTTGGAGAAGATAATATTTGTTCTTACCTTGATGACTCACTGTTCATCATGATGTTACACAGGATACCTATTGTCTACCCAATTTTGCATTTTTTTGAAAAAAAAAAACCATATTAAGAAATATCTCAGCCAGGTGCAGTAGCTCATTCCTGTAATCCTAGCACCCTGGGAGGCGGAGGTGGGAGGATCACTTGAGGTCAGGAGTTTGAGACCAGCCTGAGCAAGAGTGACACCACATCTCTACTGAATCATTCCTATTAGTATACAAAGTTGCCTTAACATCATTCATCTGAAGAAAACTCTCTCCTGATTTCACATCCTATCCAATGTCCATTTCTCTGCTTCCTTTACCAGCAAAACTCAACATAAGTGTTGTCTATACTTACGGTTTATACTTCATTACCTCCCATTCTTTCAACTCATTCCAACAGGATTTTACTCCCATCCTTCCATTGAAGAAGCTCTATCATTGCAAAGTTAAATACTTTCTAGTCATATTTTGGGACTCAAAAGAGCACATGGCATAATTGATTACTCTCATTGTCTTGAAAAGCTTTCTTCTCTATGCTTCTTTGACACCATACTTACACAGTTTTTCTCTTACCTCAGTGGCCACTCCTCATTCTCCTTCTTGTTTTTTGCCCTCTACCAGACCTCTATATGTCAGATTGACTCAGGCCTCTGTCCTTGGACCATTTCTCTTCCCTATCTGCCTTCTCTTTCTAGGTGATCTCAGCCAATATTTTGGTCTTAAATACCATCTTTATTCTGATGCCTTTCAAATGTGGTTCCCTAGCCCAGACCTCTCCTAAGTTCCATATTAATATATTCATATATATATTTATATATATAATGGTTACTCAATATCTCTAATTGGAGGTATAATGGGCATCCTGACATGGCAAAAATAGAGTCACTGTCATCCACCTGGATTCCATTTCCATCTATCAAACCTGGTCTTCTCCAAACACTACCCTTTATCAGAAAATGGGGTCACCATCCATCCAGCTCCTCCAGCCAAAAGTCTATATGTAAATCTTGATTCTTCTCTTCCCTTGGGCTACATATCAACTCATCAGTAAGTCCTCTTGACTCATTTCCAGATGTATTTTGAACTTGATTTCTTTTCATTTCACAGCTATGACCCTCTTCTAAACCATCATCATCCCTTGCTTTTGACTATTGCAGTAAACTCTTAACTGACCTCCCTCCACTTATTCTTGCCCCTCTGCAGTCCATCTTCTATGGAGTAGCCATGGTAATCTTTTTAAAGTATCAGTCAGATCAGATCACTCCCCTGCTTAAAGTCAATGGTTTCTCACTGCAACTAGAATAAAATCCAAATCCCTACCCCAGCCAATAAGATCCTGCATGATCTGATACTTTCCTACCACTCTGATTTTACATCTTTCTACTTTCCCTCTGTCTATGCTCCAATTACACTAATCTTCCTTCTGTTTTTTAAGCACACCAGGTTCACTCCCACCTCAGGTCCTTTGCAGTTGATGTTCCTTTTTCTTGAAACACTCTTTCTTCAGATTTCTGCATGTCTGCCTCCTCACGATGATTTATGCCTCAACCCAACTGTTATTTCCTCAGAAATGCTTTCCATGACTGCCTACCCACTCTACCTGCAATCTCTCTCCACCACATTATCCTTTTTTACTTTCTTCATAGCACTTATTAATGCCAGAATTGTTTTATTTGTTCATATTTTTATTATCTTTTTCCTATTTCTAGAATGTGAAGACATTGAGGGAGGGACTCTGGCTCTGTTTCCTAGTGTATCACCAACATTTAAAACACTCCCTGGCATAAAATAGGTGCTCATCTTATAGTCTGTCTGTTCCTACAAGTTTCCAATCACTGACACCCAAATACTCCTCAATCACTTAACCTTCACAAACTTCCCCCAATTCCTACAAGTTCCCAACTACCATCCTCCACAGAACAATCACTAGCTTCCACAGACCTTCAATCACTGACCCCTATGGAACCCTCAATCACTAAATCCTGCAATCCCCCCAAATTCCTGACCCCCTCAGGCTCCTAGTCACAGAATCATAGAGGACCTATAATCATTAATTCCTACTAATCACCTCATCATTGAAAGCACAGTTAAGACTCCTGGACACCACTTAATCATTGACTTGCATAACTCCCCAATTACCTTTTCTCTCCAGATGACATACAAATCATCTACCACCCCCAGAGACACCTCAGCATTGACTGTCCACATTCCGCCAACCACCATTTCCCCACGGACCCCCAGATTCTTCCATTAGTTGTTGCAGCACAGTAATCACTGACTCTCAAAGATATTGCCAAACTTCCACAACATCACCATCACTGATCCTCTTTGACAATCCAGTCTCTAACCACCACAGGCACTCATAAGACATCCCAAACCGCGGACCCGCACAGACCTTCCCAATCTCCAACACATTTCAAAGGCCCACTTCGGATCCTCATAGCCTTCCAAACCCTGATTTTCAGCGACTGCCACCGATGCCCCCCCATCATTGTCTCCGCAGATCCCTCAAGACACTAAATCACTGACCCCACACACCTCCCCCCATCACCACCCCACAGACCCACAGAATACTGACCTCCCAAAAGACCCTCTAGCATCTGCCAATTCCCAAATCACCCATCGTCACAGACTACAATAACCCTCCAATCACTGCCCCCCAGTGACACCATCTCTGACAGCCAAACCGTCCCGCCTCATCAGAGCCCTTACCGCGGCGCCAGCCCCGGGCTCGGACAAAGCCATCTCCGATGGATGTCTGGCCTCGTCGGCCGTTCCTGCACTTCTCCTCTGGCCCACGGTCTCCGGCTTTGTCAGAATCTGGCTGCAGCAGCTGGACACCGACATGGCGGCTACCCTGAGCGCCGCCTCAGCTGGCCCGGCGGCTGCAATGGCGGCGCCCGGGGTGATGGCCCGCGGGCGCGGCCATCTTGGCAGAGGCCCCGCCGTACAGCGGAAACGCGGAGCCTCAGGGACCCGCTCCGGGGCGGAGCGGGGCGAGGAGGGTACTTGGAGCGTCCTGAGATGCGAGCGGGTGGGAACCCGAGTGGGTTACTCACTGCAGGAAAGCGCTGGCCCTGACACCTCGCTTCTGGCTCTCAGACGTTTCCCCGCAGTAACACTGTTTACAGAATTTGGAATTGCATTTCGGAGTAAGTCAGTGCAGCCAGCTGCCGGAAACTTGGGAATCGCAATGCCTAGTGCGGACTCCAGAACGCTAGGATGAGAGAAACTGGAGGGAGAAAGCAGAAAGCCCGGTCGGGCACATAACATTGTTTTATAGGGAGACGTTAATCTGTAAGATATCTGATAAATCCTTTCATTTATGGTGTAAGAACTATGAGGAAAAAAATGAAACAGCAGGTTAAGTGAACACACAACTCCTCGGTGAGAGCCTGGATTTGGCGGAGACAAATCGTCGGAATAATCGAGCAATTGGAGCAGAAATAATTTCTCAATGCGCTATTTCATGTGTTAACTGCATGCATTGAACAATTATTTGCTGAGCATTTACTCAACAAATATGTGCAGATTGGGTGCTGTGCTGTGCTGGGTCCTGGGGAAAGTGTGGAGACTCATATACGCAGCCTTCCTTCCCTGCTCTAATTTACAATGGGGCACAGAGGTGGTGAAGTTATCCCAAATACGTTGTTCCTTGTTCCAGAGTTAAACATACTCAGTTTGGCACCTTCTAGTTGGATGAATAAAGGAGTAATTACCCCTCAGTCAGCAGTGGGTGCATCTGTCGTCCTTGATCTCTGTATCTTTTATTTGAATATAATTCTCAGTGCTTCTTCACGGAACTCGTCAGAAAGACACCCTTAGACTGCCTATCCTCGGGACAGTTTATGCCTAATTTCCCTATCCTATTACTGAATTTTTTTCCTAACATTTTTTTTTTTTTGTCCCGCAAATCACAGTTATATGTTCCCCATTTATTTGAAAACAGTTCCAACAATGTTTTTTCCTGGTCTTCTGACATCAACTCTGGGACCTAGCAAAGTGTGTTATAAAGATTGTTGTAAACAAAATTCTGTCTCTGCCCTCTAGTATTAGAGGCTTTTAACATCCCCGCGCTTTGAGTGCAGGAGGAACCTGTGATTTGAGCGATATCACTCACGTGATTAGATCCCAAATCAGTTGACTTTAAGTTAATAAAAATGGAGATTTTCCTGGGTGGCTCTGACCTAAAAACCAGAGGAGCCTATAAATGGGATTGGACCCTTCCTGAAGTCAGAGATTCCACATGTGGGAGGGCCTGTGAAGGGGGCCACATGGCAAGGAGCTGAGAGTGCCTCTGGGTGCTGAGAGTGGATTTCGGTCTACAACTAGCAAAACAACAGGGCCTCAGTCCTACAACTTCAAGAAAATGATTTCTGCTGACAATGTGAGGGAGCTTGGAAGCACATCTTTCTCTAGTGGAGAAAAACAGTTAATTAGAATACAACCCAACCAACATCTTGATTCCAGCTTTGTGAAACACTGAGCAAAGAGCCCTGCTGTATTAGTCAGCATTCTCCAGAGAAACAGAGCCAATAGGATATATAGATATACAAGGAGATTTATTATGGTAATTGGCTCATTTGATTATGGAAGTCAAAAAGTCCCATGATTTTCCATCTTCAAGCTGGAAAACTGGGAAAACAGGTGATATAAATCAGTCCAAATCTGAAGGCCAGAAGTGGGGGCTATGGGAGGGTTGGTGTAAGTCCCAGAATCCAAAGACCCCAAAAACCAGGAGCTCGAATGTCAGGGAGCAGGAGAAGATGATGTCCTGGCTCAAGCAAATAGGGAATTCACCTTTCCTCTGCATTTTTGTCAGGCCCTCAATGGATGAGATGATGCCTACCCACATCCCATGTGGGATGGTGAGAGCTGACCTTCTGTACTCAATTTGCTGATTCAAATGCTAATCTATTTCCAGAGACACCCTCACAGACATATCCAGAAATAATGTTTTACCAGTCTTCTGGGTATCCTTTAGCTCAGTCAAGTTGACACATAAAATTAACTATGTCACAACAGCCATGCCATGCTCAGACATCCAATTTACAGAAACTGAGATTAAAAATTTGTGTTGTCTTAATCCACTAAAGTTAGTGATAATTTGTTATGCAGCAGTAGAAAACTAAGGACTCAGTGAAGATTGAAAAATTATTGCTAGATTAAGATTCCCCTTCACAGGCCGGGCGCGGTGCCTCATGCCTGTAATCCTAGCACTCTGGGAGGCTGAGGCGGGCAGATTGTTTGAGCTCAGGAGTTCGAGACCAGCCTGAGAAAGAGCAAGACCCCATCTCTACTAAAAATAGAAAGAAATTATATGGACAGCTAAAAATATATATAGAAAAATTAGCCGGGCATGGTGGCACATGCCTGTAGTCCCAGCTACTTGGGAGGCTGAGGCAGAAGGATCGCTTGAGCCCAGGAGTCTGAGGTTGCTGTGAGCTAGGCTGACACCACGGCACTCTAGCTCGGGCAACAGAGTGAGACTCTGTCTCAAAAAAAAAAAAAAAAAAAAAAAGATTCCCCTTCACCTACTTGGGACACAGCCCACTTTCTTGTATTTCTGACAGAGTATTCTTTGATCCTCATCTTTCTGGGTGTAAGCAGTTGCTTCATTGCCTTTCCAGATATTGTCTTGACTTTAATTCTTCCTGATACCACAGTCCTGATCAAATCCAAAACTTACATTTTTTAAAATAGCTGTTTCTTTTCTCCTCACAGATAGATCAGAGGCAGGAGAGGCAGGCCAATTTCTCCAGGCTTTTCTTTAACAACCCAAGTATTACCTCACAAATTCCAACACAGTTACAAACAAAATGCTGTTTTAAATTTTAATAGTCTTCCAAGCTAACTTGATTCTAGTAATTGATGGTCATCTGCAGACAGCTTCTGGTGAGGTAAGGGAGGGGGGAGGAGGGTTATCAGGGAAAGAACTGGGTGGAGACCTTAGAAGAGGTAGGGTAAAGATATATTCCTGTACTGAAGAGGAAAAGAGGATCAAGGAAGACGGAACTAGGAAAAAGAGGTTGGTGAGAATAGGACATGGGATCATGACCAGGAATTTTTCAGTTTACTAAAGAGGTTCCATCACTTCTCCACAAGGCAAAGTCAGTTTTCTAGTTCAGGATAAATAGGAAAGGAAAAAATCTTGTACATGAATCAATTTTGTAAGACTATAAGGGTCCACGTGTGGGTTGTATATTTATGTGTGAGTTTTTGTATATGTGGAAACATTTCCAAGTGAGTAAAAAAAAATACGATATGAAAGAAACCCCTGGAAATTTGTCTCAGCTTTCTATAACTCTGTCTTCTCCTCTGGTGTCAGTTGATTCTACCATATATACAATTCTATGTAGAGGATATTAGAAAAAGCATAAAGGCCTGGGTAAAGGGACTATGAGAAAAGTGGAAATCTGGCAGTCCTGCAAACAGGACTTGGGATATGAATGCTTATCAGCCAGCTGCATACAGCAGGTTTTGGAATGCATGGGAGCATGACTGATGTTGGGTCCCTACCCTTTTCTTCGTAGCCTTAAGGAGTCATAAGGAAATACCAAGATAAAGGTAGATTTATTGCATATCACTAAATAGATTTCTTTAAAATAATGTGTTTACTGATGCCAGAGATTTTATCTGTATGTTCTTTCCAGACATTCTATCTATATGTTCTTTGCTTTGATGTTGCATGCCTTTCCCTGCAATAAATACAGAGGTTTGGAAAGGTACAGGAACTCTTTGAAAGGAAAAGAGTCTCTCCTCTTCCTTCAGCCTGAGATTGTGGTCTGGAGCATTCTTCGTTGTGCCATAACACTAGTAGAGACGCTGTATGATCTCTACATTCTAGATATGTGAGTTTCTAACTCTGTTCTCCAAATTACCCTATATTTGGCTCTTGACTATAAGGAAGTTTTTACAATAGTCTCTAGGAAATGTCCCACAAACTGATTTTGTGTAAGGTTCACAAAAGGAAAGAGAACTGTGTGATCCTATATGTCAATGCTTTCTCATCCATTCAATCAATAATTCATTACTCAATCAACAAGTATTTATTAAGCATCTACTATGTGCCAGGAACTATGCTAGGAATTGATACATTAATGAAAAAAAACCTAAAACACTGTCCCTATATGGAGATTAGGATCCAGGGGAGGAGATAGGCATTATTCAAATAAACACAAAGCTAAAATGTAAAATTATTATTATGGTAACTGATTTAAAGAAAAGATACCTGGTAGTATGAGAGCTTGTAATATAGTCTTAGCAATTTAGGAACTTTTCCTGAAGGACATTTGAATTAACATCTGAAACATGAATGAGAGTTAACTAAGATGACACTTCAGAAAGAAGTGCAAAGGCTAATGCCACCTTCCAAACTTGATCTCCTCAAAGAAGAATCTGGAACCCTACGTAGTCTCCTTTTGGAGCCCTCCTAAAGGGTCTCAACTCATCCTTGCTTTCTCCATCCTTGATAGAGTCTTCAATATTCTCCCTTCCCTCCAAAACACAGGTTTCCCTGGCAGAAAATGCCTTCATATTTCCTGTGTAAAGGACCTTGCCTCTATGAGTTCACATGGCCAGGGCTCCTGCCATCTGTAGACACTTCTATGTCATCCGTATCTATCATTCTACTAATAAGAATAAATAATGAAGTAAAATATGAGGAGTGGTGTGCAAAGCAAGTATTTAATAGAAAAATTTCTGAGTATGTACAACAAATTGAGAAAATGAGATATAAAACTCACTGTAACTGTCAAAAAATTCCTTTAAAGAAGAGGTGTAGGTTCCCTATTTTGGGATTGGGGTGGAGTAATGATTGATAAGTGACATGATAGAAATAGTCTATGTTTTGGTTGCTGTGCTGGTTACATGGGTGTGTACACATTTGTAGATATTTTATTGATGCATAAATTTACATGTCTCCACTAATGTAGGTAAATTAAATTTCAGTAAATAAAGGAAAACATTGAAAAACAATGTGGAAACAATGGAAGATATTCCAGTAAAAATAAAAATAATTGAAATGAAAAAATAAATATATAAATCTAACCAAAATGTATTTCTTGAATGTTCCACATGGAGAACCTACTGGCCTATGAACAAAGGAAGATGTGATTTAATATCGCAACACTTACAGAATTCCCCAAATAATCAGTATGGGCAAACAATTTAAAGGCCTGATTCCAGGTAAGTCTTTATATGATCAACACTAAGAACCCAAATGAACATAAAACCAAAAAAAAACAAAAAAACCCATAACTGATCGTTGCAGTGCACTAAAAAAAGAAGGAAAAAATATATATAATCTACCTTTCATGATTTAATTGTGAGGGCTTTAATTTTAAATAAAAATGAAAAAATTAAGAGTCCCCAATAATCTGATACCCCCCCCAAAGAAAATTGTCTCTTCCTTAAAATGCCTATACTTAAAGACCTATTCCAGACACAGAAAACATTCTCCTCCAGTGCCACTTCCATGGGTGGCAAACTGCTCCCTGCTCATCTGCTGAAACATGCATATTTCTGCTAGACTGAGGCAGCACCTTAACAACTTCTGCCAGATGACCTCATCAGTCCTTGCACAATAAATTTCCATTGCAGAGTCTAAAATGCTTCTGAGGCATAAGGGTGAAGCTCTAAAAAAGGTGACAGTGTGCAATCATGAATAATCTCACTTCTACGTAGAGTCTTGAAAAAGACTGAACTTCACAAAAGAAGAGGGTAGAACAGTGGCTGCCACAGCCTGGGGTAGAGGGAGGATAGATATGGGAGATAATAGTAACGTGGTACAAGATTTGAATACACAAGCTTAATAAATTATAGACATCTATGGTACAACAACCTGAGTACTAGGGAAAACAATGTATTGGACAGTTGAAAATTGCTCTGAGGGTACAACTCTTAAGAGAAGAAGTGCAATTCTTACATACATATATGAGAAGCAAGTGAGGGAATAGATATGTTAATTAGCTGAACTTAATGAAATTCCAATGAATGCATAACATAGATCAAAAAACACACATGTCATAAATATATTCAAGGTTTATTCTCACTTCTCCTTCTATCTCATGGAATGTATGAAATTACAAAAAAAAAAGGAAAGAAAGAAAAAAGGAAGGGTACTGAGAAAAATCTAATGGTTATAGGGCTAGTCTGGAGTTGACATGAATCCTCTTCTGACCTGGAGGAATTTAACTGGATCTCAGACTCTTTCTAAATTGCACTTTAATATTCTGGGTGCATTGCTTTCTGCCTGAAGTCTGACTGCTCTTATGAGCCCAAGGTACCTGTTTGAGTGTCCCCCACCACCCGCAGGTGAGCTCCTTTGTGAAGAGCTCAGACAGATTCACTGTCATACATGTTTTCACAAGAAGCACCTGTTTCAAGACAGACAGCCCAACATTCCGCTCCAGCTCCTTCTCCGAAATTGGTTAAGTGCTCACCACCGGTTAGGGAGAAAACCTCCCATCTTTCAGTTAGAAAAAGCCAGATGCTGGCCTCAAAACTCTTAGAGGTAGTCATCACAGGAGTCTTTATACTGTTGAAAACATTTTATTAAGGTTTGAGATGCAAACAAGTGCTTTGTAGCTATACAAATTACATCTCTGCCCAGTTAATACGTGCCAAGGCAGAGGGCACAAACAAGAATTATGACAACTGGAACATGAGAAAAGTAAGAGATTTCAGAGGCTCAGAGAACACTTGCATGACATTTACTTAACCCGAGTGGCAAAGGCTATAAATACTAAGGAAATTTCTTGGGACACACCAAGAAGCTAATGGACCAGGGATCAAAGACCAGGGCATTGTAATGTCAAGGCCAGTCCACCCAGAACGTCGAATAAAGACGGTGCGTTCCCTATAAAGGTGTAAGTCCAGGGAGGTTGCTGAGCCGTTCCGACTGAACAAAGCCAATCACAAGTGAAAACACAAGCACGACAGTTGTTCTTCTCAAATAAAACACGATAAAATGCCACGGTGGAAGGGTCCCAATCCATCAGACTCGCTGCTCTTCTTGGAGCCGAGCCCCCGAAGGAAACCCGTGTCTCCCCTCCGGTGCCTAGAACGGAAGGGGAGTTTGGCTTAAGGAGCCAGGGAGCCATTTCCGGAGATGGGTTCCCCCAGGGGCGGGGGACTGCTTCTGCTCAACTGTGGGGGTGTGGATGGGGGCGACGTGCTTTTTTCTGCTGTGCTGGCTGCGGGAGGCTCCCGGCTTCCCTGTGCGACTTGCTGCGGACCACTGCGATGTCACTTTGCAGCGCAGAGTCGCAGTTCTCTCTGGGGCACGGGTACTGGGCCTGCCAAAAGGCGAGGGTGCTGGCTGCTGGGCGCCAGCTAAGGCCACCCGGGAGCAGGCGCGGAGGGCGGCGGGCCCGCGTGGCAGGGCTGCGCAGCCAGCAGGGCGTGGAGCGTGGCGAGCGCCCCGTTCAGGGCGGCCCCGGCGTGCGCCAGCTGCCAGGTGAGCCAGGCGCGCTGCTGGGCGGTGGGCTGCGTGCCGCCGCCGCCGCCGCCGCGCCCTGGCAGGAAGGCGCCCCCGGGAGCCCGAAGCTCCGCCAGGGCCACCTCCAGCCCGCCCAGGTGGTTGAAGACACGCGACAGCGGAGTGGACAGGGAGACGCGGGCTCCTGGGGAAAGGCGTCGGCGGCGCTTTGGGGAGGTGGGCCGGTCCTCTCGGAACTCAGGCCGGCGTCGCGGGCCGGTGGTGGTCCTTGGGGATCTCGGCCAGTTCTTCCTATCACGTGGGCGCCGGGCCCAGCGCCCAGGACCTGCGGGGGAGTGGGAGATGGAAGTGTCAGGCTGACCGCGCACAGCGCTATGGGACTCATTTGCGAGTTCACAGCCCCCTCCCAGCCCCGCCTTGCCCCTCCCTAAATGCTCCCGGCTTCTCCAGCTCGCCTCCACGCCCACTTCTGAGAGCCCCTTTCTGCGTCCTGTGGAACCCAGTGTCAAGTGCAGGATGCCTTCCTCCCGGCCCTTTATAACTCGAAGCAGTGAAGCGCAGCTCCCCGAGCCAGGCGCTGCGCCCTCATCCCCACCTTCCCCAGACGCCCAGCCCAGACACTTGCCTCCTCTGCGGTGATCTCCTGCTCTGGTGGAGTCAGGCTTCTCCTTTGCTCTGTCGCGGGCAGGGGTCGGTCGTGCCCTGATCTTCTCTTCCTGGTTTCCCCTTTCTTGGTGTCCCCTTTCAGGGGAGCCAGCCGGGCTTCTCCGCCTCTTGCGCCTCGAGCCGGTGGCTACCTGGCTGTGCTCAGGGACAGCTGTGGGTACAGAGGAGATGAGTAGTGAGTGTCCCCTGACCCATCCCTGGACATCTGGGGGAGACTTAATAAAGCCAGGCCCCCAGAGGGACTTCCAGTCCCGAGTGACTCCCCTGGTCCCTAGGACATGGCTAAGCTGGCAGAGCCACCCCCACAAAGCATCTAGTTTTCCCCACCACCTTTAGCAGCACCATGGCAGATTGACTGTAGCCTGCCGCCTTCCTCACCCCAGACCTGTGTCCCTGGCTTTCCTAGCCCGCACAACAGTCTCCCCAAACTAGTCTGCATAGACAGGAATCTGGGCCCTACCTGGTCCTCCCTGAGCGTCCTCCTGGCTCCTGTGCATTTCCATCATCCTTGGTATTTCTTTTCCTAGATAGGCACTGGTATCCTTCTCACTTCTCTTCCAATGGACAGGATCTGCCTGTCTGAAGGAGGAATTGCCTTTACGTCCTCTGCAGGAGGAGGCAGCTGGCAAATCTCCAGGTGGGCAGAGGGGATGGATTTTTATAAGGTCCTGGGGCCTCCTTCTGTGTTTTCCCAATGTCCTTTGCTGCGACCACACCCTAATTGGAAGGAGGATTTGCTTAGATTAGGCACTAATCTGATGGGTATTATGCTTGCTTTCTAGGCCCCAGTGACTCTTATCTGCACTCATTTTGGAGCATTTCTCCTGGGTGGCAAAAGAGAGACCAAATTGGTTCTGTGCTGGGTGTTCATTTCACAGAAAGCGCAGTATCTTGTTGACAGTTCCAAGGCCCTCTTTATCCACTGGTTTCAATGCTCCTCCATGTCTTTGTGTGTGTGTGTGTGTGTGTGTGTGTGTGTGTGTGACTGTGTGTGCTTGATGCAGGGCGCGAGCCAACTCTTTGAGCACAGGGTGATAGAAACTTTGAGGCTCTCTCACTACTGCAGTCTGTGTGGTAACTCCTCAGTCCTGCCACGTGTAAGGTACAGGAATGGGGCCGTGCACATTAGGGAAGGAAAGTGTGTGGTTCTCTTCCCACTTAGGTGTATTTACAGACAGAGGCAACAGGCACATTCAGCCAGAGGGCCACAGTTTGTCAATGACATATCAAGCTTTAAGTTTCTCATTCTCAGCCCCCTCTTATGTCATTTGACTTGTGTCTAATAGAGCAGTGTGGTAGTCGGCTTGTGAATATCCCGCCAGCCCCCTGCTGTGTCATTTATGCATTTCGGAAACCCTCTGCTTGTCTTGCTGAAAATGTTAATAGGCAGGGTGGGATGTGTCTGGCCTCTAATCCTATCACTCTTGGAGGCTTAGGTGGGAAGATCTCTTGAGGTCAGGATTTTGAGATGAATCTCAGCAAGAGTGAGTCTACATCTCTAGTAAAAGGAGAAAAATTATCTGGGAATGGTGGCATGTGCCTGTAATCGCAGCCACTTGGGAAGCTGATGCAAGAAGATCCCTGGAGCCCAGGATTGTGAGGTTGCAGTGAGCTATTCTGACACTACTGTACTCTACCCAAGGTGATAGTGGGAGACTCTGTCTCAAAGAAAAAAAGAAAGAAAAACAACAGAAGAAACAAAGTAATAGCAGCAAATAAATATCCACTTTCCAGTGGACACAGAGATGGGTGAGCTTTAAGGGGATGAGGGAAGACCAAGCAACAGTTTATTTGCTGTTTAAGGATCTTCTGTGTCTCCTGGGTCCATGTACCTTAAAATAAACTTAGTACTGAGCACCTTGGACTCTCCACGGTGCCTGGATTGATGACATCACTGCAGGGAAAGTGCTCACACAATCATCAATAGTGGGTTGGTTTTTCGGGCAGCCACACAGTGCCTGCAGATAAACGGAGCAAGTAAGAAGAGTTTGTGGGTGAACATCGAGGAATGTGTAAAATCAGTGAGGAGTATGGAGAATGCCCCAGCTGGCGAAAAAATGGGAATATTTGCATACCCACTAATAATGACATCTCCCCTTCTGTCAAACAGACACACACATAACCATACACACACAAACACACACACACACACACACACACACACACACACTGACCTTGTTTTCCTACTGGTTGTGACTAAAATGAATATTGTAGAAAACATTGGTGCCATTTTGGGTGAAGGATGTGTGAACTTGTCGGTAACACAAACACAATGTAGGAGTATTTTCATGCCTGGACATTTTGCTCTCCTTCCAGCCATACTTTATTCCAGTGTGCAGGATGTTGTCCATGGTGTGTACAAGAGGGTCAAGGTGCTCCCTATCATCTGTGTGTGCTTGATAGCACCCTGGGGCCTCTCCTTCAGGCATTCCTATAGGTCATACATCTTATGTATGGCACTCACTGCTATATCACCAGCATCTAGTGCTTAGCATTTAGGTGGTGCTGGAGAGCTATTTAGGGGAGTAAATGAGCAATGGGAGGGACAGCTGGGGAGAGGGCTCACCCAGCATGTCTTGGGATGGAGCCATCCTGAAGGGGGGCTGGGATGAGGCTTGAGGGGCATCTACTTCAGTCTGTCTAGTGGAGGTCACTGAAGTTTTCACCTCAGGAACCTGAGCTATGCCTTCACGGCTTCCTGAAGACAAGAGTTGGAAATGTGACCTCACAAACAAGATTCTGGAAGATTCTTCCAGGTTCCTAGAGCTTTTTGCAGCTCTTTCTGATAGTTGCCCCATCTCTGGCTCTGTGCATGCCTTCACTTTATAGTGTACTCAGAGCTGTTGACTGAGCTGGGCTTGCTGCAGATGAAACATACCTTCTCTGGTGGAACTCTATGGAGATGATAATAATATTAATAATAAGAGCAACAGTATTGACTTTTGTATTCGTTTTCCATGACCACTCCAATATCACTAGGAACTTAGTGTCTTAAAATAACACCTGTTTATTGTCTCACAATTCTGTAGGTGGATTCAGAAGACCTGATGGGCTCAACTAGGCTCTCTTGCACATGGTCCCCAAGGCTGAAATCACGGTTGCAGCTGGCTGGGGTCTTATCTTGAGGTTCCAGGAGAAAATTGACTTCTAAGTTCATTCAGGATGTGGGATAATCCAATTCCTTGTATCTACAGGTCTGAGGCACCCATTTTTCCTCCTCTAGGCTGCTTTCATTCCCTCTAACATGGCTCTTTCCATTTTCAAAGCAGCAACAACTTGTGAAGTCCCAAATCTGGAATCTCTCTGACCTTCCCTTTCTCTGCCAGTGAGGGCAAGCTTTCTGTTTCTAAGGGCTCATGTGCTTAGATTAGACCCATGGGGTTGGGCCCTCTTTGGGCTGTCAAATGATTAGTAACCTTAATTACATTTGCAAAATTCCTTTGGCTACAAAACAGAATATGATCAGGGGAGTAACAATGGGGACAGATATGATCAGGACCAAATTCTGCAAGCTACCATGCATGTCCATGTATTGGCTTCAAGGCCTTCAGCTTGAGCCTGCAATTTCATGTTACTAAATAAAACTAACTGGTATATGTAAATGAGTACCTTTTGTTTTGTAGAAATATAAATACTAAGAAATAACATCTGCAAAGTAAATACATAAAAACAAATTTCTGTCTGGCTGATTATCAAACATAATTCATGCTCCTCTGCTGCTAAGGTCACCATTTATTCCAGGCTTTCATTAATACATGCATGCATATATACATACATTTCAGTTGACAAAGCAACTTTTAAAATTTATAAGTAGTTGGAGTTTGTAAGAACCATTTTGCCTTTTTTGTGTGTGTTTGTGAGAGCCTAGTTCTCTTTGTATTTTTCATTAGGGAAGATACTCACCCTTTACAGTGTTCACCCAGTAGGCAATAACAATTTATGTGTGTTTCCCATGCATTCCTACTCTGCGTGGTGACCTTTATGATGATTATCCTGTCTATATGCTCACCAATCCCAGTTCACTTTCCTCTTGGACTATTGGACTTACTCATGAAACGTTACATCCCTTGCAATTAGTTGGAGCCACATGACTGCATTCTCATCAATACAACATGGAGAGAAGTCAGGGATGCCATGTTTGTATTGGAGATTTTATATATATATATATATATATATATATATATATATATGTGTGTGTGTGTGTATATTCCATGTGTGATCCTTTTTTCTCTCTTCTCCATCTATAACAATGGGAGACTACGTGTTGAAGAAAATGGCATCATGAAACATAATTTTCCTGGCACCCAGATTGACTTATAGATCCCATCCCAGCTTATCTATGGCCCACAAAGAATCAGGGTGAGGAGTTGTCTGTAATAGCAGCTGGCATAACACTCTTTGTGTAATACAGATTGTATCTCAAGCAATGCCCTGAAAACTATGAGCAAGACTGCCTTCCTGGATTTATCTGGGACTCCATTGCTCCTCTCCAAGACATGATCTCTCCAAGGGAGTGACAGTAAGTACACTTCTATCCCATATATTTCTTCTTCTATCTCTCTCTGCTACTGAGACTTACCTACAGAGCGTAATCAGCTTTTAACTCATTTTCCTGAATGATAGGAACTCTGCTATTCGTATTTGCTTTTCTTTCTATGTGTGCAGAGAGTAGGGAAGAAATAAGCAAGAGAACCACAGAAAAAATAAGATTTCAAAGCACAGAAAATATATCCAGTTAAAATTTTCACCCCCAGTGAGAACATAAATACATTAATTGTGAATTAACATGTCTATTATAAATGCCAAAGTATAGGATTTTATTCATAGGATTATAGGAAACAAGTGAATCATGAAATTAATATGATTAGATTTGTATTTGCCATGAGTGGATTAATAAAATGTGGTATATGTATACCATGGAGTACTACTCAGCCATAAAAAACAATAGTGAAGTACCTCTTGTATTATCCTGGATGGAGCTGGAGCCCATTATTCTCAGTGAAGAATCACAAGAATGGAAAAACAAACACCACATGTACTCACCACTAAATTAGTATTAATTGATCAACACTAACGTGCACATATGGTAGTAACATTCATAGCGTTGGGCAAGTGGGAGAGGGGAGGAGAGGGTGGGTAAATTCACACCTAACAGATGCAGTGAGCACTGTCTGGGGGATGGGCACACTTGTAGCTCTGACTTGGGTGGGCAAAGACAATTTATGTAACCAAAGTGTTTGTACCTCCATAATACTCTGAAATAAAAAAAAAACAAAAAAGATATCTGACATTTTTAAAAAAAAGATTTGTATTTGCACACTAAATATATATTTGGCTTTATTTTTGGCCCATGCTGCCTGAAGAATTAAGTACAACGCTAATGTTAGCTTCTTTAAGAAGGGTCCATGGAGGTTGGATAGGTTGATGACACAGAATGCTTGTAGTATTTCCCTTTAAACATCTCTCTTCCCCCAAATTTCTAGGAAAAATAGCTTCCTATATCTCAATTCTAATTACCCATGTAAAAGCCCTTGGTTCTGAGACAAGTCTTGGGAAATAAGACCATGGAAAGAAAAATGGCCAACTGAGAGCACATTAAACACGGAGGGTACAGGACAGACAACATAGGATACACACCATCCCACCCAGTTAATGCCTCACAGCCAGGTACAAAAATTAGGTCTGCGGTCTCCACCAGGTGTCTTCTGTTTTTTTCATGGAGTATACAAAACTTGAATATCTAACTACAATTTAACTTTTTATTCCATTAAGAAAAGAAGTTATTTTTTCTCTCTCCTCTTTCTTTTTGGGTATGGTCATCCTCAAATTTTCAATTTGTTCCCTAAAGTTATCAGGAGTAGGAAGGACATGGCCCAGGACACAGTGCACCTTGAGGACAGTGGCCCCCAGATGCTCCTTTGAAGCCCTTCATGGACATGATATTTGTTGTCTTTGATTGAGGACACTGCAGTTGTGTATGGGATAACTGGATTGTTCATCTTTGAAAGAGCGGGAATAGACTGAAGATTGTACACCCTGGGGAGCCCAGGGATGGAGTGAAGGAAATCACCTTGTTTGCACAGCCGCTGTTCCAGAAAAACAGCCTCCAGCCACGGCAACCACACCTGCGGATCAGGTTGCTGCTGCCTATGGCTGATCAAACCAGTACAAGCCAATTGGGAATCTGTTCTTAAAAACTAAGCTCAAGGTGTCCAGAACCTCAGAGTTAGGAGCTCATTCACATTAATGAGAATGTTCTGTGATTGCATGGGCTGAGGTAGCTCTCACCTGTTCTGAAGCTTGATTACCCTTTACTTGGATTCTGTGAGATACCATCATAATTTTGCAATCATTTTCTTGCACACCATATTGATACAGAGGGTCACATATTCCCAGAAACGTTGTGTGCTGTGAGAGTAGGAATGAATTCTATGTGCTCAAGTGTACAATTCTTTGTGCTCCCATGTACAATCTATAATATGTGCTCAAGATAAAAAGCTCCTGATTTCCCATCATCAAAAAGTTACCATTATGATTGTTTGGATCCCAGTCTTTGGAAATAAGTTTTCTAATTTTGAGTATGGTGATTGGCCTCAGTGAAAAGTAGGCTTCCTGAAGTTTTAAAATTCACTATGATTCCCAAAATAGATTCACCCAAGGGAGTCAGGTTTTTTCATAATTTTGTTCAAAATTACAAATTTCATATACCCAAAGACTTGCCTTTAGTGGGCACATAATTTAGATCCCAAGACATCACAGATAAAAACATTATCACTAAATTATTAAGCACTAGACTTGCATTGACCACAGATACTGTCCTCCCTACCCTCACCCTCTCTGTATCACATCCAACTGCCATTGGGCACTCTGCATCTGTGGAAACCCTGCAGATTTCAGAATAGTTGGCACAGGAAGCACTGTAGACTCAAGGAATGACCAGAGCAATAGCTAGTGTAGCTCCTATGACACCAACATTTCTTTCTCTTTATTGACCAAGCATATATACTGCCTACAAGATTATTGGATCATTGCACCATGTTTTGGTTTACTTTGTATTGATTGTTATGTTGATTTCAGTCAACTATATATAGGAGCAACAAAGAACTCTTCTAGGGGGAAAAAACAACTTTTGAGCATTTTCCTTAACAGGACTGCAAAAATTGTCTTAAAATTCATATGCAGGCACCTGAGTTTGTTTTTTTTTTTTTTTCATAGCCTCTACAAACAGCTTCTCTAGGTAGAAAAATGACCATGTGTGAAGAGAGAGAAAACGGTGACAACCTGTCTTGGCAAACATCTCCCATATGGGAAGCTCTCTTCTTCCGTGTCTCATGGGAACACATGAGATGAGGAAACCCAAGAACTCTGTGCCCTGAGCTTTTCAATTCTACCAAGTAGGTGAGCAGCTCACAAGGTGTGGCCAAAGGACAGCAGCATCCGCATCACCTGGGAACTGGTTAAACTACAGGTACTCAGACTCCACTACACCTATGGGATCAGAAGCCCTGGGGGTGGCCAAGCCATCTGTGCTGTCACTCACCCTCCAGGGGGTTCTGGTGATGCAGGCTCAAATTTCAGGGGCCGAGGAAGGCTGTTCAGATGGGGTGGAAGGGGGCTATGGAAGATGGGGGCATCCTAGACAAGTCTCTATAGCGCATCATATTTGTAACTTGTTCCTCTTCTAATTTCAAAAGAAAACTATTTCTATGTGTGTATAATACATGGGAAAAACAAACCTTGGGGGGGAAAACACCCAATTTTCTAGTGTACACATGTTATCCTAAGAACATATTAACTGAGGAAACAATTCAAAAATTAAAATTCCTAGAGGAGAACTGAAGCATTCTCAATCATTCCTGCGATCAAACCATTGTTAATGTCCTATTTTCATTCTTATTTTCTAATCATAATATTTTACAGAGAACATGATTATATCTGTTAGGGTAGATAGTTAGGATCTCTGGCTCTTCTCAGGACAATGCTTCCCTGTTTTGATTCTATTTTGAGCAATTGCTCCACCTGGGAAGAAGGATAAGGGCGGGCATTCCATTTTCGTGTTGTCCCACCCTTAATCCTATCCGGACCAACTTCTATATCTAGGAAGGAGGGAATGCTTTATCAATCTGGGAATTCCGCAGCCCAGGCATGATAGAATTTACACAGTGACCTAGACTACCATAAGAGTAATTAATATGCCATTAGCTTGAATCTGCATTGCGCTTCACCCCCACCCCGTGGGCCTTTTAGAGGGAGCTGTATACGAAGATGGAATTTTGAGGACACCTGTTGATCATTTGATAACATCCTACACCTCCCACGAGCCCTCCTCCAGACTGGGCTAATAAAAGGAAACAATCTGAGAAGTCAGTGAGTAGTGAGTGGGTCAGCAAATGAATGAGTTGGTCTCTCTCCCATCACAGAGACAGACCTGTTTTATTCTACAATAAACAGCTACTCTTGTGAACTTGCTCCCTGCCTGAGGTTACTCCATTGTATTGGCTGCTGATTTTTGCAAGAAAGGAGACAGAGGACCAGGACAGTAGTCCAGACTTGACACTATCGTGTGCCTGGTCATTCTTCAACCAAGAGCATGCCGAGAACACACCAAGAACTGAGGTCAGACTTCCACCCTGACATCTTTGCTGCTGAAACCTGGGATTCTGACATATCCCTTGACAATTAAAAAGAAACAAGTATTATTTTTAAAATGCTTTATTGCACATTTCTTTTTTACTTTTCGTTAACATTGCACATTTTTAATATGCGTGATATTTTACAGCAGTAGGATATATGTATACAATAATATTCATAAAAGAAACATGTTGCAGCTCTGTGCTCACATTTTCTGAGAGGGCCGTTACAAAGGGGAAGGAGTCTGCATCTTATCATTCAGCACCGAGACAGGCCCTTCTGGGGCTTTGTTCATGGTCAGCGACAACCACATGCAATGCTGCTCTGGGCCTGCTATATAGGGAGAAAGGAGGCCATGACTCATGCACCACACCTGGCCTCACTTTCCTGCTGTCTCTGTGAAATGGAGAAGAAAATAATGGTCCCTAACCTGCCACTTAGCAGCTGTGCCCCTTGGGAAAGTCCCTTCCCTACCCTGAGCCCCCCACCTCTCCGAGGCTCTGAGCTGCAGAGACAGGCTGGAACTCAGGGGATGTGCAAAGCTCTGCACAGCCAGGTGGGCAGGCAGCGGGTGGGCGTCAGCACCTGCCCTCCGCTGTGCTGGCCTGTTTTCCAAACTGCCATGGTATGTTTCACAGCCCAGGTGAGTGGGGGACACCAGGATTTCACTGGAGCTCCTGGTTAGAAGCCGACTCCACCCTTTGCTGGCAGCATGGCCCTGGCAAGGACACACCCCCATGTCCTCTACTTTTCTCCTCTGTCACATGGCACTGATAGTCACAGTTATCTCACAGGGTTATGGTGACCATTAAATGGCAACACTAGCAAGGGTATAGCACTGTGCCTGACAGAAGTAATAACTGCTGTACGAGATCAGGAAAGGGTGAACCTCAGGGCTCAGGGTTTGGACAGGAGCAGGGGTCACAATGAGCCACTACAGGGAGCATGAGACAGGACCCTAGGTCTCCGGACATACCTAGGTTTGGACAAAGGTCAGACCTGCATTTTGTTTTCAGTGTGAGAAAATCCATCACACTATATGCTTAAGATACTCGCACTATATGTTGGTTGTATTGTTCTTTCCAGAGGTGTTTGTGTGTTTCTTTTCCAGTAGGACCGGGGAATGAGAAAAATTCCTGGGACATATTCAGACCTCTGTAGGTTGAGATGGGGTCCAAGCCTGTATCTCTGAGGAGAAAAGGGGAACCCATCTAATATTGGGGGTACAGGTGGAACAAAGAAAATCGCACCAGGTGTGGGGGTACAAGTGCGCATGCATGTTTGTGAGCACACACACACTGAGGTGCTAGAGGAAGAAAACAGCAAGGCCCGGAGA
>CM052443.1:111968333-111989305 GCA_028533085.1 Varecia variegata
TCATCCCCATGAAGAATGTCATAGAATTTAAGATACAGGAAGCTTAGAAAGGCCACTTAGTCAGATGCCCACCCCCACCTCCTGCCTGTCCTCTAAAAGGGGAAATAGATGGGAAGCTTTGAAAAACTTCCGAAGCCAGTCAGCCTAGCACCGGGACCTTAATCTCCTTCTGAACTCTGGTTTATAAATGAGGGAGCTTTTCTCGAAGTGTAAGTAACTCCCAAAGAGAAGGTAAAGAAGAAAACAAGTCCCTGGGATTGCTGCCTCCTTGCCCAGGGCCCCACCCCACCGCACCCTGAATCAAGCACAGATACGTTAAACTGCTAGGGGCGGAGATCCATCCCAAGTGGGAAAACAAGATTGGGGCCTGCCCTTCGACTATCTGACCACAAAGCCCTTTAATTGAATATCTGCCCACAAAGTCCCTTAAATCTTTCCCCAGGTCTGAGTGTGCTGATTGGAATCTTTTCCTCTAGCAGAAAGGCCAGAGTAGGGAAGTCTGAGAGACTGAGAGCGTCTTTGCCCCTCCAGGTTGTCGAACTCCCTATGAGGTGGAACCAGATGGTGTCTGTGGGCACTTCCAGCTCTGAGCACACTGCTCAGTCCTTCTTTCCCTGGCTGCTTCCTGCTCCTCTGGCTTCAGAACTGTCCTAGCCATCTGGCCCCTGGCCACGTCAGGTGTCTCTCAGGTGGCTTGGTCCCCAGCACCTCCCCCCTCCTGCCCCAGGGGACCTGTTCTGTGCTTTTCTCTTTCTGACCTACACCTGTTGTAATTACCTGTTGGCTCCTCTGTCTCCCCTCGTAGAGGGTAGCTCCAAGGACTTGTCCTGCTCCAAGGACAGGGCCAAGGACTTGTCCCATTCATCTCTGTATCTCCAGGGTCTGCACATCCCTAGCACAACAGAAGGAAGTCTTGGTTGAATTCATTTTACTGTCCTGTGGGTGTTCAGGTGCACAGCAAAAGGTGTCTGGGCTGTTTGGGCACCCTGACATAGTTGGCCCAGGCCCAGGGACGATAGAAGAAAACCAGTTATGGAGCCTTCCTTGCTGATTAATTACCCACAGGACATTCCATTCATGCCAGCTGCTTTACCAAGGGGACTCAGAGAAGGGGTAATGGGTGCAACGCTCTGACCTGGCAGAGGGGGTGCCAGAGCTTCTGCTGCAGGTGAATGAGTGCAACTCCAGGGTACCTGGAGCTTCACAGGATTATTCATTTCTGCTTGTTTTTGTCTCAGTCTTTTCTGAACATTTTGCCATGTCGACAAATATTCTTTTTGGAATCCTACCAGGAGATATCTCTGGGTAGTAGGACTCCATGATTTTTTTACTTTCTTTTTGGTACTGTTTTAGCTTTTCTCCATTGACCAAGTGCCACTTTCATATTAGGGAAATAAAAAGCTACTTTTATTTTTAAATTTTTCAATATGATTTTTCAGTGCCTAAATTTCCATTTTGAGGCTCTAACATAATTTACGTGACCAGTCCCTCCTGGTTGGCAGGACAGCATGATGGTTGAGATGATTTCTCAAAGCGTGGCCTCACAGACATCTGCCCTAGAAACACCCACGGTGCTTGTTGTGCATTATAAGGCGTCAGACAGGCACTGCATGGCCACTGCTTCTACCTGCAGTCTTTCTTGTAAGGCTGTGAACCCATCAAGGCCAGAGACTTACCCTTTCTCCATAATGCTGGGCCCAGAACCGGGCTCAGCAAAGGTGTAGTGAATGAGTGGAGGGATGTGGAATACAGATTGAAGATGGCTGTCCCTGGGCCCCTCCAGGATAAACTCGGCGGGATCTGCTTGGATTTTCCAGGTCAAAGAGAACTCCAGGCTCTAACCACATTGTTCCCCGTGGGGGAGCCTGTCTCAGCACTGGAGCAGAGTGGCTGGGGCCCTGGGGTAAGAAGAGGCAATCGGGCTTGGAGGGCACAGAAGGGACATCCCCATGTAGTCAGGGCACTGTCACATGCCGAGTCTGGGTGGCCCAGTGAGGATGGGCACTCCCTGACCTTCACTTCCACATGGAGCAGAGCCAGCCCAATTGTAGCTCTGCTGCTGACCTGCTTGGGCAAGTCCCTGCTCCATATGGCCTCAGTTAGCCCTGGTCACCTCTGGTGGCCCTTCCAGCACTGAAGTCCAGTGACCTCATTTTTCTGGGCTTCCAGAGGAGATTGGTGGAGACCATTAATGACCACGACTTTCGCTGCCCTAAGCCCCCTGTGATGCAGGTTTCCTTCTCTTTCAGATGCATTTCATTTTCTCAGACAAGGTGGTGCTTCTGTTTGATTTCTGGAGTGTCCACAGTCCTGCAGGTAGGAATTGGGATGCTCAAACTTGCAGCTTGGAAAGCCTTGTAGCACCAGGCAGTGGAGAACCTGGGTTCTCTTTATTCTCTGTGGGCATTTAAGTGAACCTGACTGTCCTGGCATAAATGTTGGGTGGAAACTTTGCATTTCTAATTCCATTTTCAACCACTATCCTTCAGATTGCAAACGGTTCCTTTATCTCACTGATTCCCACAAAGGCTGAGAGAGAGAGAGGGCAGGGAGGCAGGTTTTTCCTTTATTATAGGGGAAAGAACTGAAGCCCAAAGAGGAAAGAGACTCGTGCAGGGTCACACAGTGAGTAAGCATCGGAGACAGAACTAGATCAAGGCCTCCTGGTGCCACCTGGCACCTCCCTCATCCAGGGTTCACTGTCCTGTACCAGCTCAGAAGCCCACAGCAGCTGCTGCAGATGAGACACCAATTTGAAAGGGAAGAGTATTCCTTTGACCTGAAAAGGCAGAGTGTGGCACTAATTCATGATGGGATTATTTTTCAACTTAAATAAATGCATCTTAAAAACAGACTGGAAATAACCCAAATGTCCATCATTGCAGGTGGGGATCAAATAAACTCTGGTCATCCCTACAATGGGTTACCACTTCTGGTTATCCATTGCTGAGTAAATAGTGGCTTAAAACAACAACGGTCATTTTATTGTTCACTCTGTCAGAGGTTCTGTGAGTTGCCAGGGCTCAGCTAAGTGGTCCTCACTCAAGGTCTCTCCTGTAGGTATAGTCAGACGGTGGCTGGAACTATAGTCATCTTGAAAAGTTCTCACTCTCATGGTTAGTGGTAGATGCTGGTTGTTAGCAAGGACCTCAGCTGGGGTTGCTGGCTGAACATCTACATGTGGTGTCTCCTCTTGCCTGGGTTTCCTCGTGGCAGGTGGCTAGATTGCAAGAGCGAGTGTCCCAAGAGCACAGTGCAGAAGTGCAAGGGATTTTCAAGACCCAACTTTGAAAGCATTCCTTCCACGTTTATTGGTTGAAGTTGCAGAGGTCTTCCTAGGCTAAAGGAGAGGGGACATGGACCCTACCACTTGATGGCAGGAGTGAGCATGTGGAGTGGGGTATATTGGGGTGGCTGTCTTTGGAAAATATAATCTATCTCAGATCCTATGAAGCCTCTGGGGGAAATAAGGTAGATCTGTGTGAGCTAAGGAGAAGGGATGATGAAGTCAGATGCAGAAGAGTGTGCACAGAGAGGGTGCTGTCATTTAGACAAATAGAGGCTTTTATGTACACTGAGTTAACAGAGGTTGATCTGGGGAGGAGAATTGGGAGCTGGGCGGGGGAAGGGGACTTACTTGTATACCTTTTTGCACTGTTTGAATTTTTACCATGTGCATGCAATTATCTATAAATCTGTATTTTAAAAATCTGCATCTTTTGCGGATGATTTCCTCCTGGGAGCCTGTGAAGGAAAAAAGCCAACTTACTGTTTCTCCTTTTCTTACGCTCAACACACTTCTGTGATCAGATGTGCAGGTTTCCCCCACAGCGACCAATTCTCTGATACCAGCTGGGTGTCCTACAATTCAATTCAAATATAACACTAACTGGAGTTAGTGCAGACCCCACAGGTTGAGGGCACAGTCCCGCAAGACTGCCCCCACTTCAGACACCAATAGTAAGTCCCAGTTTGTCTCCTGTACTTCTGACCAACCAGTTATCAGTCGGGGTTGCCATGACCCGCTCCTTGGGTTTGATTATTTGCTCGAATATCTCCCAAAACTCAGGGAAACACTTTATTTACATACACCCATGTATTATAAGAATACAAATGAAGAGCCAGATGGAAGAGATGCCTAGGGCAAGTCATGGGGAAGGGTGTGGAGCTTCCATGCCCTTTCTGGGCTTGCCACCCTCCAGGTACCTTCAGGTGTTCAGCAACCCTCAAGCTCTCTGGGTTTATATGGAGGCTTCATACACTGGCATGACTGATTACATCTTTAGCCAGTGGTGATCGACTCAATCTTCAGTCCCTCTCACCTCCCGGAGGTTGGGGGTGGGGCTGAAAGTTCCAACCCTCTAAGCACAAGGTTGGCTTCCCTGGCAACCAGCCCCGATCCAGAGGCCATCTGATCCAGAGGCCATCTGGAGGCCATCCAGGAGCCCCAGCCACCAGTCATCTCATTGGCATCCAAAGACACCATTTCAGAGTTTTCAAGGGTTCTAGGAGCTGCGTGCCAGGAAACCAGGGCAGAGACCAAATACATATTTCTTATGTCACAGAGCCCAATAAAATACTTTAGCTGGACCATTCATTATCCCTCCATTTGTGAAATAGAAGCAGCAATTGGTAGTTAATTTTACACAGCAGCTCTAGTAAGCGCTTAATGTTTTCTGTAAAAATAACTTACTGGGTTTTTTTCCCCTATTATAAAAGTAATACACACTCACAAAAGAAACTTTAGAAAATTAGGCAAGAAGGAAATAAAACCACCTGTATCGTACTTTGCTGCGATGACTATTACCCCTGTGCTATATATCCTTCCTTGCAGACTTTGTGTCCCTACATGTGACTAGGACCTTGCTGTACTCATCCCTTGACAAGAAGTCGTGACAGAGATGTGTGCAGCCGGCTGGGGGGGGTGACTGGGGCAATAGTGTACGGCTGCTTCATCCTTAGCCCCTGGCTTTTCCAGGTGGCTTATCTTCCTGATCTCAAAGCCACATTCCAGTAGGCCAAGCCTACCCAGAAAGGTCTGGAGGGGGGAAGAGACTGAAGAAGTTCTGAGCTCAGTGAGGGTGGGGAAGAAGATGCAAGAGAGAGGTCAACGGAGTGCACTCCACAGAATGAGTGGAGGTGCTCCTCTGCCAGCTGGGCCAGTCTCGGGGTTGGGGGCGGTGCTGGCAGGGAAGCAGTGCTGGCCTGGCCAGGACTCTGCAGCTCAGCCTCCGTTGACAGGCATAGCCCTTTCGGTGTTGGTGGTCCTGCTCCTCGCTGTGTTGTACGAAGGCATCAAGGTTGGCAAAGCCAAGCTGCTCCACCAGGTGCTGGTGAGCCTGCCCACCTCCATCAGCCAGCAGGTCATCGCAGAGACAGACTGGGATTCTGCAGCCTCAGATCCTCCCCCCGTCAGCAGAACCCACCACAGGTACAAGCACTGGGTGTGGGGAGTGGGCAGAGTACTCACATGCACCCTGAGAGGTAGTCTGGGTCCAGAGAGCATTAGCCCCACTTCACAGAAAAGAAATTGAGGCCCAGGGAAGGAGCAGGACTCGCCAAAGTGGTTACCTTTAGCAAGTGAACCAGAGCTCAGGTCTCCTGATGCCCAGGCAAAAACTCTGTCTGACCAGCTGCTTGCGAGGCTAAGAAGGCTTTCTTTAGGGAACTGTGATCTTTAGAACCCTGGTGCAGGCCTCTGTCTAGCATCAGGGGTGGCCACCTAGCCTCCCCCAAATCTCACCAGGTTCCTTAGGTCACTAAGCTTCCAAACCGCGGAGGGAATCTGCAGCTGTCCTGAAGCAAGTGATAAAAACTGCTGTTAGCAATGTATCCTGCTTGGTGGGAGGAGGGAGGCACCCTCCCTTCTGCTGTGCTCCCTTCCCACTCTGATCAGGCAGACGTTTAGGGTCCCCGTTCTGCCCTCTCTCCAGACCAGCCTCACTCGTGCTTAATGAGCCTGCCTGCCGCATCACCAGCCACCCCACATGGGTGTCCCAAATCTTCACAACCCCCCTGCAAGGGAATTATTCTTATTCCTGTTTTACTAGTAAGGAAATTTAAGTCCAGAGAGGTTAAGACATTTGTGCTAGGCCCCATTTAGTAAGTGGCCTAGGAATAGGAATTGATTTGTCACCAAAGTCTATGCTCCTTCCGTTGTCATACTGCCTCCCACAGTAGATTTGGGGTGGGGGGAACCTGCCTTACTGATGACAATTTTCTCTTATCCCTTATTAGACAGGATATATTACATATCCCATCATTTTCTCTTTGGCCTAGGATGCTAGGAAGCTCAGAACTAAATGTGGTGGAGATATGTCTCTTTAAAAAGAAAGCTCTCCTGGGTTAAGCATACGAGTTATAATGTAATAAATAAGCTGGTCCTGTAACTCAATGGCTTTCTACTCCTGATACCAACTCCCAGCTTCAGCTCATTACCAGCATTAACTTGATTCTTCTTTTTATCTAGGTGGTATTTGTGTCACTTTGGCCAGTCTCTAATCCATGTCATCCAAGTGGTCATCGGCTACTTCATAATGCTGGCTGTAATGTCCTACAACACCTGGATTTTCCTTGGTGTGGTCCTGGGCTCTGCTGTGGGCTACTACCTAGCATACCCGCTTCTCCGCATGGTTTAGCTGGCAAGGGATGTGCAGACACTGAGGCTAGAGGAAGCTGAGGCCCCGTCCAGACACTGTACTTCCAGCTGCTTGCTTTTTTTTTTTTTTTTTTTTTTTTTGAGACAAAGTCTCACTCTGTCACCTGGGCTAGAGTACACTGGCATCATCATAGCTCACAGCAACTTCAAACTCCTGGGCTCAGGTGATCCTCCTGCCTCAGCCTCCCGAGTAGCTGGAACTACAGGTGCACACACTGTGCCCAGCTAATTTTTGTATTTTTTTTTAGTGGAGACGGGGGTCTCACTCTTGCTCAGGCTGGTCTTGAACTCCTGACCCCAAGTGACCCTCCCACCTCTGCCTCCTAGAGTGCTAGGATTATAGGTGTGAGCCACCCTGCCCGGCCTCCAGCTGCTGCTTCTTCTGAGATCTATTCCTCCACCTTATTCCCAACCCATGGAAACTTTGAGCTGAAGCCAGCACTTGCTTCCTGGAGTTCAGAGGCCATTGCAGCAACCTCCCTCCTCAACCAGCCTGCATAAGGCCCAGGCCCGGTCTTGTGCCTTAAGAAGGCTGCTGTGACCAAAGGGAGAATGGAGAGAACAGAACTGGGGGATAGGGTTGCTGAGCCCATGACAACGCATCTCTGTGACTTAAAACTTAAGAATTTCCAAAGATCTTCAAGACAGGGAGATGGATTCTGAGCAACGAAGGGCATGGAACCTAGATGCCCTCAGCTCTCCTGCTTTGTGCCTTATCTACAGGAGCACCTTCCATTGGACTTCCTGACCTTTTCTGTCTTTGGGGGACAGAGACCAAGCTAGCTCCTTTTTCTCACCTTTCTGCCTTTGGAATACATGAAGATAGTCTCTTCTATGGATCATATTAACGAACTAAGTTTTAAAAAATTTTTCCCTTTGAACTCCTGGTTGGCAATTTTGCACATTCATACAAACAAAATTTTTAATGAAATGATTGTTTTATTCATGATGCATGGCAGGATCTTCTGAGACCGTGTCCCCTTATTAAGGAAGAATAAGTGACAGCTGATTGAAGGCAGAGATGCAGGACTGTCATCCAGGCTCCTGGCTTATCCGCTGGACAGACTGAGCTCCTCCCAGCAGACGGCACTGCCTGCAGGAGGAAGATCATCTATCTCATGGCCTTGGGTGTCTGGGAAGCTGTTCATGGCCTTAATGCTCTCTCTTATCCTGATCCTTCTTTTATGCAGAAGAGAAAACTGCATTTATAAATACTCAATGCTATTTATTACTGTTCACTGATAACCATCTGGTGGGGAAACACGATTCATTCACTTAAAATGCTGATTAAGCCATGGTGGGGTACTCACTGCAAGACTCAATAAGCAGTCCAACCAAAGCCACCACGTTTTTAGAGCTGGACGGGACGCTCTGGATATTTGAACCTCTTCACTTTACAAAAAAGGAAACAGAGACCCAGGGAGAGAAACTCACTGCTGATACCGTAATATCTATGCTCAAGGACCTCATAGGCCAGATGAAAGATGATTGTAAACTTTGGGAATTAAAAACATACATTTTAATAAATATATATTTTTAAACAGTTGTGACTGTTGTTCTGTTTCTCCTCATTCCAGCAGCAAGCACATGAGCATGTATAACAACTGCAGGAGCTGAGTGGGGTGAATGGAGCTGGTAGTGCTCTTTACAGGGCTGTCCGAGGATGGAGTCTGTCCATCTGCTGTGAAGACAACTGTGCTCAGGGAAACCCAGCCCTGAAACGCTGTGCCCACAGGTAGACACTTCAGAATGCCAAGTTAGGCAACAGTCATCCTTTTGTTCATGGAGCAAGCATTAATTGGGTGCCTGCTATAAGTAACTGTCACACAGACTGTAAATACCTGTGTTGGCATGATTATTAATTAGTACCTTCTCTCCCTGAGGGCAGATGCAAAAATACAATAACCACTTTTTAATTTACAATAAGAAATAACGGTCATAGAGTGTATGACACCTTTAGGATGGATCAATGCGTTTCCCCCATGTTTGCAGGGAATTAGGAAGCTGCCCAGTGTCTCAATAGATACGAGATTCCTAAAGTCCAGTGTAGTCTTGCTGATGGAACTTCTAATAATCCACCTCTAAGTCCTGACCAGCTCAGGCTCGTTCCCCTGGGGCACTGCTGAGATGGCCTTTCCAGGGGACGACTGGCAACCTCTTCAGTTTGATCCAGTCTCTTGAAGTGTAATACACTTGTGCCTTTTATAGTATAGGGGGCTTAAAAATTTTTTTAAGAATCTGTGCTTTAGAGATAGGGATTATAGGGTTAGACCTAGTAGGCCATCCATTGCCCTCATTTCAACATTCTTCAGAGCCCAGTCACAAATGATGGTAATTCCCCTACTTAAATTTTTTTCTTAATTTAACAAACACACCTATCTGGTTGTTTATTGTCAGGCAGCGTTCTGCAGTGTTCTGCATACTTTACAAATATTAACTCATTTAATCCTCATAATAAGGCAGAAACTATTTCTGTCCTCACCTTAGAGATGAGAAGCACAGGCACAGAGAAGTTAAAGTCACTAGTTAATAAGTGGCAGACCCAGGGTTCAGAACCAGGCAGCCTGGCCCCAAGTCTGTTTCTTCATCAACTCAGATGGGGGGGTGGAGGCTGAGGGGGTAACTTGGCTAATGCCACACAGCACCCAGTGGAGCAGGGATGTGGATGCAGATCGTGGAAACTGACAAGCCTGTGCTCTTTGTATTCTATCCTAACAGTGGAAATTCTATTTCAGGAGATCCGTGGTAGGGCCTAGGAACCTATATTTCTGAAAGCATCACTGTCCCTTCCCCCAGCCCAGGGCCAGTGAGGCAGGGAACACTGCTGTGCTGGCCAAGAGCCCAGGCCCTGGACTCAGATGGCCAGGATTTGAATTCTTGTTCTGCTGCTTACTATGTAACTTTGGACAAGTTACTTTATCTCTCTAGGCCTCAATTTTCTCTGTAAAATGGATTGCCAGTAGTGTCTTTGGCAGTGTTACTGGGGACAGGACAGTCTGTGTGAAGTACCAGACAGCAGTGCCTATTTGTTTAACAAAAAGTAATAAATGGTAGTTCTCACTGCCTCCCAGGCCCACATCTGGGAGACAGACACAAAGTTTTCAAGGATGATGTCAGGACAGATTGTGTTCCTATCTTATAAACATTTGAAATCAGGGAACATTTTTATTACAATTATTCTATTTTTTAAGACTGGTTGCATGGTTTTTAGAAGATCCTGGAATAAATAAAATGACCACAAATATTTTCCTGCTGCTGTTCTCTGCATTAGTCCTGGCCCCCTGAGTTCAGAGGCATGGAGACTGCTCTCAAAGTGAAGAATCCTGCAGGTACTATGAATAATGGAAGGTAGGGACCCTCCCACCTTCTCTGCATGGCTTCCTGGGCTGTAGGACTAAGCCTGCAGGAGCAAGAAAACAAGACTGGTCCTCGGATAACCACAATGCCCCAGGGAAGAGCTGAGAAAGCAGAAGGGTGACTTTCTTTGAAAGCCTAAAAGTTCCAGGGTTAGGTACCAAAGGGAATAGGTCATAATGCTTTTGTGCATGTTAACTGATCCAGATCAGTTAGAACTCCTACCCTTAGAATCCCAAAGAGGAACACAAACAGCCCTTGGAACCAAATTCAGTTTCTTCCCATGGGCTTGAGTCAAGTTTCATTACAGACATTTATTTTAGTTTTAATTGCAAATACTCATTGACCTCTTGTATCAGATTTAAGGCAGAGAAAAAGATACATGTCCCAGGACTGCAGGCCAGGCTGTTAACTGCACTGAGACTTAGATGGTGTCATCTCCCCTTTGTTCTACCAGGGAGACCTCGGCGCAGGTGACAGGTCTTGTTGCTGGGGCACAGTCGAGCACTGGGAGGCAGGCAGAGGAGGGCTCCCAGGTCTGAGAGTTAATGAAGACAATAAAAAGCTTGGAAGAGGGCAGGAATCTTGTAGGTGACAGGCTGGAGAGGAACCTACCAGCCCTTTCTCCAACTGGTTTCTGAAGACAGGGTCATGCTCCTCTTCACCAGGTTGGACAGGGGGCTCAGAAGGTGGCTAACTCAGATGCCTGAACTACTGTCCCCAGAATGCTCACCTTGACCTCACCCTGTGGCTCACCTAGACCCAGGGTTGGTTGTGCAAAATCATGCTTAGGGAAGGGTTGTAGAGAAATCTTTGCACCAGTTTCCTGGGTCTTCATCCCAGCCAGTCAATGTCATCGTCATCATCATCATCTCCAAAAAGGGGTGTTGGGGGCGGGCGTCCCTTCATGCTCTGACAAAACAGGAAAGAGTAGTCAGTCCTCACTTGTCCCTGTACCAGCTGGACTTCCCACCTGTGAGGTGAAGTGATCCAACTTCTGTTCCTAGCTCCAGGTTGCAAAAGAAGTTGCACTGCAAGGACAGACTCTGAGGCCAGCAAACCTAGGCTTCCAGATAGAGCTGAGACAAGCATGCCGAGAAGGGAGGCACTCAACAGAGACAAAAGACCAACTTTGTTTGGCTAATTTTGTCATTTATTTGTGAAGCACATGAATTGACAGGTTTTCCTCTCATGGTAACTTAAACATTTCATGTACAGAAAGAAGAGTCAAAGAGGAGAGATGGGAGTAGGAGAAAGAAACTGAGAAGCAGAGCAGGCCTGAGATAGGGACAGGATGTGGGAAGATGAATGGAGGCTGGGCAGAATACAGTCACATTTGAAAAAACACTGTTTTTGTGGCCTAAGGTGGCCTAACTGGCTCTGGATGTGATCCCATCATTTGAGACAGAGTTGAATTTAGAGGCTTGGCCACATTCCCAAGTGGAGACTCCCAAGAAGTGAAGAGCACAGGGCCAGAGCCTCCCAGGTGCCTAGTTTCTCTGGCCCCACCCTTGCTCCCTCCAACCAGGGGAGAGAGGGGACTAACGGGCCATGAGAAACCCACCCTTTTCATAACTCTGGATCAGCAGGAAACAGGTCCCATGGGAGGTGGGGGTGTATAGCAGGGATCTATGCTAGAGACAGGCACGAAATGAACAGTCTCTACTAAGGTACTTTCTGCTCTGGTGAGCTATTGCTGACCAGCACCAGTCTTCACAAAGCCAGGCCACAGGTGTGGTATAGCAGCCTCTGGGCTAATCCTATCACCACTACCAACTAACAGACCTAGTACTTCTGTCCAGGCATCAAGGAAGTGATCTCTAAAATCTGACAGTATAGGATTTTTTGTTTTGTTTTGTTTTGTTGTAAGAGATAAGATCTTGCTTCCAGGCTGTAATGCAGTGACACAAACATAGCTCGCTGCAGCCGAAAACTTCTGGGCTTAAGCGATCCTTCTGCCTAGGACTCTCAAAGTGCTGGGATGATAGGCATGAGCCACCGCACCTGGCCTAGGATTTTCAAATGTGGCTCACAGTTTCTGTTTTGTCTTGGCTAAAGTTCTAGCTCTACATTTACCAGCTATGTAACCTTAGTCACATTATTTAATTGTCCTGAGCCTCAGTCCTCTGATCTATAAAATGGGATAAAAGTGCCTACCTCACAGGAGTAGTAGAAGATTTAATGGGCATGTTTGTGGAGTGGTTTTCAGAATACCTAAGAAATAGATGTTAACTTGATGGTATTAGTATTAATACCAACAATATACCTGCTAATTTAAAAATTTCAACTATATTTAGGGCAGTCACTTAGGATACTCAATTTTTTTTTGTACTTTTTTTCAAGTGCAGAATTTATATTCAGGATTCTCAAATGAAAACTTAATTCTTGGGACAAAGGCTAATAGAAGACACTGGTACATTTTTCCCAAAGGAACACAGCATGAGGGAAGGGCTGCGGTACATATGAGCTGGATCTCAGATCTGTCACAGCTGTCTTCCCAAGGTTTTGGCAAAAGGCAGAACCCACTTTGACTGATCCGTGAGGGGACAGAATTTGCCCCGATTCACCCTCATATTGTATCCCTGGGATGGACTGAGCCTGAAGCTCATCTGTGTTCCCCACACACATTTCACACCAGTGAACTTCCCATGACATCAGTCAAAATGGCTTAGTGACAGCCAGAAACATGACATAGCATGAGGGGGAACAGCAGATGCAGGAACTGGGGCTCTAATTCAAGCTCTATCAGCAACTTCCCTTCCTGGGCTTCACTCTCGTTCTCTGTAAAGCAAGGCTTTGCTATTAGTCCTGAACCCATCTTCTGCCCAGGAATATTATGATGACAAAACAAGGCAGCATGTTGGAAAGCAGGCTGAGTAAGCAGAAAAAGCTCAGAAACAGATGGTCTTAATATGAGCCTAGGGTTTTAGTCCTAGTCCTAGTCCTAGTCCTGCCGTTAACTCACTCTGTGGCTTTAGGTAAATCATCCTTCTGAGCCTCAATTTTTTTGTCCGTGAATGAGGATGCCAGATAAGATCATCTCTAAAGTCCCTTCCAATGATTAAATAAAATTAATATCCAGGCAGATCTGGGGAAACCTGAGGCTTTGACATTCCAATGTAGGACTAAGCAGCCCAACTTTCCTCACTTCCAGTGGGACTAATTCCTGCACGGTCAGACACTATGATTCTTTTTTAAGAGAAAAGTGGTATCTGACCATCCCTGCTCTGCTTACAGAGCAGCCCCCTCCCAGCCCCAAGCCCACTCTCACAGGGCCCTGCACACAGAGTCCAGGCAGTGGGCCACCAACAGACTCCATTTCTCTTCTCAGAGCCAGTGGAGAGGGACCCCCAGGTGATGGTATGAGGACGTGGCAGTGCCTGGGATCTCCTTACCACCTCATCTTCATCCTCCTCCTCAGGCTGTGCTTTAGGCCTTGGAACTTTCAGAGTCGTCCCTTTAAACAGTTCATCGTCTTCATCCTCAGAGAGACTGAAGGAAAATCAAGCCATAGAAAATGTTGTTCCCACTCCAGGTCACAGTACCCGGCAGCTACAAGGGTCACTGGAGCAAGGATTGCTCAGGAATTCCTCCCACCTTCACTGCCACTGTCTCTTCCCATAACCTGCGTTGCTGCCTCATGCTGTTGACCCCTCCGTAACCTACAGCCAGAGCAATCCTGTAAAACTAAGAAATCAGACACATCAGTCTTCTGTTTAGATCCCTTTAGTAGCTTCTCACTGTACTTACAGTCCAAACTTTTAACAGCAACATAAAATCTCATGTACCCTGGCCCTTGTTTAATTGTGCAATCTCAGCTTAACACCACTCTTCTCCTACTTGCTGTGCCTTCTTTTAGTTCCATGATTATGTGTCATGTCCCCTCCCACCACAGGGCCTTTGCATGTGCGGTTCTCTCTTTCTACACTCTCTTATTCCTGCTCCTTCCCATCCTTAGGTCTCGTTTAAATGTTACCTTCTCAGAATCCTTCCCTAACCACCCTGTCTGAAGTAGAACAACTCCCTCTTTATCTTTATTATAGTGTTTCTTTTTTTAAGCACTTATCATATTTTTATACTATATAAGTATGTATTTATCTTCCCCACTAACTATAAGCTCCTTAAACTCAAGAACCAAATGTGCCTTGCCTACCACACTATCACTGTGCCTACCACAGAGCCTTGTACACAGTACTGTTGAATAAATACGTGAATGGGGGAACGAACGATCAGATAAGTAAATTAGTCAGTTTCTGAGGGATGAGTGGCTGGCCCTGGAAAAAACAGAAACAACTACCGCATGTAGCTGCCCACCCCTGAAACTGTGCTCAGAGGCACATACCTGGAACGCTGAGAACGATGGCTGGGGCTGAGGACTGCTCCTGCGGCTGCAGATCCTGCCTCTGTGCTTGACAGCTGCTCGGAGGGACCAGCAGAGCTAGTGACATCCTCGTCTTTATTAAGCTCTGGGGGCTGAAGCTCTCCTCCTGGGCTTTCAGGCAGCCCTACGGCCAGTGGGTCCCCCTTCTCGGGGTCTGAAGTCAGGGACAGCCCTGTGGAGCTTTCTTGCAGTGGGCCCTCTGGGGTCACTTCCCTGACACAGATGTTTCCCAATGAGCTATCGGGCTTAGGTGCCAGCGGGCTGGCGGCAAGTGTCTCCTCGCACTCAGAGTCCATAGTTACAAGGCCGGGAGGCTGAGGTGGAATTGAAGTTGGGGGCCCCAGAACTCTGTGGGATGGGACGCAAGCCAGGTCGGGTGGGAGGGAACCATCTTGCAGCTCTGAGAGCACCTCTGCTCCTGAGGGCTCCCCTTCCCTTCTCTGTGCATCATCCTGGGGAGTGGGGAAGGCCCGAGGGGACAGCAGGACAGCTTCCTCCACCACCTGCTCTGAAGGCACCACGGGGGGCTCCTGCCTCTCCCTACCCAGGGGTGCCTGAGGCAGCACGGAATTGTCTGCGGCTGACTGCTCCTGGGAAGGGCTCTGTGGCTGCTCCTCTTCCTCTTCTTCTTCACTGCTGCTCTCTCCTTTCTCTCGCTCTTGGTGGTTTAACAGCTGAAGAGTCACCATCTGTTCAAAAGCCAAGGAGGAGATGGTAACTGAAAGCAACACAGCAGTCACTCCTAGTTCTGCAGTCCTCACTGACACAACTGCTCAAATGACTTCGCTTCTTCCTCTCATAAAAGGCTGACCACATCTGTCGAGTCACTCCAGGCATCCTAATTACTGAGGAACGGTCTTGAATAATTTTTTATTCATAACCTCTTAGAAGGTCCTTCAGCAACAAAATACCCATTCCAATGAAATAATCCATGCTGGCTGGTCATACCTTGATCGTGTTCATGATGGTCCCCAGAATTGTCCTACCATCATAAGACTCCTCCAGCTCAAACTCTCCCCGCAAAGACTGGAACACCTGGTTCATGATCTTCTTGACCTGTGTGAGCATCAAAATATATGCTGCCAAAATCAAGTAATTAGGGATGCATTTAAATTCCAGAGAGGGGTTTGGAAGGCTAAAATAAAGCCATCTAGAACTCTTTCGGTGGGACACAGCTGGTCATAAACAGAGACACTGAAGGCTGTCACCATGGAGAGAACAGTATTAAACAATGAGCGGGACTTTGACAGAAGGGCTAGCCATCAGAGTTACCTATCAAGGGCAGGCAAGCTGTGCTATGTGAGCCCAAGACTGCTTAAAGACCATTTATTGATACCTCCCACCATGAACACTACTAAGAGCTGCCAAAGACTACAGGGATTAGTGGCTAGTGGATGCTCGGCACACTCCCCATCCCCTATTCCTCTCCTGTGAGTTAGAGGCACTTCCCCTATCTGTCAAACTCTCAGAAGGATAGGGAGGGCCCTGGGGGGTTTGTCACCAGGGTGGTAACAAAGGGTTCCAAAGGCTTAATTTTTTTCTTTTTTTTTTGAGACAGAGTCTCACTCTGTTGACCAGGCTAGAGTGAGTGCCGTGGCGTCAGCCTAGCTCACAGCAACCTCAAACTCCCGTGCTTAAGCGATCCTACTGCCTCAGCCTCCCGAGTAGCTGGGACTACAGGCATGCACCACCATGCCCGGCTAATTTTTTTTTTTTTATATATATATTTTAGTTGGCCAGATAATTTCTTTCTATTTTTAGTAGAGACGGGGTCTCGCTCTTGCTCAGGCTGGTCTCGAACTCCTGAGCTCAAACGATCCACCCGCCTCGGCCTCCCAGAGTGCTAGGATTACAGGCATGAGCCACCGCGACCGGCCCAAAGGCTTAATTTTTAAGTTAGACAAGTGGTGCGTCACTAAAGTTAGAAAAATTGCTACGAACACAACATATTGGCCACATTCCTTCTGAATGCTTCATATGCACATTCAATGCTTTATATGAAAGGGTTTGCTTCTTCTTTGAAACACCAGCTCACCTTCTCTGAGGGGTCAGTAGTAGCAGCTTCAACCCCAGATGTCTGGGACTTGTTCTTCTCCAATTCCTTAATGTGCTGTTCATTTTGCTCTGTGAGGGCTGTGACTTGGGCCTGGAGGGCTGAACACTGCAAAACAACAGACTGTGGCTGTGGCTTCAGAAACCCTGACTACTAGGTGAAGGTCAAAAAACCCAAGGCAAGGAGCACCATCCTAAGCATCAAGTCTTAACCTCACCTAGGTCTGCTGGTGACCCCCACCCCCAACCCAGACTTTCTGACTCAGAGCACTCTATTTCCATATCACTCAATTTCAACTCACAACTTCACTTCCTCTTTCCCAACAAGGTCACTTGCCTTGTTCCCAATCAGGTCAAAAGTATAATGACAAAAAGAACACAGGGGGAAGGGGGTAGTAACTTTAGTCATATAGACATAAATATTCAGCATTAGCAGAGAACTATTTACCTACAAGATTGCCTCCAAGATCTCTGAGTCAAAAGTTTTCATCTGGATACTTGAAGGAAAGAAACCGACCTCCAGATATGGGACTGTCATACCATGACCCTAAGCCCTGTCCGATCTCTCTCCTTTTTATGCCTGATGATCCCACCATACCCCATCCCATCTCAGTGCCTTTGCCCAGGACGTTCTGCCTTCATCTCTGCCTTACCAAAGCTACTTGTCCTGCTTGGCTCTTCTCAAATGTCACCACCTTTGGGAAGCCTTCCCAGCTCCCCTACGTACTTTCTCTTCTGGGCCCCAGAGCCCTTAAGGCATATCTTATTTTTCTCTTTGTTTCCCTTTCTTGACTGTGAGATACTTGAAGGCAGAGTTCTTTGTATACCCTTTCTCTAACACAGTGGCTGGAATACAACAGACACTCAAGAAATATTTGCTTAATAAATGAAGGATCAAATAATGGAAAACATGTTCCAGAACACCAGTGCTGTTTTCTTCTTTTTCCAGGTCACTAATCTGTCACCCTAAATAAGTATATGAAAGATAATCAACAACCTAGAGTTAAACAAGTGTGGTTTTGTTTTCTAGCTATTAACATCTTTTAGGTACAAAAGGATTGACAGGACTCAAACAGCCTGCTTGCCTCAAATGAACTGAGCTGCCTAGGCTGTCTGGCCTAAGGAAAACATCTACCTTTTCCTGAAGTTCTATCAGCTTCTGCTGGTTGGCATCTCTCTGTGCACACACCTCCTGGTACTGTTGCTGGTGCTCATCCTTGGCAGAGGCCAGCAAATGTTCACATTTTGCTTCCCACTCTGTTTGTAGCTCAGCCTGCACTAAAGACAGCTGCCAAGGGAAAGTAACAACAGTATCATCCTGGAGGGGTCCTGTTGACCTAGGGAAGCCTACCCTTCATAAGGCAAAAGAGTAAGATAACAGCCCAGATTCAACCACGAACAACTGTTTAAAAGACCCCCAATACTTTTACAGTAATTGTACTTTTTAAATGTAGGTAGGAAGATGTCATTGGTTGTCAGGATCCCAAAAGGTGCTTCAATCAGGCAAAGGCAGGGCCCTAATGACTTTTCAGGGTCTCAACCCTAAACTTTATAGGTTCAGAAACTTTTTTTTGCTAAAATTCCCAGAGGTGATCAAATTGAGGGTATAGATACACTAATTAAACAGATCTACACATATGAATTTTAAACTTACAATGAGAAAGGTTGCCATCACATGGACTAGAGATCCAGTTGTGTCCTGCCACTATCCCTGGTTTCTCTTCCTGATTACCTAAATTAATCCCTTCTTTTCAAGACTGACAATATGCATGAAGGATGGTGTCTGGTGGTTGAGGACTTTGGACTTACCATGTTCGGAATTTTTTGTAAAGAGACTGTTTTTCAGTTTCACTTATGTAATTAAATATTAACTAAGCTTTAAAAAAGGAAAGAAAAGTCATCATTTGATAAGATTCACCATTTGATTCCTGGCTCTCCTACATATATTTGTTTTTTTGTTTTTGTTTTTTGCCCAGCTAATTTTTCTATTTTTAGTAGAGACAGGGTCTTGCTCTTGTTCAGGCTGGTCTCCAACTCCTGACCTCAAGCAATCCTCCCACCTTGGCCTCCCAAAGTGCTAGGATTACAGGTGTGAGCCACTGTGCCTGGCCTCTCCTGCATATATTTGGATTACTTTTTCCACCTTTCTCCAAAGTGAGAGTATCAACTATGAGAAATGTCATCCTAAAGGATAAGGAAGAAACTAGAAGCTTTTCTTTCTGAGTCCTTCACATCTTTCACTTATCTCCAAAGTACTTCAGTTTCCCATTACCTGCTCTGCAGCTGCTTGGTCTGTGGACACCCGAGTCTTTTTTAAGAGCTGTCGAAGTTTGTCCAATTCCTCCTGGTATGACTTACGAATTTCATCTATCTCCTCCTCGGCCTGACAACGCTCTTGAGCTGACTTCTTTTTCCTTTCTGAAAGGTTCTTAGGAACAAGAAAAACATCATCAGTTCTAGGTGGGTAACAGAGGATAAAAGGAGATGGTGGTGGTCGTGGTCATTGACTGAGCTGGGTCCTTATGCCATTTCTAGAAATGGTTCATTTTTTAGTTTAACTTTTCCTTATGTAATTAATATTATTGGCTACTGGGTGAGGAAAATTGTGACAAGGAGAAGAAAAATAAGTAGAGTTTTATCTACCATTCTATTAAGAGCTGGGGAACATCCTAACTTTGATGAGGGTATAAGAAATCAGACACTCTCATCCCTGCTGGGAAGAAAAGAAATGGATATTTATTTGGATGGCAATCCTGTGAAAAGCCTTTAAAAATAGGCATATCCAGAAATTCTGCAAATTTTAATTTATCTTAAAGAAGCAGTAAGTCATGTTCATAAAGATTGTATTACAAGGATGGTCACTGTAGTAATATCTATAACAATAAAAAAACTGAAAACAGCGAAAAGATCAGAAGGTATTGATTTTAGGGAAAAAACCCAAAAATGATAAAAACCATTAAAGAAACTGTAAACACAGACCTAGATTTACCCCCTAAAAAGGCACTGGGCCCAAACAGCTTTACTAGTGAGTTTTACTGAAGCCTTGGGAGCATTTTGTTCTTTTCATATTTAAACTGTTCCAGAACATAGAAAAAGATACAAATGTTTCCACTTTGTTCAATGGGGAACAGGGTAATACAACCAGTATTACCCTGATATTAAAATTTTAACCAACAAAAGATATTAATAACGGCAAAAGACAACAAACTAGAAAAATATAACATCTATGACTGACAAAGTATACCCTTAAGAGGGTTTACAAATCAAACTAATATTAATAATAATAGAGTAAAAGGCATTAAAAAGAGAATTCACAGAAGAGATACAAATAGGTATTAAATATATGAAAGCTTTACTACTAATAAAAATACAGATTAAAAACAAGATAGAATAATTTTACCTATTAGACTAATAAAGATCAGAAAAAGTAATATAGGTAGTTGGGAAGAATATGGCAAAATGGGCTCACTCACATTGTCCTAGAAGTGTATCCTCTTTAAGAATAATCTGGCAATATTTATAAATAATTTGGATGTGTAGCATTCCCTTTGATCCCATGATCTAATTCAAGCAATCCATCATATGGGGATACTCAAACAAATTCATAAAAACAGTATATAATATGAGGATGTCCATAGCAGCAATGTTTGAAATAATAAAAAATAGAAACATAAATATCCAAATAAAATAAATTATGGTATAGCCTCACATTAGACTACTATGCAGTAGTTAAATAAGAGTGAGAAAGATCTCATTAATATGTAATATGATGTCCACAATATTTTTTTAAAAAGCATTAAATATGATCCCATTATTGTTAAAAAATATTGGTATGTGTATATGTATGTTATACACATACAGAAAAGAATCTGGAATGATCATACATTATTTATATTTGTCACTGTAAGGTTTCTGGATGGTCAGCACCAGAGAAAGAAAGATGAGCAGAGTTGAAAGGGTTAAGCAACCAGGCTTTATTGGAGTGCTCCAGGGTGAGGGTAAAGGGTCCCAAGGGCGGGGCCTGGGCGAGGTTCACGGTTGGGAGAAACCAGGGACTCGAGAAGACTGGGACTGACTGGGACTGACGCAAGGGTATTTACATGCGGCGAGGGTCACAAGCGGAGGGGGCTTGCTTCTTAGGTGCTTGTTTAAGTGGATTATCAAGTTCTCAGTCAGCAGGATGTCCCTGGCGCTGCAACAGGATGTCTCCAGGGTTGGGTAGACAGCGTGGGGGCTGCATGTGCTGCCAGTCACAGGATGTGGCTGGGGCTTGGTGGGGCCAGGTGCTTGTTCAAGCGGAAAAGTGGAACTGACTCACTGCTTAGGGCAGAGGGGTTTGTAGCAGGGGAGGGGGCTATACGGCCCCCCACCACCAACCTTACAGTCACCTCTAATGCATGAGATTAGACAGGGGAAAAAGATAAAAGATAAAATTTTTAATTTTACATTTTTCTGTATTATTTGTTTCTGTTACAGTGAGCACATACTATTGTAATTTTTAAAAGGAAAATTGAAATGTTTATTAAA
>CM052443.1:111989805-112007890 GCA_028533085.1 Varecia variegata
AAAGACCTTGTGAGAAAGTTTAAAATGAAGAAATACAATTTAGCCAAGATCTGACCACTTTTTTAAGGGGGTTAATGAGTTTCTGAGATAACCACCAAATGTAAGCTAGAGTTTTCTCCTACTAACTGGATCCCAAAATAATTATAGCTATCCTTCTAGGGAAATCACTACTAACTACTATGAATATAGGAAACCAAAGAAGAGTTTACCTATAGCTCTAGCTGCTCCCTATTGACATATACCCTGTTTATAACCCCACTCTCAACACGTCCCCAACCCTGACTCAGTTACCTTCGTCATGAGATGATCCATTTTATCAGCCACTTTGCTGACTGCCATTCGAATTTCCGTGTTATGTTGCCGGGCTTCAGTCATGAGAAATGAAGCCATATCACCTGATCCTAAACAGACATAAGCCAAAAAGAAACTTATAAAACTAGAGCAGAGGAAACTGTGTGAGGAAAAGCTGATAGCTCTTTTAGCAGAGGAAATAAAGAAACGAACTCTTGCATATACTAGGAAATGCTAGAAGTGATTTCACAGAGTCAGGAAGATATGTAGAGGAGACAGTGATGGTAAAATGGCTCCAAAGTGAACAATAACTAAGCTATATTCCTGCAAAATGCATGGAGGGCTACAGTCTGGTCCAAGAGCACAAGAATGCCCACTTGGCACTGCCACAGCATTGGCAGCTCGAATTGCTTCCCCATTCATCCAACTGCATGCCAGGCATTGTACTACGTACCAGGGATACAATAATGAATAAAAGATGGTTCCTGCCCTTGGTGAGCTCTCGGTCTGGAGGGAAGACTGACATGTAAACAATTCATTACAACAGAGTGTTTTAAGTGCAAAAGTGGACCATGTACTAAGTACAAAAGTAGCACAGAGAAAAGCAAGATTAACTCTTTGGCAATACACATACACAGTTGAGTCCGTGAGAGGAGAGGATGGAGGGATGGATAACAGGGAAGGCTTCACAGAGAAGATGACAGTTTTGATGGATAAAAAAGTGTTTCACAGATGGAGAAGGGGAGAGCTACTAGACAAAGGCTGCATCCAGGGACCCCTGACCACTCTAGAACCACAAATTATGTTGTAGGACATACTAGCTTCTTCCTACTACTGTCTTATACCAAAGGTGATCACTAAGCAAAAGACAAACAGCTGAACAAGGCAGGATTCCATCACAGCAGTTTATTTTATTTTGTCATGTTTTTTTACATAAGACACACGTGTACACACATGTACAATATCTGAAAAGTTATGCAAGTAACTGTTAACAATGGTTTCCCATGTTAACATTTCCCAATGGTTTCCCATTAAGTGGGGCTTAATGATGGACAGTAACTTTTCACTTTCTACCCTTTTGTATTGTCTGACAATTTAATAAAAGCATATTATTTTCAAAATTTAAAAATTTTAAAAAAGTAGCTTTCATTTGAGATATTGAACACCACAGTCTTCATGCTTTTTCCAAATTTCCTCCAATGTTTTGCTCTTTTACTATTTTCTATAAACTCTAGCCATTCTGACGGAGGAATTAAAAAAGCTGGTGGGAGAAAATGCAAGAAACAAAACACAGAAAATAGGTACAAGGGGACTTTGGAGGACGATGGAAATGTTCTAAAATAGGATTGTAGCTGTGAATGCACAACTCTGCCAAATTCACTAAAACATCTTTGAATTGCACACTTAAAATGAATGAATTATAGGGAATATCATCAAAACTGTTAAAAAAAGAGAAGAAATAGCAGGTAGAGAGCTGTTGGAGTAAAAATGAAAATGAAATGGGAAGGAGAGCACAGCAAGAGTGGAGGATGAGAAACAGAGGGAATCGCTCCCTACCTTGAAAATGGGGAGCCTGGGAGAGTGCTGCCGGGTACAAGGGCGGAACAGGCTGCAGCTGGGAGTTGATGGCTGATGCCTGGGGATAAGTGTAGGCTTGCAGACCTGCATAGGGCTGAGAAAGTGACAAGTTACCACTCCTTTATAAAATATTCAGGGCTCTCTTTTTTGCTTACAGTTTTCTTCAGTGGAATAGAGTGGGTAAGCTTGGAGGAGACACAAACTTATTGAAGCCGGAGATGGGCGAGATCAGGGTTTGGCAGTGGGTAAGATCCTCAGCAAGGGAGTTATCTATGTAACCCAGCGGAACTCAGTCACTGAAGTCCTACCCAGAAAATGAGGGAAGGGTATCTCAGGTCACTAGCCAGTCCTCTAGAGATACGATTCAATTAAGCAGGAATTAATTTCCTACTATCAGGCCTATCGTCTAAGAAATTTTAAAACTAATTAAACTCTGTTAGGTTTCCATTGAGTTAAAAGACAAAGTGTTCACTGAGATTCTAAACCAAATCTGCCAGTTTGCAAAGAATGCCTCTTCCGTGCTAGAGTCTGATGCTTATCTGTGTGACCAAGGGCTCTCATGTTCCTCTGAGCCTCAGTCACCTGAACTGTAAAATGAAGATATAATAATACCACTTCATGGGGCTGCTGTGTGGACTAAATGAAGCGATATAGGTAAAGTTCCTAATAGCTGGTAAGTTATGTGCTTGGCAGATAAAAGGATGGTTATTCTTCCTTGAAATAAGGAAATCTAGCTCATTTTCAGGGACAGATATAACTATCCATCCATTAAAAAAAAGTCTTAGTGTATAGGATAGTAGTTCTCCATGGAGGGGTAGAGGGGTGAGTAGAAAGAGGGCAATAGTAGGACTTATGTCAGTTTTGATACTCCCCATCCTAATGGGGCACAGCCTGCCCACCATCATTCCCACCTCTCCCTTAAGAATCACCAAGGGGCTGGGTGCGGTGGCTCACACCTATGATCCCAGAACTTTGGGAGGCCAAGGTGGGAAGATCACTTGAGCCCAGGAATTTGAGACCAGTCTGAGGAACATAGTGAGATCTCATCTCTACAAAAAAAAAATTTTAAATATTCAAGTGTAGTGGTACGTGCCTGTAGTCTTATCTACTCAGGAGGCTAAGGCAGAAGAATCACTTGAGCCCAGGAGTTCAAGACTGCAGTGAGCTATGATCACACCACTGTACTCCAGCCTGGGTGACAGAGCAAAACCCTGTCTCTCAAAAAAAAAAAAAAAATCAGCGAGGAAGTGAATCCCTGTTATCATTGAGAGCGTGTTGAAGCAGAAGAAAGAGTTTACTATCCTGGCAAACAGTCAGCAGAGGCAGATAGGCTGCTACCATTGCTTCTGTGATAACAGGAAGAAAACCTTCTTTAAAAAATCACTTTGGGAGGATAACTAGACAGCAGAATCCAGCTTTATTTCCCATACAGTTCCATCCTCAACCCATAACCTGTCTGCTGAGTATAGTACAGAATGTTAGCCTATCAACTTTTGATAGAAAAGAACACAGAAGACATGAATAGATACCTCTCAACTAGATATGTATGAAAAGAAAAGGAAATAAACATTGATTGGACCTTTACTATGTGCCAGGCCCAGGCCTTGCTTGTACCAGGTGCTTTGCTTGTTCTTGCCTTTAATCTCTACAACAACCTATAAGTTAAGTAATTCTTTGCCTGGTTTAGAGATGAGAACGTGGTGATTCAGAAAGGGAAAAAAAATTACAAAACTCTAACTTTGGGGAACTGCTACTGTATGAATTATGCAAGAAGAAGAAAGGCAACTGACTGGAACCATAATAAATTATAGCATATAACTGACATGGTTTTAAAATGTTACCTGAAAGGACTGGGCATTTCCAGATACAGCTGAGTGGGAATCGAGAGATGCAACTTGCATTAAGGCAGCAGAAGGTGCTTGGAGCCCGGAAACAGGTGGCTGAGGTGCTAAGATAAAGCAAGATGTTTTCACTGTTATCCATCCCTGCTTCTTGGTATGAGTCTGAGCCAGCACCTACATACCATCATGCTTCAGGCTCTACCACTTTCCTCACCTAGTCTCCTAAAACCAGCTCTACTGGCATCTCAGCAATGGGCCACTGCAAGGAAACTGGGTGTTCTCATAGAGCTTCTGACTCAGCCAGCCCTGTGATCCCACCAGCTGACAGGAAGCACAGAATAACACACAGGGAGATGTCTCAATAGCTGAGTGCAGACTTCCAAAACTGACAACGCAACACAGCAGAAATCACAACAAGCAGGCCAAATATATCTCCAGGTCTGAAAATGCCCTGCCCAGGGACAAACTGACAAGTTTTTTACATTCTAGTCCAGTCTTCAGTACTAAAACAATGTAGCCTGACAATTTAAGGAACAGTGATGATAATTTTGGTGCTGACCCAATTCAAGGCACGGAGCTCAGAGAGGTTTCTTACCCTGCGAGGTCATCTGTGGTAACACTGGATGGGCTGGCTGAAGAGAGGGCTGGACGGACGGAGTCACCATGGGCTGTCCAACTCCTCGCATAGCATTCACCTCCTGAAACAGGCAGGAAGGTTTGGGTTACTATGTATGAGTCCTTCACTGAAGACTGAGGCTGACTGCCCCAAACCTGCTTCCAAAACAGGATTTCTAGAAGAGGAAAGAAGAGGAAGAAAAGAAGAGAAGCAAAGAAGAGGAAGAAAAGGCAAGCAAGAAACGAAACCCAAGAGTTTGGAGTGTGGGTTGTGGGGAGAAAGCACTCTACTATGCCCTTCTCCCTGTAAATCATATCAAATAATTAAACATAGTTCATTTGTACAAATATTCTAAATTTTTTTATTTATTTTTTTTTTTTTTTGAGACAGAGTCTCGCTTTGTTGCGCGGGCTAGAGTGAGTGCCGTGGCATCAGCCTAGCTCACAGCAACCTCAAACTCCTGGGCTTAAGCGATCCTTCTGCCTCAGCCTCCCGAGTAGCTGGGACTACAAGCATGCGCCCCATGCCCGGCTAATTTTGTCTATATTTTTAGTTGGCCAGATAATTTCTTTCTATTTTTAGTAGAGATGGGGTCTCACTCTTGCTCAGGCTGGTCTCCAACGCCTGACCTTGAGCGATCCACCCGCCTCAGCCTTCCAGAGTGCTAGGATTACAGGCGTAAGCCACCACGCCCGGCCTCTAAATTGTTGATGTTTTATTTTCTGAAGCAGCTAAACTAACTGCTCCCTAGAATATATCATTTTCCAAACCAGCAGCTACCTTGAAACTGATCTAATCTGTTCCCACAAAAGAGGGGTCTCTTGCAAGGAATAATCCAGCCTCTTCACTTCTGCCAAATAATCTCCACAGGCCTCAAGGTACTCAATGGAAATCAGACAGAGTGGGATTCATTGCACCTCATATCATAACATGCTATATAGTTTTAGACTGTTTTGCCCCCATTCTTTCTTTTCACAAAATCAAAGCTATAACTCTAAATAAAGTTGTTTTAAATCTTCCAGCTTCATACAGAAACAAAATCTTGAGACACAATATATAGTGACTATAACCTGCAATGCTATATATAGTTCAAGGGCTGAAGTATGTTTGACATTCTTTTACTAATTTAGAACTTCCCCTTGTCCCACGATATTCTCTTCTGGAAAAGCATCCAAGTTTTACATCATTACAGCTCTAAACCAACCTAAATGTCTAACAATAGGGTGAAAGGAATTACGATAAATTGATATAATAGAACACTGGGCTACCTTTAAACTAACAATGTTTTGCTTTATTTACTTACATTATTTATGTTAACTAAATGTTTATGATATAAATTTAAGTTAAAAAGTGAGGTTACAAGGCTGGGCACAGTGGCTCATGCCTGTAATCCTAGCATTCTGGGAGGCCGAGGCGGGAGGATCACTTGAGCTCAGAAGTTCGAGACCAGCCTGAGCAAGAGTAAGACCCCATCTCTACTAAAAATAGAAAAAATTAGCCAGGCGTGGGTGGCGAGCACCTGTAGTCCCAGCTACTCAGGAGGCTGAGGCAGGAGGATCCCTTGAGCCCAGGAGTTTGAAGTTGCTGTGAACTAGGCTGATGCCACAGTACTCTAGCCTGGGCAACAGAGTGAGACTCTGTCTCAAAAAAAAAAAAAAAAAAAAAAAAAAAAAATCAGGTTACAAAGCAATATATAAAGAAGAATGCTCTTTTTGTGAAGTATATTTCTTCTTTATCTATAATTTTAAATTATTCTATAATGAATAAATGGCATATAAAGTTTTTAATTAGAATATTATCTTATTCAAATTTCATATCCAGACCAGATAAAAATTAATCCTATAACAATAAGCCTCAGAAATCCTATCTTCCTTTAAAATGTTAAATCTACTATACTTAGAGCTTTTCCAGGAAGAAATAAATCAAAATTGTAAAATATATAAAGCCTATTTCAGAAAATTTTTCTCAAGAGCATCACCTTTTCTTCATTTTACATCGAAGTGGAAGAATTTTAGAAATCGATCTTGGTTACGTATATCAATCCTATTGAGAAAGGATGATTTTATTCAATAAGGAGCTAACCATTGGAAAAAGAATTAAGTTAAAATTAAGTTACTTCATAGCACACACCAAATTCAAAATGAATTAAAAATTTAGATCTAAATATGAAATAACAGGCCGGGCGCGGTGGCTCACGCCTGTAATCCTAGCACTTGGGAGGCCAAGGCGGGCGGATCGTTTGAGCTCAGGAGTTCGAGACCAGCCTGAGCAAGAGTGAGACCCCGTCTCTACTAAAAATAGAAAGAAATTATCTGGCCAACTAAAAATATATAGAAAAAAAAAAAATTAGCTGGGCATGGTGGTGCATGCCTGTAGTCCCAGCTACTCGGGAGGCTGAGGCAGTAAGATTGCTTGAGCCCAGGAGTCTGAGGTTGCTGTGAGCTAGGATGACGCCACGGCACTCACTCTAGCCCGGGCAACAAAGCGAGACTCTGTCTCAAAATAAATAAATAAATAAATATGAAATAATATTTTTTACAATATATGTAATATTTGTAATATCTGAAAGTGGGAAGGCTTTCTAGGCAAAATGTCAAAAGCAAGAAACAAGGGGACAAGATTCATAGATTTGATTTCAATTCAATTCTTCTTGAACTTCTAAATAAAACAAACAAAACCACCACATACAAAATCAAAAGACATAGCAGTTTGATCTTTAGTAATAGGCAACATCAGTGTGAAGATTAGCATTTCCCAAAAGGATCTAAACATTCAATCAACCAATATAAATTGAACACCTGCTGTGAATTGGGCATAATGCTGCCTAAAGAATGATCTTTATGACAATAGAGATTCTAGTAAATGTATGGAACTGCTTCCATCTCTCAGGGGAAGTGCCAATCTCAGCAGAAACACATGTACCATCAGCAATCTGTATCATTTTGCCTACAAGCCCTTTAAATGATTCCGGGCTAGAAGCAGAAAAAGTAATCATTTCAAACAAAAGAACAGAAAATGGCACCATCTGTACTATTCATTCCAATTCAGCCACGGGGACATACTTCAATTTCTGAGTCATTGGAATCCAGCTGTGGTGGAAGGATGGGCAGCATGGGCTGGCCCATTTTAGCCATCCGAGAGATCAACTTGGCCTTGACTGTATCAGGACTCTACAAAGAGAGGAAAGTCAAAAAAATCACTGTGAGCAAGGTTTAATACCTTCAGGCAGCTCTATCCTTTTGGTTCTTACATCAAATCCTTCAACAAATCCCCCTACCATATCTATTTGAAACTATTTCCTCTAGAAAATAGGAGTTAAAGATTCCTTACATAGAAGTATACATGGATCACAATTAATAATAGCAGTAAAAATAATTTCCTACATGTTTGGAATTGATAAAGTGGTTTCATATGTATTACCTCATTTCAGTCAAGTCTCCCAACCAGGCATAATCATTCTCATTTTACAGATAAAAAACTAAGGTAGAGAGATTAAGGAGGCAGGCATTTTAGATGATAGTACACTCTTAAAAGCCTGAAGCAATTCCATAGATAGATATTCAGAAGAGATTTGTGGGAAGAAGGAAACAGGAAATCTTTGTTCAGGTTCATGTAATTCTAACTTGCCATTGGCTACACACTAGACCTTGTGCTAGAAGCTTCTGTATCCATTAGCTAGTCCAAAGTGTAGTTTCAGAATGGAGAGTACATACACCTGAAGATGCAGAGATGATTTGTTCAGTGTAGAAACAAATGACCATACCCTCCATTTGAATTATTTTTAAGCTACAAATGTAAGACATTGTTTGTTTACAGGGATTGATAGTGCTTTATGTATATAATTTATCAATAGACATATATTGGAAGTGTGTGCTCATTTTTTCTTAACTAATGGAGGTATATAATCAAAAAGAGTTGGATACATCAAGAAAGGTCTTGTTATACAAACCATATACACAATGGAATATCTTGATCTACAAATTAAAACAAGAATGAGGACGCTCTCTATATACTAACATGAAAGACATTGTGCTTTATATGTATTGTATGGAAAAAGTAAGGTGCATAATATACATATAGCATGCTATTTTTTGTGTGTGAAAAGAGGGAGGAATAAAATATACATTCCTATTTGTGTGCACTTGCATAAAGAAACACTGAAAGAATCTGAAAGAATACATAATAAACTAATAAAAGCAGTTACCTAAGGGGTGTGAGATGGAATAGGTAAGATGGGGACAGGAATAGGAGTGAGTCCTCACAATGTAGATCTTGTTATATTGTTTTGACAATTGTGCCATATGAATGTAATTACCTATTCAAAACAGAAAATACAAACTTAAGTAGAAAAAGAAAAAGAAAGATGGTTAATTTTATATTACGTGAATTTAGCCTCAATTTAAAAACCCAAAATTATTTAAAAAAAAAAAAAGAGAGAGACAGAGAAAGAGAAAAGAAAAAGAAAAAAGTTGGAGACCACCAGGCTACCGGAAGTTACTGAGGCTTAGAAATAGGTGACAAGAGTAGTTATGACTAGAGAATACAATGGAACCAATAATGGACAATTTTTGTGGCTACTCAAAGATCTGAGATTATAATTATTTTTTCAATTTTCTTCTGATTCTTTGGTTTAATCTTTTGAGTTTAGGAGATCACTTTTTACACATATCAGATCAATTATTTGCTTAATAATTCTTGCTTTGGGCTGAATATAAACAAGTAAACTAGAGTTGGAGAGATATTAAGCATCAATTTCATCCCATGCACCTATTCTGCTTCCCAGTGTGGTAGGTGAAGGCCACAGGGCATATGCTACAAACTCAGAAGCCTTCACAGACCAGGCAGGGCAGGAGCAAACTACCACATCCGTCCTTCCTTAAGGCATTCAAATTTAAATTTTACTAAAAAAGGTATACTGGCACTCTCATCTTAGAGATGGGAAACACAGAGGCCCAGTGACCTGCTCTAAGTCAATTAGTTGGTAAATTGGTACCAAATTCCTCTGAGAGAATGAAAGTGTAAAGATATGTAGTATTAGCAGTAATTATAATAACAAGAGCTAATGTTTATTGAGCTCTTACAATACACCAGACACTATATTAAAAACTCCATGGGCATCATTTTATTTAAAAGTCATGGCCTGAGCCGGGCAAGGTGGCTCACACCTGTAATCCTAGCACTCTGGGAGGCCAAGGTAGGAGGATCGCTTGAGATCAAGAATATGAGACCAGCCTGAGCAAGAGCAAGACCCCATCTCTAATTAAAAAAAAAAAAAAATAGAAAAAATTAGCCAGGCTTGGTGGCATGTGCCTGTAGTCCCAGCTACCCAGGAAGCTGAGGCAGGAGGATCACTTGAGCCCAGGAGTTTGAAGTTGCTGTGAACTAGGCTGACGTCACGGCACTCTAGCCCAGGCAACAGAGTGAGACTCTGTCTCAAAAAAAAAAAAAAAAAAAATATCTTCAGGATTTGGAGAAGATAAAAAAAAAAAAAAAAAAAAAGTCATAAAATCTCTTAGAGATAGGCAATGTCTCCATTTTATAGATGAGGAAATAAACCCGAGGTTTAGGGAAGTTACTCAAGGTCACAGAAAGTAAGTACCAGAGAGAGTCTAGGATTAACCACTAACGTATTCCTCTTTGAATAAATAATATTTCTAAAATTGAAATGTACTTTAACTGAAAGGTTCTCCCCCAATCTAACACTATTCTAATAATAATAATCTTAGCTATCACTTATTAAAGATATATGCATATCTCTGAGCTCAGAGCTTTACAAATATCTCTAATCTTCACAGGAAGATGTATAAGGAGGCTGTGAGAATTATTTCCATTTTAATAATGAAGACGCTAAGGATCAGAGAAATTAGATAATTTCCTCAAAGAAACATGTTTATTAAGAATCAAGATTTGGGGCCGGGCGCGGTGGCTCACAACTGTAATCCTAGCACTCTGGGAGGCTCAGGCGGGTGGATCATTTGAGCTCAGGAGTTCGAGACCAGCCTGAGCAAGAGTGAGACCCCGTCTCTACTAAAAAATAGAAAGAAATTAGCTGGACAACTAAAAATATATATAGAAAAAATTAGGCAGGCATGGTGGCGCATGCCTGTAGTCCCACCTACTCGGGAGGCTGAGGCAGAAGGATCGCTTGACCCCAGGAATTTGAGGTTGCTGTGAGCTAGGCTGACACCATGGCACTCTAGCCTGGGCAACAGAGTGAGACTCTGTCTCAAAAAAAAAAAAAGAATCAAGATTTGAACCCAAGTCTGTCTATGAAGAAGCCAGGCTAACTTACACCGACTCCCAAGTAAGAGGAAATGAATAAAGTACTCAACTTTTTTTTTTTTTTGTCTAACCTTCTATATGCTAGGCACTGGAAACCTCAGCACACTCAGGGAGATGGAGATAGACTTATACTTACTGTATTCATCATAAGCTGTTCACTGAGGGAGTTAGATTTGGTACGAAGAGCCGGTTCCCTGAAAGCAAATAAGATATACACTGAGATAAAAACAAAATCCATAATCACAAGTCCAGGTTATACTAGATAAACAAATTGTTTTTTAAAATGTTCGCCAATTTAATGGCTGTAAAACAGAATTTCCACTTTAGTTTGTGTAATCTTTGAATGCTAGTGAAGATGAACGACTTTCCATCAAAATGCTTATTATTTATTATATATTTTACATGGGTATATATTTTGTATTTATGCCCTTTGCTCAATCAATTTCCTTCTAGAGTTCTGCAGATATTCTTATCTGAGTTAGTGCTTTTATGGACCATGAATATTAATCCTTTGTCAGAAAAATCTGATGCAAATATTTTCCCAATCTCCCTGATTCTATTTTTTCCAGTTATTTAAAATTATGTTTATTTTTAATGGTATCCCTATTTCTGAACCCCTTCAAGAATCATTCTTATGAATAATAGAAGTACTTGATACAACCCCAGTACCTTACCCTGATTTGAAAGGCACCGATGTGGGTGGTGACACACCAGTATCAGCAGAGAGGTTGTCAGTACCAGGTATGGGAGAAGGAGCCGCAGAATCCCGGGAACTAACACTGTGCCCATCAGAGCCAGAATCTCTGACAAACTTCACCTAGGGAAAGAGCCACCACAGGTAGAACAGGCTACACATATCCTTCCTCCTCCTTTCATTTCACTTATTCTCTATTACATAAGCCATTATCAGTTCATGGTAGGCAAATCAGAAAATGTAGCTAGGCAAAAAGATAAAGGTAATAATCACCTGCAACTCAACTACCATTATTATTATCTGTGTATATATATACATATTTTTTATAAAACTGGACCATACTGTTTTATAACCTGTTTTGCTCACTCACTGACATGTTAATATATTTCCAAGTCACTAGATATTAATTTACAATATTATTTTTAACTACTGAAGAGTATGTCTAGCTTCAAGGGTCAGCCTTTTAATGCTATGATCTATAGGAAAAAGTCTCCAAAGGATTTTAGGAACCAAAGTCATAAATACTCATGCTATTACAAAATATATTAATATTTCACCAATTCCTCACTGTTGGACATTTAGCTTATTTTATCATAAACAATTCTTCTATGAATAGCTTTATATCTATATCTTTGCATATAATCTTAAATATTTCCAAAGTATAAATTCCCAGAAGTTAAACTGTTGGATAAATTTTTGAAGGCCAAGGCCGAGGCAGGAGGATTGCTTGACGTCAGGAGTTTGACACCAGCCTGACCAAGAGTGAGAACCCATGTCTACTAAAAATAGAAAAATTAGCCAGGCGTGGTGGCATGCACCTGTAATCCCAGCTACTTGGGAGGCTGAAGCAGGAGAATCACTTGAGCCCAGGAGTTCGAGGTTGCTGTGAGCTAGGCTGACACCATGGCACTCTAGCCCAGGTGACAGAGCCAGACTCTGTCACAAAAAAAAAAAAAAAAGAAAATTTTGTCTTATGTTTACAAAATACCACCAGTCTTGGTAGATTCAAACTGGTTTATTATCTATCAACAGCCATGATTTCTTCAAACTCAAAGGAAAATTGAGACAGAATATAATAGCTGTGGGAATGAAAAAAGGGAAAGAAAAAAGGCAGCTGAGATAGTGCCATGGAAAAAGGGCTAGAGTGGCCCAGCAGAGATAAGGGTGTCTAGTTAGGAAAGTGTCACTGAGAAGGAAGGCATATCCTTTCTCTGTGGCAGGAATAGCCACAGTGAAGATGATCATAATATTCCTTATTTATATGGTATTTTATGGTTTATAGACACAAACACTATCACATTTGAACTTAGTAATCACTGTATAAAGCATATAGGGTCATTTGGGGGAAAGGGAGTAGTATTAAGTTAATTAACTACAACTTGTTGCAGTTCTATTATAGAAATTATATATATTTATTTTATTCTTTTTTTATTTGTTTTTTTTTTCTCCCTTTAAAAGCTCTTTGTTTCTGCTTAGAAATTATATATATTTATGATAATATTTTTAGATGGTACAAAAGACAATGCTAAAAGGCAAAAGTTTCTGAATTCCATTTCCATTCTCCAGAAAAAAAAAAAAACCTTTAATCATTTCTTTTAAAGCTTCCAGAAATATCTATTAATATATGGGCATATATGTATCTTTTATGTATGTGTATACACATATATGTACATATGACTCTGTGTATATATACACAGACATAGACACGTGACCACACTATCCTGTTCTGCAACTTGCTTCCTTCATGTAATAATGGATTTTGGATATTCTTTATGAGCTCCATAAAAGACCACTCTATGAAAAAACATAATTTAACCAGTCTCTTAATGGTGGACACTTAGGTTGTTGCCAGTTTTTTACTATTACAACATGGCAGAGGGAGGAAAATACATACATATATATTTTTGTATGCTTATATAAATATATCAATACAATAAATTTGTAGCCATGGAATCACTAAGAAAAAAGGTATATGCATTGGACAGAAGTCACTATTTTATAGACAAAATAAAAAGAAGCTTAGTGTGCAGAAGTGATTTACTCAACGTCATAACCTGTTCTAAACTCTGAATAGAGAGCCAGGAAGGACATAAACTTGTTCCTTTTTTAAAATTAATTTATTTTTTTATTGAGGTAAAATACACATATATAATTTACATCTTTACCATTTTTAAGTGTATGGTTCATTGGCAATAAATACATTTTTTCCCCCTTTCTTGGTCTTCAGGTTCCAGGGCTGTTGCTCTTTCCAACTATTCTGTTTCTACTTTTAAAATGAAATCTGTGTCGTCAGAACCTGGTTTTCAAACATATTCATTTATTTATTCACTCTACTTAACTAGCAAAGAGACAGAGGATTCATCAAACACAACACAGCAGTTTCACTCACCCGCCTGACCTCCACCTCGAACACCAGGATCGAGTCTCCTGCTTGAGTCCAGCCTATTACCCCTTCCGAGCCAGCAGCACAGGCTGGGGGGATGACAAGCAACCGCTTCCCTCCTTTTCTCATGCCCAGCATTCCATCCTCCCAGCTCTGTAGGAATCAGAGATGGGAAACAGCTCATCAGACAAGAAGCTCCTCATAAGACAAGTACAGGAGCATCAAGTTTCACTTATCCACATCTTCAGGTTTAGTCAGTGCCTCCAGGGGTCAAGTTCAACTAACACACCATGTATATAAGAATATCTAGAATACAGCGTCTAAACCATATAAAAGCTGGCATATGAAATATACTCTTCTTAGATGAGAGAAAATGGGGGGAATAAAAGAATGACAATAAGAAAGAAATAAAGGCTATCATTTATTAAGCACATTATTCCAGGTACTGTGCTATGTACTTTACATGGATTATCTTGTTTAGTTCTCAAAATAACCTCACAAGGTTGACAGCATTATCCTCATTTTACAGATGAGAAAACTGAGGCTTGTGGAGCTTAAGTAACTAGCCCAAGATCATACACTTAGTAAGTTGTTGTTAAGCTAAGATTCAACACCAGATCTGTCTAGCTTCAAAGATCACACCGTAACTGTCATGCTCTACAGGACAAAGTCTCCAAAGGATTCTGGGAAAAGCAGTCATAAACAAAACAATGGAGAAAACCTTTTTTCCACACATATGAATGAGTACAGCACAATGCATCAGTATGTGATGCATACATGATATCCACATGTGTAAAATACTATATTTTATAAGAAATCTGTGCAGTTGATAAAGAAAAACTTCTGTGTGAACCCAGGTCCTCAGATTCCAATCCCAGTGCTCCTCCTGCTCTGCCCTCATAGTTGCCTCCCACGGGGGACAGGGACGTGTTGATTGAAAACAACTCAGACAGATAAGAATCAACCCATCATGACACACTTCTACAAGAACAAGTTTCATCTTTTTCATTGTTAGGGTACAGGAAGGATGTAGTAATTCAGAGTCACAGGATGAAAAGAAAGGGTAGGGAATATAGGAAACATATGTACCCATCTTCATAGTGTCCCATAGATAAAAATCTCCCAAACGCAGATAATGTAACATGTTTTTGCCCTCCTATTTTTCAACCAAGCATTTCTAGACTCTCAGAAAATACATTCAGGTTAGAAAAATGCCACAAAATTAAATCTAAAGCCCACCACAACTGATAAAACCACACAAAAACAGAGCCAAGCCTTTACCTTGATGACTTTTCCTGATCCTAATTTCAGGCGAAGCAGTTTATCTTTGTTAGCAGTGGAGTCAAAAACCTGCAATTTGATAAAAAGTAAATGAGGTCAGCTAATTTCAAAAATTATAAGAATCATTATGATATTCAACTAATTATATACAAGCACAGTGCTTCTGGAATAGAGAATACCAAATATACTAAGAAAATAGTTTTAAAGGACCTGAAAAGATGAGACCACATCACGGATAAAGGGTGTTATCACATTATCTCTGAAACAATGATTTTCCAGGTCTTTAAAAAATACATTTCTACCACCATGTATTTAAGCACTTTTCTTCTATAAAGCATTTTTAAATAAATTATCTTATTTGATGCTGACACCAATCCCACCAAGTAAGCAGAATAAGGATCATTAACCACCATTCACAAATAGCAAAAAAATAGCTTAACTGACTTGATCATGGTCAAATTAGGATAAAATTGAGCCTTAAATCCATGTTTTTTAAAAACTCATAGTCTAAAGATCTTTCTTTTATACAATACTGCTTTTGAGGGCTTAATAGTATTAAAACACAAAAAGCCCAACATATTTACAGTATCTACCATAAAAAAAACTGTGAGAAGGGTCTAAAAGTAACTTTTAAGACATAATCCCATAAGAATATATTGAAGTTTAAAACTGGTGTAAGAGGACAAGACATACAAATGAACAATTAGCAAAAACAGTATTTGGGAAATTGGTTTCCAATTACCCTAAGTAGGAAAGAGTGGCACTGAGCAGATTTTACACATTAACATTTTATAATATGCCTCAAAAGCAGTTGTAATGACTAAAGCAGGGGTCCTAAAAAATTTCTATTTGACAATAGCAGCAATTCACAGTAATAATATCTTCACTGTGAATAGCCTTCATGCTATTTAAGTTATAAAAGAACTTGCAGGGTACATATTCTTACCTGGCCCAGCACATGATTCTGAAAGAGCCAGGCAGTATAGGCCACTTCCAAAGAATCTCCAACTTCTACAGCAGGGCCCTCTGCCACAATGAGGTCCTGGGAGAGCACTGCATCCAGGGAAGAGGTGCTGTTGCACTTGGCAATGCACACCTACAAGACAAAATCCAGGCAGCATTAATTTTAGCCCAATAAGTACTCATTCTATTATTGCTACTGCTCTTTCCCAAACAGCTACATCCACTGAAAAAAACCAGATTACATGTTTAGAAGTAAACTATCCCAAAGTCAGTAATCTTGGTAGGAATCAATGTGCCTCAGAATATGGTTTTGGTACAGATCCAGGCACTGCCACATATTAACTTTGTGAACTGGGCCAAATAACTGAATCTCTATGTACTCAAAAGTCCTCATTTGTAAAATGGAGATAAAAGCTTCACATTTCTCATAGGGTGGTTATGAAAATCAAGTGAGCTAATTACAAGTAGAGTACTTGGCAACATACCTGGCAAATAATAACCACTCAATAACTCAATAAGCACTCAATAACCATTAGCTATGATTACTATATTGATTTACTGTTTCAGTGTTTGGGAACCAATGGAAGACACGGGAACTTCTAAAAAATTTCAAAAGATACCTTTAAAGAAAATACACTAGAAAGAAGGCCCTTTAAAAATCATGTCATATTCCCAGAATTCACATCACTACCACCTACAGATTTGGATATATTATCTTAGTACAAATCTTAAACAAAGGAATCAGACACATCTTTGTGAAAAACTATTCTATAGTCCATATTTTAATATAGTACACATTAGACATTTGCTACTCATTTTTTAAAAAAGTTTCATTATTACAATCAAATAAATGCTAACTAAAATAATGAGACATCATTTTTTACCAAGTGAATAAGACTAAAAGAAAATATGGATCATTCTAAATGCTGCCAAAGGTATAGTGAGAAAATTGACATGAGTGTGAAATAGCACCATCTTTCTGGAAAGCAGCATGCCAAGGTGTATTCAGAACCTAAAAATATCTGGACTCTGACCTAGTCATTCACTTATATACAAATAAAGCCTAAGGAAATATGTAGGGGGGAAAAGGATACAGACTTATATTTTTAAAAAATGCTCACTACAGTATCATTTACTGCAGAGACAGAAAATCTAAATGCCTAGAAGTAGGGAATGATTATATCTGGAACATCTGTTATAGACTGAATGTGCCTCTCCAAAATTCTTATGTTGAAATCCTAATTCCCAGTAAGATAGTATTAGGCGATGGGGATTTTGGCGGGTAAGTAGTGAGGGTGGAGCCCTCATGAATGGGATTAGAGCTCTTATAAAACAGAAAACCCAGAGAGCTCTCTTGCCCTCTTTCTGCTATGTGGGGATACAACAAGAAGACAGCAGTCTGCAACCTAGAAGAGGACCTCACCAGAACCCAACCATGCTGGCACCTGATCCTGGACTTTCAGCCTCCACAACTATGAGAAATACATTTCTGTTGTTTATAATCCATCTAGTCTATGGTTCTTTGTTACAGCACCTTGAACTAAGACAATATCCATATTATACAGTATTCAAAAAATATTTCCAAATAATTTTTCAGGAGATAGAAAAAGATGCATTGTACATTTTTAAATAAAATAAGCAAGATATAGAACTGTTGAATATATTATGCATAGGAAAAAAGGAAATATAACATATTAACAATGGTTACTTTGGGTAGTAAGATTACAAGTGATTTTTTTTTTTTCTTTTTTGAGACAGAGTCTTGCTTTGCCCGGGCTAGAGTGAGTGCCGTGGCGTCAGCCTAGCTCACAGCAACCTCAAACTCCTGGGCTCAAGCGATCCTACTGCCTCAGCCTCCCAGGTAGCTGGGACTACAGGCATGCGCCACCATGCCAGGCTAATTTTTTCTATATATATTTTAGTGGCCAGATAATTTCTTTCTATTTTTAGTAGAGACGGGGTCTCGCTTTTGCTCAGGCTGGTCTCGAACTCCTGACCTCGAGTGATCCTCCCGCCTCAGCCTCCCAGAGTGCTAGGATTACAGGCGTGAGCCACCGCGCCTGGCCTACAAGTGATTTTTTTAAAAAATGCTTTTCTAAATTTCTATGAGTATGTAGCAACTTTAAAAGTTCTTTGAAAACACTATTTTTATTTTT
>CM052443.1:112008390-112028230 GCA_028533085.1 Varecia variegata
TAATTTTTTTAAATAAGAAATCTATTTACATGGTTCATAATTCAAAAGGTACACAAGAGGCCTGGTGTAGCGGCTCATGCCTGTAGTCCTAGCACTTTAGGAGGCCAAGGTGGGAGGATTGCTTGAAGCCAGGAGTTCGTGAGTAAGAGCGAGACCCCATCTCTACAAAAAATAGAAAAAAATTGCCAGGCGTAGTGGCATGCACCTGTAGTCCCATGGTCTCAACTACTTGGGAGTCTGAGGCAGGAGGATCACTTGAGCCCAGGAGTATGAGGTTAAAGTGAGCTATCATGATGCTACTGCACTCTAGCCCCAGTGAGAGGCAGAACCTGTCTCCAAATAGGAAAAAAAAAAAGGTACACAAGGATATTCAGTGAAAAATATTCCTTTTACTCCTACTCATATCTGACCAGTTCCCCCCAGGGGCCACAATATTAGCCACTTATTTTGTCTCCTTCCCCCAGAGGTAGTATAGATATATACAAATAATATATATGCTTTTTCCCCTTTTTAAATTTTTTACAAATTATAGCATTAGTGTACTCTGCTTTTTTTTTTATTTTATAGTGTATCTTGGAGATCACTATATTCATATATACCTTCCACATTCTTGTATATGGCTGCAAAGTATGCCATTGTATGGAAATATGATAACTTAATCAGTGCCCTATCAATGAACGGGTTGTATTTTCAATATTTTGCTATTATAGTCCTGTGATGAATAACTTTGTACATATAACAGTTCACTTATGTGCCAGGATATCTATATGATGAAATTTAGAAGTAGAATTGCTGGATTATAGGGTATGAACATCAGACTTATAACTCCGAACTATTCTAGTTCTGATCTTCCATAAGATTTTAATTATAAATGAGTATTGAAAGAGAAGAAAAGGTATTATTTTCTTGAAAACGTCTTAGCTTTTTTCTCATTATTTAGAGACTAAGTCTTAAGTAAGGACCAAGTATAGGTAACCTCACAAATTATGTTGAATTGCAGACTAAAGTCACCTGCATCATGGTCCTATACATATTTCTGATGCTTTTCAGTATGATATTACCAAAGAGCTATTTTGCAAGGTGAACATTATAAACTCAGAACAAAAGGAAACCATCTTCCGACTATGTTTACCAGTATTTACCAAGTAGAGGATTTGGAAAATTTGCTGTTAATACAATCTGTGTAGAGAGCGAAAATGGAAAGATAAAGAGAGCCTAAATAATATTGGTCTGTTTGTGTGTGTTTTTTACTATCTTCCCAGTTTTTTGTGTTGTTTTTTTTTTTAAGAGACAGGGTCTTGTTCTGTTACCCAGGGTAGAGTGCAGTGGTCCAATCATAGCTTACTATAACCTCGAGCTCTTGGGCTCAAATGATATCCCTGCCTCAGCCTCCTGAGTAGCTTGGAGTAACTAGGACCACAGGCACACACCACCATGCCTAGCTAATTTTTTTTGTAGAGATAGGGATCTTGCTATATTGCCCAGGATGGTTTCAAACTCCTGGCCTCGAGTGATCCTCTCACCTCAGCCTCACCACACTCAGCCTGTCTTCTCAGATTTTATGATGGTTTTGGGGTATATGATAACTTTGTGAAGTGTGTGATACCATAACAATCACTAGTCTTTTTGTTTTGTTTTCTTTTTAATTGACACATAATAATTGTACATATTTATGGGGTACAATGTGTTGTTTCAATACATGTATACATTGTGTAATGATCAAATCATGATATTTAATACATCCATCACCTCAAACATTGATCATTTCTTTGTGGTGAGAACACTCAGAATTCCCTCTTCTAGATATTTTGAAATATAACACTATAATTTTGTTTACTATAGTCAGTATTTTTGAGAAGCTAGGCACCATAAAGCAAATCAGAATTGTATCAGCCGCTCATAACTTCTTAACCATACCTAATAACCTTCCTTCCTTCCCTTCCTATCTCACCTTTCTCATTCTCTTTCTAGGTCCATTTGTGCAATTTGCTCTGTACAATAGCAGGTTTAAGCCAGAGCCTCCATCCTTTTTATCTCTGAATTCCCTGTAGCCCCTGGGAAAATAAAACAAATAAATACTTGTTGAATTGAGTTAGGGTAGATGTCAAAGTGAGAACCTCTACTTTGCTACCCTCTCAGGTACCATATTCTTCCTTTCTCCTTTACAACCTTGATATGCTCATCAAGCCATCCCTTTGCACACTTAATATGGCTCAAGAAAGGATAAGAGACCAAGTGCATTATCTTAAAGAGGAGTCTATGTCTGTGTATTTTCTAAGTAAATGTACACATACACATCTCTTTCTGGCTCCCACTGCCATTCTTGGTGCTGCAGTTAAAAATTTGGGAAATTATTTAGTTATGTGCTAGTGGTAGCTATGGAGTGAGGCATACTCAGTAGGAACAACATAGAGATATACAATGCAAAATACACATGTACCCTTTATTCCCACAAATCTCATTTTATGTGTATGAAATCATGAAGATCAAAGTGAATATTAGATGAATTAGTGAATATTAGGCTTATAAATGAATGAAGTACATTTAGAATACACAATTTGATTAGTGTTGGTTTTTCTGATTTTAGAATTAAAAAACTTGTCTAAGGGCCATACTTTAATTACTCATAGTCTCTCTGTAGAATAGGTCTGATAAACTGTGGGATAGGCGATAAATAGACTATAACTCTTATAAGTTATAGATGACAGGATTATAAGTCCTAATGTGCAGTCCTAGCTTTCCAAATATAAGTTTTCTTCAGTGTCAGAGTCCCAGGGAAAATTGCTGCTGGGTAGTTGAAACTAGGTGCTTCACTGAGCTTCTTTCTGCTGTTATTTGGACAAGTCGTAAAAGGCTTACAATCTTTCTAGAAACTAGCCATGAAAACATTTCCTTCATTATAGTTTCAGCAGTACTGTAGAGTGCATGGTGCTAAGTTATAGCTTAGAATTATTACTACTCTTAAGAAACTAGAACATAGAAAAGATAAGATGGACAAAAACCTAGTATAGTATATCATATTTCCATTTCAAGATGGCATTTTGAACTCATTGTCTCTTTTCCTTCCCCAAATCCTAGTGAAATTGCCATAAAATATAATTATAGGAAAAAGCATCTGTTATAGTCAGAAAACAGGGAGGCAGACGCCAGAAACTTTGAAGCATTTGAAAGGAAATATAATGCAGATGGGAATCAAAGTGAAGAAAATGACTGACCACCTGATTCAACATAGGTGAAGGACACCCTGTCTGTGAAGTTAAATGAACAGGAGTCATTAGCATACCCCTGAAAAACCCCAAAATGAGAACAGCAGAGACTAGGAAGAAGGGTTAGCTGTGGGTATTGGCGGAGGACAAAAAAAGGATTGGGGGAATTGTACTTATGCCAAATTTAGAGAGAAAAGTAGATTAAGAAGTAGTAAAAATGAGTATTTATCAAGAACTTCCTGTATGTAGGCACTGTGCTAAGTATTTAAATGTACACTGTCACGAGATTGGTGCTAACATCCCTATGTTAGAGGAAACTAATTTGGCTTCTGTACTGTTGCCTCAGGTAACTCCTGATAATAATTCTTCAAACAATCCTATAAGATAGATTACTTTTATCATACCAGTTTTTGAGCTGAGGCATAGAGATATTAAGTAATTTGCCCGAGGACCCACAACCAGTAGGTACAGTTTTACCAGTTAGAGAATGAGTATAGATCCCCTTGCGTATCTGAAGAGCTGCCATAACAAAAAAAGGGAAAATATCTTTTCAGCCCACAGCTTCCTCCTCATGTTTTTTTTTTGTTGTTGTTTTGGTTTCAGGATCTCAGGTGGAATCTCAATCTCAGGAAAGCAGTTCATGGTTAGGGGCAGATCCTGGAGTGGTCGGCTGGGAGCAAATTAAAAAGTCTCAGCAAAACAGTGTATTTCCTGTTTGATGTCTGTCTTTCTGGTGGTTCAATCCCTGTATTTCACAACTAATCTAGAAAAATGAAACTACAAAAAATATATAACTTTCCCTTCATCTGAGACTTAGGGATTTTACTCACCTCTCTCAAACCCAAAGTTGAGTGATTTGGTATTAAATCCAGTGCTAGCCCAGAAGGTTTTTTGATTATTAGGTGGTGGTCTATGTAAATTTTAAATGAGACTAGGCTAACTCTGTGACCTTTTTGGAATTTCAAAATAAACAAATGTTTTATTTTAGTTCCTGTTTGAATCTTGGCTTTCTTTCTTTCTTTTTTTCTATTTGTACATATTTATGGGGTACATGTAGTATTTTGATACATGTGTACAATGTGTAATGATTAAAATCAAACACTAGAAATTACTCCTTCTAACTGTATGTACCCAACCTCTCTTTATCCCTCCTCACCACACACACACACACACACACCCTTCCCAGCCTCTGATAACTGTCATTCTACTCTCTATCCTCATGGGATTAACTTTTTTAGATTCCACATAGGAGTGAAAACATGCAATATTTGGCTTTCTTATTTTCTTTTTCTTTTCTTTTTTTCTTTAAAGCTCTCATTTGTTAAACATCCAGTTCTTTGATTCTGTGTACTATGTGTCTGTGTTGCACATCTCTATAATTCAAAACTGTGGTTCTCAAGTTTTACAGTACATAAGAATTGCCTGAGTAACTTGATAAATATCTAAACTTTGAGGCCTCACTCTCTGAGAGTGGTCAGTGATTCGGTGGCGTGGAGTAGGGTCCATAATTTTCATTTTTGGCCAAACATTCCTGGTGATTCTAATCTAGGTGGTTCTTGGACCACACTTTGAGAAACACTTGAGTTAGGAGGAATGTATTAATATTAACAATTGACATTTATTACATACTATGTATGTTATTAATGTGCCAGTCACTTTCATATATATTTTTATATTTGGTATTCATAATGTGAGATTTTATTGTCCCAGTTTTATGAGTATGCATTATCCTCACAAAGTTCTAGTAACTTGTTCTGAGTTTTAAAGATAGCAGTGCCCTGTAACAGCAGTCTGACTCCAAGAGCAGGGAGAGCTCTTGCTCTTGCTGTTTCTGCTTTGGCACGGTGCCTCTCAGAAGAGATGATTGTTTAAGATTGGTGAATTGGAAAACCATACAAACAGTATGTTCTGAAATGTGTTTGTAAGTGTTAAAGCCAATGAAATGTTAGAATGTCTCTAAAACATATCAACTATTAGAGTGCATTTAAGAAAGACAAGTATGCATTGGTTTCTCGTTGAAACTATTATGAGACACACCTAAACTTTTCTAACTGAAATTTCAAGATTCTAAAGATGAGTTGTTCTGTCCCTTGACTAAGGAAACTGTGACCAGAAAGGTTTAGTTACCTAATGTAATAGAAAAACCAGGGCTAGAACTAAAATTTCTTATGTTCTTGTAAATGATAATCATTATAAAGGTTATGGTGGACTCCAACCCATATGTTCACTGAAAATTATCTAGAAAACTGTTGTGTCAATGATTGAGAATGATGACTCTTTGTGACAATATTCTGCATTTGAAAGTTCACACAGAGGCATAATTATCAGAGGTGATCCGATATTTTAAAGAAGTAGAATGGTGACATTTTTATGAATTCTTAAAAGTTCTGTTTCTAACACTGAAAATATATAGTAGAATGGCATTTGCCACTTTTGTGAATTATTAACAGAATGCTGAGTCTGGGCATGGTGGCTCATGCATATAATTATAGCATTTTGGGAGGCCAAGGCAAGAGGAGGCCAGGAGTTCAAGACCAGCCTGGGCAACATAGCAAGACCCCGTCTCTACAAAAACTAAAAAAAAAAAATAATACAAATTAGCCAGGTGTGGTGGCACATACCTGTAGTCCCAGCTACTCCCGAGACTAAAGCAGGAGGATCACTTGAGCCCAGGAATTTGAGGTTGTGGTGAGCTATGATGATGCCATCACTGCACTCCAGCCCAAGTGACAGAGCAAGGCCGTGTCTCATAACAAAACAAAACAGAATGCTGAAATATGGCCTGGAGCTTGGGGCTGTATGGAAGTCCATTTCACCTCACTTAGAGCCCCGTAACAATATAGCAGGGAATACTGCAGGTGACAGTTTTAGCACATATTTTCTGCCGTAAGCACAGTATAAAGCATTGCAAGACACAACTACTCTGGGGGTAGGTAACAGTTAGATTCAGTTCCTCCCTGACAGCTTAATGGGCAAGGACTTCATAGGCTTGACAGAGCACTTGGATAACTTGACATTGGTTTACCCTGAATATAGAGGGCATCCAACTCTGCCTCTTTATAGGAATAGGTCTACATTTCTTTCCAAGCTCCTCCCAAAACTACAGCTGTTTCCTTATATCAGTTTTTCTGGGTTACCCCCAGAAAGCAAGAAAGCTAACTTTGTGTTAAGAGACAAGGACATAAGATGGTTGGATAGAAGTACCATTCTACAAATAATAGAAAGAGCACTAGACTTGAGGTCAGAATTGGAGTTCTAATGACTGACTACCAGTAAGTAGACTAACTGCCCTGTGACCTCGGCTAGTCAGTTAACCTGTACCTCAGTTTTCCATCTGTAAAATGAGTAACCATTCTTTTAATCTAGGCCTATCCTTTTAGTGGAGTTAGGTTTGGAAACATACTGCACTATTCTGGCTCAGCAATTCGCAGAAAAAGTGTGCCTGAGGACATGCCACAAAAGTAAATGAAGTTACTATTGGATCCAGACTTAGATAGAATCAATCAACAAATATTTATTGAATACCCGTCTAAAAGGTATATTAGCCTTAACTTAAGCCTTATAGTGCATTCTGCAAACAAAATGTGAATGGTTTTCTTTGACCTCATTGTTGAGTTCTCACAGAGCATCATGATATAAGAATAATAACAATGACTCATAGAGTAATAGTAATGCTTTTACATATATTATGTGATCTTTTTTCCGTCTTATTTTCCATTACCTTATTTGAATCATATAATAACCCTGAAGGAGGACAAAAAAGATATTATCTCCATGTCTGCATGGGTTTGGGATGAGACACTGAAACTTGGAGAATGAAAGTGCTTCTCAAGGGAGGTAGGGCAATTTCCCCCCACCCCAGGGGACTTTTGGGAATATCTGGAGACAATTTTAGTTGTCACAGCTGGGGCAATGCTAATGGCATTTAGCGGGTAGAGGCTAAGGATACTGTTAAATATCCTACCCAAGTGCTATTGAAATCTGAACAAGTTGGCAGCCTCTATGCATAATACCTATTGCCAACGTATAAAGACCCATGAGATCTCATAGGGAATGTCACCAGGAGACAGCTAGAAATGAGCAGCATCAGGTTTTGAATATCGTCTGACTTCAAACTCTTAACAATATTCTGTATGCTTAACTCTCACCTTCAAATGGTGGTGTGGGACTTTAGAAGCTCTTAAAATCCAGGAGGAATAAATTCTTCTTACTAGTCCTTATAGAATGTTCTTCAGTTTTGCCCCTCAAACCATTTTATATCCCAGAAATTAGATGGTTTACCTCATCCTTCTGAAGTTTTAACAGATGCCTTTCTGGATTCTGGCAAATTAAACGGTTATAGCCTAGGGCTCTGTAAGAATGTTTTTTTCTTGCTGTAAATCTGCCTCACAGAAGAACTTAAACAGGAAATATGACTCCCTGCATATTACTCATAAATGGCTTCTAATTGCCCGTGGAATACAAGTTAGTCTCCTTAAGAAGACCTAGAGGGCCTTCTTAACTGATACCCTTATGCCTCTGTCTTCAACCTCATTGGCCTCTTCTCTCACCAATGTGTTCTATTCATATTGACCTTGAATGCCCTTTATTCTTTTCTTGCCTCAGAAAGGTTCTTCTCTGCCCTTCTACCAAACTCCAATAATTTGTCAGTCTGTTTAAATGTCACCTCCTTAGAGAGGGCTTCTTTCTCTCTCTTCCCACCTGCCCCGCTCCATCTAAATTAGTTCTTTCACTGTTATTCTCTGCCACAGTACCGCGTTGTACTTCCTTCATACCAGTTACCGCAAATTGTAATTATACATACCTGCACGTATTTATTTGCTTATTTACTGAGGGTTTCCTTCTCTAGAGTAGCTCCACAAAGGCAAGTACCTTATAGGTGGATTTGGAAACCTACGTGGATTTTGTAAGAATTACTAAAATACTTTTTGAATAAATGAATATTTGGTGAGTGTTCTTCTAGTTGCTGTAAGGTGGTAGAAGTCAGAAAGTTTCCTGCCCTCAAGAAACTAGCTGTGTATATATGATATTTTTTATCTTATATTTTAAGAACAGTAAGTCAAAATTTTCATAAGAGAAGATTGCCAGGGAAAATCAGAAAAGAGAGAGATTTCTTCCATTAGGAATTCAAGAAAAACCTCATGGAATAGGTAGCATTTTAAACCTTAAAGAATGAGCAACTACGTTGTAAATTCAGAAGAGCAAGGGCCATGTTTTAGCTTTTTCCTTACTTCTTGCGTATTTTAGTGCATGATAAATGTTGAATAAATAATGGCAGGATTTGTACATATACAGAAAATGGTGGGGGGGATGAATTCAGAGGAATGACATAAGCCCAGAAAGACATACAAGTATCAAAGTGCTAAATATATTCAGGAAAAGTGAATAGATCAGTTAGTGCAATATATAAATGTGAAGAGGATTAGACTGAGATAAGGCTGGAAAGATATGTCTGTAACAGAGGGAGAGAGACTTAAATGCCAGATAGCATAAAATCAGTCTATCAGTATCAGAAGATAGGGATGAAGATATATAGGTTTCTTTTTGCAGGCAGAAATTAGTTTCTGGGAGTATGGCCTAAAAAGCAAATTGCAATACCTGAGCAATATGCCAAGGATGTTCAGAAGTCTTAGTATTAAACCTTAGAAAATGGGGAGGATTTGTTGCCTTAGAGATTATAACAATGGGCATTCCCGACTGAAGAAGCAATGAACACAGATACCAGAGAGAAAAGTGTGGGATATTTCCTAGGTGTGCTAGAAACTTTGGTTGTTGGACTTGTTTGGCTGGAATGCAAAGTACATGTAGGCTGAAAGGTAGGTTGGGATCTTTATTTTAGAGATCTGTGATTTCAGACCAAGGAGGTTAACAGACATTGAAGATGTTAATGTGCAGTGGAATTTTTTGAGCAGGTAAGTAGAGCTATGCCTTAATTAATTTATCATTGATATATCAGATAGAATGGACACAGGGCAAGAGTACTATTAGGAAAACCCATGTTTGTAACAGAGCTCCCGGTGGCAAAAAACAGAGGCAGGTTGGGTGACTCCTCTAATTTAGGATTAGGAAAACTGACCAAAATTGTGACACTTATGGATACAAAATGCAACATTGGATAAAGAGGAAGGCAGGTTTAATAAGGAACAAACCTTGGACTGGGAGTGAGGATACTTAAATTCTAGTGAAGGTACCGAAACCGCCACAGCTTTCTAGTATAACATTGAACAGGATACTTAAGTTCTCTGTGCCTTGGTTTCTCAATCTTAGAAAGAAGAGATATTGTGAGGATAAAATATGGTAATAGAGTTGGATTTATAGGAAGGAAATGGCATTGTTTCTTACCATGTCATTTGTTCAGATTCCATGCAATTATTCATTTGGTAAACGTACAAATTAAAATCTTTTTTTTTTTTTTTTCTTGAGACTGGGTCTTGCGCTATATTCTAGGCTAGAGTGCAGTGGCATCATCATAGTTCACTGCAGCCTCAAACTCCTGGCCTCAGCAATCCTCTTGTCTCAGCCCCCTAAGTAGCTGGGACTATAGGCGCGCACCATCATGCTGAGCTAATTTTTCTATTTTTTGTAGAGTGGGGGTCTTGCTCTGCTCAGACTGGTCTCAAACTCCTGGCCTCAAGCCATCCTCCCACCTTTGCCTCCCAGAGTGCTAGGGTTATAGGCATGAGCCACCACACTCTGCCCAAAATGAAATCATTTTTAAGTTAGTTTTATCTTACAGTTTGTTGCATTTCCTCTACTGTCTTTTTATGTGACATTTGTCAAGGTCTAGTGCTCCAGAGATTTAATTCATTTAAGAAGTCTCAGACCACTTAAAGGTCAATAGCAGCTGATATGCTGTCTTCCCTTCTACTTTTAGAAATGGGTGTGAGTTTTGTTTATAGTCAGTCTTTCTCCTCACATTGGTCACAAATCAAATATTTTACAAAAGTATCTATAAAGGTCAATTTGGTCAAAAAATGTAAATGTTTATATTCTCCCAAGAGCTTTGTGGTTTTATACTCTAGGCTTCTATAAAATGAGTAAGTGGAACAAGATGAATTCGTAATACCCTTCTAACTCTTAAAAAAAGTTCAACTTGCCCGTGTTACTTCTGCATCAATTACATTTTGCTACTTCTTGAGATAAAGGTATTGAATAAGTTCTAAGCGTATCTATCCAGTATTGCTATTTCAGACTCATTAAGGTGGTAGAGAGGAAATTGAGGTTTGCCCAATGTGTCTTTAAAAGATTAAGGAATTAGTCTGTCTTATGTCTAAGACTTAGGGGTGGGAACCTGCGGCCTTCTGATTTCAAGGTGGTTCTTTTTTAAGCACCAGAGGAGGCAAGAAAAGCTTCATCTTTCTCTGCTGCATCACTTTTAATAAAAAGATTTGTTTTGTTAAATTTGGATTCAGTCAAAAGGCCGCGGTCAAAAGGATCTAGAAGGCCACAAGTGGCCTTGAGGCCGTGTTTTTGTAATCTATTGTGTGCAGAGTATTAGAAAATGCAGGAGATCCAAAAATAAATGAGCCAGGGTCTTCACGGAGCTTACAATCTAATAGTAAGAATATTAGAGGCCAGGCACAGTAGCTCACGCCTGTAATCCCAGTGCTTCAGGAAGCTGACACAGGAGGATCGCTGGAGGCCAGAACATCAAGACCAGCCTGGGCAACATAATGAATCCCTGTCTCTACAAAAAAAATTTTTAAATTAGCCTGGCATGGTGCCATGCACCTAGTGTCCCAGCTACTTGGAAAGCTGGGGTGGGAGGATCATTTGAGTCCAGGAGTTCGAGGTTTCAGTGAGCTATGATTTAAAAAAAAAAGAGTATTAGAGGGAGAGGCATTCTGTTCTCTTGGAAACTGAACTGAAAAAATGTAGAATTAAGTTTTAACTCTGGGTGGAACTTTATTAATGATATAATTTGGTGGTTTTACGGTTAAGGAAATGAAGCTCTAAAATATAAAATAACTTGCCCAATATAGAATTTATCACCTGTCTCTCTCTTACATTTAAACTAGTTCTTTTTCCTTTATATTTTGTTGCTTATATGATAATTGCATGGTCCATTCATGTTTGCTCCGAAGACATAGGTGATGTCGGGATTGGACAATGGGTATTTTATTTCATTTTTCGAGACAGTCTTGCTTTGTCACCCAGGCTGGAGTGCAGCAGCCCAGTCATAGCTCACTGCAGCCTCAAAACTCCCACCTCAGCCCTTGAAGTAGCTGGAACTATAGGCGCATGCCACCATGACCGGCTAATTTTTAAATTTTTTTGTAGAGATGGTATCTCCCTGTGTTGCCCAGGCTGGTCTTGAACTCCTGGCCTTAAGCAATCCTCCTGTCTTGTCCTCCCAAAGCCAAGATTATGGGCGTGAGCCACCATGCCTGGCCATCTCTTGAAAATGATAGCCCTCAATGGCTGTATAATTCATCATGTACTCAGTTCCCCCAGGATTTGTCTTGCCCAACAGGTTTCTCATTTTCTTTGCTCAGTTTGAGCAGTTTAATAAGGTGAGTGATGTAGAAACATTAAACTTATGATAGAAGGGGATGACCTGGAACCAGTATCTGGAAATAAAGTGTTTCTTTGTCTTATTCTGATTAGAATCAAATCACAGGTTTTCTTTCTATCTTTCCATACATACAGGTAGAATAAGATTCTTAGAGTACCTCCTGAGTTATTGTCTTTTTTGCTGAAATAGATATTTTTAGCCAAGAGCTTCTGAGTAAAGGAGCGAATATTCCTACTAATTCCTAGCTTCAGTCTTATTCTTTTAAAAACTTGTCAATCCATGCAGCATTTCTTGTTTGCCTGGATCATTGGCCACTCATAAATGAAGGTACATTAAGTTTTAAGTGTAATTATTAAAGTAGTTTTCCCTTTTATGTGTCTGGCAGTTGGTTACTTTAGATGTAGCCCTTTAGTCAGATGTATGAGTAATTCAGCCACATAAATTCTGCCATCACTTAAGTGTGGCATAGTTTGGTTTTTCTACATGAAAAGTGCTTTCAGGGAATCCTGTACAGATTATCTGAAGTAATAGAGCTCACTTTGGTATATGGTAAAGAAAGAGATAATATTATGATAATGATTACTGAAATCTGCAGATAATCACTAAATTAATTCTTGGCCAGTTCTTTTAACATCTTTATCAGCCCAACCTTTCTATGAAGGAAGGCAAGTGAGAATTTGTTGTAGATGGTCCCTTACAATTATTATCAACAAAGATAAAAAGTCAGAAGGGAAAACAGTAGCCATTGTTTTATTGGAGAATTTTTAAAAGGATAAAATCCAAGTTTCTGTGTGTGTGTGTTTTAGAGGTAATGATAGTGGTGAGTTTGGGATATTTACTTTCCTGAGTGCTGACTGTCCTTGTAAGCCTACTTTTGTAGCAAGTGCCATATTGACTCCTATCACATGCCAAACTTAATCTAGAGGGAACAATATGTGTTTGAGTGTATATAATTTTAAGGCATTTTACATTTCTTTTTTTCTTGTTGATCTGACCTATTTTCTTACTGCCACCACTGATCATTTTACTTACTGTCTTTAATACACTGGTATTGTAGAACTTCAGGAGTCTTAGGTTTTTCCCGTTTCTGGCTGAGACCTGTGTTTTACTCAAGTCTAATCCTTCGTAAGAGAAATTGATAAAATTAAATATACTTATGATCATTGCACACCAAGACAGACACAGGCCAAGGAAAGGCAGCTAAAATATCAAAGAGGTTGTATGGATATATTCATACAATTATGGTCATATTTCTGTCAGTCAATTTGGATTAGGAATGCAAGGCCGGGACCCAAGGGATGAGTGGAACAACATTATAGCCTTCAAGGGGAACAGTCTTCTCCCTATATATTCATCACATGATATTTCCCCCTCCTGCTTACAGGTAGACACTACGTTTTTTCCAAGCAACTCCAGTATATTGACCTGGAATGCCAAGTTATGGACAGACACCTAAGCTCTATTTATTACAGCATCATATCAAGGTCTCCCCTTTATTCCTACAACTCCTTCACCACCACCCCTCCCCAAAAGGACAACACAAGTGTAGAATTCATAGAGCCATCAAGAGAATTTTCTAGTTCACCCACAGAAGCACTTGAAACAAAGCCAGAGCCATTTCTCAGAGTATCTCCTAACCCTGTACAGCTCATCAAAAGGCATGGTTAGCCCAGTTAAACTGGTTGCTTGATCGTGTGGACATAGTCCATAAGCATGAATTCCTGTTTATGGTAGTGTACTGTCTTTGACCTTGAATTTCCTATATGTGTGCTTGCCAAAATCTTTTAAGTTAGCAGGCCTAAGTAATGACTGCAGAAAGCAGAAGAGCAACTATTTCTCTTTGTTTAATGTTTTTACAAATCTAAAAAGGAACATGACCCTAATCGTTTTAGGAATAAAAACTTTCTTCCTTATCATGGAAGTCAGGAAAGAACTGTAGGCAGTCTCCAGGAGAATTATCTGAGGCTCCAGATTACATCTGTCTGAGCTACAGAAGAGACGTGATGTGGCAGGTGTATGACCACTTCCGTGTAGGCTTTTTGTGCAGTCTAATCTCCATAGTCCCTATGGATTATTGGTTTTTATCCATCATTGTGCAATACCAGGAAAATAAAAGAGAATTTGAAGTTTAGACTAAACCTATTAGAAATAAGGTCAATGCTAAGACTCAGAATGGGCACCAGAATTTAGCCTCTTTGCTAATTTCGTGAATTCTGTCCATAAATTCATGTTTATTTTGCTAAAGATACTAGATTTTGTAGACTCTGGCCTCCAGTTAAGCTGTATGTTGTGCAGTCTAATCTGTATGTTGTGTCTGTGTTGGGGGTGACAGGGCAGGAATAGGGAAAACTTTGATAATCTTCAGTGGTAGACTGTGAAAGACCCTTGAATACAAGGAAACTTTGAAAACTATTTATATAAATAATGTACCATACTTATTGAATGGGGAAAAGAGCAGAAAGAAATGCAAAGCTCTTTGACATTCAGTGTAGAATGTTCCACTTCCAATATTTAATAGTATGCAGGGTAATAGAAAAAAGTTGGCATATAGCCAATTTGAGCTACCTAACTGGAGATAAGTGTTTCCTAGAAACTGAATAGTAATAAAGCTTCCCTGAGAAAGAAACTTTTTTCCTTAACTATTTTATATGAGCTAAGTTCCACATAAACTCGTGCTTAATTTTTTAATAGTCAATTTCTAGATCATTTCTCTTGTATTTCCTTAAAGTTCCAAGTTTTCTGTGCTAGAAGAAGGAGCTCTTAATGAATTATCCACATGAGTGTTGATAGCCACTTTATGGTTTCAATTAGGAATCAGAATAGGCAGAAAGGGACTTGAAAGTGGTCTTGCTAGAATATTTTGTAGGAGATAAGCTAACAAAAGCTAATATTTTAATTAATGCCTTCTCCCGCAAAGTTCACTCATTGGGTTTTCTCTATTCAAGGTCTTTAATCCCCTAAAATTCCACAGAATGGTAATAGCTCCCATTTGTCAAGCACTTGGCTAGATGCTTTGTGTATGTTACCTCATTTAATTCTCCCAGCAGCCATCCAAGTTCTACAGGCTGAAAACCTGCTCCAGAAAGGCTAAGTAAAGTTCTGTCACTCCATTATCTAATGTAAAGGTGATTGTCCAGTATGGATCTCTCTTGAATTCTGTTAAAGAAAAGTAGCTTACCTGAATTAGCAAAAATGTAAATGAAAGTACAGTACAGTATTTCTAATCTTTTAACCTAGTTATAAGCTCAATGTGGCAAATAAAATATTGTAGGTGGATTTTATCATAGATTGTAAGTTAGGAATCCTAAGGGTTTTTTGTTGTTTGTTTTTCTGTTCTATCACTGAGTTATAATGCAGATTCTTTGGTTAGTATTTGTAATGGTGGTAAGAGCTGATGGGATCTTTAAGAGGCATTTGGGTCATAAGGGATCCACCCTCATGAATAAATTAATGTCCACTCTCCGGAGTTCCCACAAGATTGGGTTGTTATAAAGCGAACATAGCTATGTCTCTTTGCACTTGCCTGCTCACCTTTCTGCTTCTCTTCCAGAAGCTGAGCAGATGCTGGTGCCATGCTCTTTTCTTTATAAATTACTTAGCCTCAGGTATCTGGTATAACAGCACTAAACAGACAAAAACAATATTCTTCTTTATAAATAATTTCTAAATTTGATGGAATGATAGAATAATGATAAGAAGAAAAGTGAATACCAGAGGTTTAAAACAAGAACAGGAGTTTTAGCCTGGAGCTGACATATGCACATAGTATTGTCCTAAAACCAGAGACCCAGTGACTCGATAAATACCATTTTACAAGGATTTTGCTAAAGTTCCATCTTTACTCATTACTAACTCTTCCATAAGTTCCATTAATTGTAATTGCTTTACAAATCAAGAACCTTGATTCCATAAAGTACAGTCCAGCTACAAACTGGGTTTCTAAGAACCCAGTTCTTAGAAAGAGACAGTGAGAATGGAGCTAAATTAGAGAAAACAGTTCTTAGAGAGCAAGTAGTTAAAATTGGCTGTGGAATTAAGAGAAACTTGAATAAACCAAAGAACAGCACAGCTCATGATTACCATGAAGTTTTCACATTATAGATCAAGAGAGCAAACAGTATTGCAGTATCCCTGGATTTTCATTTATTCTTACCTCACTATTCGTTTTTATTCTGGAAGAAAATAATCTAATTTAGATTAAAGCTATTGAAGGAAAGAGGCTAAAACTAATCAATGCCAGTTTATCTCCTATAAGTAAAATTTCTATTCTAGAGAGAATGGGTTGGGTGTGTTCGATTGCTTTTGAAGAGGAGTTATCCAAATACATATGGCACATCACTGAAAAGTCAAGTGGGAAGAGAAAAAGAGTCACTTTTATTATGTTTAATAATTTCTAAGTTTTTCCCTTTTTGATATCATTTAGGTTTGGCATATCCCCATGGGGTTTTTTTTTTTAGAATAAGGCTTTTAATGAGCATAAGGGCTTAACCAGTATTGGGTTGAGTTTGAGCCTAGTTTTTTGGTTACTTCCCATCGTATTTGTACCTTCCTATTCATAGACCACTGGGTAAGCCTTGCACAGGATTGTGTTACAAGAAATGCATTGTCCACTGACAATGAAAGCAAGAAAAGAAGAGTCTGTTTCTGCTCTGTTTCCTAGTATATTTGAATGTGAAATGTATCTTGCACAGAGGACACTTCAAAACAGGTGCATACTTTGAAAGGTTTTCTTGAGATTTGAACACATGACTTCCTGGGTAACTGATTAAGTTGGAAGAGATTTGATGATGTTTCTCTGGTAATGAGGGGCCTGAAAAATTAGGAACCTTTGAGTCTTCAAAAATTGTTGATGGTAAAAAAAAATTGTTAATGGTAATAATGTAAAAGTTCATCAAGGAAATTAAGGGTAACAACTCTTAATTACTTTGTGGTACTGTGTTTTTGCTTTTCTAACAATCCTTTACATGTTATCTTACATTGCAAAATGAAAATGATAACTGTTCAATTTCCCTTGCTAGCTTTTAGCCTTGAAGCTCCTTAAGGAAAAACTCTTTCTTGTTAATTTCTATATCTCCCTTAATCGCCTACAACAGAAAGTACTCTTGCAAATATTCACTGCCTCTTCATGGCCAGGATTCATGTTGATAATATGGAATGAAATGATCCCTTAGGGTTTTCTTATGCTGTAATCATTTTCTAGACTTTTATTGGAAGAGAAGAAAATTTGTGCCTTCTACCTCAGTCTCTTTATGAGGATGTGTTATCAGTCTCCCTGGCTGGCAAAAGTCTTTTCATTCTTACTTCATTTACTTGGTTCAAAATCATAATTTATGATCATTCAGATATGAGTGGTGTCTCCATACTACCATGATTACCTCTTTATCTGAAAACTGTTGCCCCTTACCATTTGTCCCATCATTGATAGTTTTTGCATGCTCTATTTTTTGTGTATTCTGTTTTTTAGTGTTTACTATTAAAACTTTGTAGACGAAGACCCTGTTATGTATCTCTTTGTACCTCTAATCTAGTCAGTGGTATTAATAATACCAGATTGTCAAGCTCTGTAATTATAAAATAATATAGTATCTGTCAAGAAAGTTATTTAAATTCAAAGTGGAACTTTGATTATACGTAGCTGATGTTTTGCCTTATCCTTCACTAGAAATAAGAACCTATTTCTTAAGCCTACTGTCATAGAATCATGGAGTGGGAGTTGACAGGAAAATAGATGGATCAGTGTTGGTGTTTTTGAGCTAGACACACATGGCTCCCTGAATCTATATAAATTTCCTATCTAAAGTCTATTTCTTTTTTACTTCTGTCACATTACCCTGTTTATTTCTTTCACAGCATGAAATTGTTCTGTTTGCCCTATTGTTTCTTTCTCTATCAGATACCTTGTTTGTCTTATTCACTGTTGAATTACTGGCACTTACTTTGGAGTTTGGCACATAATAGGAGCTTGATAAATATTTATTGATTGAATGAATCATGAGAAGCATACTCAGGCTCATGAACATGAACACCTGCTTGGAATTTCTAAAGCCACTCTTCCACAAACTGGATTTGAGAGACACATAAAGAGAATACACGAACACCTCCCCCTCCACACATACTCCAACTTCCTACTTTGCCACCCCACCTCCAGCTATAGGAGTTATTGCTCCTTGGTTTACATCCCAGACTGACTTTTTGCAGTAAAGCAGTGATGTGGTTGTAAAGATACAAGGCTGAATATGCACTTGTCTAGACTTAATTTAATATAGAATATTCAATTTATACCTTGTTTTTCATGCTCTTCACTCTAATGTCCTGATAGGACTAAAATTGTATCCAGACTCTGAGCACACTACTTGCCTAGGGCAGTAATAGACCTTTCTTCAAATTTAAATTAGCTGAAAGCTGGTTGTTCTGTATGTGAAAATGTAATCTTAATATCCTGGTTAAACACAGGCCATCCCAATTAGATGAATTGTCTGAACTTCTTGCTTTTTATCTACTGACATTTATGATTAGAAAGCCATAAAGCAGTTGAATTTCATTAGTGGCATCCATTTATACATTATTGCAAATTTTCTGTTTCCTGCAACCCAAAGAAGCTGCTTTTCTTCTCCTTATAAAGTTGAACATATATTTAGCATGTTTATTAAAGGAAACAATCCTGTAGAATAAGGAAGGGGTTAGGTGTCTGAAGCCCTGGGTGCAAATCCTTTCTGCTACAATCTCCAAATGTGATCCATATGAGCACAAATTACTTCTCTTTCCATCTGTGGATTATGAAAACTAGTTCCGAGTAAAGATGCTAGGAGAGCATTGATTTATTGGATGAATTCCATATAGACAAAGTATTTACTGAGAAACAAGATTTTTATATCCTTAAGTTATTATGTATAATTCTTTTTCTTAAAAGAATCTTCTGCTGATACTCAACTTTGCCTGGAAAAATGAATCATTCTCACCATCACCCGACAACTGCAGCTTCACACTCCCATGGTGGAGGAGACAGCAACATGATGATGATGGTGAGTGCCCTTTCTGATCCCCTTGGGTAATAGAAATAATGGAGTTTTAGGCCAGGCATGGTGGCTCATGCATGTAATCCCAGAAATTTGGGAAGCTGAGTTGAGAGGATTGCTTAAGGCCAGGAGTTTGAGACCAGCCTGGGCAACATAGCAAGACCCCATCTCTATAAAAAAATTTAAAAATTAGCCTGGTGTGGTGTACATGCCTGCAGTCCTGGCTACTCAGGAGGCTGAGGTGGGAGGATCGCTTGAACCCAGGATTTCAAGGTTGCAGTGAGCTCTGATCATGTCACTGCACTCTAGCCTGGGTGACAGAGCCAGTCCCTGTCTCTAAAAAATAAAAGAATGAATAGAATATGGAATTTTAGTACTAGAAGGTTATTGTCTTTAAAAATCAGTTTACCAATAAGGAAAACTAAAGCAGACCCAAACAAGTCAAATGATTTGCCCAAAATCATATGGCAAGTTATTTACAGAAATCATACCAGAACCAGGATTCTAGGGTTTTTCCTTCTGTAGTCCCTTCTTTTAAAACTGACTCTTTTCTGAATTAAGTTCTGGTCTTTATGCTTTGTGAGGAAAAGAGAAAAAGACAAAAGTTGATGGTGGGGGTCTAGGAGAGTACTCATGCTTGGTACCTCTGGTAGTGATGCTAGAGTGAGGGTGAAGGCCTCAGTGAATATCTGTTCTTAGCTTATTATCCAGACCTATTATCCAGAACTTTTAAATGTTCTAAGCTTCTTTGCCTGAAATTCTCATTTAGAATTTTCATTCATTTCTAACTGACTTTTGCTTTTCTGGCAGTCTATGACGTTCTACTTTGGCTTTAAAAATGTGGAACTCTTGTTTTCCGGTTTGGTGATCAATACAGCTGGAGGTGAGTAAGCTATCAGGTGTTGTTCGAAGGTGACAGTCACATGAGAGACAGTGACAAAGAATTTAGAAACCCAGCACCTCTTTCCATCCTAGTTACTAAATCAATATGGTCACGATATATAACCTTCTTGGTTCCTAGTTCCTACCCAGAAGGTAGGATACACAATACTTTTTTTGGTCCTCTGGTAAACCCCCCTTAAATAATGTGTATGTTTTGGCAC
>CM052443.1:112036479-112064725 GCA_028533085.1 Varecia variegata
TCCTGCCATTTGCAACAACATGGATGGAACTGGAGAATATTATGTTAAGTGAAATAAGCCAATGACACAAAGACAAATCTTGCATGTTCTTACTCATATCAGAGCAAAATATTAAAAACAATTGATCTCATGGAGATACAAAGTAGAATGACAGCTACCAGAGGCTGGGGCCATCGGGGAGGATAAAGTAGGGATGGGTAATGGGTGCAAAAATATAGTTAGAATGAACAATACTTGATAGCACAACAAAGTGACTATCGTCAACAAGGTAGGGTATACTTTAAAATAACTAAGAGTGGAATTGGAATGTTCCTAACACAGAAAAAGTTAAATGCCTGAGGTGATGGATATCCCAATTACCCTGATTTGATTAATATTGTATACCTGTATCAAAACATCACATGTACCCTATAAATATATACAACTATTATGTACCCATAATTAAAAATAAAAGAATTTTTAAAGAAAAAAAATTTTAAAAAACACCCCTTAGTTTTCTCATTTATAAAAAGGCTATATAGCACGTATTTGAATTAAGAGCAATATGTAAGGCCGGGCACAGTGGCTCATGCCTGTAATCCTAGCACTTGGGAGGCCGAGGCGGGCGGATTGTTTGAGCTCAGGAGTTCAAGACCAGCCTGAGCAAGAGCGAGACCCCGGTCTCTACTAAAAATAGAAAGAAATTATCTGGCCAACTAAAAATATATATACAAAAAATTAGCCAGGCATGGTGGCACATGCCTGTAGTCCCAGCTACTTGGGAGGCTGAGGCAGGAGGGTTGCTTAAGCCCAGGAGTTTGAGGTTGCTGTGAGCTAGGCTGACGCCACGGCACTCACTCTAGCCCGGGCAACAAAGCGAGACTCTGTCTCAAGAAGAAAAAAAAAAAAAAGAGCAATATGTACCAGGCAGCCAGCACAAAATAGGCATCCAAGCTATAGTGGTTTTTTTTATTATTATATACTGGTTATTATTACTCTAGCTTTCAGGAAAATGAAAGGTACATCCTTCTGGATGAAGTTAGTATCTCTTTACAAGCACCTGACCAACTTCCTGAGTTTGGGTAATCCAGAAATGAACAGTAGTACCTAAGAAATACAGAATCAATGCATGTGATTTCAGTTGTGCCAAAAAAGGTTTACAGATGCAATAAGCTCTTTTCTACTGTTCTAGTAATTGTCTCTTCTCTGTAAATAAAATAACATGGAAATTTCCCGAAAACACCAACTTCTCACTCTATCCTCTACCCCTACTTTCTTAGACTTAGCTGTGGAAGACTAAGAAAGCAATGCAGTAAGAAAGTTTAGTAGCATGGATTCAGAAATCAGACTGTTAGCTCTTCCATAAGGCCTTTGCAGGCTTCAAGATAATATAACTTGATTTCCCTACCTGGAGCCTGACTCAGGTTTTTTTAAGACAGTAACAGAGTTGAAGGTCCCAGATTAAACTGGAAGAACAAAGGTTTTCTGAGAATGCCTGGAGCAAGAAGGGAAACTATTCCCTTCTATCCCTGCCTCTCCCACATTCTTTTTATTCAGACTTCAACTACTCCAAAAAGCCTAGGTAAAATCCTGCTAAGAGGTCTCTAGCACCCATGATTCGAAAAGTTCTTAACTACCACAGCTGGTGGTTCCCTACAGTTGAATTAAACAGTGAAAGCAATAGGACATGATTCAAAAATTATCCTCTAAACTGCCTCTCAGATTGGTTCCTGCTAGGAAAACTTCTTAGATAAATTGAGAAAGGAAGAAAAATTGGTAATACTGTCAAGAGCATTCTTGTTTCCTTCCATTGCTTGCCCTCCCAAAGTTGTACCCAAACTAGCTATAAAGCCATTCTGTAAACATCTGGCATCTATAACTTCTTCAGGTTTACACAAAATCACTAGAATTTAATCTTCAGAAGGACAGAGATCTTTGTTGATTGGGAGTGGTAGGCACCCTATAAATGCTTGTTGAATGAATGAGTTAAATGAAAGTGACAGGGATCAACTGGAAGTGTTCTGTGCTTAAGGTCTTTTAATGAAGATGGGAAGAATGATGTTACTTCTGTAGCAATTGCCTTTTAAAGTCTGGGGGTTAAGAGTGTTATTATACTTCATTAACAATGCCTCGCATTTTTCCAAAAATATATTTATTTTTAAAAACAAAAATCAGATAAGTTTTGCAGAGTTAAATTTTCCAGAGACAAACCAAAGTTTGGATTCCAGCTTAGAGTGAAAGTTAAGCATCCGTAATCCCATGCAAAAGTATTTCTGCAGGAGGTAAAACATTCTGCTTGACTGTGAGCACTCACTTCTCTAAATCTGGTTTGTACTTCTGCCATCAATTGATTCCATTCCAGGGCTCTGACATGCAAGACAATCCATCTCTAAAATTCAAAACTTCCAAATTGAGATGAGCGATCGTTGGGCTTGGGTTGGGGTTTATAACCAATTCGATCATTAATCATTTGTTCCCGGCTCTTGGGGTCACTGCTGACCCCAGCGGCTCCTTCTCCATCACTGCCTCCTACAACTTCCACATCTTCCTTCTGTTTCTTTCGGGTCTGAAAGTATAAAAGTTTTCGGATTAAGGCAACATTCTTTCAATTAGCAAATGTTTATTTAGCACCTATCACGTACTAGGCATGGGATAAAAGATAGGGTTAGAGTCTAAAGAACAATAAACTGAAATCCGAGGTTTAGGATAGTTAGGGGCACAACAAAGATAAAGGTATAATCCCTACCTTCCAGGATGTGACGGTCTAATAGGGAAATAGGCAAATGGACAATTATAGGGTGATTAGGGCTATGACAGAGGGAAGCCCACACTGCCAGAGAGACACAAAGAAGAGGAGGTGGGAGAGTGGTGGTGGAGGTTCAAAGCAGGAAGCTGCAACTAGAAAGATACATAAGAGTTAGTGACAAGGGGAAGCGAACGATATTTCAGCAAATGTATTATTCAAAAGAGTAAATGGAAAAATCAAGTGAGTGGTAAAATAACCACCACCAAAAATCTATAACCTGACTGATCCCATGAGATTGAAAGTAATACTAGAAGGTTTTATGCTATCAAAAGGTCTAAGTTTTGGGGCTTCCTTTTGTTTTCTGTAACAGTGACTATAGAATTCACAAAGTATGTCTTAGTTTATTTTCAAAAAGAGACTAACACTTATCCTATAATGACCACTACCTGACTATAAAGATGATATTAGATGATAACTTTCTTGAAGAGAATGAACAGTTAACTATTGTTCCTTATTAGAAGAATGGCTCAACTATTCTAATCACTGAAATTACCACCATTCCTCATCACTTACTGCTGAACTGCAAGCATTTAAATGCCAACATCAAAGTATTACAGTGAATCAAATTAGGTATTACCTTTTATGTTACAAATATAATGACCTTCCTGATTACTCTCCAGTTAGTCTACACTACCAATATGTGACATTAGAAAGTTCTACCCAAACACCTTTGTGAAAATAAGTTCTACAAGCCAAAGGACTCTTATCATTCTGAGAATATCCAAATGGAATGAAATCATTTAAAAGGCTTCCCACTATGAACAAGTGCTGACTGTGTCAGAATCTAGTCATGGTATTTCGGTAAAAAATGAAATATACCAGTTTTCTACTGGTTTCATTTTAGTTTAGGGTATGACTTTCCCTCCTTCCTATGTTACTCTACAACAGGTCAAACCCACTAGATAATTGCCTTTTGTGGAAAGACTAACTCAATGGTGAGCTGACTCTGCAGAGCCTAAGTTCAATATGCAAACTTTTATGAGGCTGGTTACAAGTGAAGTTTAAACCATACTTAAAGCTCATCCTTAATAACACACTATCGATATGTGGTTTTGTTTTTGTTTTTGTTTTTTCTGAGACAGAGTCTCACTCTGTTGCCCTGGGTAGAGTGCGGTGGTGTCATCATAGCTCAATGCAACCTCAAACTCCTGGGCTCAAGTGATTCTCCTGCCTCAACCTCTCCAGTAGCTGGGACTATAGGCGTCTGCCACTGCGCTTGGCTTATTTTTTCTATTTTTGGTAAAGACAGGGTCTCACTCTTACTCAGGCTGGTCTTGAACTACTGACCTCAAGTGATCCCTCCTGCCTCGGCCTCCCAGAGTGCTAGGATTACAGGCATGAGCCACCGAACCCAGCCTCAATATGCGTTTTTAAGAAGCAAAAAATGATGATGCTTAGAGAACACTAAACTCTACTGGGATAAAGAAGGGGGGAAAGAAATCTAAGCTATTGGTCTTATCATGAAGCATATACAATACCTAATAAAACCATCATGTTCATGAATACATGCAAAATGTAATGTCCTCTGCCGTATGGTACAAAACATCTACTAGAACAGCAAATGAAAACAGACTTATACTGAGTCCTCCTTTGGGCCTGGTATCTCAGGGAACAGATGCAGGATGAATACACTCATCCCTGCCTTCAAGGAGCTTCAGGCCCAGCAGGGGAAAACAGAAAACCAGACAATTATAACAGAGAGTGATAGCACAGGAGGAGGTTGAATCCAGCCCCACTGGAGACTGGAAGGAGCTGAGTCAAAAGATAAGTAAGAGTTAGCCTGGCAAAGATAGGGAAAGGGCTTTTCGGGCAAATGGAACACAGTGTGTACAGTAACTGAGGTTAAAGTTAAAGACAACTCGGCAACAGAAGATAAAGTGGAGAGATAAGCAAGGACCGGGTCACAAAGGGCCTCGAATGCTATGCTAGGGAATTTGGAATTTGTTCTGAAGGCCACTGAAGAATATAAGTCTTAGTAATAGATATCTATACTATGTGGTAAGGCCACACTTAAAAATACGTATAGGTGCAGTGGGTCATACCTGTGATCCCAGCACTCTGGGAGGACAAGGAAGGAGGATCACTGGAAGCCAGGAGTTTGAGATCAGCCTGGGCAACACAGTAAGACCTTGTCTCTACAAAAATTTTTTTAAAAAAGATTAGCCAGGCATGGTGGTGCACACCTATAGTCCTAGCTACTTAGGAGGCTGAGGCAGGATTGTTTGAGCCCAGGAGTTCCAGGCTGCCGTGAGCTATATTGTACCACTGCACTCCAGCCTACATAAGAAATTGAGACCCTGTCTCTAAAAAAAAAAAAAAACAAAAAACCAAAATACATACTGACCTCCTACTACATGCTAGATACTGGGAACTCTATGGTGAAGATGACAGATACGATTTCTGCAATCAAGATTCCTAATGTAAATGATTTTATAATAAATAATTGTAAATTATAATAAATGCTGTTAAAAAAAATATGGTGCTTTGTGAGAGCCTAATGAGATGGATGCAGCATGGATAGGAATGACACACCTAACTTGGACAGGTCAAAAAAGGCCTCTTAGACTGAGGACGTGACATTTAAACAAGACTGGAAGAAAGGGGAAGCATTCTAGATAGAAGGAAATAACATGTGCAAAGGCCAAGGAAGTGATGAATATTTTGGTATGTTCAAGGAAATGAAAGGAAGCCAGTGTGGCTGGGGTATAAAAGGCAAAGCAAAGGGTGGCATGAGGTGAAACTGGAGAGAGGCTAGAATATCCAAAATCTTGTAGGCCATGGTAAGGAATTCAGATTTTATTCTAAGTGCAGGAAGCCAATGAGGAATTTTGTTGTTTTTTTTTTGAGACAGAGTCTCACTCTGTTCCCCGGGCTAGAGTGCCGTGGCGTCAGCCTAGCTCACAGCAACCTCCAACTCCTGGGCTCAAGCAATCCTTCTGCCTCAGCCTCCCGAGTAACTGGGACTACAGGCATGCACCACCATGTCTGGCTAATTTTTTCCATATATTTTTAGTTGTCCAGCTAGTTTCTTTCTATTTTTAGTAGAGATGGGGTCTCACTCTTACTCAGGCTGGCCAATGAGGAGTTTTAAACAGGGGAATGACATGATCTGAAAATTTTCAAAGATCATTCTAGATACCTGATGGAGAATGAATTGAAGATACAGAAATTAACAGGGAGAGATGGTTACTTGAAGTAGGGCTGTAACAGTGGAGATGAAAAGGGATGGGGAGATTCTAGACACAGTCTGGTGGTAAAATCAAAGGATTCGCACACAGATTGAACACAGAGGGGGAGGGAAAGGGAAGACTCAAGAATGACTGCCAAGTTTCTGGCCTGAGCAGCTGGGTAGATACCAAGATGGGGAACACTAGAGGAAAATGGGAGGATGTCTGGTTTGAGGGGGAAATCACGAGTTTTTGTTTTATTTTCTTTTTTAACATGTTAAAGTATAGTAGGCTGGATATTGGCACCCAAAGCTATCAGTTCCTAATTTCTGGAATCTATAAATGTTGCCTCATATGCAAAAAGGGTCTTTGTAGATATGATCAAATTAAGGGTCTTGAGATAGGGGGATTATCCAATAGGCCCTAAAAGTAATCCCACGTACAAGAAGGAGGCAGAGGAAGATTTCACAGACAGAAGAGAAGAAGGCAATGTGACCATGGATGCATGCAGTGACATCTTCACAAGTCAAGGAATGCCCACGGCCACCAGAAGCTAGAAGAGCCAAGGAATAGATTCTCTGGAGCCTCCAGAGGGAGTGTCACCCTGCTGACACCTTGATTTCAGCCCAGTGATATTGATTTCAGATTTCTGGCCTATAAAACTGTGAAAGAATAAATTTCTGTTGTCTTAAGCCACCAAGTTTGTGACACTTTGTTATGGCAGCCAAAGGAAACTAACACATAAGTGTGAGATGCCTGTAAAGCATCCAAATAGCGATTTCAAATAAATTATTGGTTTAAGAGTCAGAAGTTAGAGTTAATTCTTTCAGCTGATAGTAAATAACAAAAAAAAAAAAAAGAAAGAGAGAAAGAAAAAAGAAGTTAGAGTGTTGTTTCATATATTCCTAAGGGTTTGAAGGGTTGTATTCTTACCTCTAGGTCTTTTCGAATGCTCTCAAACTCTTCAATGTCATCAAGCTTTAGTTCTAGGCGTGTTGGTTTTCTTCGTAGCATGCTGAAATCAACACTAAGGGCCACACCCAGTGAACTATTAGCTGTTAAAAATGGCATAGAGGAGAAAAAAACTGGACATGATAAGTTTCAGCTACAAACATAAGATCAATTTATAAGCATGCACACTAAAGTGAATGGCAGTATAAAAAACTCATTTGGATTTACATATAGACTTCTAAAGTCTTTAGGTATATGATTATTACATTTTATTATATGATGGAGATCCACAACTCTATAATTCCAAAAAACTCTTTGTGTAAGAACTTAAAATAGCAGGTGCCTATAAGAGAAAATTCTAGGTAACAATCACTTTAACCTCATACTCTAGTCACATTCAAAGAGACATTCTAGCTAAAAGAATAAAGTTAATTATCACATCTTAATTCAGTATAGTTAGGGGGAGAGTAGGCAAACCATTAAATTTAATCTACTAATGTATACATGAGAATTTGTCAGAGATTTGCGATCACTCCTGAATGCTAAAATCAGTTTGCTAAATCTCATGAAAACTCCCTCTAACTCACCAGTTCACAGGATTATCCTGAGGGTCAAAACAGGTCCTAGACGGATAAGTCATTCATTAGACAAATACTTCTTGTGCTCCAGCTAGAGTTAAAAGGTACAGTCACAATCTGTGGGTAAAACAGACAAAGAGAAAATTGTGATATAGTGTGATAACAACTCTGATGAGGGTAATACACTGGCATTACACAGGCACCAAATCCGGTCTGGGCTGAGTGCAGGGTAGACAGGAATGTCAGGCAAGGCTTCCTGGAGGAAATGATGTCTTAGTCGACTTCTAAAAGATAGGCATGAAGAACAAACGCAAAAAGAGGCCCAAGAGAGTACTCCACAGTCTGAAATCCCAAGGTAATACTGTGTTAATAAAAACCATTTTTTTGAGAAAACCCAGCTCCCCATATTGAGTTGTGTAGGCACCATCTTTATATTTTCTGCAGCATCCAGTAGAGTGTATCTATAATAAGCAGTCAATAAATGTCTGTTGAATGAGAGATCCAAATACAGACAGTACAATGAACTTTTCTTGAGCACTGTGCTAGGATTTTCCATTCTTATTCTTGACATTCTTATTTTAACACAAAAACCCTGTGAAGCTGGCAAAATTATCACTATTTTACAGATAAAGAAGTCAAGCCCAGCTGTCTCAGTTTTGATAATACTGTCGGACTCCTATAAAAATTATACATAGGTCAACATGGTGAAGATTAAATGAGAATGATGTAAGTGAAAGCTTTTTAAAAGTATGTGCAGATATAAATTATTATTACAGTTTCTAGGATGAAAATAGGGAGTGTGAAGTATACAAAGGAAGAAATATTTCCTTCTCCCATGAAGCTTGGGACAGACACAGGTGATATTATCAACATAAAACACTGGAAAAAAAAAACACAAAACACTGGCATATTACATTTCAACCTGCTCTGTACTACATCTTATACTATCTTCTACCAGATTCCAATGTAGACAAATGGTAGAGAAAGCCAAAGTTCTAAACGGGGTAAGGGAGGAATACTTCAAAGAGAAAAAAAAAATCTTCTACACATTTTAATTTTTCTGCAAACTGTGAAAACCTCACTACTACGAAGCAGTATAGAGTAACGGTTAAAAGTGCTGGCTCTGGAGGAGAAAGGACAGAGGTTTTAATCCCACTACACCACTGATCTTGTACAATTGTTAATAATTTCATTGCTCACTAGACCTTACTTTCCTTATCTGTACTCTGTTGATGTATGTACTGAATGACGCAATGCACAGTAAGCCCTGGAACATAAACTGGCATTTAATAAACACTCAATAAATAACAGCTATTATTATTGTAATTGTTCTGAGGGGTTGAGTGGGAGTCTGGCCATCTCGGGAAACACCAACATTTTGAGAATCTCCCACACCCACATGGGGGTAAAAACCCTGTCCTGTTCGTTTCTGACGACCCAGCACCCAGCAGAGCATAGGGCCGTGCAGAGAGTTACCTGACACCTTCCGATCCATCACCTGCCTCTCAATCTGTTACAAAGACCGAGTTGAGAACAACAAAACAAAATGAACAGCAACAAAATCAGGCCGCCTCCTCCGCCGGGTCTTTACCGTACTTTGGCGCTAGAGGGCTCTTCGAGCTTAATCTCTTACCGCTGCCCAAATCCACGGCAAATGCACCCAGCTCAGAGGGAGCCCCTGGGAGGCCTCCGGACCGCGAAGAACAGCCCTCCTCCCCCAGCTCCAGGCCGCTACCTCAGTCCTGGGAGAGGGTTTCCATGGCAACACGATCCTCAGCTCGGGTAAAGGTTCCCGTAGGCTCACGGCGGAGAGGAGGCCCCCAAAGCCCTTGATTTACTCCAGACTTCAGCCCGGAGCCAAGCTCGGAGCCAAGCACCTACCTCTTTTCAAGCCTGCTCAGCCCCTTCCTGGAACCGCGGCTCCCACCACGTATCTATTGCCAAGGCAACTGGACTACACTTCCCAGACTGCTCTGAGCCTCTGTCTTTGCGGAACGTCGTCTACCGCGAGCTTTACTTGGAGGCTCTTCGGAACATGCCTCTCCATACGACCAGACTCTCTTTCTTACTACAACTCCCATCATGCTCTGCACCGCCCCGGGCGCGGCGATGGCTCTGAGCTCACTTCCGGTCGGTGACGCAATTCCGCTCTGCTGGGCGCGCGGTGGACGGTCTGAAACCAAGAGCTCAACTTTTGCCAAGGCTTGGCGCCTCCAGAGCTCAGCATGGCTTCGTCACGGGCCTCCTCCACGGTACAGAGCTCGGGGTCTCAGCTCACTCTGGCAGGGAGCGCGGAAGGGTTGGGTGTCCCTGCGGGTAGGGGCCGTTAGAAGAGGCGGTGGAGGACTCAGGAGGAAGGCTACGGTACTCGGTAGTGTCTGTTCTACAGAGCCTAGCAGCGTTTTCCTTATCCCTAAACCCTTGCCTGTGATGTAGCTCATTTGCACTTCTCCCACTACTGCCCCGAACGGTAAACACCTCTTCCTGCTGGTCCAAAAATTTCAGTGCTCTGAAATGAGAATGCCTTGGCCAAAATTGATGTCTTTGTCAAAGCTCGGAATTATAATGAGGCCTCCTAACTTTTACTGCCTCACGTCTGAAAATGTTTGAAATGTATAGACCAGTATCTTTGTAACTTGTTCCCCCTTAGCACCGCTTTGGTTATTCAGTTATCTTTGGTATTTCCCAGTGATGAGCAATAACCGTGGAAGTATCATAAAACATAGGAAGAGGCTGCACTTCCAACAGAATGGAATAAACATGTTTGAAAGGGAACCTTTGATATAAAAATCACCAAGAGAATGATACTAGTTTTACCAATCTCTTACTTCGTATCTACCAAACTTAGGTGATTGAGGGACTGAAACATCCTCCCCCCAACCCCACAAATCAGTGAAAAACATCTTAACTGGTGTCTAACTTGTCCTTTCACTTGGGGAGGAAATAGAATTGAAGCTCAGGATGAGCTTCATCCTTTGGGGAAGCCCAGTAAATTTGCTAAGATTAAGCCTTAGGTTAATCCAAGTCTTTGATATTTAACAGGCAGCCAAAACTAAAGCACCTGATGACTTAGTCGCTCCTGTTGTGAAGAAACCACACATCTATTATGGAAGTTTGGAAGAGAAAGAGAGGGAGCGTCTGGCCAAAGGAGAGTCTGGGATTTTAGGAAAAGAAGGACTTAAAGCGGGAATCGAAGCAGGAAATATTAATATAACCTCTGGTAAGATGTAAATTGTGAACCCATCTTTACCTTTGATGCTCCAATTTTCCATAATGAATACCTTCCTAAACTTAAATATCACCTTTTTTGTAATGTCAAAAAATTTTGCAGGCCAGGCTCACACCTATAATCCTAGCACTGTGGGAGGGTGAGGAGGGAGGATTGCTTGAGCCCAGGAGTTTGAGGCTACAGTGAGCTACACACACACTCCAGCCTGGGTGAAAGAGGGAGACCCTGTCTCAAAAGAAAAAAAAAATTCAGTTCTTAAACTTGCATCTTTAGAATCATCCAAAGAGTCTTTTTCTTACAACTTTTTATACAATTTTTCTGCCATGAATTAGTGATTTAACCAGAAGTTCAGTGTGCGTTTGGATACAAATTGATTCCATTTGTTTACTGGGGAACTAACATTGTTCTGGCATTGGTTTGGAGCTAGAGTGGTTCATAATATTCTCCCTTTTGAAGTTTTCCAATTATTTTTTACTCACAATGAGATATCTTTTCATGTTATAAAAGTAATAGTTATTTTTATTTTAAAAGATCTAACTCTATATGATTGTGTAAAGTAGAAAATCCTGTATTATTAATTGGGTGTCTGTCTTTCTGACAATTTTAATGAAGCTATAAAAATATATGACTTTTTTCCATAAATGAAACCATGATATATAAATTGTTGTGTAACCTGCATTTTCACTTTATGCACTGTTGAGGATATCTTTCCATGTCTGTCATGAGAGGTCCACTGTATTTTTTAAATATAATTGTACCTGTTTGTAATAAAAAATTTAAACAATATGGAAGGATATAAAATGAAAAGACTCCTCTGCAGAAAGAACATCTGTCAAGTTTCTTATTAATCTTCCCACACATCATTTTCTTTTAAACTTTTTTTTTTTTCTTCTTCTTTTTTTTTTTTTTTTCTTTCTTCTCCTCAGCTCACAGCTATGATCTTTTAAACTTTTTATGCTGGGTTTTTTTTCCCCCAGAATATTATGGGGGTACAAATGTTTAGGTTACATATATTGCCTTTGCCCTGAGTGACTCCATTTATGCTGTTTTTAAATATAACCACATCATCACCATACCTCCAATTTTTAATCCAAATGCTTGTATTTGGTGTGGGTTTTAAAACTAGTTGCTAAATTATCCTTAGAGTCATAGAAATCTCATTTTCATAGTAATTATTTCAAGTTTACCAGTTAATGTTTGTAAGTTCCTAAGTGTTCCTATAGTGGGACTGTTTTAGAGAATAGCTTTGGCAATTGTTAAAATAACATTTCTATTTTATCTTCTGGATAGAAAGCCTAGCTAACGTATTTGTTAAAGATATTGTATACTGTTTCTGATCTCATTTAAGCTGTGTTTTTATATAGGTGTAAGATTGCCAAATGAAACGAGGTGGCTTGAACCATTCTTCTGTTTTTTAAAGCTGTGTCATTTACATTTATGTGTTTGGCATAATTTAGTAAACTGAATCTATAAAGTGTGTAATAGATTAGGCAGTAACCTTTCCCTAGGAGCATACACAGACTCCAGTTGTTAGAAATTACTTCTTTCCTCCATTTGAAAAAATCTGCTGATTTTTTATTTATTTATTTATTTTTTTAATAGGAGAAGTGTTTGAAATTGAGGAACACATCAGTGAGCGACAGGCAGAAGTATTGGCTGAGTTTGAAAGAAGGAAGCGAGCCCGGCAAATCAATGTTTCCACAGATGACTCAGAGGTCAAGGCTTGCCTTAGAGCCTTGGGGGAACCCATCACACTTTTTGGAGAGGGCCCTGCTGAAAGAAGAGAAAGGTGCCCTTTCTAAATATTTACTTTTTTCTTTATTAATCACAGAGTTCTTGTTCAAATTTCAGTTGATCTTTCAGGTGAAACTTTAATAGAATGTTTCAGATAGTACTAACAAAATCTTAAGGTGTGTTTGTATTGTTTTGCTCATACTCTTGAGTCTTAGGCCAGTTTTTATTCCACTGTTGATTTTTCTTTATAGACTGTGAAGAGGGTACTGACATGCTCCCTTCCCTCCTCTCCCCAACATGAAGTTTTGAGTTGGATAAACATTTCTTGTTGAGCTCTGAAAATTTAGACATCAAATGCATTCCATGTCGGTGGCATAAGACATAATGATAAATGTTTTTTGGATATTATTGAAGAGGAGTGCTGCCCTCAGATAATGCTCCTTTTGTGATTTTGAGGTTGCAAAGTCTCTTAGTGATGGGCTAGTTGTATACAATTATGAGGAGCCCCTCTTGGCTCTCTGTCCACTGCCCCATCTTGCCCCTTCATCATCAAGCTTCTTGGGAGGGTTTATATTTACTCTCTTGAAGTCCTTACCTGCAATTACTCTTCAACCTGCTGCAAACTGATTGACCCCTACCACATTGAAATTGTTCTTTATTAAGATCAACAACCCATCTTTACTAAGAATAGCCCTAATACACTGCAAACCGCCCTCCTTGAAATACTCCCTTTCCTTCACTCTCATAAGACCAAATGCTCTTGATTTTCCTCCTATCTATCTAGCTAATTCTTCTCACTTCTAAACCTTTTTTCCTGCCCAACCTTTACAGGCTGCCTTATCCTATACTCACCCTGGGCGATCCAATCTGTTCCCATGGTATCATTTGCCATGTATTGATATATTCTGATGACTCCCAAATCTCTCTTTGTAGCCTAAATATCCCACAGACACTTCAAATTTGAGACATCTAGATTGAAATCTGTTCCCCACCCCTTTCCTATTCTCCTTGCACAATTCTAAGTTGAAAACATTCCTCACTTCCTTTATAATCCATCAGCAAAGTATAGTCTATTCTACTTCTAAATATACCTCCAATCTGTCCTCTTTGCTCTGTCTCCATTGCTTTCACTTCTAGACTGTTGTGATAGCCCCAAACGTGTTGTGTTCATTGCTTGCTTAAAATCCTAGAGTGTCTTATTATACTTGGAGTAAAAAACTTCAAATCATGGCCTTTAAGTTCTTCAACCTTACCTTGTACCACTCTTCCTCAGTTTACTAGACTAGCCACATTGGTCCTTCTGGAATACTGTAGCTCTTTGTATGTCTTTCCCCATAATTATTCTCTTTTTTTTTTTTGCTCTCTCTTGTCTTTTAGAACTTTTATATTCTTTTGTTTCAGCATAAATGCCATATTCAAAGAAGCCTTTCTTTACATCTGACCTCTTGCAAAGTAAGCCCCTCCATTATTCTCTGTCATAGTATGTTATTTTCTTATACTTTTTTATTGTTGTTTATTTTTTGCTTTTTCCATCAGCAAAGTCTATTTTATTCCTTAATATGTCCCTTAGGTGAATATTTTGAATCACTACTGCCACTGTGTTAATTGAAGTCTACCATTATGACTCAGGATTCCTACAACAGTATACTGTCTGATTTCCATGCCTTTATTCTTCCCTTTTCAATCTGTTCTCTATACTTTGTCAGAGATATTTTTCAAATGTAAACCCTCCTTAGCATGGCATTAGCAACTCTTGGTGACCTGGCCCCTTCTTAGATTTCCAGCCTTATTCCTCTCCAGTCTTCCTCTTGTACTCCATGCTCTAGCCATACTGAGCTATTTATGATTCCAAGTTCAACATGTTTTTCTAACCTCCAGACCTTTACGTTTGTTTAAAGCTCTGCTTTGACTGTCGTTTTCCCATTCTTGACCTCTTGAACTAATTGAGGACTCAATTTAGTTAACACTTTTTCTATGAACCTTTCCCTGATCCTCTAGCACTCTGTGCTTACTGCTACCATGACACTTAATATAATGCACTATAGTTCCCTAGTACTTTCTGTCTTCCCCCCAGGACTATGATACTTGAAATCAAGAACTGATTCTTAGTCATTGTGGTATGCTTAGTACCTGAGTCAGTATCCAGCACATTGTGGCATTGAGTGAAGGTTGGCTGTCTTTACAGACCAGGTGGTAGCAGTGTGGGGGCTGGTTGACTCTAAACTGAAAAGAATAATTGCTTATAGTTCAATTTAAGGAATTTTCAAATAAAAAAAATTGAGTGAAAGAAATCACATCGGAAATTTAAGCATGCCCACTTGACTCTTAAAGAAGTTTGCTAAGGGTTTGGTGAGAGAATAGTGGAGGCATGCTCCCATTTAAGATGTACTTTTTTACAATCTTATCTCAACAGTGTTTAAATTGTTTTTTTGTTACAGGTTAAGAAATATCCTCTCAGTAGTTGGTACTGATGCCTTAAAAAAGACCAAGAAGGATGATGAGAAATCTAAGAAGTCCAAAGAAGAGGTAGAATATGTCTTTGGCTTCACAGTATAAACGTGAAGGAAATGAGGGGCTATTTGTCTCATTTTCTGATTTCAATAGTTTTTTTTGCTAGGATCAGGGGAAAAATGTCTTTGAAGGCTCTACTGTTCAGGAATAGTTGTTGGCAATACCTTGTGCTTCCTGTGTAGGTATGAATGGAGCTAAGGAAGCTTTCCAGTCAGGAAAGAATCATCAAATTCCTGGTGTAACTTAACAGGGAACCAGAAACTATCCTATTACCAGACTAATTTACCTTCTCTCTGGGCAGTTATGATAGAGAATTGTCAGCTGTGGGAGAGGCAGAAATGCTTCAGACTTAACATTTCTGCTCTTAATTTTCCTTTCAGTATCAGCAAACCTGGTACCATGAAGGACCAAACAGCTTGAAGGTGGCTAGACTGTGGATTGCTAATTATTCACTGCCCAGGTAAGGAGAAGAAAGAAGCATATTTTTTGTTTGTTTCATCTCAGGAACTGAGAGTCTGCTTTATAATGACTGGTTGTTAAATGAAATTGAGGGAGATGCATGTGTGGGCCCTTGTTTACAACCCATTTACTTACAGTATTGTTTTTTCTGTGTCACAGGGCAATGAAACGCTTGGAAGAGGCTCGTCTTCATAAAGAGATTCCTGAGACAACTAGAACCTCCCAGATGCAGGAGCTGCACAAATCTCTGCGGGTAAGAAGCTCTCAGTGATTGCCCAATATTTAGAGTTTCTTAATATTTATTAGATTTTCCTATTTGGGCACTTCTGGAAGGTAAAGGCAGCTATTATTATTCCCCCTGCTTGAGCTGTTGTGATAGGGAAGGAGCCATCAGTTAAGGTAGCAGGAACCTACTATGCTTTGTAGTCAGCAGAGGCCAATGGTTCTGCCCCTTAATTCTCCCTTTTAATATGTCCAAGGTGTGCTTTAGATTTCTCCAGGCTGTTCTGTTTATATTTAGCTGACACAGAAGCTAGTGATACTAAGGCTATAGAAAACAGTATGCTGGAGTTTCAGATAGGCCTTGACTCCATTTATTAATATAATTGTCTCCTAACAGCAACAAAAAAAAACTAGAAGAATCTTGGGGTGGTTTAAAATGGAAGTTGCTTTTTTTTTTTTTTTTAAATGATGGAAAAGCCTCAGAACTCTTGGATTAACCTATTACTATCAATGATCACCATTTGTCCTTTTTTTTTCTTTTTTGAAGTCTTTGAATAATTTCTGCAGTCAGATTGGGGATGATCGGCCAATCTCCTACTGTCACTTTAGTCCCAATTCCAAGATGCTGGCCACAGCTTGTTGGTAAGTTCCATTTTAAAGTGACATTTTTTTCTAAATGGGGGATAAGTTCAGGAAAAAATTAGCATTTGTCTTAGATGTCTATTTCTACATCCTTTTCCTCCACTTCTCATGATCACAAATGCTAGTGTTCTATCCGCTGTATGATACAGTATAGCCTTTGTTTAACACGTTAATTGCCATGTGAATCGTATTTAACTCACAAGAGTTTTGAGCCCAGAGCCTCGTGAAGCATATGTAACTCTTGTCTCTTCACCTTGGGAGCCACAAGAACTATTTTTCAAGTTGCATATAACTCACATGCAGAAAACAATAAAAAACAACAAATTTTTCATTCAGTTAGAAAGGATCGCGTTGTTTTCAAAGTTTTTATTCTATTTTCGTAATAAAACACCGTGGCCCCAAGGAAAAATTTTTTTTTCTGGTGTGGCAGTCAATGTGTTAACCATTCTTACTGTTTAACAAGGACTCCAGAGATCCATGACATGTATCAGTCTGTCTTGTTCTTGATACTAGTGTTTTAGAGCAGGTCATAGAGTTAGTTATAGACCCAACTAGTATCTACACCTCAATATAGCTTTTCCTTTTCAGTTATGTGACCTAGCTAAGATACTTAATCCCTGTAAGTTTCAGTGTCCTTACCTGTAAGATGGGGTGAGATAGTGTTTGTAAAGCATTTTGCCTTGATAGTACCGATTGTGGTAAGCACCCAATAAACAATAATTGCTGCTTTATCTTTATTTTGTTTTCTGCTTACTACCACATATGCAGAAAACTCTTAGGATGTGGTAACTTTGTTGTTTGTTTTATTTTGGTTCTGTTTTTTTGTGGGATATGGCTGTTGAGTGAGAGAGAAAACTTACATTGAATGCACAGGAACTACTTGATTAGGCAGAAATTGAGACTGGTTCAGGAGAAGGCCAGGAAACTATACCCCAGTTACTTTAACTATGAAGTAGAAATTCCTGCCTATCTACTTCACAGGGCTGTTATAAAGATCATTTGAGATAATCAATATAAAAGTAATTTGTTAGAAAATTTCCAAAATAAAAGGTCTTTAAAGAATTTAAGTTCTTTATAAGTGGCAAAATGCTATTCATAGTTAAGGAGATGTTATCAATGTTATTCTTATGGGATAGTTTAATTTGTCCTTCCTTCCCTCACACATTGGTCTAAAAGTTAAGGAGAATGGCAACTTGTACGATGTTAATTATGGGACAGTAGAGGCCTCTGGTCACTTGCAGCCTGACTGTAACTTTTTCTTCTATAACCCTTCAAATTATAAGGCTTTTGTTTATTTTTTTCTGTCAGCCACTGTAACATTTATTGGGGGTGAGAAAAGATTGTCCTTTAGTAATGTTACCAAGGTACCTTTTCCTTCCCAGACCAACCCTGGCTGAGATGATTTCCTTTGTATTTGATAGGAGTGGGCTTTGCAAGCTCTGGTCTGTTCCTGATTGCAACCTCCTTCACACTCTTCGAGGTAAGTTAGAGTTTTGTGTAAGTCTCAGTCTTTTTCCCAGGGTGAGCTCTGTTACGCCACAAACTCTGCCTGATACTCAGGCTGAGTACACACATTAATTCTTGATTTGATTTGACTTGGTTTTCTCTGGCTGCAAAGCTGGAATATAATGACTTTCACACACATCCACTTTTCTGTCATGTCCAGTCACACTCTGGACTGGACACTTTATAATCCATAAACCAAAAAAACAAAAAGTTTATTTCTGTTTTGCTTTTTCTAATGTAATTTAAATAGTTTACATTGAAGCAGTTTATTTTTTAATAGTTGAATAGTCACTTTAATACTCTGTATGTCCACATGTTTCCTAATGTATACTCATATGTGTTATTCATCATAGTCTGTATTTGTACACAGGTTATAAGGAGGTGGGAGCTCTTTAATTTTCATCTTTTACACTCCTTTAGGCCATAACACAAATGTAGGAGCTATTGTATTCCATCCCAAATCCACTGTCTCCTTGGACCAAAAAGATGTCAACCTGGCTTCTTGTGCTGCTGATGGCTCTGTGAAGCTTTGGAGTCTTGACAGGTGAATATTACTGTTCTATGGTCCATACTGCCGTCACTAAAGTAGTTAGTGGATTGGTTGGCTTTCAGGACCTCAGGGTTAACGTGAGGGATGCTCTAAGAGTCAAGGTAACTTAGTGTGAAAATAAAGTGGAGGATTTCTTTCTTAGACCTTTTCTCACCGGAGGAGTTGTGCCATGTTTTTCTTAACTGTTAACTTTGGACCTTGATTTTTGCCTCCAGCCTAGTGGCCACTGTTTCTCAACTTCATTTGTTCCAAAAAGATCTAACCTACCTCCTACACAATAGAGGTAGATTATCTAAAGATAATATTCTTGGCAGCCTGTTGGGTTTTGGTAAATAGCCACAGGGGAGAAGAAAGTGAGTTTCTGTCTAACACTATTGCCAAGGAAGTGATGTCTCTTCCCAGTAGTGTCATCTTTTACCTAAGAATATATTTCCTAACTACAGCAGTTTTTTTTAATGTGGTTATGATTATTGTTTTTCGAAAATTTTAGAAGCACCTTGTTGGCTAAAAGACATCTTAATTTAATTGTTTAGTTTTCTTTCTTTGGGAAAACATATAAAGGTTTTTATTCCAAAGATTTTTTAAAGAGCTAATTAGTGTCTACCCTGTTTGCCAGACAGGGTCTCACGTATGAGCACAGCAAGTTTTAATTGGCTTTGGTAATACTTAGCAATATTTATTCCCCCGGGGCTTTGGTTCTATGTATTGACAAAGTTCCCTTTTTAATTGCCCTCTTTAGGGTTCATGTTTATTTCCTTTTTGTTAAAACAGTTTCAGATCTTCTTTCTGTGCTTGATGGTTAGCAGAATTTAATGGCCACCAAAATGAGACTAAGCCTCTATCTATTTAGAAGTTCCTTTTTCCATTTGAATTTTTGAACAGGCCTACATTTAAGAAAGATTTATCTGTAATCCGCTTGTACCAAAACTGTCTGATTTCTGTATGGTCACATCTCTACCAAAGTATATTTTCTTTCTAGAATCCAGGCACTCCTTTGGTATAGAGTGACTATTTTGCTTATCAGGCTAACGTATTTTTTGTTTATCTCTAATCCTAAATGGTGTGCCATTAAGATTAAGAGTTTATGAATGCAATGAATTGAGGTAGAAAGCCAGTGTTTATCAAAGTGCTGTGGGCAGTTGTGCACTGTGAGCACATGAAATAGTCTCAAATCTTTTAAAACCTTAGGAAGTGGCTTAGATTATTGTTGGTCCTAAAGTTTTAACAAATTCCAAGTATAGTTACAATTTAGCTCTTCATATTGTACAGAATGAGTATGTCTGCACAACAGTTAATAAACTTAATGAATATTTACATCTCTATAGAATCATTTACTTGCATATGTTTGGTTCCTTTTAAGTGATGAACCAGTGGCAGATATTGAAGGCCATACTGTGCGTGTGGCCCGGGTAATGTGGCATCCATCAGGGCGTTTCCTGGGCACCACTTGGTAAGCCATCCTATTGTTGTTTTATCTGTACAGGCCTGTGGCATCTTGTTAACCATTTACGACTATCTGCCAGTTAAAGTTTTAGAGCAGAGATTTTCAAGTAGGATTTTCTTGGCCTGCAGTGAATTGGAATCAGAAGAGAGTATTTAATATAGTTGGGACTAAGTGTATTTGCTTTTAAATTGCAATTAATCTGAAATTTCAAAGTCACTAATTACCAGAAAACTAGGATTTTTACTGTTTCTTCTCTTTCTTGACCAGTGTGTGGTTTTTTGCTACATTGTATTATAATCTCTCTGCCAGCAAATCAGTCTCCCTTTCTGATTCTGTAAGTTCATTGAGGCCAGAATCTGTTAAAGAACTTTTTCATTGAAGTATAATTTACATACAGTGGAATGGATTTACTTAAGTATACAATTCTGTCATTCTTTACAAATGCATAACACCATGTGACCCACACCCCTGTCAATACAGAGAACATTTCTGTCACCCCAGAAAGTTCCTGCATGCCCCCCTTCCCACTCAACTCCCCCCTGCTAAAGCAATCACTGATATGATTTCTATCACCATAAGTTCATTCTCTCTGTTCATAATGTATGAATTCATTTGCATCTGGCTTCTCTTACTGCGCATAACATTTTAAGATTCATTCGTATTGTTGCATATGTCAGTAGTTCCTTTTTAGTGCCGAGGATTATTGTATGACTATGCCACAGTTTATCCATTCTCCTGTTGACATACACTTTGGCTGTTTCCAGGTTTTGGCTAGTCAGACTAAAGCTGCTATAAATATTCTTGTACAGGGCTCTTTGTGGACATATGTTTGTTTGTTTTTGAGACAGAGTCTCACTGCCCTGGCTAGAGTGCAGTGGCACTATCATAGCTCACCGCATCTTCAAACTCCTGGGCTCAAGCGATCCTCCTGCCTCAGCCTCCCAAGTAGCTGGGACTATGGGACTACAGGCATGCACCACACTCCTGGCTAAGTTTTCTGGTTTTTTAGAGATGGGGTCTCCTTCTTGCTCAGTCTGGTCTCAAACTCCTGACCTCACATGATCCTCCTGCCTCAGCCTCCCAGAGTGCTAGGATTACAGGAGTGAGCCACTACACCTGGCCATTTTTTTTTCCCCCTTTTAAACTTCCAAGCAATTTTCCAAAGTGGTTGTACCATATTACATTCCCAGAGTTCTGGTTACTTCACATCCTTGTTAACGTTTGGTGTTGTCAGTCTTATTGTTTTGTCCAGTCTAGCAGGTGTGTAGTGATAGCTCATAGTTTTAATTCTTATTACCCTGCTGATCATTATGTTGAATACTTTGTTGTATGTATATTGACCATTTGCATATCCTCTTTGTGCAAGGTCCATGTGCTTTGCCCATTTTTTTTTTTTAGTTTCTCTTTTGTCTTTATTTCTATGTGCATAACCAGTTCCACCACCATGTATTGAAGAGAGTTTCCTTTCTCTGTTGAAATTGCTCTAGTGCCCTTGTTGCAAATCATTTGACTGTATATGTGTGGGTCTGTTTCTGTGCTCTCTGTTCTGTTCCATTGATCTATTTGTGATTGATTTTTATATCCCCAACATCTCATTTAGGCCTCAGTAAAAGTATAAATGCTCAATGAATGCAGGGACATAACAGTGGAATGGAGGAAGAAAGATGGCAATAGAATCATTGCTGGGCCATTCTTAGGAATTCTGTTCTTAAAATAGCCACGGGGGAAGGTTTACAGCAAGTCCATGGTTTCCTGCTTAGCACCTAAGACAGATATGCTTAGTTGTTGAGGCATTGTTTATGCCAGAAAGGAATTTCCTGTTAATGTGATTGTATGGATCAATCATATTAACTTGAGCTATAATTATTTGTAGTACCTAATACATTTTAGAAGCTGAATAAATACCTGATGGTTGATTAGTAGTGTGATTTGTTTTTAGCTATGACCGTTCATGGCGCTTATGGGATTTGGAGGCCCAGGAGGAGATCCTGCATCAGGAAGGCCACAGCATGGGTGTGTATGACATTGCCTTCCATCAGGATGGCTCTTTGGCTGGCACCGGGTAAGGCTTCTTCCGCATAGCCGGGTAGCTCAATAGTCTCACCTCTTATGTATTTGTGCTCCCATAGAGAACTGGATTCAAAGTGTTCATTTATAAATTATTTTATCAGGGGACTGGATGCATTTGGTCGAGTTTGGGACCTACGCACAGGACGTTGTATCATGTTCCTAGAAGGCCACCTGAAGGAAATCTATGGAATAAATTTCTCCCCCAATGGGTAAAATAAACTCACTGAATGAGAGGTGGAAAGGGTTCTTGGTAAGAAAGTACTTGATTTCTAACTTCGATAATGCATCTAATCCACAGCTACCACATTGCAACTGGCAGTGGTGACAACACCTGCAAAGTGTGGGACCTTCGACAGCGGCGTTGCATCTATACCATCCCTGCCCATCAGAACTTAGTGACCGGTGTCAAGTTTGAGCGTAAGCTTTCCTTCTGTTTTAGGCCCTAAGTAACAGACACACAGAGATTGTGCTTCCGGGAAATGTAGGCCAGGCTTTAGTTTTACTGAGAAGTGAAAGAGGAGAGAATTTGACCTCTATTAAAGGAGCGAATTATAATTTCCTTCCCTTTGCCATGCTCTTAGAGAGAACTATGATAAAGCATGCTGCTTGTTGCCAGGAAGTAAAGAAGACTTCCGTGAATGTTTTGCTTCAGTCTTTCCTCCATGGACTTTCTAAACACTGAATCCTTAATATTCTGAACAGATTGTCTATCAGGGAAAGAGCCAAAAGACCTTAACAATGTTATTTGTTCCCTTAAGTCACCTGTGGTTGTTACCTTTTCCTGGAGGCCTAGTAGGAATATAGAATCAGAGTGCTGGGTTTTTCTGAATGTAGAAATACTCTTTTTTAAAATATGTTTTTGCAGATTTTCATGCTTTTGTTTTCTTACACTTTTTTGAATATTTGAATTCCTGAAGCCATTCCCCTTCTCTTCTCCTGTAGCCATCCATGGGAACTTCTTGCTCACTGGTGCCTATGATAATACAGCCAAGATCTGGACCCACCCAGGCTGGTCTCCACTGAAGACCCTGGCTGGCCATGAAGGCAAAGTGATGGGCTTAGACATTTCTTCTGATGGGCAGCTCATAGCCACTTGCTCATATGACAGGACCTTCAAGCTCTGGATGGCTGAATAGGCAAGACTGTGGAAAAAGGACTCTGACTTCACACACTCCCTTAGGAGCCATTTTCCTCAAAAGAAAAGAATTGAATTGTTTAGTTCTATCATGTTTTCTGCCAATTACCATGTATAGACCCGCAATACAATTGGATTTCCATGTCAGTCCCCACTCCAGGCAGACAGCCCACTCTCTAGGTGATGGGGAACCCCTTTCGTGGTTGAAAATTTAATTCTCCTCTTCAGGCCTTGCCGAGAACTGTGTAGACATTGTTTTTATTAATCTTTTGTTTGAATGCCCTATAGCCTCCCTCCTCACAACACTCAGGATTGTGACTGACTCTTTCTGTTTTTAATTCTTAAAACTTGGCTTTCTGTAACGTGGCACATGCTTCGGGAAGGACTACATGTGACCCACAGAGCCAGGTGGCTGGACTATATTCTTGAAGCCCTCAAGTAAAGAGGCACATAACAGCACTCATTGGTTCAACAGTGCCTGACAGCGAGCGCCTTTCCTTCGAGAATGGGAGATGAAGCAGTAGACCACAGCTATGCTGATGGTTATGCAGTGAGGAAGATTCTACTTCTTGCTGTTGATTTCACCTGGAATGCTAACTGTATCAGGAAGCATCAGGAAACTCAGAACTGAACCTTTGCCTTGTCAGAAAATGTCTTCCATTTTGCTTGGAAGTTTGGCATCCTTTGTGTTACCCTAAAGCAAGGCCATTGTGTCAGGACTCAAAGAAATTTTTAGAAAGTGAACATGATGTCTCTGTTGTACAACTTTCTTTTCTGTTGGTTGTTTAATGTATTTCATGTATTAAAGGGTACTTCATCTTGAGGTAACTGGAAAAAATCCCTAATAGGTATTCCTAAGCATAAACCTTTTCTTTTTTTCTTTATTACACACTTGCTAAGAGTAAAATCCTATTGTAAAAACTGTCTTTTAAAGAATTATTTTCTATAGTTAAGCATTTTCTGAACCTCAGCTGTTGATCCATAGAAGTCCTTTTTTTTGGTTTAGAATATAACAGATGATCTCAAATACAGATTACTTCAACGTCTGTCTCCTTAGTAAGCACTGTTAACAATTTTTTTAAAATAGAGAACTGTATGCATTCTGAGCCAGACTACCTGTGAGCTGTATCTTGACTATAATTCTTACTGGTCATGCATTTCTGAGCTCTAAAATTACACAGTAAATTCAATTCACACAAAAAGATAGGAATTTGGAAGAAGGGTTGTCTACAGAGGAGACACTAAAGAAAGGCTTATGTGATAGCTTCCCCTTGAATGTTCAGAATTCTTTTCATTTGCTATTCCAGAGAGGTTAAGAATGGCTTTGTTCAGTGCTCTTCTGTAAACTGAATGTGTGACATATAGCTAAACATACTGTTTTTAGTCTGATTTCAATTATAACCAAATAGTTACATTTCCCGTGTAGTTGTTAAGCTTCTGAATTGTCAAGGCTACCCTCTTTGGGGCACTTCACTGTTGTTTAGGTATTAATGAGTTCTATTTCCTTAATAGTTTGCCATGAAAAGAAAGTATTTTTCATTACCACCTTTGGAGCATGTGTAAAATAATGAAGAACGTTGGTGTATTAGCATACAGTTTGGATATAGTGTGCTAACAGGTTTCAGTTTCTCAAATTTAAATTTTACTATTAGTTCCCTTAGACTTGTTTTTTTGTTTGTTTTTTGGTGGTTGGAAGAGGTAGCAGTTAGGTAAAACCATTTCATCTAAGACTTTGGCAGAACAAATATCTTGTGGAATATCCGTTTCTTCACAGGAAATAAATGTCATTGTAAGAAAGTGGTCAAGCACAAAGCCAGGGGTGGCATTTCATAATGACAAACATAGCCACCACTATCATAGCCTGCCTAGGCAGTGTGCCAGGCACATTCAGACAGCTTGTTTAATCCTCACTATCTTGTGAGTTTATTATTCCCTTTTTACAAATAAAACTGTGGCTCAAAGAAGTTAAGTAACTTGCTTAAGGTTTCCAGCTAGTAAGTGGTGGAGCCTGAATTTAAACCCTGGTTGGTCTGACCATTTGTGACCTTATATATAAAGAGATTTCACAGGGATTTATTGAGTATGTTGGCCACACTGCAGCCAGCATGGCCTGTATGTTGTACAAAGTCTGAGCTTTTTAACCACTCCACTTTGTATACTGCCCTTTTGACAAGTCACTTCAGCTCTGACTTCATGTCAAATGGAGTTAAGATAACTTGCCACTTATTCATGAACTCAAGAGGAGCCTAGTGTGCTATTCAGTAGGGTAACTATTTGCATTCTGGGCTAGGTGGTATTTCATCGTGTGGAACTGAAGCATCGCAGCAGGTCTAGGCATCCCAGACCGCAGGGCACTACATGCCGGCTGTACCATGCACCCCCTTTGCTGAGAACTAAAGATGCTCCCGTGGGAAATGCCAGATGCCCTCTAGGAGGATGGGACTGGCCCAAGGTAGGAACAACTGAATGTGAAAAATAGAAGACACTAATATTAAGTACAGTTTGTCCCTCCATGTCCACAGGTTCTGCATCCTTGGAGTCAACCAACTACACGTCAAAAATACTCAAAAAAATCGGAGTGTACTGAACCTTTACAGACCTTTCTTGTCATTGCTTCCTAAATAATACAGTGTAACTACATATCATTTACATTGTATTAGGTATTATAAGTAGTCTAGAGATGATTTAAAGTACCTGGGAGGATCGCATAGATTGTAGGCAAATACTGCACCATTTTATATCAGGGACTTGAGCATCCTCAGATTTTGGTATCCGAAGGAGGTCCTGGGTCCACCAATCCCCCATCGATACCGAGGGACGACTGTATATCCTTCCCTATCCAGAAAATGACAAACCTATGTCTTTTCTTATTTGGATGGTGCATCAACCACTCCAAGAATATACATTCTGTTTTGCCTGAAAGGACTCCACCACTTACTCGCTGGGTGACTACTAGCTAAATTAGTAGTAGGCCTTAGTGCTTTTTGCGAGTGTTTCTTCCTGGGCTTCCCCCGACTCCTCTCCCTGTCCCTTCTCTTCTCCACAGCTCGGAGAACATGGTGAGATCATTGACTAACTTACCTGCTCCAAGGTTAGGGAACAAAGATGTGTAAAGAAATGAAGTCAGTGGGGAGAGGTGGAGTCCCAGCTTCAGGGTAATTATCTTTGATGGCGCAAATGTAGAGGTAGTTGCTTGTCCCCTGGCGGGAAATGTCGGTAGCTTTCCAATTTGGTAATGGAGAATTTTTCTTCACATTGGGGCTTAAAACTGTTTGTTTTTACTAAATGTGAAATATGTCTGGGCTCTTTTAGAATGTCTTGTATATTAAGACCCCCTAAGGGGAATTGATAGAAGCTAGTTCCATTAAACTCATAATGTTATCTACAGCAAATAAAACGAACTCAGGTTCTGTCCTCTGAAAGTTTATTCTACAAATTAAAAAAAAACTCAAAATATTATCTTTTCATAATTTTGATGGTGTTTTATCCACTTTGAGATTGTTTCAGAGCCCTGAGCCACCAGGCAACGTTAAAACTAGGGAAGCAGAAATCAGGTTTTAGACACTGCAAAGTGGCAACTTGTCAAGCAACAGCCTGAGCCTCCAAATTCTGTCTCATTTCCTTGGTTCCTGAATTTTATCGTGTAAAGTGAAAACCAAGGTCCCCTCTCCCTACTATGGCCTGGGATGGGAACTAAGGCTTCACCTCTATCCAGGGTTTTTGTCTTACTTCTTGAGAACAGAATTACCGTGCTTGGGGGAGGGGAGTCAGAGCTCTCCACCTTACCCATTCTAATAATGGCCTTTGCCCCTGCCAGGAGGAATAACAACCTATTCCTCCAAATCCCAGATTTCTCCTAATCCACTGATTTTGGCTTCTTTTGCCTTCAGATTTTTATACTCCTAACATTCCATGAACTGCATGCTGGCAAGAGGTCTTGTATAAGAAGCAGCTGAATGAACATGCCTTCCCTGCTGTTAAGGGCCATCTGCCACCCCTGGAAAATCTCACTTTTCTCTTCCCTTAGTCCCGGCACTCGGCACAAGCCCAGGAAATGGTTGTAGAATGAACAAGTGAATGCATTCATGAATGCAGAACATTTTTACTGCGACTGGTGGCAAAACATCCAAAGAGAAACAGGAAAAGGGGAAAACAAACACATTCGCCCACAGAATTGAAGCTCACTTTCCAAGATGTTTAGCAGCCTATAGTAAAAATCACAACTCAAAAAAATGTGAACTGAGTCCAAAGCAGCTCCATTGAGAAACACAACTTGCTGTTTAGGTTAGGTTCCTGGATACCATTGTCCAGCCCTTTGGCACAACTGGCTGTGTAGCTCTGTAGTCATAGAACTGCTTCTCTGCCCTTCCACGACCCCACGTTTCACACCCAGAGGTCTCTCCACATCCCCCAGCCCTTCAGCTTTCCTTGTTTCCTCGTTGTATTAGGCCCTTCTCTGGTCCCAGAAGCAAACATGTGGCCCAACCGATCCCTGGACTGTAAATGAACAATACAACAAAGGAAGACGACACCAAACGAGGCTTTGCAGTCCCCAAACCCAGCAGCAACTGAGAAAGGCTTGGTTCCTCGTCAGGGCGCAGAGTGCTCACCCCACACCCCAAAGGAACTGCTTGGTCCAGAAGATGGAGAAGATGAGCAACAGAGCAACACTGAGGATGACAGCCATCAGGTAGGCAAAGATCCGGAACTGGGGGTTGCGGAAACACTCCCTCAGAGAGTAGTGGCTGGGGATAGGGATGGGCATCGGCACGGTGGCACGGGCTGTGTCCTGGGGGGAGCCAGCCTGGCTTCCAGGCTCGGGGCCCAGGTCCAGCGTGTAGACCCGGGGCTGGCGCAGGAAGTAGCGGCTCTTGGGCTGGTCCTTGAGACAGAGCTGACGGCCTTCCAGGATGACGTGGTGCGGCTCCAGGCGGAGCAGGGTGAGCATGGCAGTGTCCGTGGGCAAGTCGGTGACGGGCTGCCCTGAGGCCAGCACGGTGGGCTGGCGACAGAGTGGGCATAGCAAACGGCGCCGGGCAGGAGTCACCAGGCTGAGGTGGGCCAGGCATTCCACGCAGAAAGAGTGGCAGCAGTCCAGCACTTTGGGGGTGTGGAACGTGTTGTTGAAGGGGTTCCAGCAGACGGGGCACTCGGCCTCAAGCTGCCGGCCCTGCTGCTCCGCCATCCTCCACTGCGCTCGGGGGGCTCACAGGAGATGTCCTGGCAGAGAGGGGAAAGGAGCAAAGAAACACCCATTAAGCCC
>CM052443.1:112074823-112089994 GCA_028533085.1 Varecia variegata
CTCTTTATATTTTAAATATAGAAAAATACATTTTTCATAAGTTATAAAATGTCATACTCTATGTACTGTTTTATAGCCTCTTTTTTTCACTTATCATCTTTCTACACCATAAAATAGTCTTCTACAGCCTTTTCTACAAAATGAAGGTAGTCTTATTGTCTTTTGATTGTAAAAGTGATAGTAGGAAAAAACATGTATTGCATAAAATGGCTCTAGGAGGATTATACTAGTTGTTGGGTTACCTGTAGAGGGAGCCCGATGGAAGGCAGACAGGGATGAGAGGGAGGATTTTTATCATATAACCTTTGTACTCTTGATCATGGCTATGTGAATGTATTATCTATTTCAAAAATAAGTTTAAAAATGAAACCGATATATCCCTATTGGAAAAAATCAAACAATATAGAAAGGCATAAAGTAGGAAATAAATTCATCTTTAAACTCAATACCCAGATATAACACTGTCAGTATTTTTGCCTTTTGGTATGAATGTACAGACATACGTATGGATATATTTTTAGGAAAATGGGACTGTGCTGTATGGCAGTGTTTTGTTACATGTGTTTTTCACTTAGTGTGAATCTTGGGTAACATTCCATGTAGCCTCATTTTAGACATCTGCATGGTTATTAGTAAGGTGAAGTTAGCCAGTTACCAAAAATCTATTTCCAGATGAACTGAGTGCAGTGCCAGCTGACACCAACCTCCATCACCCAAAGCTGGGCTTTTCAATTTGCTGTGTGTAGAACCTTAATTTAAATGGGCAGGATGCTGTGTTCCAGACCCTGGAGCAATAACATGTGGGGATGGGTTGTATGTTCCTTCTGTCTGTGCTGTTTAAACCTATATCATTTATTCCATGGGAGCAAACACCTCCTACCTGCTGCTGTCCCCTCAGTCTCTGTGCCCACTACCACCAGGACGATGCCATTGAAAGTAGAGGGCCTTGGTGGGAAGAGCCAGTCTGCATGTCCAAAGACCTGAGCTCCCATCTGGGCTCGGACACATGCTGTGTGACTTTGGGCAAGTCACTTTTCTTCTCTGTAGAAAGGAGGCAATAATCTCCACATTGCCTATCTGAGAGTCTTATTTTAGACTCAGATGAGATTATGATTGTGAAAGTAGTATGTAAAATATAGGACAATATATACATATGCGATTGTATTGTTAAATTCTGGCCTCTTAACTGGAGGTGTCAGGGAGAAAGGTTGATGCCAAAACCCGTTGTCCCAGCTTTCTTCTACTGTTGGCTCACAGAGCCAACACTCCCCTGGTGCACTCTGCAACATCTACACACTCATCTTTAAAACTGAGAGTTGTAAGTCAAGAGCACAAAGTGTTAGCAAAGGTGTGGAACAACTGAAACCCCACTAACTCTGCTGCACAGCTGATGGGAAGTAAATTATTAGGTTATTAAATATGAAATGTCTGATTTCGAATCAGAATTTTAGTTTATTATATCTCAAACAAGAAGCAGTGCAATTAATCAAAGTCTGTACCTAAACGATTGACACAGTTTTGCCATCTTAACAGTAGCTTGTTTATGTCTGCAGCGAAGAAGCCTGGAGAGCGAGTGGCCATGAAATTGTGAAAGGTGTTTTCCACAGCTTGTTGAGAACTGAATATTTTTCCTTGCAAGAAGTGGTCCAAAGCCTGGAAGAAGTGCTAGTCAGTTGGTGCAAGGTCTGGTGAATATGGTGGATGACAGAGAGCTTCCAAGTCCAGGTTCTGTAGTTTGAGCAGCATTGTTTTTTGCCACATGTGGTCTTGCAAGCAGACTGGCTTGTCTCTACTGACCAATCTTGGTTGTTTAATCACAAGCATCCTCATCATTTCGTCCAATTGGTTGCAGTAGACATCCACTGGACCACTAAACAGACACCATTAGCTTTTTTTGATGAATACTTACTTTTGGACTGTGTTTCAGCACTTCATCTTTATCAAACCATTGTGCCAAATATTTGCAATTGTCAAAAAGAATCCATTTTTCATCACACATAACAATATGGTATAGAAATGGTTCGCCTTTATGTTGTGACAGCAAAGAAAAGCAAGTTTCGAGACGATTTCTCTTCTGATGCTTGTTTAATTCATGTGAAACCCATCTGTCCAACTTCTTTACCTTGCCTGTTTGTTTCAAATGGTGCAATATTGTTGGAATAGTAACGTCAGACCTTGCTGCTAATTCACACATAGGTTGAGATGGATTCGCTTCCACTACAGCTTTCATTTCATCATTATCCACCTTGGTCTCAGGTCACCCGCACGGCTCATTTTCAAGATAAAAATCACCAGAATGGAACTTCTCAAACCATCAATGTACTGTGCGGTCATTAACCACATCCTTCCCAACACTTCATTGATATTTTGAGCTATCTTCGCTGCATTGGTTCCATGACATAACTCATATTCAAAAATAATATGAATTTTTGACTTATCCATGGTTTTACAAAAATTGCTCTAAAAAATTTTTTTAAAGATAATCACAAGCCAAAATGTACATTTGAAAGAATGAGGATGTACCTTCACAATAAAAAAATAAGAAGTGTCAAAGTGAAATGTCAGAGCTAGCAACTGTCAAACTTAGTACTTAAGGAAATCAGACATTCCATATTTAACCTAACAGTATCAACCTCTCTGGAAAATTGTTTGATGGTATCTACTAAAGCTTATCCTATGAATTCCCCTATGGCCCAGCAAGTCCTCTGCTAGTTATATCATGAACACAAATACATGCATATGTTCACCAAAAGACATGTTATTAGAATAGCAGTACTTTTTGTGAGCGTCCCAAACTAGAAACTACCCCCAAATGCCCATCAGTAGTTAAATAGATAAATTACAATATTTTCACACAATGGGATACTATAGAGCCATGAGAATGAAGGGCGTTCAATTACATGCAACAACATGGCTCAATCTCATAAACATGTTGAGCAAAAGAAGCCCAACCAAAAATAAGAGTACATACTTGTTTCACTTAAATCTATTGTTGTATGTATGACAAGCCACTCCAGAATTTAATGTCTTAAAACAACAATTTATTATTTCTCATGAGATCATGGAAGAATTGTGCAGTTTCTCTTGATTTTGCCAACTTTACCTATAAGGCTGCAGTCAGTTGCCGACTTGGCTGGGTGGGAATGCCCAAGGTGACCTCATTCACCTGACCTTCTTCCAGTGGTGCTTGGTTCTTGCCCACGTGGCCTCGACCAACTTCGTTACATGGCGATCTGAGGGCAGCATTCCAGAGGGTGAAAGTACAAGCTGCATATTCTCTTAAGGCCGAACTTCAGGAATTGCATCTTGTGTTCATTCCCCTACATTCTACTGGTCAAACCAAGCCAACAGGCCAGCCCAGATTCAAGGGGTGTGGAAGTAGACCCTAACTCTCAATGAGAAGAAGTCATATTGCAAAGGGTCACGCATACAGGAATGGGAGAAATTTGTGGTCCAGCTACAATATATGATAGGATTCCACTTATATGAAGTAGAAAAGCAAGCAAAATCAATTTATGCTCTTACAAATTCCTTGACAGATAGGCCTGGAGAGGAGTGTGAGGGAGACCATCTGGGTTCCTGGATATGTTGTGCTGCTTCATCTAGGTACTGCCTACTAGAGCGTGTTCAGTTTATGAAAATTCAGTGAGCTATAAACTTATACAGCTGAAATTTTTTTATATTACCATTCTTGAATTAAAAGTTAAAAAATTATATAGTGGTTTAAGAAGAGCGAAGTTCATTCCCTTTCAGGTAACAGTCCTGCCAGTCAGGCTGGCGGAGCAGGCCAGTTCCTCAGGGTTAGGTTATTCATTTTCATTTATTCATGCCCTCCCCCTACCCCCTGCTTCCTTCTGTCTTGCTGTTTAATTATCTTGTCCTTCTGAAGAATTGAAGCTGTTACTGCCAGTCTGCATTCCATCCAGTGGGGAGGGACCCAGAGAGGTAGTCCTGGACAAGCTATTCTTCCCAAGCTAATTAGGTGGAAGTTACACACATCACTTCCACTCACGATCCACTGACAAGCACTTATTCCCATGGCATGCCTAGCTGGGAAGTAGTCTTAGCTGGGCAGCCTATGCCAAGGAAATGTGCCAATTTCAGGAAGACAACTAGCAAGCAGTCTACCACATTTTTAATGATGAAGCTGCTCTTTAATAATTATGTTTTCAAGAGGCCACTTGAAAATAGTGAAGTTCCTTTGCCTTGGTGTCAAAAGATTAAAAACACGAAGTGATGTGAGTTCCATGCTTTGCTGTGTCAAAATGAAAGACGTTAATAATCATCACCCATTTTCCTTAAATATATAAATATATTTAAATGATAAATATGTAAGTAAACATCTAAATTTAAAATATATAATTGACCAGATTCCAAGGCTTATATATTTTCCTGGAAAAAAGTCAACTGTCTTTGGAAAATTCCTCGATGTGGTTTTAGAGGGGCAGCCCCTAAAATGAGTTGTTCAGTGAATGAATGAATGAATGAATGTTTAGCAGCCTGTATCTTCAGTGCTGGGGGTATTTGATTAGGGCATATCAGACTAAAAAAGTCCTCTACAAACACTAGCATTTATTTATCCATTTTCTACTTAAAAGGCATAGATAAAGACATCAAGCGTATATGTAGAGTTTGGAGAAATAATTTTATTGGTAGTAGAGCCCTGCTAATGCAGCAGAGGCCTCCTGTTTTCTCACATGTCCTTTCCCTCCTGAGATGCTCTCTCAACCCACTCCCCTGGACATTCTGACTTGCACCTGTCTTCTTTCCAGGAGAAAGTGTCAGCTGCAGCACTAATAATCCAGAATATACTAGCACTTTCCCTGAGACAGCTGTCTACTGCCCCTGGGCACCTGGCCAGGAGGATCTCCTTGGAGCCAAAAAGTTAATAACTGATCTTGAAAATACACAAACAATGTCATGGTCTATGAATTTCTAAACTGAACAGGGAAGCTTTGTGACATCATGCAAAGGCAAAAGGGTGCAAAGGAAGGTGTTCCGGCTTTGGGTCAGGCAGACCCAGATTCAAAACTCAGCTCTTCCCCTGCCTGTATGTGGAACTTTGGGCAAAGAACTGCATGTCTCTGGGCCTCAGCTTTCTCATCTGTGAAACAGGAATAACAATGAGAATTGTAGTGAGAATAAATGTATCCAGCCTTCTGTAGGTGCTCATTGAAGTAGTCTCTCCCGCTAGCTACCCCTCTGTCTTTCCAGAGCTCAAAGATCCATAACTCAAGGAATCAAAGGAAAGCTGAAAAATGACTAAAGGGTTAGAAGATCTAAGAAGAATGGATGAAGGAAGGGCAACATTTAATGTGGAAATGAGGGTATTTAGTCTGGACAGAGAGGACAAGAAATAACTCTCCTACTTTGCTTGGCATTTAATATAGTTATGTCCAGTCTTCAGAATAGCCCTGTGAGGGAGGTGTGATGGTGAGCCCACATTCTAAGTGAGGAGGAAACTGAGATTTTTGCAACTTGCCCAAGGTCATCCAGCTAAATGGAGAAGTGGAGATTCACACTTGGGTCTGACTTTGTACTAGCTGAATAGACTCCCCTCTCCTCCCGTCACTGGAGATAGCACGGGGGAGGAGCTGGACCTGAAGAGAAGCAGGAGGGGACAAGGAAGACGCCTGCCAGCCACTGGTGTCAGGGACAGGCAGAGGCCAGAGAAGACAAACACAAAATCTTCCTTTGGTACTCATCAGAAAAGGAATCTCCAGCCCTCAGATGCCCCATGTGTGAGCTTGTCTGAAGGCAGCAAGGACTTCATTTTCCCTGGAGGAAAATGGGCTGACACCAGGCTAAGGACTGACTCCCAGGGGCCACACAGGCAGCGCTGAGCACCCTGCTGCTCCCCACTGAACCAGGCTCAATGGCTGAGCATAGTCCACTCCATCGTTCTCCTTTTTTTTTTTTTTTTTAAAGAGACAGGGTCTCACTATGCTGCCCAGGCTGGCCTCAAACTCCTGGGCTCAAGCCATCCTCCTGTCTCAGCCTCCTGGGTAGCTGGGACTACAGGTGCCCACCACACCCAGTTTCCCTCTCCTTTTTTCTATACTGTCTGTTGTTATTTCAGAGATCCCCTTTGCCTCACTCTGGCCATTCCCAAGGGAAAAACATAATATAAAGTCTTATTTATATAAAACTAAATAAAAATGTTAAAATTGCAAATGAGATTTTTTTTTTAGCCTTAATCTCAGAACTCTCTGCTTTCTTATCCATAGAACGGGTTTGCTAACTCCTATAACTCTGGGCAACACTCTTATAGTTGTTGGCCTCTTCAAGGTATCTCAGGTCTGATTTTCACGTGAGCTCGGCAGCACCGCGCTAGGCAGCTACCAAGCAGGCCGGGATCACCACGCCCCATTCTGCTACTACTTTGAATAGAAGTCAAGGCTTTCGCTTTCTTGCCCTAACTTTGATTCTTCTCGTTGCTGAGGAGCAGCGACTAGAGCTTGAGCTCACTCACTGTGTAGGGTCCGTCTCCTCTGTGGAGCTGCACTACTCTTTCCCATCTTGATTATTTTTGAGGTAACCAAAACAGTCTCTCTCCCCACTGCCTTTTTTCTTTTGTGGAGACATGTAAAAGGTCAGTACCGTAGACTCAAGCCCTGTGTTCTGACTCCCACAGACAGGTGCCTACCACTCTTACACCTACAGGTCATCATTTTGAGCAATAAACATTTTTGGAAGAGTAGTTCCAAAAGCTCACTAACAAAATTACATTTGGATGTAACTGAAATTGAGAACCTTAAGTTTGTCCATGTTTCTGAACTCCATACCTGATTTTGAACCACTGGACTTAAACTGACTTCTAACACTGATATACCTTCTAAGTGGAACTAATTAAAGAATACCAGCTCTACATTCTACTCCCCCCAAAATAACAAAGACACAAAGCCACACTGAGAAAGGAGGGGCCACGGTTTGATATTGTCCAGTGAGTGTCGCTTGGTCTCAGAATGCTGCCACTTCCCGCAGTTCCAGCCCTTGGCTGTGGTCCACTCTGAGTAAGTGAATTCCTCTATTGAAACTTGCACACAATAAGGAGGTGGCGTCACCAACAGCCAGGGAAGTCAAAGGTCCTGATCCATCCAGAGACAAAGTGAAAAGGCAGGCTAGGGAAGGAAGGGGGAACGAGCATATTAGGCCAAGAGTGCAATGTCATGAAACATGATGTCTTTGTAAGAAATCCAAGGAAATAAAGCATTTCCTGTCCATACCTAATCCACATAAGAGAGGCCCTGCTTGCTTCAGAGGAAAGCGCACCAGCAGGCAAGTCAGAACCTGGGTCAACCCCAAGACGTCAGTTGTAGAGAGTGGCACATAGGCCAAACAGGATGTCTACCACCAAGAAGTATGTTTAGACAACTGGGGCCTCACCGGCTAAGGACATGTTAAAAAGGTGCCCTCAGTCACCTGCCCAGAGAACAAAGCAGGCACCAGGGCAGGGAAAAACAGATAAGGATACTAATCTTTTAATCTTTTTTTCCTTATTTTGGAAACAGGGTCTCACTCTGTTGCTCAGGCTAGAGTGCAGTGGCGTCATCAGAGCTCACTGCAACCTCAAACTTCTGGGAACAAGGGATCCTCCCACTTTAGCCTCTCAAGTGCCTGGGACTACATGCGAGTGCCACATGCCTGGCTAATTTTATTTTTTGTAGAGATGGGGTCTCACTATGTTGCTCAGGCTGGTCGCAAACTCCTGGCCTCAAGTAATCCTCCTGCCTCGGCCTCCCACAGCGCTGGGATTACTGGAGTGAGCCACCGTGCATGGCCAAGGATACTGATTTTTAGCTAGTGGCTTCCTGGGGTCTTACTCCCTTTGAGGTAAAGGATAGTGCAGGGAACCTGAAGGGCAGTATTTGGGGCTTTCCAGCTGACCCAGTCTGCCTCCACCTGCATCCTGAAGGCCACTCTTCTATGAACTATGGGCACACACCTGGTGGGCGGGCATTTGTGCCACCCAGACAGGTCAATACTTTTAGACCTTGTTCTCCCTGGTCTTAGGTATGATCATATGATCATTAAATCTAAAACATCTGCTCTCCCCACCACCCACAGTTGTTAACACCTGGGCAGTTGGAGAAGCCAACTCCAGGTGAGGGTACAGCAGGGCTGTCCTTGCTATGAAAGTTTGGCTTGTCACCACAGCTGTTTGCAGAGTGTCACTAGACACAGTCCTGCCTTTTTTCTCTCAGGGAGATTCCCTATCTCCTCCTGAGAGGAGGTAAATTCTGGAGGATTGTTGTAGAAGGGATTTGATTTAAAGTTGTTTAAATTAATGCTATTCCTGTTTCTGGCAGAACCCTGTGTCCAGGACAGAGTAGCATGGAGGCAGAGGCGTGCTGGTAAACTAGCTTTCTGGAAGGAAAAAACAATACTTACTCACAGCACTTGTCAATTTTTACAAAGTGTAAATACCCTCACCGTGTCCAGATTTCAAGCTACCAAAGGTTTAAAAACCAGCTCGCAAAATTCCTGAATATTTAACAGTCTCTCAGTAGGAGGTGGCTCCAGCAGTTTAAGGACTCTGGTGAGCTGTGTTCTTTAAGCATCTTTTATACCCGGTGTCATGACCTTACTGTGATCTTAAACCTCAGCTACAGAGTCAAAACAGGGCAGAATCACTCTGAGACTATCCTTATTTCCCCTCACACTCTCCAAGGCCTGAGGCTTTCGCTTTAGTCTTTAAAAAAAGAACTGAAAGGTGGTAATTTCTTGTTCCCTTTTGCAGACAATTTGAGCATTACAAGTTAAAACCTGATGAGGAACTTCAGGTAGAAAGAATGAGTATACGAGCCAAATATATTTGAGCTCTCAGGAATGAGTCTATACAACATGGTATCAGGAAATACATGGTGATGGCATCTAGCCAGAGGCTGAACAGTGAGATTCTGGCATCTTGACGTCATCTTGTTAACCACTGGGAGACTGGACAGCGGCAGGAGATGGGTCGCTTTGTACATGCCGAGCAATGGGAAGAAAAAGTATTAAGAAAGCCTTTAGGACTTCATGTTCCCTCTAAGCAGCACTGACAGCAGGCTCCTTACCTCCAGTATCTTGGTTCCAAATCTTCACCTTGCAATCATGTGATGAGGTAGCAATTACAGGCATCAAGGCCAACGCTCTTGGTAGGAAGACACAGGATGCAACAGTCTGGAAATGCCCCTTATATTCACATATTCTTTTCCGTGTCTGTCTTAGATCCCACAACTGCAAAGGAACAACAGCTCATACATACTATTTATCTAGCTTCGTCCATTAATATCCATCTCCCCACCTCCCATGATCCACCCACTCCCTCCACTTACCTACTCATGTAGCCACTTATCTTCATCCATCCCATCCACACGCCCAATCGCCCATCCATCCAGTGATTATTTTAAGCACCAACTATGTCCCCAACAACCCTTGTTATGGATGTGCCAGAAGGGTTATTGCCTTTTTCATGGCTAGGGAAGTAAAAGCTCCCAGTCCTATAGCATGATGGAACAGTATGGGGTCGCTTGCTTTCATGACAACTCAAGAGATGCCTTACCTCATCAGCCTTTAGCACCTATGAGTCCTGTGGGGACCCCACTGTTAAAAGTACCTCCTCATAAGTACACACAGGTGCAGACATTCTGATTTAATGCCTAGATACTGAAACTTGATACATGAAGACTAGTATCTGCAAAAGGGACGTGCCAGTCAGTGCCGCCAGTCCCACTCTTATTAATACAGATCAGACCACACCTGGAGAATAATGTTCAGGAAGGAGAACAAACTGAATTGTGTCCAAAAAAATAATGAAGTCACTGGCACTGTGTCATCCAGGGAATAGCTGTAGTACTGGAAATGCTTATCTTGGAGAAGGGATGCTACATTCAAAGCCTGATCTACCACTTACTAGGGGTGTGGTCTTGTGCAAGGTGATTTCAACTTGTGACACCTCTATTTCCTCATCTGTAAAATGAGAACTGTACCAGTACCTAACTCATGGGGTTGTTTCTATGAATTAAATGAGACAGTGCATGTAATGTGCTCAGCCCAGTGCCTGGCACATAATAATTGTTTGATAAAATGGAAGCTGTAATTGTTCTATCTGGATACTAGACAACCCTTTTAACTGATATTCCACAATTATGAATCTAAGGTATGTTGGAGGAGCCTAGGCAATCTATCCCAAAATTGACTGCAAGGAAGGTGTATGGGTAAGGGATGGCATGTGTCCTGGACCAAGGCTGGAGCTCCAAATTTCCTAAAGTTCTTCAACTTCCTTTCCTGTGGCCACATGTATAATGGGAATACATTTGGTTCTTCAAGCAGTCCCTCCCCTCTCCAGGCTCTGGTGGGAGCAGGGACATCAGCAGGCTGGTTCTGTGCTTAGCTCCTCCCTATCTTGACTCTCTGCCCATTCCTCTTTTCTACTGCCAATTCAGAGAGCCCTGGGTTAATGACTGTTTCTCAAAAGCGGCATCTGGAATACGAAGGATCACTCACAGTATGCACTTGAAATAGGCCTGAGCCATTAGCAGAGCCTGCCTCTGCAGCCCAGCTCAGGCACGAGGCCAGAGTGATTTGCTCATCAGCAGCCAGATACCCAGACCCCACTCAGTCTCCTACCGTGGCTTCACAGCCTTCGCCTCCAAAGCCGCTGCTGCAGGAGACACACTTATGTCCATCCACGCTGACTTCACAGTAGGTCTGAATGTGCTGCTTTGCGGGAAACACATGAGCTACCTGCAGCCCTCGACTGTCCCATAATCTGAAAGACATTAAAGCAGGAAATGAGTTTGTAATAAATGTGTCTGAAATACACATGTAATATCCCACTACCGTAAAAGTCTCGGCCTTTTGCTACTGAGGCCAGTCAGGTTGGAATGTCATGATTTACCTAAAAACAGCAGCATGAACCAGATCAATCTCTGAGACTCTAAAGCTGGCAGGAAGTAACTAAATTAAATGACATCTGAGTTCTTTCTATTTTGAGATAAGTTAATAGGAATTTAGACCAAGCATCTTAATTGTACAAGTTAATTTGGTCCTTTAGGTCACTGCTTTCACTGGACAAGAGGATATTTCTATGCCTGTGATTTAAGTTTTTAAAAAGATACTTACTATGATACAGAAAAGCAGTCATCATTCAGAATCAGACACAAAAGATTCACAGGCCTTGGCCAGCCTTGGCCATGGGGTCCACTGAAGAGTGTTTTGTTTTGCCTCTTGTCTCATTTTTACCTCTTTAAGCCATTCCTACATTTTCTAAGTAGAATCTCTTCTCAGATCTGAAGTTTCAGGTGTGCCCTCGAGTCTAAGAACTACTGGCTTCGTTAGACTCTCTGACGCTGACTCCGACCCTGCTTCCTGGGGAGGGCTTTAGCTGAGGGCTGGGCAACTGAGAATGCCAGGAGCCACGCAGGGGCAGCAGGCAGAGCCAGGCAGCCCCAAGGGTAGGACAAGCAATTGCCTGATCCTGAAGTTAATCCGGACACATTCCCACAGTGGGAGCTGCTGAATCAGCTGCTTAGAAGCTATCCGGGACAGGAGCTTTCTTGTGGCCTGATATCCTGCATCCAGTCTTTACCCTGATGATCTATGGGGCCAGATCAGAGAGGCCCCAGCACCAGTGAGGGGCAAAGGGGCGGGAGGCCCCGGGAAGAACACAGCAATGTGGAGATGCAGGGTAAGAACAGAGTCACGTAAGCATGAGAGCCACAAACCTCACCAGAAACACTTTCACTGCTGCTCAGTAAGCCTACCTGATGGTTTTATCCTCAGAGGTCTGTAGTATATATGGCTCTCTGGGAACCCAGCACAGGTGAGTGACCTGGAAAAAGCAAAAATTTCAAAACCTCTCCATACCAAGTCATTCTTCTGCTGTAATTCCTGTAAACTGTACTAACTAGCATCTCTGCACCTTTTGTCAAGGACACTGAGGTAGCAAATTTGACTTGGAGGGATTTTATGCTTTGCAGATGCCTATCACTCATGCTCTACCTGCAGCTCTTAGGTTATCAGAAGCAAGGTAGCAGCTGGGCCAGTTGTGAGTACCAAAATGTACGCAGGCACCCTTAGGGTACCTGAAACCCCAGCCGTGTGGCAGAGAACTGCTGGCCAGGTGGCAGCTAGAACAGCCCTTGTAAGGTGGGACCAACTGAAACTTGAGTCCACACCTCGGGTTTCTGCAAGAGTGATGGTATTTCTCTTTATCCCTGCAGCCCCCTGCTGGACAGGCATGAAACACTTTTCAAAACAACTCAAGATAACAGGATTTTATTGTCTTCCAATAACCTCCACAAATATGGAGGGCATGGGGCAAGCACATTCTGCCATTGACAGTTGTCTTCAAAATTAGAAAAGATGGGCCGGGCGCGGTGGCTCACGCCTGTAATCCTAGCACTCTGGGAGGCCGAGGCTGGAGAATCGCTTGAGGTCAGGAGTTTAAGACCAGCCTGAGCAAAAGTGAGACCCCCGTCTCTACTAAAAACAGAAAAAATTAGCTGGGTGTGGTGGCATACACCTGTAGTCCCTCAGGAGGCTGAGGTAGGAGGATAGCTTGAGCCCAGGAGTTTGAAGTTGCTGTGGCTAGGCTGACACCACAGCACTCTAGCCCGGGCAACAGAGCGAGACTCTATCTCTAAATAAATAAATAATGACTATTACTGAAATTTGACAACCAATAAAGGAACACCTACCATGGGTCAGGCACAATGACAGGTGTTTCGCATAGATTATCTCACTTCATCCTCTGAAGAACCCTACCAGGTGATATAATTCTCCCCACTTTATAAATGAAGACACTAAGACTCTAAGAGCATAAGTAGCTTTCTTGGGGTAACACAGCTAGTAAGTGATAGATCCCCGATTCGAACCTGGGTATGGCTGACCCCAAAGGCTGTGCAGTTTATATGCCAGTCTGCTACCAGAAAACAACTGGCCTTGAAAAACAGAGCAAATTATACATAAAGCATAAGGTAATGCTTATCTCTCTGCATGATGTCACATATACAGAATGCACAATAAGCATAAGCTGTGAGCTCCTGTAAGACAGGAACTGTGTTTGGTCACTAACCCTGTTCCTAGCACAGCATCTGGCCCACAGAAGAAATGGAGTAAACTATATTTTGAAGGAATAAAAGAGGATACTATTTTAAATTCCAATATAAACAAATGGAATCATTCTCTGAGCAGAAGACTCAAGAGATCACCTAATCTAATAACCCTAAGAGGCCAGAGTCGCACGGAAAGTCAGGCCCCAAGGCTGATCTCTGTCCTGGCCCTTTCCCTCACCCCATGCTCTCTCTGCTTCCCTGCTCTTGCTGAGTCTGAATTCATACCACGTTCCTGGAGACAGATGCTCTCTCCACACACTGTCCGGTCCCCACATCCCACAGCAGCAGGGTGTTGTCCCGAGAGCCAGTGCACAGCTGTGAGAAGTCTTTGGAAACAATGGTAAGAAGACAAACCATGAGCAGAGGCTTGAACAGGGTTTTCCGAAGCACAACTGTATTGGGAAGAGATCTGCTTTACCTGGACCCACAGCCAATCCAGTGACCACCATGGCATGGCCAGACAATTGCTGCCTTGGTTGTGAGGAACCATGCAAGTCCCACATCATGACCATCCTGTCCCGAGAGGCACTGAAGAACTGGTTTGATTTGGGAAGACACGCTACCTGCTCAGGTAGAAAACAAAACAAAAACTGAAATAGCTCTGGTGTGCTTGTTGGATTGGACTTTAAAATGGGGGAAAGATGGTTTCTATAACTCCCTCCCCACACACACTTTTTTAAAAGAGTAATACCTAAACTGGAAATCCATGAATGGAAAGCACAGGCTGGTTTGAATTTCCACCTTTATCCATGTTGTGCTACCCTTTCCTCTTTAAGTACCAGATTTCCTCCTGTCCTTCAAGGTAAAGTTAAAAATCTCACCTCCTCCATGAAACCTCCTCAGCCATCTCACTTCCGTGGGGATCTCTCCTCTTTGGGGTCCTGCAGAACTTCCTCTCTGTGTGATTTCCTTGGCACTTTGGGATCACCCCCTCCAAATGGGTATAGTGTACAAAGCACCCTCACATACTTCATCTCATTAATCATGGAACCACCTTATATCATCTCTGATTTTGTGTTGTAATGTCATTCATTTTATTTTGTTTTTAAAGAGATTTTTTTTTCTATATTTTGAATCACACAAAGATCCATTTATTTCTACTTTACCCAGGGATTCCACAGGAAAGAATACTGGATCTTCTGATTTACTAAAATGATCATGTTTTTCTCCCTTTGGCCAATTAATGTAGAGAATCATATTTACTAATTTCCTAATATTAAACTATTTCTGCATTCTTAGAATAATTCTCAGCTAGCCATAGTATGCTATTCTTTTAACAAAAAAGTTAGATTCTATTTCCTAATGCTTCTTTATGGTTTTTTTATCCATACTGGAGCAGACTGTGAGTAGTATACCCACTATCCATTTTCCTATTCTTACTTAATAATAAAACCTCTATATTACTGGGTATGGCAATGCATTCAGCTATAAATTCAGATTTTCCAGCCCCCTTGAAGGGGTAGCCAATGAGATATACGTGGAAGTGGGACTTCTAGAAAACTCTTCTAAAGGAGCTAGCAGGCACAATCTGTTGCTCTTGTCCCTTCTTCCTTCCTGCTGCCTTGAAATCAGACATGATGACTGGAGTTGCAGCAGCCATCTTGTGAACAGGAGGTAACCTTGAAGAAGGAAGCCAAACTCTGATGGCAGACAAGAAAGAGAAGGAGCCTGGCTCCCTCATGACTATGGAGCCACCACACCAACCTTCAACTACATATGTAGGCATTTTTATCTGGGCTTTCTATTATCTGAAGCCAGATCTAATTTCATCTAATATAGGTTTTTGTTGGTCTGTGGTTTTTGCCATATTCTTTGTCAGGTTTTGCTACTGATGTTACACTGGCTTTACAAAAAGAATTAAGAAGTTGTCTCGCCGGGCGCGGTGGCTCACGCCTGTAATCCTAGCACTTGGGAGGCCGAGGCGGGCGGATTGTTTGAGCTCAGGAGTTCGAGACCAGCCTGAGCAAGAGCGAGACCCCGTCTCTACTAAAAATAGAAAGAAATTATCTGGCCAGCTAAAAATATATATATAGAAAAAATTAGCCGGGCATGGTGGTGCATGCCTGTAGTC
>CM052443.1:112090494-112116520 GCA_028533085.1 Varecia variegata
CGCTTAAGCCCAGGAGTTTGAGGTTGCTGTGAGCTAGGCTGACGCCACGGCACTCACTCTAACCCGGGCAACAAAGCGAGACTCTGTCTCAAAAAAAAAAAAAAAAAAAAAGAAGTTGTCTCTTTCCTCTATACCCTGGAACAGTTTAAACTGCATCAGAACTATCTTTTTTTGTGAATTTGAAAGAATTCCTTTGAAACCATCACAGCCTAACACTCTTATGACAGGTAATTCTGTTGTATTCATCACGAATATACAGTGAATATTCCATTTAATACTTTTCACCTTGAATACAACTTTATATGATATTATTATCACAACTCCTGCTGTTTGTTTGCATTTGCCTGATATATCTTTGCTCACTTTTTTCTTTCCTGTTCTGATCTCTTTCATGGTGTTTCCTTTTTTTAAAATTGTGGCAAAATATACATAAAACTTACCATTTTAACCATTTTTGAGTGTACAATTCAGTAGCATCAAGTACCTTCATACTGTTGTACAACCATCACCACTATTCACCTCTAGAACTTTTTCATCATCCCAAACTGAAACTCTATCCATTAAACCATAACGCTCCATTTTCCCCTTACCCTATCCCCTGGCAACCACCATTCTACTTTCTTTCTCTATGAATTTGACTAGTCTAGGTACCTCATATAAGTGGAATTGTACAATATTTGTACTTTTGTGTTGGTTTCTTTCACTCAGCATGTTTTCAAGGTTCATCCATGTTGTAGCATGTATCAGAATTTCATTCCTTTTTAAGGCTGAATAATATTCCATTGTATGTATATTACCTTATTTTGTTTATCCATGCATCTGTCAATGGACACTTGGGTTGTTTCCACTTTTTGGCTATTATAAACAATGCTGCTGTTAACATGGGTGTACAAATATCTGTTCTATCTTTGCTCACTGTTTTACTTTCAATCTTTAAGCTGCTTTGCACTAGATATGTCTCTTTTAGACAATGTGTAGGTGGCTTTAGTTTTTAATTAAGAGTACTTTCTTTTAATAAGTGAATTTATCCCAATTACATTTAATTACTATCATAGATATGTTTGGTCTTGTTTCTTTCATCTTTTCTATTGTTTTTTAAAAAACACTTTGTTATATTTTCATTGTCTTCTTTTTCTGTAAAATTATGTATTTGTTTTTAGATTTATTTCTTCCCTCTCTTTATATTTTTTAATGTAAAAAATATGTAATCTAAGTTCTTCTAATTGATACCTTTATATATGTATTAATATCCTTAAACCTATATTTCTAATTTATTAACTTCAGAAAGAAAACAGTATATGTACAGACTCTTCCCTATGGAAAAAAAATTTTTTTTAATTAGCACAATTACATTACTTCTGCCTCTTTCTCATTTTTGTATTACTGTCTTGGATTTTTGCCTCGGTCTATTATCATAATATTGATATTTTGCATTTTATGTATATATTTTGAAAGAATTATAATATTACCTTTCATCTCATAGCATTGTTTTTGACAATTCTTTAGACATAATTCTATGTTTAACTGGATTGAAGGCCCATACTGTGAATTCAGTTTGGAACTTCTTTAATGTTCACTGGCTTTAATATTCATCATTTATTCACATTCTTTAATAATATACCTTCAACTATATATATATATATGTTTTGTTTTGTTTTTACAGTGGCTTCCTGGGGATCAACTATATTATTGAAGAATGTTTTGCATATGTGGAAATGTTATAAATTTAAGGATGTCTTTCTATTGCTTTTATATGTGGACACCACTCTGGCTGCATAAAGGATTCTTAAGTCACATTATTTCTCTTGCCATTTTATAGACATTGTTCTACTGTCCTGTGGAAGCTGGTGTTGCTAAGAAGAAATTTGAAGCCAAACTAATTTTTCTTTTACATTTTCATGAATTTTTTCTTCTGCTAGGATCTTGCAAAAACTCACTCTCTATATTTAAAGTTTAGTAATTTCACTTAGATATATTTCAGTATTGATTATTTAGTTTTCCTGGTACTCAATTAGCCCTTAAACAATTTTATGTATCACGTTTTTCAAGTTTTCCTTTATTTCAGAAAAGTTTTTTTCTATTTTCTCTTTAAATGTTTTTTGCTTCATTTGCTCTGCTCTTTTTTAGGAATACCAATTTATGGGGGTACATTAGATCTCCATTGTCTGCTTTCCACATCTGTCATCTTGCCAATTATTTTTATCTCTTAATTTTCAATTATATTCCATACGCTTAGCCTGCCACTGGGTCACCATTACTTTTCTTTTTTTTTTTTTGAAACAGAGTCTCCCACTGTCACCCAGGCTAGAGGGCGCTGGCATCAGCCTAGCTCACAGCAACCTCAAACTCTTGGGCTTAATCGATTCTCCTGCCTCAGCCTCCCTAGTAGCTGGGACTACAGGTGCGCACCACCACGCCCAGCTAAGTTTTTTACTTTTTGTAGAGACGGGATCTTGCTAGGTTGCCTAGGCTGGTCTCAAATTCCTGGGCTCAAGCAGTCCTCCCACCTTGGCCTCCCAAAGTGCTAGGATTACAGGTGTGAGCCACTGCACACAGCCTGTAAAGCTATTTAACAAATTAATATTTATTTACTTTTGTTGACTTTTTAAAAACTTCCCCAGCTAGACTAGAAGGTTGCTGGATAGGGATTTTGTCATTTTTCTAGCTATAGTAAACACACAGTAAGCTTTCAATATATGTCCCTGTTAAATCAGGATAGGTCAAGGAGAGTTCTTATCAGCTATTCTCTATTTACTACCTGAGCTATTATGGGGTTAATAACCAAAGAAAAATTGTGTCCAATATACCTGTAACAACAGCTAAGTGAATGGTTTGCTCTGCTTTTCCTATCTTCACAACATCAGATGAAACCCTTGCATTTTCCCCTAAGATTGAACATTCAATCACTCTTAATATCTAGAGCTATTAGATATTCCTTTATTCAGTTCCAAATTCCTTTCATAATAATCATCATTTGACAATTACCTTGGTGATTTCACGTTCATGTCCTTTGAATCTTTTCACCACATTTCCAGTTTTCCAATTATAGGCCACAACTGTCTGCAGAGAGCCATTAAAATATTTTAGTTTAATCTCTGAATTTTTATCTGAAATTAGACTTTACTTCATTCCTCACCTTAGTTTCTCACTTGTCACTAACTCCCTCTCTGTCAAGTGATTTGCTTCAAGCCTTAGATAACGTTTTATGCTCCTTCTCACATTCCCTTCCTTTGAGTTACTTTTCTTTCCTCTTGATCACTTCTCTGTCTCTCCCTAAGACACTAAGCCACTCCTCTAAACCTTACTGATAAGAGTGGGATAATACTCCCCAAAGACTGTTTCAGCTTGAGGTTTTGGCTGTAGATGCTGAAAGAGAATTCTACATGGGATTAGGTTCCCCCCATACTGTATTGCAATTTTTTTTAGTTGTGTGTTTTTTTGTTTTTTTTTTAATTTATAACCTTAACCATGTTTTTTTTTTTTTTTCTTTTTTTTTTTGAGACAAGGTCTCACTCTGTAGTCCAGGACGGAGTGCAGTAGTGTGATCACAACTCACTGTAACCCCAAACTACTGGGCTCAAGTGATCCTCCTGCCTTAGCCTCTCAAGTAGCTAGGACTACAGGCACACACCACCACCATGGCTAATTTTATTATTATTATTTTTTGTAGAGATGGGGTCTCACTATGTTGCCCAGGCTTGTCTTGAACTCCTGGCCTCAAGCGATTCTCCAGCCTCAGCCTCCCAAAGTGCTGGGATTACAGGCATAAATCACTGCATCCGGCCAATCTTAACCATTTTTAAGTGTACAGTTAAGTATATTTACACTGTTGTGAAATGGATTGCACCTTTTTTTTAAATTTCAAAAAAAAAAAACTCATCCATAATCCCATCTGTCACAAAGGATCATTGTTAAAATTTTCTTTCCATATTTTGTTCAGGTGTATACTTTAATATTTTATTGTAAGCATTTCTCTCCCTAAACAGGATTTTTAAAGCATTTTCTGGCCAAGTCTCCAGAGTTCATTGCAAGAGAGTAAGGAACATGTATTTATAGTGGACCCAGCCCTTGTTAACACTTGACCTCATCTTTCTAAATAAAGGGCTGTTGAGAGGGCCATTCCTAGTCTCCTAATCTGCAAAACAGAGAGGATAATCCTTGCCCCATCTACCCCTCGCTGGTGTGAGTGAGGCTCATATAAATAAAATTTCTTACATCTAAGATGATATAGATTTTAAGACAAAATGCTGCCAATTAATCTATGATACTGAAATGTATCCTGATTTCAGAGGTGTTAAAATGTGAAAACATGTACACATTTTAGAACCGGTGAAATACAGTATGCAAATGGAATATGAAGATTCTAAAAGGCTATTAAAAATGAGAGGCAATATTAGTATTATTCTCTATAAAAACAGTCAGTGTTTTTTGCTACCAATATCCTAGTTGTGAAGGCTATCTATGATAGATCCAAACATGAAGGAGAGAAAGCAGTCAGATTCAAAGTGACGATGGGAGGAAGGATAAAACATGGAAGGGAGGAATCATGATGCCATACAAGTGTAAAGATTTTGGCAAAAGCGTAGCATAAAAGAAGAGACTAGAGAGTTCCTTTTGCGGACAAATAACTTCTGTATCTGCCTGTAGATGTAAAAAGGGATTGGCTGGAAGAATAATCCTTGCCATTTATAAAAAGCACGTGGGTGGTCAGGCATAGTGCTAAGGGTCTTACCTATGTTCTCTTATTTAATCCTTACAACTGTACTATGAAGTGGCATTATCATATCCCCACTTAACAGATAAAGAGACTAAGCTCAAAAAATTTAAAGATTTACCCAAAGTAATAGAAAGTAGCCAAGCAGGGATTTAAACCGAGTCTTTCTAACTTGAAAGCCCATATTTTTACTCTAGTCAACTCTGCTGCCAGCAACGCAAACCCTAGACTTCTTTCAAAATAGCTTCCCTTCCCTGCAATCAGTTGGTTTCCCAGGAAACCCTGCAAACCCCACCTTATCTTTTCCTCCGGAGACACAAAGGTCTGAGTTCAGAGCAGCAACAGCAGAGACGGTATCCACATGAGCTGGGCTATACTCTTGAAAAGCTTTAGTTTGAATTCTCTCTTCTATAATTCCATCAGGCCTGCTAAAGAGAGGATGGAACATGAGAGGCCCAAGGGCATGGGAGTGGAACGGGGAGCAAGGGGAGGAAGAATGTGGGCTAAGGTGACAGCAATTCAGGCTGGTTGGAGAAGGAAGATGAAAAAGGAATAGAGAAAGGAGATTCACTGACATTGTCAACAATGGTATTATTTACCATACAAGTACGCAGAATGACTGAATGATTAGAATCTGATAAGGGGAATCCTGAGGCCAAGAAGTCAGGAGTCTTTGCTCACACAGAGATTAATCCCAAAGATGCAGGGCCCCTCTGTGTGAGGGTACAAATACTACCTAATAAGCTGACTGTTTCTTACTTAAAAGAGAACAGACCAAATTAGCCAGGTGTGGTGGCTCACGCCTGTGGTCCCAGCTACTCAGAGGCTGAGGCGGGAGGATCACTTGAGCCCAGGAGTTCAGAGTCTTGAGACTAACCTGGGTGATACAGTGAGACTCCATCTCAAAAAAAAAAAAAAAAAAAGAAAAGAAAACAGTTGCCCTGGGCCTTCTCTTTCTTTAGTGGAGAGTTTTAATGGGGCATAATAAAACTTGGGATCCCAGGGTAGGATTGCTGTACCTGTATTTGTAAGTGCCATGTTTGAGTTTGCTTTGTAGTTTCCCCATCCCAGCACAGAACCTATAAGAAACGTTCTGCGGAGGTACTCGTTTCAGGTGGCACCTGAGTAGCAGCATCCCTTGTGGCTGCTGGAAGTTGTGTTCCCTGTTTAGTAAAAAGAATAATAAATAATGTTAATTTTGTTGGGCAAAATCACTAGTATTGTTATGTTAAAATTAAATTATTTTTTTAAAAAAGACTAATTCTGTACATTTGCTTTTTCTCTTTTCCCTGCTTCATTCTTATACCCCTGGGATTGCAGCCTCCAATAAAGCATTAGCAGACAAACAAAAACAGAAATAAAACTACTTTTAAAAAATATAAGAAATTCCTCAATAAGGTAAAAACAGGATTGCTGTATGATCCAGCAATACTACTCCACAGTATACAGCCAAAAGAATTGAAAACAGGTGTTCAAACAACAATTTGTACATGAAAGTTCATGGCAGCACTGTTCACAGTGGCCAAAAGGCAAAAAGGACTCAAATGTCCATCAGTGAATAAATGACATATAGTCTATCCATACAATGGAATATTATTACTAAGCCATAAAAAGGAATGGAGTACTGATACATGCTGCAACATGAGTGAACCTTGAAAATATCATGTTAAGTGAAAGAAGCCAGACACAAAAGGCCACATATTGTATAACTCCACTTATATAAAATATCCATAGTTGACAAATCTACAGAGAAAAAAAGATTAGTGGTTGCCAAGAGCTAGGGTGAGGAGGGGAATGGGAAGTGACTACTTAATAGGTACAGAGTTTCCTTTTGGGGTGATGAAAATGTTTTGAAACTAGATAGTGATGATGGTTGTACAACATTGTCTATATACTAAATGTCACTAATCACAATTTTATGTTATGTATACTCTACCACAATAAAATACATACTAAGAGCATGTAATTAAAAATTAAAAATAATTTATACTAGTGAAGCTTCTTGAAAAAGAAAAGCCTCAGTTATTCTAAAAGGTTATAACCTTAATTTGTTGCCAGATAATTTTTAAATAATTTCATTGTGGCACTTCTGTAAATCAGTGTGCCAGAATCATGAAGTATATTTAATATGAAGGTGATACTAGAGATAATGACACTAAATGAGACAATATAGGTAATGACCTAGGCCAGCAGTCCTGTTAAGTGTGATCTGAGGACCATGGGGGATTCCTGAGAGCCTCCCCAGATGTCTGGGAAGACCCCCGTTTTCCAACTCTGTGTGAGGCTTGCTTTTCTTTTTTTTTTTTTTGAGATAAGAGTCTCACTCTGTTGCCTGGGCTAGAGTGCCGTGGCGTCAGCCTAGCTCACAGCAACCTCAAACTCCTGGGCTCAAGCGATCCTTCTGCCTCAGCCTCCTGAGTAGCTGGAACTACAGGCATGTGCCACCATGCCCGGCTAATTTTTTCTATATATGTTTTTAGTTGTCCAGCTAATTTCTTTCTATTTTTAGTAGAGATGGGGTCTTGCCCTTGCTCTCTTTTTATATTTTGACCTAAACAATATATTGCAATAGACTGAATACAGAAGCAGATGTGAGAATCCAGTTTTCTTCTGTTTAAGCCATACATTAAAGAGATTTGCAAAAACAAAACAATACCATTTGTTCTGGGAAGTATATTTATTTGTCATATGTTATTTATGTTAACATACAATAGGTTTATTATTGTTATTTCATAATAGGTAAATATTTTTTAAAATGTCTCAGTTTTAATGTCAAAAGATGGTAGAAGAGCAGGGATATGAATCTAATCTATAATCTACATAAACAAAACCTCTTTGGGGGTCCACAATTCTTAAGAGTGACAAGAAGTCCTGAGGCCAAAAAGTTTGAGAACTATTAACCTAGAAACTAAATAATGTTAATATTGGATGATATGATTAGAATAAAAAAAATTAAATGTATTCCAGGTATACTTGCCTTGTCCCCCTCAACTAACACAACTAGAACTAAAAAGAAAGAGAATAAATTATACATTCAAAGATGCTCATCCATTTACTCATTCAGGAAATCCCTCCTAAGCACCTAATTTGTACAGGCCCTAAACCAGGTGTGAGTGAAACAAAGAGGAAAAAAAAGAGAAACCTGAAGATGTGACCAGCATAAACATTAAACATTTGCTGGTACTGAAAGAATCTGACTGGGGGACGATCCCAGATATACAGGTCATGTGTCCTCTGCAACTAGCTGCTCCGTGGAATGCCAAAGAGCTGAGGGAAGTAAATGGAGCAGTGGCAATACCCATTCCCTATTTCTTCTGGGGTTTTCTTAAAGAAGTTCTAGGGGATGAACTTCCACTGGGCACGACCAGCCTACTTCTAGGAAGAACTGTCTACATGGAGAATAGCAGGTAAAACTCACCAAGTTAAGTGTTCTCATTCATACTATTATCATTAAAAAATAGAGTATGCCAGGAGAATTTCAGCCTACAATTTGAGAATTTGCCAGAATTGACCTAGCAAGAACAGGTAACCAGTACAGAAGCACAATGCAGTGGAAAAAACACTGTGAGTGGCATCAAGACACCTGGGGCTGCACCTCAGCTCTGCCTCATCCCACTGTGTATCCTTGAATAGCTCCATTACCCACTCTGGGCCTCAGCCTCCCCATCCAGAAAATCAGGGCACTAAATGATTTTTTAAATGATTTTTAAAATTTCAAAATATTAAGCAGGTACAAATGTTTTTGGTTACATGGATTGCTTTTGTAATACTTGAGTCTCAGCTGTAGGTGTGCCCATCACCCAAATAGTGCTCATTGTACCCATTAGGCAGGTTTTCTAAATGGTTTTTAGTAGACCATGTGCTCCATAAGAAGAAGCCCTCTCATTATTCGTCTCCGTACATCAAGTAGCTTGCACAGTACTGTACAACAAAAGTTACTTGTTGTGAAGTAGTAAATCTAAGGTTCCTCCTAGTTCAGACATTCTAGAATTCTCTATAAGAGGCCACAGATGTGCTGAGAGGAAAAACTCCAGGATAGTTTTCAGAAACCTTGGGATGTTGTGTTGTTTATGGACAGACAGACGGTGCAGGGCTTTGGATCTTCCAGCCTAACCCATTTTTCAACACTGTTATCAAACTAAAGACAGATGGCATTCATAGATCTAGGTCACTGGAACCTGCAGGTGCTATAAATGGATTGGCTTTGCTTAGAACTGATTGGATTCTTAGCTGGTATATTCAGAGAGCCATACTTCCCAAGTGAGGAGTATTCATGGGACATTATAAGGAAAAGATAACTTTTAGAATTACTTACCCGCAAATCAGTAGGATCTTCTTGGTGAGCGGCCGTATTCAATGATTTGTAATGTGTATCTTTTTGGAAATATTAATGGTTCAGGCAGCCACTTCCTAATCTCTGTAATTAGTGAAAAGATGCTCAAGTTAATCTCTTCTCTATCTAAGCATGTTTGTACTGAGAAGAGATTTATAAGGTAAATAAGGACCTTGTTTAAAGAGATTGTTAAGTGTAGTTTTCCCTCACAATGAAATATCTTACAAAATTCCAAGATTATATAACTCTGACATTTCCAACAATTAGGAAAAGTATACTGTAATGTTAATTATACATCTGTTTTTTAATATGTAAAATATATTTAAATGCATCATTAAACATTTTTATTTTACTCATAATATAGTACCTCTGTTCATCAAAAATCTTCAGCATTGACTTACTTCAGAGTTTACTGCTTTTGAGAAAAAGGCAGTTTCTCTTTTAAATGTATGAATCCTAGGATTTGAGATGGAAGAGCTTTTTAAAATCATCATATAAATCTTTTATTTAAAGATCTGGAGAATAGTGGCAGAAATATTATATGCTCAAAATTATAACTAGGTAGATCTCTTGACTTCTAGTCCAGAATATAAAGGTCTAAAAGAAGAAACAGTTTTATTGCATTCTAACAACTCTATTTTAAGAATTCAAATAAATCCTAATTATCGAATGACAGTATAGCTTATTCTGAGAAGTGAGAGCAACACAGAAGAGTCAGAATAACATTTGATTAAGTGCATTAGTGTTTGAATTAGGGCTAGTTCTGAATCACAGTTCTACTGTGGCCTTGGTCAAGTTGTTGAACCTAAGTCTCAGTTTCCTATGTGTAAAATAGGATAATAACTCTATCACTAGCTTCTACAAAGATTAAAAATAGCACTTAAGATGTGCCAGGAAGTGCTCTAAGTGCTTTATATTTATTAACTCATTTATTCTATTCCACAAGCCTCTGATATAGTTACTGTTACTACAGGTTGAGCATCCCTAATCTGAAAATCCAAAATCTAAAATGTTCCAAAATCTGAAACTTTTTGAGTGCCAACATGACACTCAAAGGAAATGATCCTTGGAGCATTCTGGATTTCAGATTTTCAAGTTAGGGATGCTCGATCAGTAAGTATATAATGCAAATACTCTACAATCCAAAAAAAAAAAAAAAAAAATCCAAAATCTGAAACACTTCTGGTCCCAGATAAGGGATACTCAACCTCTATAACCATTTTGCAGATGAGAAAAGTGCAGCACAGAGATATTAAATAACTTGCTCAAGTTTACATCGCAAATAAGTGGCAGAGCCAAAACTTAAACCCAGGCAATCTGACTCCAGAGGCCCTGCTCTTGACCAGCATACTATACTGCATCTCTACAAAAACCAGTGCATATAAAGCCTTCACGTCAACATGGAAAACTGTTAACAATAAATGATTGTTACTAGCATGATTATGAGATTAACAGTAATAAGTGGAAGCAGCAATTTCACCTGTATTAATTCTGCTCAGAATACATGTGTATTAAACATATATACCAAATATACACAGAGAACATACACAAATGGATATGAGTCTGGAGGATATTAAGCTGAAGTCAACTATGGCCCCTGACCAGAATGATTGATCCCTAAGGCTAAGAATTCATTATGTTATATAGCAAGGCAATTAAAAAATCTCAAGAACAAAGTATATGTCTACATTGTTATTTTATGAGTAAACTAAGACTACAAAAATACTATTAAGTTATCTTCCTTTGTTTATATTATGAATGTATATAATACTTGAGAGGAGGGATAACATCTTGTTTATTTTTGTATCTGTGCTTTGAGTATGGAGAACAGATGCAAGGCAAATATATCTGTTGAATGAATGAATGGCATACTAAGATGAAAGAGTCTACTTGATGGGATGCTTTTTAAGGACTCAACAACATTAAGGGCCCTTTAGAACTGCCCAACAACATATCCTTCAGGAAGCAGTCACCCTTGCCTTGTCTCAGATTTCAGGCCCAGAAAGGCTGCAAAGGACTTGGGAAAGCCTATAAACTTGATTATGGCTTTGGATGTCCTTGTTAGTTCTAGTTGGAACCAGGCCTAAATCTGAATCCCAGAACCCACTTCTGCCCCAATCTGCTTTCCAAGGGCTTTGAAATACCCCGTGGTCACTCTAAACATAACTCAGAAAATTCTCTTTTAACTCTCCAATGCAATATTCCTTGATATACAGCGGTACATATCCAACCCTTCTATTCCATGAAGAAACTGGGACCCATTTGTGACTTGCTGAAGGTCACAAGGGCAGACTGGTGGACCAGACCTCATTTCCCTGGACTTCCTCGGTCCATTGCTCATGCAAATGCTGATTTCCCATCTTCCTCCCTCTCTCCAAATCTCCCTCTGCATACATTTAACCTATACTCTGGGAGACCAAGGCATCTATACCAAAACCATGCTCCAACAGAAACAAAACCACAGGTAGAAGCGCCTGGAAGGTGGTCTAGTTCGACCCTCTATCAGTACAGATAGGGGAAATCGAGGCTCAGAGAATAAGAGGGTCTTACCCAAAGTTACACGAGGAATCAGTACTAGGCCAGAACTCCTTAAGTTGTCCCAAGTTTTAGGGACAACCTGCGTGCAGTTTTTCCTTTCTGGCTGTTCAGATCACAAATGTTCCTCTCCCTGCCCATTATGCAAACGGGCAAAGCTTATTTTTGATACGTATGGGGAGGAAGGTGAGGAGGATTTCCCCCAAGATGGATGGGAACCTAGCGTTACCCAGCCCAAGGCTGACTCTCAGAACCCGCTCTCCGCTTCGGCCAGAAATGGGCGGGTACGGCCCAGAGAGCGCGAGGCTCCACCCTCCCTGCCTGCGGCTGCCCCCCTTTCTCCCGCCTGGGCTTCCATACCCACCGGTGGGCTGGCGGGGTTGGAGCTGAGGCCGGATGGGACGCGGAGCCGGAGGGCGTCCGTGGCCTCCGAGCTCCACAGCCTCCCGCGCCTCCGCCCCTAGCAACGAGGCTCACGTCGCTAGGGCGGGAGTCGCAGCGAAAAGCTTCCGGGCGCCCTCGCCCGCCGCCGAACAGCAGTTCCGCTCGCCTAACGTCTCCCGGGAACCGAACGAGAGCGCCCCGCCCTGTTTTCTTAATGTAACAATTCGTTGATAAAGTCCTGAGAAAAGGACGGAGGTGCCCAAGACCACGCTGCCAGAAGAATCTAGGTAATCCAAGGAAAGCGGGTATCATTGTAACAGCCACGAAGGAAGCACTTAATGTCATCTTTTAAATTATTATTAGCTCAGATAGATGTGTTGCCTTATTTCTTTGGAGTTTTCCCTAAGTCCAACCAGAGATCCCTCCTTTGGACACTTCTCCAGTCCCCCGCTCCCTTATTCCTTTCATTCTTTTTTTCTTTCATCAGACCGTTACAACCTGACACCATAGCAAGAAGACCTCTCAGTACCTTTTTGAGATGCAGTGGGAAGACTGTTCTAGAAACTAACAGCAGCTACAAGACAAAGTTTTTACAGCTGCAGTCGCATTGCTTCCAAACTAGAGTCCATTCACCTCTGTATTCCCGTTGCAAAGCACAAGCCTTGGTATACAGAAGGGGCTTGTTGAATGTTTGTTGAATGAATGAATGAATGGCAGGGATCCTATCCAACATTTCTTTGGCACCCTAGTAGGTGTCTCTGCTGTGCTGATCTCCCACCAGAATAGCTTTCAGTTAAGATTTGTGGAGTTTCTGAAAGTTCAGTGCCTGTGAGGGAGTTGGGGTGGGAGAGAAGTTTGCCTTCACAGAATATCGGGGCTGCCCAATGGGTCTATCTTCCAACCCAGGGAGGGAATCCCCACCACAGCATCCCTGATGCGGGTTCCTCTAGCCCTTGTTGATGCTCCTTCGGTAATGATGCACTTATTACTTTCTGAGTCAGTGACCTGGTGTTGGCAGATTTCCTCCTGGCAGGAGAGGGATCTACCCCTATGCCACTTGCAACACTGACCTTAGTTCAGAGCTGAGGGTTCTCTCTACAAACTTAATCCCTCTTCCCCATAATAGCCTAGTAAGCCACAACCAGGATAGACTTATTGCTTTGTCCTGGAACACGGAGCTAGACTCAGTGCAGCTACAGAGTTGAGTTGCTAGATCTACGCCCTCATGGTGTTCCTGCTCTGGAGATGCAGCCCCCCTGAGAGGTGCTTTAGGCTTAAGGCACCAGAGACTCCCAAACTGGTACTGCAACCAGACCTCTTCCTGAGCCAAACCTGTATATCCACCTGCCTTCTGCCCATCTCCTTCTGGCTGTCTAAAAGACACCTCATCCTTGATATGACTCATACTAGAAACATCATCTTCCCCCCAGACCTGTTCCTCCTCTTTTCTCTCCAAGTGCTAAGCACTATCATTCAACAATCACCCAAACCAAGGATCTAGGAATCATTTATAACTTCTCCCTCTCTTCCTTGTTTGTGAACAATCCCCAAGACTTCTCAATTCTGCCTCCCAAATATCCTAAGAATAAAAATCTGTCCACTTCTCTCTACCCACCACCTTGGTTCAGGCTAACATCATCCTAGGGTGTGAATAGATTAAAAACGACCACAAAATCTGTGTAACTTCTCCTATCAGGGCTGCCCTTGTAACTTGTTTTGACCAATAGAATGCAGCAGAAGTGACATTGCAATACTTCTGAGTTAAAGCTTCAAAAGGCCTTGCAGTTTCTGCTCTGATCCTCTTGGAACACTGCCACATGGGAGGAAGATTAGGCTAGCCTATTTGGGAGACATGGCCCATCCAATAGCTAGCACCAAATGCCAGACATGTGGGTGAGACTATTTTGGACTATCCAGCCTTAGTTGAGCCATCAGAGGACTGCAACCATATGAGTAACCATCAGAACAACCAAGCTGAGCTCAGCTCAATTTACTAATCCACAGAATTATAAATAAAACAGTTTTCATTTTGAGCCACTGAGCTTTGGGGTGGTTTGTATACACAACAGATAACCGATATCCAAAGTGAAATGCGAATTCCTTCATTAGGTCTATAAAGCTTGGCATATATCTCTTTAGCCTCATTTTCCAATTCTGCCACCCACATTATATGCTTCAGTGGTTTGAACTACTTGCAGCTTCCTGACTCATTGTGCTGGCTGTCACCTTTGAATCCATAATTTCATGCACACCCCTCCCTAACCCTCACCTCTCATCCTTCAGCTTTACACTACCAGTGCCTCTGTCTTAGCCTATTTTGTGCTGCTATAACAGAATACCACAGACTGGGCAATTTATAGTGAACAGAAATTTATTTGGCTATGGGTCTGGAGGCTGGGAAGTCCAAGATTTAGGGATGGCATCTTGTGAGGGCCTTCTTGCTGCGTCATAACATGGCAGAGGGCATCACATGGTGAGAGGGAAGAAGCTCTCTAGAGGGAAGGGGACTGAACTTATCCTTTTATCAGGAAGTTACTCCCACAATAATGCCATTAATCCATTCATGAGAGCAGAGTCCTCATGACCTAATCACCTCTTAGAAGTCCCACCTCTCAACACTGTTGCATTGGGGATTAAGTTTCCAACATATGTACTTTCAGGGCCACATTCAAACCACAGCGGCCTCCAGCTCTGTCTTATATAAATATAATCCTAGCTCTTGACTCTTTATTGCCTGAGTTGGTTGTTCTTTCCTAGACTTGCTCGGTTTAATAATGTCCCTCCTGTGAAGTGGGCTGGTCCTAGGAGCCCTCTGGAGAAGTGAGCTAGTCTCATCTAGTTTGGTCTGGCCTGAGAGGAGAGGACTCTGTCATTGGGGGCCTAGACTTCATCACAGGGCACCCATGTGATCTGAGCTTGTCTGTACTGGCAGACTGCCAAGTCCCTCTTAAAGGTGGCAGTTGAAACTGGCTGTGCTATGAAAACATCACAGGAGGAAAAGAAGCCACAATGTCGACAGTCTCGCTGCTGTTCCTAGACACTGTGCAACTGTAGGCAGACGACTTCCAGCTCCAGCTCCAGAGATGCTGGATCAGGGTCTGAGGAGGAAGGGGGAATGGGAATAGGGCCGGCAGGGTGGGGCCTACCAGGCTGGCAGAAAAGGCTGGACCTGCCACTGAGGAGCACAGCTGAGGGAAAGTAAAGGCCGAGGAGGAATAGTTCTTTCCAAAGACTTTCCAAAATGTTCACTAAAAAAAAGTTAAAAAAAAAAAAGAGCAAAACCAAGTGTCATAAATGAGCAAGTGAAAGTGCAGGTTATAGAGCAGGATGGACACATAATCCCAATTTTATAAAAATAAGTACACTTCCGCCTGTATCATGCAGTGGGGACTAATGAATGCTTTTCCATATGTGTAAGAATCTGTGACTATATCTGTAGCAGATTTTCACACAATATAAATTGTATGAGGTTCTTTGGAGACAGAGAAGCAGAGTTCATGGCGTAAAAAGAAATTCTGCACTTGCTAGTCCTCTGCCTGGAAAGCTCCTTCCCCGATGTTTTCGTGGCTTGCTTTTTCCTGTGCCGCTTCTCCAAGTGGCCTCCAAGATCATCCTTTCCACACCACACCTCCATCACGCTCTCTTTCCTTTAGTACTTGAATCTTTTCATAGCTCTTACCACTACGGACATTATATTACATATCCATCTGTTTTATTTGTCCACGAAAGCAGACTTTGTTCTCTTTGACTTTTATCTTCCCCGTGTCTTAAATAAGGCCTACACACACAAACATGGGTACGGGCTCAATAAATCTGTTGAATGACTAAAATGTGACAAAGGTGTCCATTCTTTTCTGTCCCCAGTTCAGGTTGTCCTGCCTAGGCAAGCCCTAAAGTTCAAGTACAGCCCTGCCCATGCCCACAAAGGCCCCAGAAGTCCCCTAAGACCTCTAAGCAGCTTTCAAACTTTCTTGACCATGACCCTCAGAAAGAAATACCTTCAATCTCCAGTGACTCTCTCTCTCTCTCTCTCTCTACATATATATATATATATACCAATGCTTGTATGTTTATAGTGTGTGTGTGTATGTGTGTGTGTGTGTGTATATATATATATATATATATATAGTCAAAAGACAAAATTACAACAAATTTAGTTAAAGGATCTTAATGGCCTTTATTAGCAATTCTAGAATCAGTCCACACCTCATTCTATAAAATAAAATGTTCCAGTGGTCTGAGTAGAGGAAGCTGGCTTTATAGGTAGAAAAGGGCTAAAGAAAGCAGAAATAAGGAACAAAAAGAGGATTGGTCATTTCAAAGGTACTTTCTGGCCAGGTACAGTGGCTCACACATGTAATCCTAGGTCTTTGGGAGGCTGAGGTGGGAGGATTGCTTGGGGCCAGGAGTTTGAGGGACCAGCCTAGGAAACATAGCTAGACCTAGTCCTACCTACTCAGAAGGCTGAGATGGGAGGATGGCTTGAGCCCAGGATTTTAAGGCTGCAGCTGAGCTATGTATTGTGCCACTGCACCCCAGCCTGGGTGACAGAGCAAAACCTTGTCTCAAAAAATAAATAAATAAATGAACCAAAATTACTTTCCCTATAGGGTAAAACAGAAAGGACTTCCTTATTATGCCAGCCAAATCTGTATACTTTGAGGATTTGGCTATTCTCCCCTTCACACCACCCCCCACCCACAATTTCTCGGAAGGTCAGGTAAACAACTTGGTTTTGGTTTGGTGAAGTGGAACTTTAGCATGAGTGACTCCATTTTGGTTTGGTCTGGTTTCTTGGGGCCTAGTGCAGGAGCCTAGTCCAAAACAATGACCTTCCATAAATTTTGTTTAACTATATATGTAACCATGGGAAAGTTTTCTGGGTTTTCTTCTTTCTTTCTTTTTTTTTTTTTTTAAAGATGGTGCTCCCCACCCCTTGAATTGATATACGACCTAATAAAGAGTTGCCACTGCCCTAGGGCAGTGTTTCTGGAAGCGTCAGAGGGCTCATTTGCATCCTAATCAAGGAGTGACTGCTATAAATGCAGATTGCTGGCTCTATCCTAGACTTAGTGAATGAGAATCTTAATGGAAAGTCTGCAAGTTTAACAACCCTCTTCTTGCCCCTCCCCCCCCACCCCCCAGTGATTCTTGATTCTGAAGTCCAAAAAAGTTGAGAGCCACAGCCTGGGAGTTTATGAGTATCTGGGAAGTGGGTCCTGCAGGGCTTGACGCATGTTTAGGAAAGGGGTTGATTCTCTAGTTCCAGTCCAACTCGGCCTGTGAGCAGTAGAACAGATGCATCCAGCTTTATAAAAGTAAATCTACTCACCTTAGCACTTTGCATTTGCTAGTCCCTCTGCCTGGAGACACCTCGGGATTCTGCTGCGGCCTTCTAGACTCAGCTCTCCCAGGGCCACACCCCAAGAAAGGGCCCAGGCTTTCCCCAAGGACCTTAACCCCCGGTTCCTCCCCCTGCTCCCACAGCCTCTTTTCTTTTTAGCCTTCACACAAAAAGTACCTCCTGTTTTCTTTGTTTTCATCATAGGGCTTAACAGTTCCCCACTCTCAGTCTTTAGAACAAAGAAATTCTAAACACAATTTGTAATTACTGCAACCTATTTCCATCCCCAAGCCCAGAGGAGGGTAGATGCCATTATGAAGCCCTCACCCTCCCACTGGGATGCTCTGGAAAGCTTCTTTTGATGCAGACCCCTTGACAAAGAAACTCATGAAATTTACATTCTGAAACCTGCTACCAGGATATTTACAGATCCTCACACATATAATAAAAAGTTACTATCCCCTATTGTATGTCAGACACCCAAGCTACACACTTTGCAGACAAGATCTCTAAGCCCTCTAAAGTAGATACTATTATTATCACCCCCACTGTAGAGATGGTGAAACTGAGACAGCAGGACTAGGTAACCTGACCAAGGTCCCATAGCTGTAAGTGGCATAGCTGGGATGAAACCATTGACTCTATCTGTATTCCACTCTATGTTCTCTCTAGTCACATGGTGTAATATTTGTCTATTTGGAGTGACAATGTGCCCTCACTGGATGACGACACCAGTCAGTACTGCTCTGGGAAGCTCTGAGGCTCTTAGCTGCCCTTACCCCTCAGGGGCTAAAACCGTAGGGGCTGAGAAGGGAAGAATTCTAGCCCCTTTGTGTAGCTGTTGCTCAGAGGGGCTTCAGAGTAGAGGTGCTTGAGCCCCTCTGAACCTCGGGATGTAATGTTTCTCTTTCAGGTTTTGCACCCACCTGTGTGCAGTTCTGATGAACTCGGAATACTCTTGGACACCTAAAGCGTGGGCCCTGCCTTCTCTGGCTGAGTTCTCTGCCAAGACCTCCAAAGGCAGAGTCTGGGGCTGGGGCGCAGTGTTCTCCCTGTATGCCCAGACAGACTGGACTGGGTCCCTAGGAAGGGCTCAGTCTGGGCTCAGAGTGATGTATCAGATCCTGGACGGGAAAAATCCCTAAAACAGCTCAGGTACATGTTAGCAGTTGTTCTTTCCAGGATGGGGAGTGGGTTTTTCTTCTACGTGCTTATTTGCATGTTCCATTTTCTTCAAAATAAACATGCATTACTTTTTTCAATTCTAGTTTAAAAAGAAAACCCAAATATTCAAATTCAGAAATTTTGGATGTAAATATTTCTGGAAATAAGCCTAACACAGATGTTTTTCCTCTGGTCTCATATGTTATGAAAAAATTATTAATCATAGTAACCTTAAGTCAAACTGCCTAAGTTCCAATCTCATTGCTATCAACTAGTAACTGTGACTCCTGGCACCTTACTTCCATAAAAATGAGGTTCATAATGGTACTCTCCAACTGCTATTAGACAATTAGCAAGTCTATGAGGTGGGCACTCTCATCGCCATTTTACAGCTGAGGACCCCGAGGGTACCCAGCCAGCTAGCAGCTAAGTGGGATTTGAGCCCAGACATTCTGACACGAGAGCATAGCTTTAAGCTACTGGTCTAAAGCGGCCCGTCAAAAAGGGCAGTTGTCAGGATTACAAGATAGAACGCTTATGAAGCGCTCAGCAAAAGCCTGGCACTTAATAAGTGCTCAATAAAGTTTCCTGCGGTCACAGTAGTACTTCGTGGGTTTTGTTTGTTATAAACAAGCCCCCGTACAGCGCGACTTAATTCAGCAAAGAATGACAAAGCGGGCGGGGTGGGAGCGGGGGTCAGGCGAGGGTGCCGCACTGGGTGGGAGGAAGCGCGGCGGCGGGGCGCGCGGGTGCACCGGGAGGGCCCGGGGCGGGGTCAGGGAGGCCCCGCCCTGCAGCCACCTGCGACAGGTGGAGCGCGCGACACCCGCCACTCGGCCATGTCCGCGGAGGGCGCGGGGCCCGGGCCGGGGCCGGAGCCGGAGCCCGTGCCCGGGTCCGAGCCGGGGTCCGAGCCGGGGCCGCTCTGCCCGGAGCATGGCCAGGCTCTGAGCTGGTTCTGCCACTCCGAGGGACGGCCCGTGTGCGCCGCCTGCGCGGAGCTGGGCGGCCGCTGCCGGGGACACCGCATCCGCCGGGCGGAGGAGCGCGCGGAGGAGCTGCGGGTGAGCGGGCGTGGGCGCCGGAAGGCGGGGGGCTCCGGAGGGGGCGCGCCAGGCGGGGCCCGGCAGGGAGCGGGGAGCCCGGGGCCGGGCGGACAGGTTGGCAGACCCAGGAGCCCAGGCTCCGCAGTGGCCTTGGCTGTGGAACGAGACGGTTAAGGGTGTGGCCTGTGGAGTCAGGCTGGCCTGAGTTCGAATCCACTCCCTGTCGCCCTCCCCGTGAGTCACGTCGCGCTCTGCGCCTCGGTGTCTTCATCTGTAGTTTGGAGACAATGATAATAATAATAGCGCGTGTTTTAGAGTTGTTGTGAGGTATAAATAGGATAATAGGTAAAATGCTGTTTACCCGTCCGTGCCTATCACGTAGTGGCGGATCCAGCCCCTTCCCTGCTCCCACGTCCCCGCTCCGCTGCGCGTTTGGGAGCTGGGGCTGGCCCTGGGCAATAAAGGGCTCAGCTGTCCCAGTTCCCCAGTGCAAGGTGTGCCCCAACTCCCGCCCCTGTGGAAGCTGTCCGCTCATAAAACCTGGCTCTTCCTTACCCCTCCACGCCTCAACTCAAAGCCTCCTCCTCCCCTCCTACCCCCTTCAGGCTTCCTGGTGAGGTGATCTCTTTCTCTTTCTGGACTGGCCTTGACTGTACTTGAAGCTGGTTTCACCTGGATAAACGGAGGGGGGAGGGAGGATATCAGGAGGTTCTCCTTCACCTAGGGTTTCTCCCCACCTCCCCTTCCAGCTTGGCTCCTGGCTGGTCACCTTTCTGTCACCACCTCTCCCCTGAGCTGCTAAGGTTGGAGAGTCAAGTCACCCTGCGGCTTCTTCCCTTCTTCCACACTAGCTGTGGCCCCTGGTGCTTTCCTTGCAATTTGATTAAACAGCTTGTTTCTCCCATACCCACCCTGGAGTTCAGCCCTGCTGTGAGGCCTGAGGGCTCTCACTGGGGACATCACCCATGCAGACTGGACTATAATAAACACAGCTTACGTGGTGCCAGGGTTGGGAGGGGTTCAGTTTGTCAGCGACACTCAAAAGCTCCTAGTTGGTCCTTTTGTTACCGATATCAACAATAGTGATGAGGAAAATACACTTGGATAACATGATATAATCAATTTGTATGATGGATAGAAAATTTGCAAATTCCAGAGTACTTAACTATCTGTCATCTCATTCCATCTGGACCAGGCTTCGAAGTGGAGGTCTTACCTACATTTTGCAGATGAGGAAACTGAGGCTGAGAACAGGGCAGCGACTCCTCTAAGGTTCCTAATGTTCAGGGCCGGACCCACAGAGTCATTAACTAGGCAAGAGGAAACTGCCTTTTTGCTTCAGTGGTTGGAGGGAGGAAGTGACACTAATGGGGGGGAGAATTTAATGAAAACCTTTAAGAGTAGCCATCAGGGCTGGATTGAAGGCTGGGGCAGGTGGTAGGCCTGGCGCTTGTTTGGGAATGTACTCTGCCCAGGGAGTCTTCCCTGAACCCCCCTGAGGCCCTAAGCATATTTATCTCCTCTGCCTGAAGGGAGGCGAGTCTTGCCCTCACTCTCTCTAGAGTGGAGTTTTGTCTTTTGCACAATCCTTCCCTATCCCTCCAGCCAGCAAAGAAATTTCACCCCAGGGCAAGGCTGTTACTGAACTGAGCAGAAACAGCCCCAGTTCTACTGCTGTCTTACCTCTGGATTCCTGCCCTGTAGCTAGTCTCAGTTCCCTCAATCCCATGGTGCATGCCGATCACAGCTTCCTCCTAGTTAATTCAATTCTATGACTTTGTGTTTGGACCTGTGATGGATAAGACTAATTTCCACTCGTGGGGAGGGGGGAGATTTACAAGGGCTTCCTGGAAGAGGTAGCTGAGTTGCCTTTTGGCAGATAGAACTCAGGCAAAACTCTTAGAAATAGTGGAGGGACTGCCGCTTAGAGAGTCTCCAGCTATTACCTGGAGAAATAGAGTGGAAAAGCAGGGGCCCAGCCGGATCTCCAGGGGCAAGACACTTCTCTGTGGGCCTCAGCTTCCCCATTTCTAAAACTCTCTCCTACTCTCACGGATGATGCTTGTAGCTCTGGGAGCTGTGAAGTGCTGAACCTCTTATGGTGCAGGAAGTGGAAGTTCGTTCATTCAATATTTCTTCAGGGCCTTCTATGTGCAGGAACTCCCTTTGGGATAGTGGGGCATAGAGAACACATCAAAGTTATGTTGCTTCTGTTCCAGTGGTGGAAGGGCAGATACTAAAAATAGTAAACGAACACATAATAGAGAGTTATAAATGCCAGGAAGAAAAAGCAAAGGAAGAGATTGGGGGAGGAGGGAGATGGTCAGGGAAGGCCTCTCTGAAGAGGTGATGTATGAATAGAGTGGGGGAGTGAGACATACACACACACACACACACACACACACACACGTATATATAAAGACTGCTGACAGAAGGAACAACAGGTGCAAAGGCACTGAGTTCAGGACAAGTTTGGTGTGTTTAAGGAACAGAAAGGAGGCCAGTGTCAAGAGTGGTGGGAGGTAACATTGGAGAAATAGGCAGAATCACATCAGGTAGGACCATATTTACTAAGGTAAGATGCTAGATCTTACTGTGAGTGTATTGGGAAGCCATTGGAGGGTACTGAACAGGGGCATGACCTGATTTGATTTCCTTACAAAAGGTGATCGTAGGGGGTGTCAAGAATGGAAGCCAAGTTAGGAGGTTCTAACAGTGGTTTCTGTGAGAGAGGATGGGAATCTGGGAAGAATAACTGGCGTGGAAGTGACCAGAAATGGCCAGCAGAGAGAGAGAGACCTTGAAGATAGGGCTGATGGGATTGGATGGATTAGATGTGGGGTTTGAGAGAAACCCATGGGGTTTTGGTCTGGATAACAGATGGATGGTTGATGGTGCTGCTTCATGAATGGGAATAACTTAGGGGAGAGCAGGCTAAGAAGCATGTTCTGCTCAGGTGCGGGCATGGACAGGCAGGGAGCTGGGTATGATGGACGGGTGAGAGTGCATGCCAGGAAGTGATTATAATATTGGGCCATGGGATTTCAGGGTAAAGCAGGAAGTGAGGCCACTGAAGGGGATGATGGACAGTGAAAAATGTAACACTAATGTGTTGGTGGCCCCAACTGAGCTGAAGAATTTTTGGAATGAGGATTCTAGCATTAGTGAGTGAGAAGGATGGGCCATGGTGGGCAGGGTGTGGGTCCTTGAAATGAAGATTTTGGAGGTGGTATAGTTTTGATAATGATGAGATGTGAGACATGACCATGGGTGTGGGTGGCTGAGGTGCAGTGTGAGGGGAAAAAAAATCACGGGAATGGAGTGAATGGTTCATATACAGAGATCAAGACCCCATGAGTGTTGTTTGTGTTGCAGAACAAGATTGTGGACCAGTGTGAGAGGCTGCAGTTACAGAGTGCTGGCATCACCAAATATGTGGCCGAGGTCCTGCCGGGGAAGAACCAGAGAGCAGTGGTAATTCCTTCCCTTCCCCTCTACTCTGGGCCCCCTCCCACAGTAAGACCCTAGCCTTAGAGATGTGGACAAGTCTAGGGTCCCTTCCCAACCTCACAGACTCATTGTGCTACTAGCAAAGGGGGATCCAGGAAGGATGGTTTCCCATCTTTCTGAGCCTCAATTTTATCATATGGGCAGAGTGGGCTTGTTCCTATTACCATCTTGGGTGCAAAGACTCTATTAGAAAATGACTTTCTTGGGTGTTTTAGAGTAGGAGATCAAGAAGGGTAGTATTCTTCTACCATCTAATTATTTCCTGCTCAGTTCCAGAATTATAAAATAACTTATTCAATTTATATTGAATATTCTTTATGACAATCCTATACAGCAGGTGGCAGTAACATCTCCGTTTACAGATGGGGAAATGGGTCCTACAGAGGTTAATAGACTTGCCCAAGGCCCCACAACCTCCTGGCAGAGTCAGTTCTATGACCTGGACCTTCTGACCCCCTGGCCCGTGCTACTTCTGCTGTACCCTCCGCTGATTCTTTGTTCAGTGGACTCGTTGCCGCTGCTAGGTCTTCACTCTCAAGTATGCCCTTCAGGGGCAGGGCCTGTGAATTTCTTTCTGCACATCCCCTCCCTCCTTCCCCCTAGTATACAGAAGAGGCTTGGCACTGCCTAAGTCAAGGTTCTTTTAATTGCATGAAACAGAACTCAGTTGAACTAGCATAAGCAAAACGGAATTTCCTGGCATAATACAGGGGTCTCAGAACCTCAAGGAGTCCAGGCAGCTATTTGGTGTCCATCTCTGCTTCATTTTGTATGATACTCTGGGTATCTTAACCAACCTCCCTCTCCTTCTTCCCCTCCTCCTCCCCCCATCCCCTTCTTCCCTGTCATTCTTTTTATTTTCTTGTCTTACTGCACTGGCTGTGACCGCAGTACTATGTTGAATAGACGCTCGTATAGCAGATCTTGACTTGAAGGAGGAAACTTCCGACATTTCACCATTTTTTTATTTAACAAGTCCTTATTGAGCACCTACCATGTGAGGCACTGTTGTTCAAGGTGCTAGACATTCCACAGTGAACACAACATAAAAATTCCTGTTTTCATTAAGCCTACATTCTTTTTTTTTTTTTTTTTTTAAGAGACAGAGTCTTGCTCTTGCTCTGTTGCCCGGGCTAGAGTGAGTGCCGTGGCGTCAGCTTAGCTCACAGCAACCTCAAACTCCTGGGCTCAAGCAATCCTCCTGCCTCAGCCTCCCGAGTAGCTGGGACTACAGGCATGTGCCACCATGCCCGGCTAATTTTTCATGTTTTTAGTTGTCCAGCTAATTTCTTTCTAATTTTTTAGCAGAGATGGGGTCTCGCTCTTGCTCAGGCTGGTCTCGAACTTCTGACCTTGAGCAATCCTCTAGCCTCGGCCTCCCACAGTGCTAGGATTACAGGCGTGAGCCACCACACCCGGCCTAGGGTGTTTGGTTTTTGTTTTAGGATTTTTGCATCTATACTCAGGAGTGAGATTAGCCTATGAGTTTTATTTCTTATATGGTCCTTTATCAGATTTGGTATCAAGATTATTATATAAGCTTTATTAAATGTATTGGGAAACAGAACTCTATTTTCATTTGAAGAATTTAAGATTGCATAAAATTGTTCTTAGTTTTGATCAAAGTAGCCACAGGTTGAAGTATTTTGTTGGTCTTTGTTTTGATCTACTTTTTTGTATCTTTGTTTTTTATTTCATAATTATTTCCTTGTCTTTATATTTTTTCCCTTCTAGTTTTTTTTTTTTTAATATTCTTGTTCTTTAACTTCCTATGTTGAACACAGTTTGTTAATTTTAGTCTTTCTTTTTTCTCAGGGTAAGCATTTAAAGCTATATATTTTCTTTTAGGTATTGACATCCATAAATATGATATGTAGTATTTTCCTTGTCATTCAGTTAGTATTTTTAAATTCATATTATGATTTATTTTTTTACTATGAGTTATTAGAAATATGTTTTAAATCTCCAAATATGTTTTATTTTTTAATTTTAATATTATTATTGACTTCTAACTCAACTATATTATAGTATATATGATACTGACTGAAATTTGTTGAGACCTGTTTCATGTCCTAAAATATGGTCAATTTAGTTAAATGTTTCATAGTCACTTGAAAAACTGTGTAGGGTTCTTATATGTCTATTAAGCTTATTAATTTATTCAAATCTGCCTTATACTTACTAATTTTTTTTATCTCCTAGATTTATTGATTATTGTCAAGAGGCTTTTAAATTTTCATACTATGGCTATAGATGTGTTTATTTTTCCTCATAATTCTGTCAGTTATTGTTTATATATATATTATTATTTTTGAGACAGAGTCTCATTCTGTCACCCAAGCTGGAGTGCAGTGGCACACTCATAGCTCACTGCAGCCTCGAACTCCTGGGTTTAAGTGATCCTCCTGCCTCAATCTCCGCAGTAGCTGGGACTATAGGTGTGTGCCACCACACCCAGCTAATTTTTTTTTTTTTTTAGAGATGGGGTTTTGCTATGTTGCCCAGGATGGTCTCAAACTGCTGGCCTCAAGAAATCCTCCTGCCTTGGCCCTCAGAAGTTCTGGGATTACAGGTGTGAGCCACTGTGCCTGGCTTGATTTTATATTTTGACACTATGTTATTAAGTATACACAATTTAGATTTGTTATATATCTAAATTCTTGGTAAGTCATTCCTATTATCTTTTTTTCTAAAAAGATAGGAATTCTTTTTTGGGCATTCTTTTCTCTGGGAATTCTTTTTGCTTTAAAGTCTATTGAGTTCTTTATTCATTACTACACCAGCAAGTATTTTCCTGACATATCTTTTTCTTTGCTTTACTTTTAACTTTTCTGTTTTTGTGTTTTAGGTATGTTTTATAACTGGATTTTATTTCCTTTTTAAAAAATATCCCATCTGATAATCTTTGCCTTTTTTTTTTTTTTTTTTTTTTTTTTGAGACAGAGTCTCTCTCTGTTGCCTGGGCTAGAGTGCTGTGGCATCAGCCTAGCTCACAG
>CM052443.1:112125370-112161786 GCA_028533085.1 Varecia variegata
TCTTTTTTTTTGAGACAGAGTCTCACTCTGTTGCCCGGGCTAGAGTGCCGTGGTGTCATGATAGCTCACTGCAACCTCAAACTCCTGGGCTCAAGCAATCCTTCTGCCTCAGCTTCCCGAGTAGCTGGGACTACAGGCATGCGCCACCATGCTCGGCTAATTTTTTCTATATATTTTTAGTTGTCCAACTAATTGCTTTCTATTTTTTTAGTAGAGACGGGGTCTTGCTCTTGCTCAGGCTGGTCTCGAACTCCTGAGCTCAAATGATCTGCCCGCCTCGGCCTCCCAGAGTGCTAGGATTACAGGCGTGAACCACCGCACCCGGCAGACACGGTTTTCTGCAGCTAGGAATTCCCACTTAGCACAGGATTCTCAAAGCAGGCTTTCCCCAAATTGGATGGCAGCATCTGTACTCCCAGTGGTAGTCTTTGCACAACTCATGGAGTGGTTAGGTTAATAGACTGGATTTATTTTTAGTATGAACCCTCCCTCCACATATTATCCTTAACATTTTGGTACAAGCTATGGCTTGTCTATTCTAGATCCTGGGGTCAGACAGTGCCTGAGTTAGCAGCAGTCCATTTTAGTTATTTGCTGGAAACTGCATCTCATGTGTCCTAGCTTCCATATAGAACAAGTCTGACCTGGAGACCACAGATACAACCAAGTAGAAAGCAGTGTGATCAGTGCTAGATGTAGGAACACAATGCCAGGGCTTCATTTTGACCCAGCCACCAACTCAGTGTATAACCTTGGGCAACTCACTTCTCTCTGGGCCTTATTTCTATCAGAACTTACAGATGAAGGTCTTGGACTAATAATAACTATTGGCCTCATGGCTACAGTTTATTGAGCACCTGTTACATGCTGGGCATTTCACATGTATCGTGTCATTTAATTCTTATAACCACCCTGTGCTAAGTCCTATTTTGATACCCATTTTATGGACAAGGAAACTGAGGCTCAGAGAGAATAAATGAGTTGTCTAAGTTCACACTGACAGTGAGTGGTAAGGAAGCCCTTTGCTACCTAGTGGGACCAGGTTAGGGCAAGGGTGGACCCTGAGCAACTCTAAGAATTCTTTCTGGCAGGCACAGAGGACATACGTATCGATGAGAGGACCGTCAGCCCCTTCCTGCAATTGTCAGACGATCGACGGACCCTGACCTTCAGCGCCAAGAAGTCCAAGGCCTGCGTAGATGGCCCAGAACGCTTTGACCACTGGCCCAATGCCCTGGCTGCCACCTCCTTCCAGGCTGGGCTCCACGCCTGGACGGTGAATGTTCAGAACAGTTGTGCCTATAAGGTGGGTGTGGCCACAGGCCAGCTGCCCCGCAAGGGTTCTGGCAGTGACTGCCGTCTGGGCCACAACACTTTCTCCTGGGTCTTCTCTCGCTATGACCAAGAGTTCCGTTTCTTGCACAACGGGCAGCACGAGGCCCTGGGGCTGCTGCGGTGCCCCGCTCAGCTGGGCGTGCTGCTGGACTTGCAGGCTCGGGAGCTGCTCTTCTACGATCCAGCCTCGGGCACGGTGCTCTACACCCACCACGCACCCTTCCCTGGGCCCCTCTTCCCAGTCTTTGCTGTGGCTGACCAGGCCATTTCCATCATCCACTGACCTCTGGCCGCAGGAAGGCCAGGTCCACCTCCCCACCATGCTTTCGGGCCATGTTTCTATCCCCTGTCCTTTTCCCAAATGATATGTGTGGTTTTCTAAGGGAAACAGGACCCAGGCCCAATGGGCAGCTTTAGGAGGGGTGGGGTCTTTCAGATCTAGGCCCAACCTTTGAATATTGGGTATCTATGTGGAACCTGCCACTCCTTGGGCCCCAGTCTCCTAAATCCACCACGCACCTGCCCCTCGGAGCGTGTCTTGTTCACCCCTTTGTCTCTGGCATCCAGCATGGCGCCTGGTGATAAATACATGGCGAGTGAGTTGATGGAAGGATGGGTGGGTGAGTGGATGGATGTGGTAGTCTCTGGAGAGGCTCTGCCTTTCAGGCCCCTGCCCCCAGCTTTGTGTGTGTAGAAGTGGTTCTCTGGCAGAGAAGCCTGTGGCTGAAGCTTCTTCATGTCCTAAGTTCAGTGCTTCTCAATCTTTTTCATGACATGGCACATAGAGAAGATATTTTTTCTAGCACACATGGACAACCTGAAAGGCTGCTCTTGGCCAGAAGAGCCTGGCCTGGGGGCTACGTCCTTACCCCAGGTCCTGCCTCAGCCCTTGGAAGACCAAGGGATCATGTCTCCAGGTGACCTGACTGCAACACCGCCATTGGCATGTCTCAAACCTGGCACTGAGCTTCAGCCTCTGCCCACCAAGCACAGGGATTAACTTTGTCGTCTTCCTGTGGTCGACAAGTTCTCCCACCTGACAGCCCCCTCTGACATAAACTGGAGACCTGGGGTGAGGGGTTCCAGCCAGAAAGAGCCGAAGGGGTAAGAGGGCCAGGCTTAGGGCACCTGGACATTATTAAAGGTCTTAAAAGGTTTAAAGATTTCTTCCATGCTCTTTGTTGGTAATTAGGTCTATTCCTATGTTGGCCTGTCTTCCTTACCCTCACCGCATTCTCAGAAATGACAGCTCGGTGTAGCAGAAAGAACCTGGAGACATTACTGGGACCAAAGGCAAGTCCCTTCACATTTTCCTCTGTGAATAGTGGTCATCCAACTTTCATCCAGGAACTCTTCTAAAGCAATCTTACCTACAACTCCCGGCTCCTTCGTCCAAAGAGGATGAGAGCCACAGAGCAGTTAGAAAATCACTGTTTAATCAGCGGAGGTCACAAAGTAAGACTGGTTGGGGTCAGTGGGTAATGAGTGAAACAGTCCAAGACTAGGGGACAGCAACCACTCAGCCCTAGCCCTTTGTGGCCATGCAGGAATGTGGACCCAGAATGGCCAGGAGTAGAGCTCTCTAGAGAAAAGTCGAAAAATCCTGCTTTTTATGTGAGACCTGTTGATTTTTGTTTGCTCAGTAATTTATTTGAAACACTAGGCAGATCAAATTTAGTCTACTCCTATTGGTGACTTTTTTGGTTGAGATGATCTCTGAGAACACACCGGTATCCTCACCACCTGACACTCAGGGATTACTGTTGAGTTACCTGGCCTCGGTGCCAGCCCCAACAAACAGATCCAGAAAGGGTCTTCTGTGAGGCCCCCATGCCATGTCCCACCCCTAACCCATCAACCCAACTCCCCACAGCAACCTTTAGTCCCCAGCTCATGGCCCTGCTGCAGGAATGCTGTCCCCATCCCTCTTCCCACCTAAATGCCACCCCGGACACCAACCTTTAATTCAGGGTCCACTCCGGGGAATACACACCAGCTCTGGGCTGCAGGCCTGAATTGCTCACCCTTCCTCCCCATGTCCAGTGCTTGCAAAATCCCTACAGCTGCCACGAGCAGCATGGCCCAGGGTGGGAGGGTCCTAGGGCCCTGGCACTGGGCAAGGCAGAGACACCCAGTAAATAACAAGTAGAAAGGTGTGGGAAGACAGGACCAGCAGGAACAGAAATGAATTAAAAAAAAAACCAACCCACTTCTTCAACCTCCCATTGTTCCCCCTGACATTCCCTATACTCCTGCCACCCAGAGCTGCAGTCCTTGTTCCCTGTGCTTTCCTAACCCAGGCTGGTCCCTATAACTGGGGTGCCCTTCAAGATTGACGCCCTTTAGGACACATTCTCTATTTTCCCAGGATCTCCGCTGCGCCGTCCCACATGACATGGATCTCTGTTTTCTTGCAACTTGGTCAAGCCTGACGTGCCTAAATTGGAACCCTGGCTCTCTCACATGCTAGCTGTGACCTCAGGCAGGCTACTTAACCTCCGAATCTGTTTCCTCATTGGTAAAGGGTCACACCACCTATGCCCACTAGGTAGCTTTAAGGGTTATATATGCATATAAAGAATTTAGTGCCAGGCATGGTGGCTCATGCCTGTAATCCTAGCACGTTGGGAGGCTGAGGTGTGAGGATTACTTGAGGCCAGGACCAACAAGAGCAACATGCTGAGACCCCATCTCTACAAATAGTAGAAAAAATTAGCCAGGTGTGGTGGCATGCACCTGTAGTCCCAGCTACTGAGGAGGCTGAGGTAGGAGGATCCCTTGAGCCTAGGAGTTTGAGGTTGCAGTGAGCTATGATGCCACCACTGCACTTTAGCCTGGGCAACACAGCCAGACCCTGTCTCAAAAGGAAAATAAAAACAAAAAAACAAACTTAGCAAGCATAAATCAACAGAATTTCTTCTCATGACTGTAATTATGCTGTTCCTTGTCTAAACTCTCCTGTTCAGGCTAGTTTAATGGACAGTGTTAATGGACAGTGTCCCTAGAGCACAACTTGGCACTGATTTTCAAACTAAGGTCCGACCTCAATCTTCCAGGGGGAGGGCATCTCAGAAGCCGAATGAGAGGCCTTAGGACCTCTGCTTCAAGTCTTGCAAGTTTCTTGGGGTTTTTTTCCATTTTGCATAATGGGGTTTCAGATCTCCCATGACAAAAGGGCCCTGCTGCTAAAACAAAGTTTGAAAGTGCTTGATTTTGAAGCCAGCTGGGCCCTCAGTGAGTCTTGCTGGATGTGAAAGGGACCATGGTGGAAAAGGGACACCGGTGTGAATGGAAAGGAGCGAACTCAGAGACCAGGAGTGGGTTAGTGGGGCAAGGATGAAAGCCCAGCACTCACTGCTTTATCGTGAACAGCTTATAGAGGCTGCAGGGAGAGGGGCAAAGTCCAGAGCTGCAGAGAAAGAAGAGGCTCCCTGTCTCCAGTGTTTGTTTAGGGTTTTCTCCATGGCCTAGACCCCAGCCACTTCCCTCACTATACTCAAAGCCCTGGGGTTGAGCCCTCTAGGCAGTCGAGGGCAGGCAGAAGATGGGACAGAGAGGGGAGGATGTGTTCTTTAGGTACAGAATCCCTGACTGTGGGGTCCAGAGGCTCTGGGCCAACCACGAGGAAGCTGTGCATGCCTACAGCCCGAGCCCCCTGGTAATCACAGCGGTAACTGTCCCCAATATGGGCTGCCACTGCTGGTTCCACATTAGCAAGCCGCAAGGCCTCATGGAAAATGCGGGGGTCTGGCTTGGGCCAGCCAGTAGCCTCAGAAGTCAGCACAAAGTCAAAGTGTTCCCGCAGGCCAACACCCACCAGGATCTCCTCTAGCCGTCGGTCAAAGTTGGAGACCACTGCCAGCTTCAGACCCCGTGTGCGGCACCCCCTCAGGGTGTTCTCAGCCCCCTCCAACACCTGCCAGCTGCAGGGTCTGCTGAAGTCCTCATACAGCTGGTTAGCAATGGGGGCTATGGCCTGGGCATCCCGGACACCTGCCAGGTGGAAGGTCTGTAGGACGACATCCAGCCACCACTGGCGGGAGGTGAGGCCGTGGCTCAGGCCATAGTTCGGGAAGCTGTGGCTCTGAGCCTTGTACACCTGCCTGAAGGCTTGTCCCAGGGCCGTGGCTTCCACCTCCAGCCCGTGGGCCCGGGCCTTGGTGGCATATTCCTCCCCGACAGAGCGGCGGAGCCTGAGCAGTGTGTCCTTCACGTCCCACGTCATCAGTCGTATCTGCAGCTGGCGTGCCATGGAGGAGGCCAAGTCCACCCCAGTTCTACCTCACGTCCCACAGTTGGTCCAAGGGGAAACTGAATGGGACAAGACCACCCTCCACAACCTAACAGTCTTCTCTTTCCAGGCCTCGTCGGTCAGATTTGCTGGCTGACATGAGGCACTCGGGAAACTTCTTCACAGCACAAGATCCTGGAATGAAAAACAGCAGGTGAGATGGAAGCTCTGGCCCTGACATCAGAGTTTGAATTCTGGTGCTGCCAACTGTGTGACCCTAGGAAAGTCACAGGCATTGAAGAATCGGGGATACAGATATTAGACAAAGAACTACACAAATAATTAAGCATAATGAAGTCAATATATACCATAAGGATAAATCCAGGGACCCAATCTAGTCTTTGTTGTCAGGGAATTTTATAAGCAAGTGAAGTTTCAGTGGAGATCTGAAGAATGAATATGCAAGAAGCAGGAGTGGTTAAGTGCTCCTGGCAGTGGTAATATCAAGTGCAAAGGCCCTGAAGCAGGGCAAGGAGTTTGGTGCTGTAGGTAGCCAGGGGCCAGCTCAGGCAGGGCCTTGTAGGTCAAGGTAAGGAAACAATTATGATTGCTGTTACTACTATTAGCAATGTCAAAGACAGAGGAATACTTGCCACCCATCTGACCAACATCCTGACTGCTGAGCAGGGTAGACTGAGTGAGCCAGAGAGGGGCAGACACTTGCCTAAGGTCACAGAGAGTGAGCCGCACCGCCAGGACTAGAACCCAAACTTCCAGACTCCCCTGCATCATGCTTAGATTTAAAAAAAAATCTGATTTTGGTGAACTTGTAGAGCACAAGAGAAAAGACAGGACAGAGAGCCTGTTCCTACCTGTCTCTACCCGCTCTGAACACCAACTTTTCATCTTTACCAGCGGTAAAACCTGCCTGGGAAGAGAGCGGAGGAAAGGATTACTGACCCGTTGCACAGGAAACAAATTCCTCAGCCGGTTGTCCCGGGACTGGATGCAGCTTCTTCCCCAGACAGCGCTGACTGCAGACAGTGCAAGGTTGTCCACGTGAAACCCAAGGAGCCAGAGGGGCCAGAGTTCAGCGTGCAGCCAAGCTGGTGCTGGGGGAGGGACGTGGCTGGTGACTATGGGGACAAGCCTCAAGAGGAAGTTTGTCAAGGAAATGAATTTAAGTCAGTCTGGAACTTGGACCCATCCAAAGACCCTCTCATTTTGCAGGTGGGTAGATGGAGGCCCAGTGATGGGCAGGAACTTACCCAACATCACACAGGGAGTCACGGGCAAAGCTAAGAGTAGAACAAAGGGTCCTGGCTCCCGACCCACGCGTTTTCCACTTCTGGGAGCCCAGGCTGGGGGCTCTGGGCTGCAGGCCCGAATTGCTCACCCTTAACGCAAAATCTCCACAGCTGCCACGTGCAGTGTGGCCTGGGGAGGGAGGGTCCTAGGACCCTTGGCCGCGGCTGGGGCCGGACCCTGGGTCCCCTTCTCAGCTCTAACGCGCTCCCAGGCTCGGCGCCCGTCCCCGGGGCCTGGGACCCACCTGCCTCGCAGCCGCAGCCCCCGCCGGTTCGGCTCGGGCAGAGGCCCGCACACGCTCGGGGCTGGCTCGCCGGGCGCCTCCCGCCACCGCCGCCTCGGCTCCGAGTCTGCCTCCTCCCGCCCCGTCCCCGCCCCCTCGCCGTCCCTCTCCGGCCTCCGTCACTCTGTGCGCCTCTCTGGGCCCCTCTGTCACCGGCCTCACTGCTCTCTTCCGCCCCCCAGTCCCTTCCGTTACCCCGCACCCTCTCCGCCCCTTCGTGCCCTCCCCGCACCCTCTCCGTTCTCCGCCCCGCACCCTTCCACGTACCCCATTTGCCCCGCCCCCCGCGCTCACCCCTCTCCCATCCCCCACCTCGCGCCCCTCCGCCTCCCATGGCTCGGGACACCCCCGGGAGGTACCCATGCTGATGTGGGTGTAAGAGGATTTGGGACCCGGGCTGGCTTGCTCGGTGCTGTGTGGACATGGGCAAGGCGCTGCCCCTCTCTGGTCTCAGGGTCCCCAGTTGCTACTAGGAGGGCATGGCTTCTTCAGTTGGAGACTTATCTAACCCCAGACAATTTGCTGACGGTAGAGCCCTCTGCAGTACCCTAGTGGTTTTTTGTATTTTTTTTAAAGAAAAAAAAAAAGACGTTTAATTTTATTTTTTTTTGCAAAAGTAATGCATGCTTATCTAAAAAATCTTTAAAAATGCAAACATGTACAAAGTAAAAAGTGAAAGGCCTCTCCCCCAACCTCATTCACCGCATCCGTCTGCTCCGTGCCTGACACCGTCCTTCACGGAGGATTCAGTGGGAAAGGAGATGGTTCCTGTCTTTGTGGGATGCGGGAGGAGCAGACAACAATCAAGTAGATAAACAGGCTGATTTCAGAGAATAAGAAGTGCTGGGGAGGCGATAAACAGAATAGTTTCAGCGACAGGGTTCCTCTTTGGATGAGGTGGTCGGGGAGGAACAAAGATCTGAATGGTGAGAAGGAAGCAGCCAGGTTAAGATCAGGGGACAAGCACTCCAGGTGAGGAACCAGCGAGGGCAAAGGTGCTGGAGGCCCAGCTGATTCCTGAGCGAGGGCAGTGGCCTCCTGGCAGGGTGGAGGGAGAAGGGCTTCCCCACCCCATCTCACTCCTCCACCCCTCCCTGGGGTTGCTGAAGTGACAGTTTTGGTAATGCTATAAGACATTTTGCTAGGAGCACACAAACACATATATAACGTTCTTTCTTTCTTTCTCCTCCTCCCTACCCCTCCTTTTTAAAAACAAAACATGACAAAAACTTCCTCCTGTGTTCCAAGGCTGGTCTGTTCACTTCAGAGCCACCTCACCCCACCTGGGCTCCGGCCTGGGAGGAAACAAAGTGCAGAGTCACAGACCTTGGCCCTGCCAGGGAGAACCTGACTCCAGGGATGCACCTGCAAAACTGGTTTTGTGTCACAAGCATGATTCCCAGAAGTGGGGGTGGGAAGGACCACTGGGAGGCCAGAGGTCCATCTGCATTTCACAGAATCCAAGAATGTCTTAGATTGCCGACTTTTCAGGGCCGCCTAAAACCTAATCCCTTAGGTTCTGGTCCCAGCTCTGCCATCTGACCCTCTGTGCGTGCTCCATTCAATTCTTTTCCTCTCTGGGCCTCGGTCTCCCAATACGCAAAATGGGGGGATTAGACCAAATAACTTCCAACTTAAGTTCAGGCTAGCTTTTAAGTTAATTTCCAAGATAAATATTAATAACTTTGCCCATCAAACCTTGGTTTTTTATACGTAAATAGGGCATAATAATGTCTGTATCATGACCAAATGAGATCACAGGGAAAAGCTCTTTGAGAAGTAAAAGATGATTCTTTTCAGATAAGAAAATTGAGACTCCTGAGAGGTTAAGGGTTTTGTGCAAGGCCACATCCTATTTCAACCCAGGGCCACTGCATTGCACAACTCCAGGAAGGGGGCATTTCATTTTCATCTATGTGAATGTGCTCCCTGGAGGTGTGGCCCTGATTTAACTCTGTTTGTCCTCAGGGTTCTGCTTTTAATTTTCTCTGGGTAACTTTTTCTGCAGAGAAAAAGGTGCCATGCCTGTCATAGGAAAGCCAATGACAGGTCCCCGATATGCTGGAACAAGCTTCTTTTTGATTTGGCAGTTCAAAAATGGGTACACTTAATGGGTATACTTTCCTCCCTAAGTTAGATGACAGAAATCTTCTGCCGGTTTCATTTCTTGGCTTATCCTGTGTGGACTCCAGCCTGGTGACTGGCACCAGAGACCGCTTGGCATGGTACTATCTTGGATGCTGGCTTAAGGTATTTCTCCTTGGGAAACCAAGTTTCCTACGTGAAGGCTTTTTCCTAGAGATTCTCACACTGAAAGCACTAAGTAAACCCGGGCAGGGCCCACCGGACACATCTCTTTACTCTTAAATTTTCTTTTACTTGTTTTTTCAAACTTTTTATTAAAATATATCCTACACAGAGAGAGCAGTGCAAAGAAGTCTACATGCCCTTGAATTTTCAAAGTGAACGTACCCACATAACCAGCAATCAGACCAAGAAAAAGAATAATTTCCCACAATTACCCACACAAAGCGTCACTATCCTTCCTTCTAATTGCACAGTTTTTCTTGTTTTTGAACTGTATATGAATAGAATAATATAGCATGCACTCTTTTGGGACTTGCTTCTTTTGCTCAAAATTTTATTTGATTCATCCATGTTGCTATGTGTAGCTGTAGTTCATTCATTCTCATACCCATAATATTCCATATATGAATAGACTACATTTTGCTACTGATGAACATTTGGGTTATCTCCAGTTTTATTACACATATTACAAAATGTTGCTATGAACATTCTTGAACATGTCTCTTGATGAACATACATGTATATTTCTGTTGGGTAAACGCCTACATGTGGAATCACGAGGTAATAAGGTGTACGTATTCAGCTTTAGTAGACAGGGCCAGTTTTCTGAAGGGGTTGTACCAATAGTCCCCGAGAGTTCCAGGTGCTCCACATTCTAAACAATCAGCATTGTCTGTCTTTTTACTCTTAAGACATTCTGATGGTTGTATTTTGTGGTATCTCATTGTGGTTTTAATTTGAATTTCTCCACTGGCTAATGAAGAGGACACCTTTTTATATGTGTATTGGCCAAGTTTTGATTTATTTTTATTTATACAACCACACATGAATATATCCTTGTTATATATAACACATGAATAAAGGTACGACTATATTATATTATGAATATTATATATATGAATAATATATATGAAGCTAAGGTCCCTCTAAAACCAATTCCTTCCCCAGTTTTGAGGACTGGGCTTGGAGATAAGAGACCTGAATTCTAGCCTTGGTCTTTCACTGGCTTGCTGTGTGATTTTGGACAAGTCACCTCTCTGGGTCTCCCCATTTATAAAATGAGGGTATTTAACTAAATGGTCTCTAAGGACCTCTTTGATATTCTGACCACTGTTTCTGTGATTCCAAGAAACTCCACGTGGGGGAGATGGCCATTCGCCCCCAGTGTCCAATCTCTCCATCTTCCTTAGTAATCGAACCCCTGAATTTTAGTTGAGTGTATGGCCACCCCACTAGACTATTTCCCAGCTTCTCTTACAACTAGGTGTGGCCATGTGACTAAGTTCAGACATGGGCGTGTGGAGAGAAATGGTGTGTGCAACTTTTGGGTCATGCCCTCTTCTTTTCCTGCCAGCTGAAAAGAGGACCTGGTGGTGGGAACTGGACCCACCATCTTTGATCACAAGATGGAAGCCAGGATGGACTGAGGACGACAGAACAAGGCAGGAGCTGGGGCCTCACCACAATATGTACCTAATATGCCAGCCATGGACTGCTTAGAGAGGAGTAAATTTCCATCTTAAGCTATTGTTATTTTGGCTTTTGTTATAGCCACTGAACCTGAATTGAGACTAATATAGACAGTGAATGGAGAATGACTTTAGATTAGGTGTTGTCAGTTTTCTTGGAGGAAGTGACACTTAAGCTGAGATCTTAACAACAAAAAGGAGACAGCCATACAGATTTAGGGGAAACACTTTCCAGGCAAAGGGGACCACGGGTACACAAGTTCTGAGACCTCAGCAGCCTTCTGCTTAATGAAGCATACTTGGCCAATCACAGTGCCCCATCTCCCATGCCACTGTTTACAGTGATTGAGTCAAGAGGTTGGCCATGTGACCTGTGCAGGGGCAATCAGAGACCTCCAGAGACTTGCTATGTGAGTGACAGGACAGAAAGAATCTTTCCCTGGGATTATACATCTTAAGGACCATTTAAGCCTAGAGCAATTGGCAATGGTGTTGTTGCCAAGTGGCAAAAGCTCTTCTGAGAATAATGCCAAGCTGTGGCAAACATGGACGAGAGCTAGCAAGGGGCAGAGTCCTCCATGAGAGCGTTTGTACATTGATCCAACCACACCTGTCCTTATCACGATCCAGTTATGAAAACCAATGATTTCCTTTTTTGCTATTGAATTGGGTCTCTGTCACTAGCAACAAAGGGCACCCAGAACGATACAGTGTGGTTTGCTGCAAGTCACAGGCCCTAATATGTGGAACTGGCAGAGTCCATGTGAGGCATGGAGCAGGTCAGGATTCCCTACTTGCCTAGTTGGGAAATTGGCACTCTTTGCTCTCAGGGAGTAAAGAGGCTGGCTACAATGCCCGCTGCTTTTGGGAGCCACAACCACTGGGGTTATAGGTTAGGGATCTTAGTAAAACTAAGTGAGGAGAGTGGAATGTGCTGTCTACTTGTTGTGGCCTTCAGGAAGGTCCTACGAGAAAGGGACAAGCTACAGTCCTAGCTGGCACACCTGAGAGGGAAACAAGAGAATCAAGTCTACTAATAGAGAACCTTAATGCTCACGAACCGGCAGTGATGCCTGGAAGCCCGACGATACTATAATACGCCTTGCCAGATTGTGAAAGCTGAGGTCTCTGTCCAGAGATAAAATTACTAGCAGGAGACTGGGACCACGGCAGAGCCAGATCTCACAGGACCACCCAAATGTTTCCCCCGAGTCCTGCTGCCAGGCCATCATTGCTTCTGTAGACAAAACACTGTAAGCTGGCACCCTAGGTGACAAGTCCTGACTCCAGAGGACAAGTCACATAGACCATGATGCCTGAAGGCAACTGGACCCCTTGGTCTTCCCTCATTCCTGAAGCTAGTTAGATAGTCCCCAACTTTGATGACTCGACTCCTGACTTTGACTTTATGATGGTGCAAGTGATCAGCATTCAGTAGAAACCATACTTTGAATTTTGATTCAAAATTCTTTATAACTTTATTACAGAACAGGCTTTGTGTTAGATGATTTTGCCGAATCATAGGCTAAGTGTTCCTAGCATGTTTAAGATAGGCTAGGCTAAGCTATGGTATTTGGTAGGTTAGGTGTACTAAATGCATTTTTGACTTACATATTCAACCTATGAGGGGTTTACTGGGATGTAACCCCATCGCGTAAGTTGAGGGGTATCTGTATAACATTGTTAGACCCATAATTTCGCTACTGATTATTGGGAGGTGGTATGGCACAGTGGTTAAGGGCAGAGGCCTTGCAGTTGGACTATATGGCATGGGTTCAAATCCCAGCTCTGCTGTTTTCTGGGGCTGAAGCTCTAACTCAGTTCTGCCACAAATTTGCTGAGTGGCCTTAGGTCAGTCACGTAAGGTCTGTAGATATAGCTTCCTCATTGCAAAACATCCCAAGCTAAATTTAGTATTCCCCCTCCGCCTTGTCCCTGCTTCTGTTCCTCTATCTTCAGTTTCCCCCCCTCAGTAAATGGCCCAGAAGGTCAAACCAAGTTCATCCTTCACATCTAAATCTACCTCCTAAACATACCCTAAATCCATTCTCTCTTCATCCCAGTCCAGGGCATCAAAGCTTCTCATCTGTATTTTACCACTGCGCTTTCAAAATGCTTTTATAAAATGCAAATTAGATTGAGTCTTCTGCCTGCTTAAAATTCTTTAAATGGCTTGGAATAAACTCTGCAAAGGCTGGGCTTGCCTTTGAGCCCTGCGTGGTTTGGCCCTGGTCTCTCTTTCCACTCAGTTCAGGCCACCTTTTCTTCCATCCTTCCTGGTGCTGGACTGGAAAGCCTTTCGTTCTTCCAGCTCCTTCTAGCCCCGGGGCCTTTGCACAACTGTTCCCTCTCCCTGGAATGCTCTTCCCTAATTATGTCTTAGCTTAGTTTGGGTGCTCATCCTTCAGGTTTAGGCTCAAATGTCAGTCCCTCGGGGAAGCATTTTCTGACCCTTCAAAGCAGGTCAAGTCCTGGCAACCTCCTTCACAGCACCTGCCACCCCATCATTGGTATCTGCCTTCTGGATCTCAGGTAGACTTGTGCTCATTCTGCTCATTATTTACCATGTGTTCACTGAGGGGTCTGGACACAAAGAGTTGTTTGCTTCCTTCTCTTTGTACCTAAAGGACAGTGTCTTCTGTCTCTCTGTGCTTAGAACAGAGTCAGGCTCTACATTTGCTTGGCAATGAGTCTGGGATGATCTTGAAGAACCTCCTCTTCCACACTAATCATTCTATCCAGAAATGAGCTCAGGGGCCAGGAGACAGGAGGCCCAGAAGCTAAGACAGCTGAAGTTTGGTCCGGTCTACCCTTGGCCCATCAACGGCTTATCTTCAGGCCCGTAGGTAGTAGATCCAAACTCGGGCTTCCTGGAAGGTGAAGCTTTCGGACTCTTCGAGCCCTGATTTTGGCTGGCCACCTTCTAGAAGGCTGAGATCAGGTCTTAATTTAAAATTTTTTTTTTCTTTTTAGACTTGCCCCCTGCCCCCCAAGTACCTGGCTGGGATCAGGTCTTAAGGTGAGTCAGCTACAGCTCTGGAGAAGACTCTCAGGAAGAGTCAGAGAGAACTGGTCTGACCGCAGCTTATGATTCTATATTTTAAAATGGATTGTATTGCTTTAAGGTCTGAATTGAACTAGCTTTGGCCCTAGAGTGGGGATTCCCTGTCACTCTGCAGACAGGCAGGTGGACTTGCAAACCGGCCCTTCCTTAGCTGGGCCTTAACTTTCACTAGGGGGAAACATTATGTCATGTCAGTCTCAGAAAAAGCTGTTTGGGCTAGAAACCCATGAAGGCGTCCTTGATTCCAGTTCCCTCCCCCACCCCCTCCCCTGGATTTGAAGCATTGCAAAATCTGCTAAGTCTGTCTCCAAAATGTATCCTGAATACATCCACTTCTTCCCATCTCCACTGCCACTACCCTAGTCTTTCTCGCTCTTTTTAAGACATGGGGTCTTGCTCTGTCACCCAGGCTGGAGTGCAGTGGCACAGTGGTAGCTCACTGCAGCCTCGAACTCCTGGGCTCAAGCCATCCTCCCGCCTCAGCCTCTTAAGCAGCTGGGACTACAGACATGTGCCACAACGCCTGACCACCCCAGTCTCTTTCTCTCTTGCTGCTCCATTTCTCAAATAGCAGAATACGGGAACCTGGACCACATATAACTCAGAATCCTTCTGTTGGCTTCCCATCAGATGTAGAATAAAATCCAAGCGTCTCACAAGGTGTAGGTCTGGCCTTGGCCTACCTTTCCAACCTCCAGCCCGGTCACCCACCCTCCTCTTCCTTGCCCTGCCAAGTTTCTCCCATTACAGGGTCCTTGCACATGTCATATGGCTCTTGCTGCCTTGCTTTTTATGAGGCTCTTTCCTTGTCCCTCACAGGTCTCCACTTCAGGGAGGGCTTCCCTACCACCCTCTCCAGAGAGGCTGCTGCCCTGTTATTCTCTGTCTCAGACCCTCTCTTTGCTTCAAAGCACTTATTACAATTTGTAACTGCTTTATTTGGCTGTCTTCTTCTTATCTGTCTCCCCCATTCTCTACGCTCTGTATAAATTCGACGAAGAGACAAGCTGAGGTCTGTCCTGCTGTACCCCCAGTACCCAGCACCATGCCTGGGCACAGAGTAGAGAAATCTCTCGAGTAAAAATGTTTTTGGTTGTGGCATTCCAGCTGCCAGGAGCTCCCTCTTTGCTTCTGGATTTTGATCCTCAGGCAGTGTTTCTGCTCGTTAATGAGTAATTCTCCTCTGGGTTTATGGCTCAGAGTAGCACAGGAGATCTCAGGCAGCCTGGCAACCACGGGCCTCTGTGGGAAACGCCTTCCAGTGGAATCGCAGCAAACTTCAACTCTAACCCGAAAACATCGCTCTAGGCCTCAGTGTCAGCACCCAGCTCTGCTGCCAGAGTCTTTCCAAAGCTTCTTAGGACGCAAGATCCAACTGCTCTCCTCTCCCCCTCATGCTCCAAGCCCCTCTCCCAGCCAGGCCCCACCAAGCCTGCACCTGGGTGGGACTCCAGGTTGCTTTCAGCTGAAGCCGCACCAGAGAAAGAGCTGGGAGTGGCAATGGGGAGCCTCGGGCTGACCCAGGGGTGGGGTAGGGACGCCTGGGAGAGCCCATGAGGATGCGGCTGCGAGTGCTAAGAGTGAGCAGGCTGGCAGAAACCACCCAGGGCTGCCAGGTCCCCGCCAGCATGAGAGCAGGAAGAGGGCACGAGGGCACAGTTCTAAAAGCAGCGTTTACTTTGGTTTTCACTTCTCTGAGGCCCTGGGAACTTTTTAAAGCTCTAGTCCTTGGGTTTTGCACTCTGCATCACTCCTCCTTCAGCCACTGCAGCAGCTGAGGTGTGTAGTAGGTGATGATGATGTCGGCACCTGTGTTGGGAGAGAAGCAGGAAGCAGGGGAAGGGCGGGCGTCAGCTCTGAGCACCCACTCCGGGAGAGGAGGGCCGGGTGGGGAAGAAGGCTACCACGATGAGCCACAGCCTGCGGGTGGCACAGCGTAAGATGGAGCCTGGCTTCGGGCAGCTCTAGACCTCGGGTAAGTCTTTTTCTGGGCCTCAGTTTCCCAAAGTATAAGACGCACAGTGGGGGAACTAGGTAAGCTGCAAGTCCCCTGCCCATGCTGGTGTGCAGCTAGCAACACCCGCTCCTGTTTATGGCGTGAAGAGCATACGCCAATTATCCATATTACCCTACCGAATCTTCAGGACAACCACGCACCAGGCATCTTATCCACTAGCTTACAGACGAGGACGCTGAGGTTCAGAGAAGTGGCTCGCCCACATTCTTACAGCCACAAAGTAACAGAGGGCCCTGCTTGCTTCACTGTTCCATGTTCTAGTCTTTAGTTCCACATCCCTTCCTCAGTGTGTGTCTGTTTAGATCACTAGCATTTCCAGGCATAAGTCTGAAGATTTCATTTCCCTAACTGGGCAAAGTGCCTACCAGTCCCTGTGGCACACGTCAAACAACCCCACTGCTGCCCGCTTACCTGCTCTGCGGAAGGCAGTCATGGCCTCCAGGACAGCAGCCCTGAGATCAAATGCCCCGGCCTGGGCTCCGTGCCACAGCATGGCAAACTCTCCAGAGACGTGGTATACGGCGAGAGGGAGCTCAGGGTGCTGCAGAGAAGCAGCGATGAGCAGACAGGTTCAAGTGCAGGGTGGATGTACCTCTGGGAGTGTCCCTTCCTCCCTGTCCAATCTGTGACCATCTTAAGCCCCATGCCCAGAGTCACTGCTGCTGGCAGCCCAGCCCATTCTTAAACTGTTAAACCAGAGCTGTTTAAAGGTTCCTGTGAGCCTTGGCTCAGAAGGTAACAGTGGTTCCTGGGTAGGGACAGGGAGGAGAGGATTCCTGTTCAGGGGCAGACTGCTTTCAACTCTGAGATTCCAGAGCCTGTGGACAAACTCTCTCATCCCTGAGATGCCTTTGCCTCTGATGTGTGCTCACCTTGTCCTTCACCTCCCGTACGATGTCCAGGTAGGGCATTCCCGGCTTCACCATAAGCATGTCGGCTCCTTCCCGTACATCCCGGTCCTAAGGGATGAGGGTGTGGTGTGGGCAGTGCCTAGAGAAGGGTGGGAGTAGGAGGGGCTTAAGCCCTGGTCACTCACCACCGCTCGGAGGGCCAGGCCTCGCGCCCCTGGGGGCAGCTGGTAGCAACGGCGGTCTCCAAAGGCTGGGCTTGACTGAGCCGCGTCCCTGAGAAGCAGAGTGATCAGGGAGGGCTCCAGCTTTGGGCTAATGAGCCAGGGATTCAACAGCAGACCCCCGCCCATCCCACTCACCGGAAAGGTCCATAGAAACAGGAAGCAAATTTGGCACTATAGCTCATCACCGATACCTGCGGGAGACCACGGGGTCTGGGCTTAGCCAGCCCTTTCCAGACACCCCAGGGTGGTGTGGCAGGGAGGGAAAGGACCTAGGCTGGGAAGCAGAGTGCCCGGGTCTTAGTCCCGTTGGAGCTCAGGGCTTCATTTCCCATCTGAGGTGCAGAGGTAGCCAAGACCCCAAAGGCCTCATCCAGTGCTGTCCTCAGCTCTGTGATTCTCAGCAGATGGGGGGCAGGGCTGGTCCAGACTCCTCACCTCCCCACACCCCTCCCTGCACTGCCTACCCATACCCTGTTGCCAAGTCCGTGCGCCATCAGGGCCTCCTTGATGGCTCCCACGCGCCCATCCATCATGTCCGACGGGGCTACCACCTGACATCCTGAGGGGCAGAGGGTGGCCTTCAGAACTCTGAGACTCTCCTACCCACTCTGCCACCTCCCTGACCCAGAGGTGTCCATCCCTGCTGGTGGCTCTCTCACCTGCCTTGGCATAGGCCAGGGCCACCTCTGCCAGTCGCTGGCAGCTCTCCTTGGCCCGGAATGCTCCATTTTCACTCAGGAGCCCTGCAGGACAGATGGCAGGGTTTTGGGGAGCACCTTGGGCCCTGGCCTGTCCCCACCCTGGGGAGAACTGAGCAGTAGAAGTGTGAGTGGTGGCAGGACTGGTGGGAGGGAGGAAGCTCACCGCAGTGACCATGGGAGGTGTAGGGGCACAGGCAGACGTCACAGGCCACCAGGAGGCTGGGGAAGGTCTTCCTCAACAGACGGATTGCCTCGATAGTTGGGGATTCCTCGGAGTCAGCTGCGGAGCCTCGCTCATCCTAGGGACCGGGGAAGGACAAGGCAGGGTTTCTGTTACGTGAAGCCTTGGGAAGGCAGGATGGCCTGCCACAGTACAGCTCCGGCCCTCTCCTTTTATTGCCATCATAGCCCCTGATGAGGAAGCACAGAGGATGTCCCCATTTGCAAGGGGACAGGAGAGGCCCAGAGAGGGGACCTGATTTACTCAGTCAGGGTGTTGCAGCCCCACTTAGCCTCCTGACCCACATGGGTACCAAGGGCATGGACCATGTCCATGCACCTGTGGTCCCGGGGCCAGCACAAGGCAGGAATGAGGATGTGGTCAGTGTGGAACCTCAGCCCACCCTTGCCCACCCTCCCTTCCTCCGATTTTTCACCTTGGGAACCCTGCTGGGGACGCCAAAGACCAGCACGCAGCGCAGGCCCTCTTCCACCAGGGGCCTCAGCATCTCTTCTAGCCGGTTCACACCATACCTGGGTGGGAGTGGGGCAGAGGGGCTGAAGGGAGGCAGGTCCCAGGCAATGGGCCCCCTGACCCCTCAGCACTGTGCCTCTGTTAAGAGCCAAGCTGCACATGGCACCAGGAGGGCTCAAGCCCCACAGCACAGGGAAGGACAGGAATGCACCCAGCAAACAGGTGGGAAAACCAAGGTGCTGAGTAACAGAGCTGTGGAATTCAAGTGTGAAGGCTCCTCCAAGATTCTCTTACTGACCTCCCATCTGAAGTTCTGCTCCCTTCTGCAACAGTCTCTGCTATGGGGCCTCTGGTGACGGGCGGCACATTACTTTATGAAGCTGCCTCTTCTATTGTGGAAGAGCTTTGACCCTGAGGAAACCCTTTCCTCTACTGAGCTGAAGTTTGCCTCTCTGGATCTTCTGCCTCCTGGCACCTCCACCTGTGAAATCTCTCCCTCCACCATCCCCTGACCCTCCCCTCCTTGTCCCCTACCTGGCCACTCCTGGGAGGCTGGCAATTGGCTGTACGTCATCAGGAACATCCCTGCAAGAGCGGGGGGTGGGCTATGGATTGGTGGCTGTGGGAAGGGGCAGTGGTGAGGGGTGACTGGGAGGCATGGCTGGGAAGCTGGGAAGGAATGTGAGAGTAGAGATGGTGGGAGGGGGATGGGATCCACTGTCTGGCTCCCTTGCCTGGCCAAGCCCAGGGCCTGAAATAATAATAGGAACAACAAGAATAACAGTGACAACAAGAGCAACTGTACTCAAAGAACAGTAATCATAGGAAAGAATTAAGTGGTTAAGAACTTGGACTCTGAAGTCAGAAGGTCCTTCTCTCCTATCCCAGCCACTTACTGCCTGGGTGACCTTGGCCAAGTTGTACCATCTCTTTGAGCCTCAGGCCCTTCATCTGTATCCTGGGTGAATTAATTAATTAATTCAACAAATATTTATTGAGCACTTATTATGGGCCAGAGCCTATGTTCTAGGCTCTGATGATACAATAGTGAAGAAAAACCGCCAAAAATCTCTACCCTCATGGAGTTGACATTCTAGGAGATAATATCTATTCCTTTCTTGAATGCTGTCAGGTTTGAATGCAATAATGTATGTAGATGCTTAGCATAGTACCTGGTACACAGTAAGTAGTCAATAAATGTCTGCTGTTGCTATTATTAAGAATCACGACTGCCACCTCTTACATGTACATAGCACTTTACAATCTACAGAGCACCTTCTCAATTTCTGTCTTATTGCAAAAGCTTAGGATGGCAGGCAAGGGTTATTCTTCTTATTTTCCAAATGGGGTGACTGAATTATTTTCAAGGTTCGTTTTGCTCCTAAGACTGCTGTCCTTAATCAGCAGGCCATTTCTAATACCCTGAGTTCCAAGCTGACAGCACACTTTGCCACCCCCAGCAATGCTGATGCCCACTCCAGTCAACCCCACCCCCCGCCCAGCAGATCAGAGGCCTGGCCCATTCCTGGGGACTCACGTGACAAAGATGGGGTAGATGAGGTTGGAGGCATTGAGGGTGGTGGCGGCTGCCTGCCAGGTCCGAAGCAGTGGGTGGAAGTAGCCACTGTGCAGAACAGACTGGGGCTGCATGGTGTGGGCCAGTGCAGGCGCGGGGCAGTCAGCTGGCTGGATTCAAGGGCTCCTGGACGTCTGCTGCGTGCTCAGTCTTGGAGGGGGTGGGGGGGGCAGGTGGAATGGGAGGCATGTGAGACATGGTCCCTGTCCTCAGGAAATGGTCAGATCTGGAAGACAGCTCTTCCAGATTCCCGCCTCCCCTCTCTCTAGCCCAGTGCTACTGATTGTGTGGTTCACCAGTCCCTGCTGGTCTACAGCAAGATAAGCAGAGAAACAAAAGTAAACCTCTGGAAGCTTTCATAGCAATCTGAATCTAATGTTCGAAAACCTGGGCTTGTATTTTATATGACTTCTATCTATCTATCTGTCTGTCTATCTACCTGTCTATCTACGTAGAGACAGGGTTCTCACTATTTTGCCCAGGCTAGTCTCAAACTCTTGGCCTCAAGTGATCCTCCCACCTCAGCCTCTCAGAGTGCTGGGATTATAGGCATGAGCCATTGCACCTGGCCAACTGCTTTAAAAAAAAAAAAAAAAAAAAGAATCTCCTAGTAATTTATTTTTATTATAGTTTGTCAAAGAATCAATGGATTGGAAATAAGAAAAGAACTCATCCTTCCCTATGCATAATTTGAGAAGCATCGATCTAGCCAACATCTAAACTTTATTCCACGAAAAATGCTGAGGTTCATGGCAGAAATTTTAGAAAAGTACAGATAATCAAAAAGAGAAAAATCTCCTGTAATTCTACCAAAGCCCTGTGAGCGCTTTGGTACATGGACTTCTTGTTAGGCACAACACATACTAAAAGGACAAAATAGTACTATGCATGTCAGATAGACAGACAGACACACACGCTATAGAGTGGCCACTAAAGCTGTCTTTTCCAGCCCAAGAAGCTTCCTGCAGCTCCATAAGCACAAGCTACACCTTCTTGCTTTGCTCACCTTGTTCCCTTTACCTGGAGGGCTTATGTTCTCTCTGCAACCTCCTCGTACCCAAATCTGCAGAGTTCTCCTCCCCTCTCCCACTGAGGCTTTCTTCTCGCCCAGACTGCAATCTCTCTTATATAACAGTTCTTTGTGGGCCTGTCTCATCTGGTGCCAGTAGACAGAGCTTCTGCAGGGCAGGGTCCAGAGTCAGTTCATTTTTGCCTCCCCCATAGCACTCTGGCACATGGGAAATATTTAACTACACGAAGTACAAGACAATATGCCCTAAATGCCAAATACGTGATACAGGACAGAAGGAAGCTGGGACATTGATTAACATTTGTTTCTTGAGCACCTACTGGGTGCCAGGCCACACTGGGCACTTTCCAGGTGATTTCTCATGGAGTTCCATGACAGTTCTGGGAGGCAGGGCTGACTGAGTGTATTTTGGAGAGGAAGAGCCTGATCAGAAAGGCACCATGGTTCCAGTGTGAGTCAGGAGGTCAGAATAGGTTTGCTGGAAGACAGGGGCTGAAGCTCGGTTTTGCAGGATGAGTGGGTTCAGCCTGGCAGAGGGAAGGACGACAATGTTCCCTCAGGAAGGGAAGAATGGGACAACGGTGAGGAAGGAGGATGGCTAGGACGGTTCTGAGGACCCAAGGAGGCAATCGAGGCACAGGGGTACAGAGGGGAAGGGATGGGAGGGGGCCAGACAGAGGCCAAGGGAAGATTTCTGAACAGGGGGTAGGGGAATGGCCTGGTAGAAACCTGGCTTTAGGAGGATCAATTTTGCAGACTGAGTGGAGCAGACAGGAAGCAGAGCGAGGGGGTCAGGGGTCGGAGAAGGAAGGGCCATCTTAAGGCAGCCAAGAAGCAGTCTCTTAGGGCGGATGAGCCTGCCTGACCCGGAGGGCAGCAGAGACAGGAGGGCAGTAGAGACGGGACAGGGCAGGAAGAGGGTGGTGGGAGCCAGGCTTAGAGAGCCAGTGGAGAGCTCTGTTTTAGACACTTCCTTTTGGAGGTGCCTAGGGGAACAGCCCATAGCCAAGTAGGAAAAAAAAACAAAAAGAGACACAGAAAGTGGGGGCTGGCAGGCCCGAGTCCAGCTGCTCCTTGTATGAATGGGACCTCACGGTCCGGAGAGGGGCAGGGACTTACCCAAGGCCACACAGCTAAAACAGAAGGACAAGAACCCTGGTGTGTCAACTTCCAGGTGGGGGATCCTCTGACATGCTGATGCTGCCTTTCTCCACAGTCTCGTAGGCCCCTTTAGCCCCCACCCCCAACCAGCTCAGGGGCCCATTTTATCTGGTCTTCCTCCTTGGTAGGGTTGGGGTTATCAGGACCCACATAGGGACCTGCCCTACCACCACACCCTGGGTGGCCCAGCCTCATCTCCTAACACAGGGGCAGGCCGGGCCTCCCTAAAGATGTCTCAACCCCCAAAACGAGCAATCATTCAGCAGATCTGAGGCCCTGACTGCCCATTTTGTGCAAGATTTTGCTCTAATGTCTGCCAGGAGTTAACCCAGCTCAGAGGGGTTAAGTCAGCTGCCCAAGACTGCACAGCCAGTGATTGAGCCAGAATTTGAATTTGTTCTAGACTCCAAATGCAGGGTGTGATATACCATACCCCATAATAATGATAAACACTTGATTCAGTAGGAGTCTCTCTGTCCATACTGTCTCTGCTTTGGTCGCTGGAGAGATGGAGGAAACAACAGAAAAACATACTGAGTGTATTAGTTACACGCTGGGCACCAAACTAAGTACTTTATATTATCTCCTTTAATTGAAAGAATTGTCTTAACTTGTAGTGATAAGGAAATGAAGGCTCTGAGAGATTGACTTTGCTAATGTCATTCTGAAGTCAAGCCAGATTCTGAAGCCAGGTCTGCATGTCTCTGATTTGCTTCCAGAGAACCACCTGTGTAGCAGGTCTCTGGCTTCTGGAATCCAAAACTGCATTGCACTGAGGCCAGGGAACAACTGCCTTCTGCTTATCAGAGGCAAAGCAGCAGGGCTGCCCTAGGGGCCTGGCTGGACAAATTTCACCCCAGGAGTCTGGGAGAGGCGGGAAAGGTAAGAGAAGTGGGGGAGCAGTTCCACTTTGATCTATTTTTGAATTTTAGGGTTCAGAGAGAGATTTGATTTGAGAAACGGGTATCAGTGCTAAAAAATTAAAATGTTGAAAATCACTGATCCCATTTAGTCCCCTACATGTTAATGTGGAAAATGAGTGTAGAGAGGCGGCAGAACTTGTCTGAGATCACAGGGAATGCGGTGCAGAGCTAGAAACTGACTCTGCAGCTCCTGGCTTCTAGCCCAGTGCTCTGCTACCTACACCACACAGTCATTCCACTACAACAGGTGCTTAATCAGTATCTGTGGGGTGGAAAAACAGCCCCTGAGTTGTGTATCTGTTTGGCAAAGCCAAATCCAGGCTGGGGTTTTTGGTTTGCAAAAAGTCCCTCAAAGTTTGGGGGATTTTCATACAGCAGGCCCTTCTCTCAAATCAAGGGAGCTTGCAAACCACAGCTTAAATCCTGTGACACCAAACTGAAGACAGGAACAAGCCACCAGGAGGTCCACCCATGTGAGGGCAGCTTAGCTTTGCTGGAAGGCAGTATTGAGTGGTACAAAAGGGATCCGGTTTCTTTTTGCATGGGTCAAACAGTCCCAGATCTGATCTGTGCTCTACTGTGTAACTGTGGGCAAGGTCACTGGCCTTTCAAAGTCTTCATTTTGTAATCTATAAACTGGGCATATTATGAAACTTGCAAGGCTGCAGAGGTCACAGATAGTGATGAGGTACGTGTCTGGCACCAACTAGCCACACAGTAAACATGTAGCTAATTTTATTATTATTAGGAGTAGGGCTGAGCTAGAATGAGATCTCCTGGCACCACACTGTGCCTTCTGCACCACACCCAGAGGGAGCATGTGTGCACAAACCCTTGTGGGCCATAGTGTCTCCCAAGATTTGTGAGGTGAGGTCCCTGCCTTCCAGCAGCTTATGTGGTGAAGGAGAAATAAAATAATCACCACACAGAGTAGAGGGGTGAACCAGGTGCTGTGAGAGGGACCTGTATCTCTGGGAGTCAATGATGGCTTCATGGAAGAGGGGACTCTGAAGGACAAGTAGCTTTTTAGATTGCCTGTGAAAGTATCTCCTTCCCTGGAAGGCAACATCCCCAACCTGGGAATCACCTAAGTTGGGGCCTGAGAGCTGCCACCAGGGGGGACGGGGACAAAGCTGCAGGGCACGAGTCCCCCCATGTTGTACTACACTGAGAATTCCAGAGGCTGTGGTCTTGGCAAAGAGTGCTGGGAGCTCCTGCCAGGTCTGGCAGGCTCTGTCGCTGGCTGGGGAGGAGGCAGTCAGGAGAGCCAGCTAGGTAGAAGGTGGCCAGGACTAAGAAATCCAAAGCCCCACAAGGGCTTAGATGGTAGCTGTCAGGCAGTTTTGAAAAGGGACCAACTGTTCAGTCAACCTGCATTTTCCTGAATATCTGCTCCGGGCCTGCTGCAGTGCTAGATGGAGGGATTAAAGAGAAGAATGAGACCCCAGTCTTGTCCTAGGGCTTTGAAGAGCCTAATCTCCTCTTGGTTTAGCCATTCGGAGTTAGAAGGAGAAGCTGCCATTTTCAGACTCCTAGAATATCTTGGCTAGGAGGCTTCTTAAAGCTTGCTGATTATATCACTGAAACGGTAGTGAAACTGGGCTCAGAGAAGGGCAGACGCTGGCCTGGGATCACGCAGCAGGTCAGTGGCAGATCTGGGGCTAGCATCTAGGTCTCCAGCAGCCCAGTCCTCAGTGCCCACCATGACCCCTTGATACTTTAAGGGGAGATTTCAAATCTGCTTACCAGCAGAGTTGGGCTTGTGGAGAGCTCTAGGTGACAAGTGGGGGAGGGAAGAGGTAGACCTGTGACTGGTCGTGGCTGCTGTTGGCAGCAGGACGGTTAAGTGTGTGGGCTTTGTAGTCTGAGAGACGTGGGTACAAATCCTGGTTCTGTTACTTTCCAGCTGTGTGACCTTAGTTTCTTCATCTGGTAAATGGGGAATTGAACTGACGTCAATGGACTGTTGTAGGAACTGAATGAGCCGATGCATGCAATGCCTAGCACAAAGCGGCTGTTATTGTTTCCACCTCCTTCCCCCGGGCACCTCGGGCTCTGCACTGATGGAGACTGCCCCGGCGGTCTCCGAGGGTGTGAACCCCAGAGAGGAGACGCGGAGTCCGTACCCGGGACCCCAGCCCTGGCTGGAGCAAGACTATCTAGCCCAAACAGGGGCTCCACAAGGACTGCGTCCCGCAGCACCGCCAGCGCTACAGGCGCACAGCACAATCTGGGGCCGTGGGACTCTCGGTGCCATCACCCCCGCCTCGCCCTGGAGCCGCCTCGAACCTGCCATCTCCCCGCGTTCGGCGCCCGCTCACCTGCCTCCCTAAGGGTACCGACCGAGCCGCTGCTCCCGCCACCGCAGTCTCCCGCGCTAGTCTCCCAGGACCCACGTGAGGGCGGGGAGGCTCACCCGGAAGCAGCTCCCCCGCGCCCCGCCCACTCCAGTCCAGGCCACGCCCCTTGCGGGCACTCTCGGGGGGCTCGTCCGCTCCCGCCGCCGCCCCGCCCACACACGTCGGGCTCCAGGCCCGGCCAGTTGGGTGTGCGGAGCCGCCCCGGCCCGCTCGTGGGCCTGGGAAGGCCGGAGGGAGCTCACCCCGGAGGCGGTCACAGTCCTGGGTTCACTTCACAGTGCTCCTCTTCCCAGCCTAGAGCAAACTTGGCGCCAGTTGGTTGTTTGGTGAAAGAATAATTGGATGTCAAGGACATTAAAACAACACCGTAATGCCTAACACAATAGCTAAGTCCATTTTTGCGGACTGAGCGTTTTAAAGTTGCTGAGTTCAGCACCAGACTTACAAGTTTTCAGAGAAAATTTATTCCAGCGCAATTACTCAGGGCCTTCTCTGTGCCATCAGTTGGGAGATGTGATGTAAAAGACATGGGCATTTAGACAAACTCCCAGTCTGCTAGGGGCATCAGACCCCTATCTGTGATGGGTACAGTGAGCCAGCTGACCAAAGGTCTGGGGGCGGGGGGATTGGAGCAGAATATGTTCACAGGCAGGAGGGATCTGGTTGGTGAGGCTTACGGGGCCAAGGTGAACTGGTAGGATTGCATGGGTGAATGGTTGGGGGATCATCACCCTAGCAAAGGAATGGCTTTGAAGTTTCCTCAGGGATTATTGAAAAATTGACTTGAGGATGCCAGTGGGCTGCATTACATTTATTCTTGGATTTTATTTCTCAAAATATGTACCCCAAACCTGTTGTATACTTTTTTATATTTTAAGGGGCCTAGTGGCTTAAAGCTAGGGAAATAAGATACCAGTTAGTTCCCAGCTACTAGAGTTCTGATCTGTGTTCAACAAGGAAGGTGGTGGAAAGGAAGTAATGTACAATCACCAAAGGGACTTCTTGGGGTGCTGGTAATGTTTATTGAGCTGGGTGTGGGTTACATGGATGTGTTTAGTTTGTGAAAATTCATCAAGTTCTATACTTATTTGCACCTTTTGGTATGTATATTTTACTTTTATAAAGAATTAAAACAAAACTATTCTGAGTAGGTACATGGCATTGTGCTAAATGCCATGAAGAGCATAAAAACAAACAAGACAGAAAGCAGATCAATAATTGCTAGGGCCTGGGGGAGGGAAACATGGGAGTAACTGTTTAATGGGTACAAGGTGATGAAAATGTTTTGAAACTAGATAGAGATAATGGTTGCACAACATTGTGAATATACTAAATGTTACTGAATTGCTTATTTAAAAATGGTTGGTTTTATGTTTTATGAATTTCAATTAAAAGAGTTCACTAACTGCAATGTGGTATTCTAGATGGATACTGTAACAGAAAAAGGATATTAATAGAAAAACTGAAGAAATACAAATAGTCTAGCATTTAATTAGTTTTTCTTGGTCAGGCGCTGCAGCTCACGCCTATAATCCCAGCACTTTGGGAGGCCAAGGCAGGAGGATCACTTAAGGCCAGGAGTCCAAGACCAGCCTGAGCGGGACCCTATCTCTACAAAAAACAGAAAAATTAGCTGGGTATGCTGGCATGCACCTGTAGTTCCAGCTACTTGGGAGTTGGAGGGAGCAGGATTGCTTGAGCCCAGTAGTTTGAAGTTGCAGTGAGCTATGATGATGTCACTGTACTCTAGCCCCAGCGATAGAGTGAGTCCCTGTCTCAAAAAAAAAAAAAAAAGGTTTTTTCTTAAACTGGCCACAGTGGCTCACGCCTGTAGTCCTAGCTACTTGGGAGGCTGAGTCAGAAGGATCACCTGAGCCCAGGAGTTCCAAGCTGCACTAAGTTATGATTGTGCCACTGTACTTCAGGCTGGGCAACAGAATGAGACCCTGTCTCAAAAAAAAAAAAAGAAAAGTTTCTTAGTTTTGACAAATGCACCAAAGTTTATTTAAAAAAATAAAATAGGAGCAAGGCTGATGGCCACTGGAATAGGCTCCCGGTTTTCATAAATTACTAAGATCTTGAGCAAGTCACTTCTTTTGAAAAGCCTGTTTCCCAATGGTAAAAATAGGACATTAAAAAAAAGTAAAACTAATTTTGAATGGGTTTGGACTGAAACCACCCTCCCATTTCCTAAATCCAGATTAGAAGCTCTGGGCATGACAGGCCATGGTTAAAAAATAAGAAATATTACCTTAGTCTAGTAAGAAACCTTCAAAATCTAGATAGCACTACAGTAACTACCTCTGTTACTGTGGTTGGGAAAAACTGGTGGATGACCTCAAAGATTCTTCCCAATTGTTAAATTCTGTGATTTTAAGTCATAGTCCCTGTTCTTAGGAAATGTTTTTCTTAGGGAGTCAAATGTTGGTGAGGAATGGGGCAGGATGAACTAAAGCCATGTGGAAAGAGTTCTTTTGGGGATTCATTCATATACACACGCACATATATACATATACATACATATATATACACACACACTTTTTTAAGCCAGTCAAATTTAGCAATGGGGGGCTGCATACCAACTTTAGTGACATTAATAAGTTCTGATAACCCACTATTGAACCAGCCTAGATTCATTCTTGGCTATAGCATACAGCCTTATGTTAGAGAGTGGCAGATTAAAATAGATGGTAGGGTGAGCCCCCCTTATGCAGGCTTCGAATAATAAAGTATAGATGTAATTTAATAAGAAGCAGGGAGGGACATAGCAATGTTCCAGGAAGATCTGCTTAGAAAGCCGTATACTAGGGTCATAGGGAAAGGAGAGGTGAGGCAGGGAACTGAGCTCAAAGGAAGCTACAGGAGTCCAGATAGGACTTGAGGGCTTAGCCTAGAGTGGTGCTTACGGGAATTTGAAGAAGGAAAAAGCCACTAGATCTAATGACTATTGGGGTTGTATCTTTCTGAAATGTTATTTATAAATTTGATTTATGACTTGAAAAAGCCATGTAGATTAGAGGTAATATAGCATTGTGGTTAAGAGCTAATAGAGGTAATGGTATTGGTACTTCATAAGGTTTCAGAGTTAATACTTGAAAGCATTTAGAACAGTGTCAGATACAATAGGAATTCAATAAATGGGATTGCTGAGAATCTAGTGTGCGTAGGGTACACAGCAGAGCCATCAAAAGCTCTTGCTGTGGTTTAGAACCCTTGCCTGTGTATCAGCAGCATCTACTGGTCATCCAAGGTGATGCAGGAGCCCACATTTACAAAGGTCTGGTTCAGTTGACACCCCAAAACTGTATGGAGCATGATCAGGGTTTCTCTCCAAAAGCATACTACAAACAAGCAGGATGAAACGGGAGGCATCACTTTTAACAAGAATGTTCTTTATTTGTACAAAGCATTATAATCTTCTCAACATTCTTCACTCATCTATCAACAAACTTTTCACTGTATTCATTTAACAAGTCAACAGTGTCAAACTACACTTCACTACCTGTCAAACTCCAAGCGCTCAACTTAGAGACAAACAAAAAAGTGCTTGGGGTACTGAATGTAAAGAAAAAGGCTAAGAAAGGCCAACAGAGATACTTTAGAAGCAGTTACAGGGGATGGTTTTGAGGGGAATTAGATTCCTGAGCACCATCAGATTTCCCTTAAGGTTTAGAGGGGTTTCATAAAATCATTTTTAAAAGACATGAGATTAGAACTAAGGAATCAGAGGAACTTGCACTCTGAAATATTAAACAGGTAAACAAAGTTCCTAGACTGACAGCAGATAAGAGAAAAGGAAAGAGAGAAGAAAAGTGAGGATGGGGAGCAGGGGAGAGGCAGAAGAGAGACAGGAAGCAACAAGCACAGAGGGAGAAAGTTGTGCCTCGAGGAAATAAAGTTTGGAACTCATCATGAATTGAAGAATGAAAAGCCATAGTCACAATTTTGGGAGATGGACTATAAGAAGAGAAAGCCTGGATTTTACACCTTCCAGGAGGTGCCGATAAATCCTAAAGCTGGCAGGCAGTGAGGTACACCTAAGACTAAACCATCTGTTTTGTAAAAGTGAGACATTAGCACCTTTGCTTGACTAATTCCAATCTACACTGCTGATTTAATTTAAGAGCCTGTGTACCCAGGGTGCAGCCACTCTAGCAGGTCAAATGTCTACATGCAACATAAAAGGGCTCCAAGCCAAGTGGGACTATAGAAAACAAAATTCAATTAATGCTACTGTCAAGTGAGGAGACAACAGATTTCATTATTTTCCCACAGCTTTTTAGTAGTTTCCTAAAATTTTATTGTTCTGAACACTCTTAATATGCTACTATTGCCAAACACTATACAATCAAATATAGGCTGACCATGATCAAAGCCTCAATTTTCCTGAGCCTTGACTGCCTCTGTGATCTGAAACACAGCAGGCAGCATGGAAGTTATTATTACTTTTTGAGGGGAGCAGGGGACTGGGGATCAAAACCAACCTAACCATACATATAAGTAAACAAGAGTGATCAAACTGACTAATGGCTAAGTAGCCATTCAGAATCCCTCTTGCCAAAAAGTCATAACCTTCGGACTGATTGAACAAAACAGGATTCTGCTACTCAGATGCTTTGAGTTTGGGAAGTGCTGGTTTTGGCGACAATTCTAGTCAGTTTTTATTTTGATCTTCTCAGGCACTTCTGCCTAAGACTACTCTGCCCAGCAGGGAAAAGCTTCATAGAAACATGTAGCAAGTATCAGAGTGGTACCTTCCAAGGTGCCAGTCTCCCACACTATTCAGTTGTCCACTTCCTCTTCTTCATTCTGTTCCTCTTCTTCCAGCCTTTCCTCATCTTCATCATTGTCCTCATCCCTGCTCTTGTCTTGTTCTTCCGAATCCGTTTTTTTGTCTTTGTCCTTCTTCTTTTGCTCTGAAGCTTCCTTCTTGCCCTTCTGCTCCCGCCTATATGCTGCAAGGAGAAGAAAGGGGTTAGGAAGGAGGGCTGGAAGAGTGAACCAGATGGACTTCAGCAGCTAACCCCATCGACAGTTGGAAAAACCAAGACACAGAAGGTAAAATAACCTGCCCAGCATCATAAAACAGATCTAAGGTAGTGTCTACTGGACTGGGTCGAGTCACATCCAGTACTAGCTTACTGGACTTAAAAGGGACCCACGCTGAGTAAGCCTCAGGGCCAACTGAACAGGTTACATAGGATGACCAACTTCTGCATGGTTCAGAGCATGGGAGGGTCATTACCTTCCAGAGCTTCTTTTAGCGGGGTAACAAACCGCTGGAACTCCATCTCTTCCATGGCTGAGAGCACATCACTGGCATTCAGTGTCTTGCGCTTCCCTTTCATTGCAAAATTGTTGGCACTGAAAGAGAAAGGGCCATGAGAGGCTGTCAGACTCCCTCTTGCCACATATGGACTGGGGAAAGGAGCACCAGCGGTGGGATGGGAAAGCCTACTTCTTAGATGCACGGATTTCTTGTCTGACAGGGTAAGTCCCTCCCTTCTCTGTACAAAAGGGCTAAAACAAAGTTATTTTGTTGTTTTATTTTGCTTCAGAGCTTCTAACAACTAGCAGAGGACTGTGAACCTCTCCACATTGAGGTAGGACACAATGATTGGGGTTTGTGGGCTCCAGGCGACGAACTCCAAGCCAGGAGTTCTCTCTGCGCCTGGCTTATGTCTCTGCCCCACTCACCAGGACGTGGCGTACAGCACGAAGACGCTGGCGGCGCGGGAGATGGCGCTCCGGGCCTCCTTGGAGATGCTGACGCCGTCGGGGAGCTGTGAGAAGAGCGGGGGTGAGCAAAGTTGCCGGCCCAGGACCTGCTTCCCTCCTGCCCGCTCGTCCGCCCCCCAGCTAATCCTCCAGCCCGAGCTGCTCACCGCCTCCTTGATGATCCTGGTGATGACGGCGTTGGGCAAGTTTAGATCCTCCGGCCTTTCCGCCATTGCCACCGCCCGGGCGGAGTCTCAGCCTCAGGCCTCCTCTTTAGGCAGCTACCGCGTCCAGACTTCCCGCGTCCCTACAGTCTGACCCTCCGAGGCTTCCGTCTCGTCATACGTTGCTAACATTGCGTCCCATAGTGCCCCGCGCGCCATAGCCTTTCGCCTTCCCAGCCCCGCCTCCGCCTCAAATCGCAGGTGCATCGAATTTTCCACGCCGCAGGGATTTGGGCCCGGCATGGTTTACGTCCAGCTCCACCGTACCCTGCATGTCCCTCCCCAAGCCCGTTTCTCTGTTTCATGCCATTGCTACTTCTGGAACTTTATCACAAGTTATTTTGGCTCACTGGGGCTTCTGTCCGTTTCCCATAGTGCTCTGCGCCGCTGCTTGGCGACGACGCTGCCAGGCGGCTATCGTGGGAGACGAAGGCGTGGACTGAACCTGCTGGGCGGGGACGAGAGGCGGGGCTCACCACCTCGAGCCTGGTTAACACTTTGGCTTCGGAACCCTGGGGGTTTTTAATCTGCTTTGGTGGGCGGCTTGGGGAGGCCGGATTCACCCCCTACGTTTTTTTTTTTTTTTTTTTTTTCCCGTTTTCCGGAATGAAGCCGGGAATCTTTTTCCAACTCTGCCGAAGCATATGTCCATTTTTAATCTTCTCACAACTTTGTAATAAGGGTATTAAGGATAAGTGTTATCTAGGTTTTTTGTTTTTGTTTTATAACGCGAAGTATTTTGCTAGCACAACGCTAATTTTGGCGATATACATATGCACCTGATTAGACCTTGGGGCTCAATTCGGGCTGGGCAGGTGATGAAAGGGCGAGAAGCAGCCAGTTCTAAGAATAATGTTAATTCGCATTCAAAAACAAACCCTGTTAAAATTGTATTTATTTTTTAGTTCATTAAATTGTTCATTGCAGATCTTTTCCAGTCAAATTCCTTCTCGGAATTTTGCAATGGTGTTGGAAGTTATATTATTTTCATATTGAATACTTAGAAATTTTCATTACCACTGAGGACTGATGCTTTTTCCCCTTGAACATGCTGTCAACTCGCGCTTTAGTTCTCCTGCTTTGAATAGAGACATGATTACAGAGAAATATTTCCCTATTAGGAAAACAACAGAGCAAATACTATGATAAATAGCAACTGAAACTGTTCAGTTAGAGACTATAAGGTCTGGTGGAGGAACTCCACTTAGAGCAGACTTACCCCAAACATGTTAGGAGCAACTCAGCTCCAGCCAATTGCTGTCTAGCTGGAATTGAGCCCAGTGTTGTCAGGTGTTTTGATCTCTAAAAGCCAGAAGTATGAACACTACGAACTATTTAAATTTTGAGATATTGGTTCAAAGTGCTAGCCAAACAAAACAAGTCATAGGCCAGATGCACTCCCAGGCCAATAGTTTGCTATCTTTGATCTAAATTATAAGCAGTTTAGAACAGGGAGTTTGTTCATTGCTGTTCTCTATGTCCAAAACGGGTCCCCTCACGTATTTGGTAGTCAGTAAACTTGCTGAATAAAAGAAGAAATGGACACTGTCCTTAAAAAGTTATTAGGGATAAGGTGATAGAGGTGGAAACATCTCTAGAGAGGAAAAGATGATAGTATTTGTTGAGTACTTATCATACGTAAAAGTACATTATCTCATTGAATGCTTCTACAGTCCTACTTAGGGATTTCCTTCCCCCTACTTTATATAAGCAAACAGGCCAAGGGAGGTGAAGTCACTTGGCCAAGGCCATACACCCAGTAAATGAAAAGTTAATGGCCTACAATGTAACTGGAAATCTACTGATTTGCTGTTTGAGCAAACCCATTAATTGCTGGTGGGTATTTTATCTACTTGCATGGGAATCAAAGCACATTCAAAAATGAAACTTCCAAAAGTTTAGGCCTTCAAATAATGTAGGTATTTCTGTGACTGCATTGGTTGTAATGTGATAAGACCTTTTGGAGATGGTGGCATCTTCTCCCTAATGATTCTGAAGGACAAAAGGAAAAGATGCTAATATTTATTTTGAATTATATGCCAGGCTTTTAATATCCATTAAATAATTTTTTTAATAACTTTGTGAAATAGACATATCCTCATTTTGGAGATGAAGAAACAAAGAGGCTTAGATTGGTTAAGTTCCAGGTCACTCAGCTATTAAATGGACTGTTTGGAGACCTGAAGTCAATCTGCTCCCAGGCTCTTGTCATTCTACCTCATGCTGAGTTGTTTTCACACTTAACTTGTTACCCAATCCTTAATTATCCTGTGACCACCTTTACTTATATAGGTTCAATAGAAATATTTTAAACTTTGAGTCCAAATTGAGATCTGGATTGCATGACTAATTATAATACTCCCTAATTATGCAATTGTTGATTCTCCAGAGGTCTAGAAAGCTTCAGAGTTGGCCTTCATCCTAAACCATTTATAGCTATGGACTTACCAGATGACAGCCAATGGGATGAAACCACCTGTGACTTGGCTATTTGTCAGCATCCACAATGCTGGGCAACTATCCGCCGGATTGAGAGGGGCCATCCTCGAATCCTGGGCTCACCTTGCAAAATTCCCCTGGATGGTGAAGGTGAATTAGGCACCCTCTGTTCTCTTCCCCACAAGGTCTTTAATCTAGTTCTGTTTGGCTCCCTTTCTCTAGGCAACATTAACATGTTTTCTTCTGGTCTGCTTTCTCAGATAAACTCCCAGAGCTCACCGTTGTAAACGTGCCAGATTCCTGCTCCTTTCCTCATCATTTATCAAAATTTACCTTCACTAAGGCTCATTCTTTATTGTCTCGTGGTTCAAAGTTTAAGTCCAAATTTAAAGGCAGGTAAATTATCATGGAATCTTCCTTTAGCAGCCTATTGCCTCAAAAGTCTGGGTTATGATTTCCCTTACTCATGTAGTAGACTTTGAGAAAACTGGATTACAAAGAAAACACGAATTCAGTTAAAGAAGTGGATAGGCCATGGAAAACAAAAATAAAGCATTCCTGCTCTGGTCTAGGAGTTGGTTAATTTGGTGGTAGTACTGGGGTGTATTGGGTTGCCAGGGCTGCCATAACCAAGTACCATAGACTGGGTAGCTTAAACAACAAAATTTATTTTCTCACAGTTTTGGAGGCTAGAAGTCAAGATCAAAGTGTCAGCAGGGTTGTTTTCTTCTGAGGCCTCTGTCCTTATAGATGGCCATTTTCTCCCTTTGTCTTAACATTGCCTTCCTTCCGTGTTTGTCTGTGTCCTAATTTGCTCTTCTTATAAGCATACCAGTCATATTGGGTTAGGGCCCACCAATATGACTTCATTTTACCTTAATTACCTTTATAAAGACCCTATTTCCAAATATAATCAAATTCTGAAGAACTGGGTCAACCAGTTCAACAGATGAATTTTAGGGTGACACAGTTCAGCCTATCTTATCAGCTTCTATAGGTCATCAGAAAACTGTGTCCACACATGCCCGCTTTCTTTCTATTTTCTTTCTTTCTTACCTCCCCCATCTTTCTTTCTTTCTTTTCTTCCTTTCCTCTCCTCTCCCCTCCCCTCTCCTCCTCTTCTCTTCTCTTTTCTTTCTTCCTTCCTTTCTTTTCTCTCTCTCTCTCTCTTCCTTCCTTCCTTCTTTCATTCCTTCCTTCCCTTCCTTTCCTCTCTTTCTTCTCTTTCTTCCTCTTTCTTTTGACAGAGTCTTGTGCTGTTGCCCTTGGTAGAGTGCAGTCGTGTCATCATAGTTCACTACAACCTCATACTCCTGGACTCAAGCAATCCTCCTGCCTCAGTCTCCCAAGTAGCTGGGATTACAGGCATGTGCCACCATGCCTGGCTAATTTTTCTATTTTTTGTAGAGACTTGCTCTTGGTTAGGCTGGTCTCTAACTCCTGACCTCAAGGGATCCTCCCACCTCGGCCTCCCTGAATGCTAGGATTACAGGCGTGAGTCACCGCACCTGGCCTACTCTCACCGTCATTTGACCTTGCATCTTGTTTCTTCGTTTCGTCTGATCTGAAGTGATTTTTGTTGATTTGTTTCCTTCTCCTCATTAGAATATCACTTCTACCAGAGCAGGGACTGTGTGTGTTTTGTTCACCATTCTATCTCCTATCCCTTGAATAGTGCCTGGCATATAGTGGAAGCTCAATAAGTATTTGTTGAGTAAGTGAGTATGTCCTCATTCTCTGTTGAGTTTCCTCATTTACCACTAGCCCTGGGTACTCTCCCTTCCAAACTAGCCCAGCACTTACTGTCTCTGGCATGCTTGCTGATATTTTATGCCTATGTCCTGTTTGCCCAACTGGATTTTAGGCCCTTTGAAGGCAGGGGCCATGACCTCATTCATTTAGTCATTCAATTCACAAATATTATTAATATTTTAGTGGGGGCCACTGTGTTGGACACAGTCTTTACTCTCAAGGGGATTTCAGCCTATTTGGGGAGGTAAAGAAATAAGCAAGCAGGGACCATCTGATGTGATGAGTGTTGTGAGAGGAAATGCCCCCTGGGTGTGTGGAAGCACGAGAAAGGGTTCCTTAAGCTTCTGTATAAGAGGCATCTGTGCCTAGACCTGAAGTCTGAGCAGTCTAAGGAAGTGGTAGTTGCAGGGGGGAGGTGGGCAGGAAGAGTTCTAAACTATAGGAATAGCATATTCAAAGTCCTGGAGGCAAGAGGAAATTCTTTAGGTATCAGGAAAATAGTTCATTGTACCTGGAACATAGAGCAGGAATGGAAGAATGGTCAGAGATGAGGCTGGGGTGCCAGAGTAGAAATAGAAAGCAGGTGGGGATGGGTACACTGAAAGCCCTGACTTCAGCATGATGCAGTTCATCCATGTAATGAAAAACACTTGTACCCTCTAAATTTTTTGAAATAAAAAAAGAGAGAGAGAAAGCAGGGGCTTACTTCATGCAGGACTTCATAAATCAGGCTGAGAATTGGGTATTTA
>CM052443.1:112161886-112178652 GCA_028533085.1 Varecia variegata
TTTTTTAAAAATAGCAAGTGATATGAAAATACAAAGTGATGGTTTTGTTTTTTTTTTTTTTGTTTGTTTTTTACCTTTATTTGATATATTTGACAATCAGTGGTTAGTTCTCATCCACGTTGACTGTCTGTAGATTTTTGAAAGTGGTAACAGGTACGTAGGTAACCAAAGTATAGAGCTTGTGTGGTGAATCTTCATCCTCATTACGTTTTCTGGACAACCACACACGAATCCGGTATGGGACATTCCTTATTCCTTTGGCCCAGACAGCTTTGTTGAGCCCGGTATCAATGCGCACATCTGGAGTTCCCATCTCCTTCATGGCAAATTTCCGGATCTCTTTGAGTGCCCGAGGGGCATGCTTCTTGAAGCCCACTCCATGGATGCGCTTGTGAATATTGATGGTGTATTCTCGGGTCACCACTTCGTTGGTGGCAGAACGGCCCTTCTTCTTCTCGCCACCCTTCTTTGCGGGAGCCATCCTGCCGGGTCCAAGTCGGAAAGCAAAGTGATGGTTTTTTTATTGTGGTAGATACACATAACAAAATGGACTATTTTAGCCATTTTTAAGTATACTATTCATTGGCATTAAGTACATTCAGTGTGCAACCATCACTACTATGTGTAGCATCCACACATCTGGAAATGGAAAAAGTCCATTTCTGAAACTTTTTCATCATCTCAAACAGAAACTGTATCCATTAAACAATAACTCCCCATTCCCTCCTCTTCCCAGCCCCTAATCTCTGTCCTATTTTCTGTCTCTTTGAATTTGCCTATTTTAGGTACCTTATATAAGTGGAATCATACAATATTTGTCCTTTCGTGTCTGGCTTATGACACGTAGTATAATGTTCAGCTATGTTTTAACAGAAACATTAGTCACCCCTTATCTGCAGGGGATACATTCCAAGACCTGTGGAGTGGATGCTTGAAACCACAGATAGGAGTGAACCCTATATATACACATATTATTTAGGTCATTAAATATGAAATGTCCGATTGCGAATCAAAAGTATAGTTTATTATATTGTAAACAAGAAACAATACAGTTAATCAAAGTATGTGCCTAAACTATCAACACAGTTTTGCCATCTTAAGGGTAGCTTGTTTATGCCAGCAGTGAAGAAGCCTGGAGAGTGAGTGGCGATGAAATCACGAAAGGTGTTTTCCACAGCTTGTTGAGAATTGAATATTTTTCCTTGCAAGAAGTGGTCCAAAGCCTGGAAGAAGTGCTAGTCAGTTGGTGCAAGGGCTGGTGAATACGGTGGAAGACAGACAGTTTCCAAGTCCAGCCTCTGTAGTTTGAGCAGCATTGTTTTTTGTAACATGTGGTCTTGCAAGAGGATTAGCCTGTCTCTGTTGACCAATCTCAGCTGCTTAATTGAAAGCATCCTCATCATTTTGTCCAAATGGTTGCAGTAGACATCCACTGTAATTGATTGACCGGGTTTCATGAAGGCGTAGTGGATAATAAAAGTGCTGGACCACCAAATAGACACTGTTATCTTTTTTGAGGAATATTTGGTTTTGGACTGTATTTTGGCACTTTATCTTTATCCAACCATTGTGCTGAATGCTTGCAATTGTCAAAAAGAATCTATTTTTCATCACACGTAACAATATGGTGGAGAAATCGTTCACCTCTATCTTGTGACAGCTAAGAAAGGCAAGCTTTGAAACGATTTCTGACACTCATTTAATTCATGTGGTACCCATCTGTCCAGCTTCTTTACCTTGCCAATTTGTTTTAAATGGTCCAATATTGTTGGAATAGTAACGTCAACCTTGCTGCCAATTCATGCATACTTTGAGATGGATTCGCTTCCACTACAGCTTTCATCTTATCATTATCCACCTTGGTCTCAGGTCACCAACATGGCTTATTTTCAAGACTAAAATCACCAGAGTGGAAATTCTCAAGCCATCAACGTACTGTGCATTCATTAGCCACATCCTTCCCAAACACTTTGATGATATTCGAGCTGTTTGCACTGCATTGGTTCCATGATGGAACTCATATTCAAAAATAACACAAATTTTTGACTTATCCATGGTTTCACAAAAATTGCTCTAAAAAATGTGAAAGATAATCACAAGCCAAAATGTGCATTTGAAAGACTGAGGTTGTACCTTCAGAATAGGAAAAAACCTCAAGAAGTGTCAAAAGGAAATGTCAGAGATATCAACTGTCAAACTTAGTACTTAAGGAAATCGGACATTTCATACTTAATGACCTAATATGTTTTTCCCTGTGCATACCTATGATAAAGCTTAATTTACAAATTAGGCACAATAAGCGATTAGAAAAAATAATAGTAATAATTATAACATACTGTTATAAAAGTTATGTGAATGTGGTCTCTTAAAATACCTTAAAATATCTTATAGGTACTCACCTGTTTTCAGACTGTGGTTGAACATTGGTAACTGAAACCACAGATAAAGAGGGACTACTGTATCAGAATTTCATTACTTTTTAAGCTGAATAATTTTCTCTTATGTGTATATACTACATTTTGTTTATTTAACATGTTTTAAGCATCTACATTAAAGGTACATAATAAACCTTTATTGATGGTGATGTAATTATCTCTAGCTGGAGAGAGAGGTGTAGGCTGTGAATTTAGTTTGATGCAACAAATAGTTGTGAATTATTCGCAGTGTGTAATACCTGTTTAGGAGCTGTTCTAGGAAAAACAAACAAAGCTTAAGGATATGGTGAGACCCTATATTCCTTTGGTAGGTGTTAAGCCCAAGGTTTTCTGTAGATAAATAGAAGGGTTTTCCTCATAGCACTAACTTTATCATTGCAATAAAATAAGTCCTTGGTGTCTCTGTTTTATGTTTGGAACTCTCATTTTTTAGGGCTCAGAAAGGTTTACCTGACAAAAGTTTGATCAACAGTACTGCTAGATCTCCCAAAGTAAGTCACAGATTTAAAAAGGTACTTCTTTAGTATTTTCTCTGTACTAGTGGGAATAAAATGTTTTGCCTTTATTTAACATTCCCCAGGATGACTATTATTTAACATGGGCCCTTATTATATGCTAGGCTCTGTGCTAATGACTTTGCATGCTATGTTGTTTTCAGAAATTCCAGACACAAGTGGGATTGATTTGTAGAGGTTTGGTGTAGGTGAGACTTTTCTGTCTCCTGCATAGAGCATGTTCAGCTACTAGGTAAACATTGTCATCTCATAATGAGGAAATTAGAATGCGGGAATTTCAGACCTAAAATGGTACTTAAGGTCATGTAGTCTGATAAATTTCAAACTTCTAAAGCTGTGATCCATGGTAACAAATAGATTTTACAACAAAAATATCATGGAATAATCCTTACCCTAACTATGGGTCATTTACTCTGATATTTTCTGTCCTGTTCTGTTTTTTTTGTTTTTTTTTTAGATAGGGTCTCACTCTGTTACCCAGGCTAGAGTGCAGTGGCATCATCATAGCTCACTGCAACCTCAAAGTCCTGGGCTCAAGCCATCTTCCTGCCTCAGCCTCCCAAGTAGCTGGTACTGCAGGCATGTGCCATCACACCCATATAATTTTTCTATTTTTTGTAGAGACGGGGTCTTGCTCTTGCTCAGGCTGGTCTTAAACTCCTGACCTTAAGCAATCCTCCTGCCTCAGCCTCCCAAAGTTCTAGGATTACAGGCATGAGCCACTGTGCCCTGCCCTATTCTGTTTTATTCTATTTCATTTTTAAACAATGTGGGCTGTGATTCACGAAATTTGGTTTTATGACCTACGAGTAAGTTGCAGTTGCAGTTTGAAGAACATTACTGTGGTCTATCTCATATATCTTACATTTGAGGAAACTGAGGCCCAGATAGGAAGTTATTTGCTAAAGCACACAGTTAGTTAGGGGTACAGCTAAATTAGAACTTCAGGAATAAAAACCCTCCTACTTACCTGTGGTAAAGACAGATTTACTATTCTTTGCAGTCCTACCGGATGCCTTTTTTTTTTTTTTTTTCATGAGATGCTTCACTTTCAGTATCATGTGGTGGAAAGTGTAAGGAACTAAGAGACAGATAGGTTTGAATGGGATAAATGAACAAATCACTTTACCTCTTTGACCTCTTTAGAACAAGAGGATTAGATTATTTTTAAATTATTTGGGCAGATAATACGTGAACATGATTATAAATTCAAAAGGCATAAAAGAGTTTACAATGAAAAGGAGTCTCTCCTGTTTCCCACCAATCAGTTCCTTTTCACAGGGCAACTTCATTTTTAAGTTGTTTTTTTTTTTTTTTTTTTTTGGTATCCCACCAGGAATATGGGCTGGGTGATTTACAGGGTTTCCTTGAGCATTAGTGTTCTAGGATCCTAAATTGCTAAATGTGAGAAGAGTTAGTACTTTAACATTTATATAGATGCCTATAATTGTAGACAGGGTATAAAAGTAGAGAACTTGCTTTTGTCTCTACCAAGTCTCTCCCTGCTCCCAAATTGCCAATTATCTGCAGGGATCTAAGTCTTTGGAGTGTTGTGGGCAGGGTGAGTAGTGTTTTCCTTGGTTAGCCCCAACACACCCTCATTTGGGATGGGCTTGGGCTAAATGCCACCCTAGTGTCACAGGAAAGCAGGGAAGATTATTTGCTTACAAATGTCCCCTCTTTCACCATACGTATACTGATATCTGATGATGTAGTCCAGTTTTTTTTGAAAATATTATGAAGCTGTTTTGGGGATAGGAAATGTCTTTTTATCATCTTCTGAGCCACAAACTCTTTGGTTAGCATGATAATTCAGTCTTTAGTCTGGTACGGGACCCTGGAACCTCAAGCCATATGTTGGCTTTATATCTTCCTCTTAGCTTTCAGTGTTGAATTTGAATGACACACAGCTTCCCTGCTCTAAAGATGTTAGCAATATGGTTGTAATCTGGATCCCAGAAGAATCAGAGAATTATGTGAGGTAAGTATCATGTCTAGAACTTGGGAACCATTGACTTTTATATTCTACAAACCCCTACTGTCCTCTGCGGGCCTCCTTTTTCTCATCTCCCTTTTAGCCACCTCATTGCAAGTAGCAGGAGGCCAAGCAGAGAAGTAGGTCATGGTCTCTTGCATCTGCCTCTTACTATGCTTGAATTTTATTTTAATGCACTTTGAGGTTCATGCTGTGAACTTCTCTACATTGAATTCTACATGACAGTAAATAGCATACAAGGTAGAGCCCAACTTATTTGTAAGATTTGATTAAGAAATAAATGTTTTCTGTTAGTTTTTCTTATTAGCAGTAACTAGTGAAAAAGTTTTCAGGTGAAGCACATGAATCTTTGATCTCAACCCAAATCTGAGTACAGTGGTACAAAATGGATAGCATATAGGACTTATGTACAAAGCAGAGCGTGACAAATCATTTGGTGAAGGCCCAAAGGCTTGCTAATGTTGACAACCATGGGGAAAGTGTTTGGTTTTTCTTTCCAGATCATTGAGGCTTTCAGATTCTTGTTAAGTGACTGTTTACAGATGTTGAGACTTAAGAATTTATTTTTATTTCATTTTGGTTTTCTTTGTAAAAAGTGAACCTGTGAATGCTTCTTTATATATGCATTTTGTATGTATATATATGGTATAAACAAATAAAAAACCCTAAGGGTTTATTTCTTGTCAAGAAGCCCAGAAGAAGGCGAGCCAGGGCTAGTATGTCAGTTCCATGAGATAATCAGTAACCAGGGCTCCTTTTAGCTTTCTGAGCCATCATCCTTACGCCATGGCTTCCATCTTCTAAGGTGTTTCATGGGTGCTTTTAAGGTCTAAGTTGGCTGCTAGAGCTCCAGCTGTCATATCCATGTCCCAGGCAAAGAGGAGGAAGAGGACAGAACAGAAAATACTTCCTGAGCCCTTCCTTTGTGCTAAGCAATGAAGATGCAGTAGAGCAGCAAATAGATTTGGTCCCTGTCCTCCTGGAGCCTTATGCAGGGGAGTCAGATTTCACAAACATAATTGCACCTGAGTATATAATGTCTAATTTGGATTCATGCTATGAAAGTAAATAACTGGATTGTCTGAGTGAATGATGAGGAACCTAATTTATTTTTATTTATTAAAAAAAATTTTTTTTGAGACAGAGTCTTGCTCTGTTGCCCAGGCTGGAGTGCAGTGGCATGATCATAGCTCACTGCAACCTCAAACTCTTGGGCTCAAGCAGTTCTCCCACCCCAGCCTCCCAAGTAGCTGGCACTACAGGCATGTAACACCATGCATGACTAATTTTTAAATTTTTTGTAGAGATGAGTTCTACACTATGTTGCTCAGGCTGGTCTCGAGCTCCTGACCTCATGTGATCCTCCTGCCTCAGCCTCCCACAGTGCTGGGATTACAGGTGTGAGCTACTGCGTCCTGCCTGAGAACCTAATTTAGTTGTGAGGATGGGGGAATCTTTTTAGTGGTAAGACCTGGGCAGCAGGTATTGCTGAGCTCCCAACCAGCTGCCTTTGAGTGCTTACTAGAGAGAAATCTTCGTGGTCATCATTCAGAAATATCCTTGGCGCTTCTATTTAAGATGTCTAGGAATAAGTTGTGTTTATTCTTATGTCAAGTCTAGCTGAGAAGCATGCTCTCCCCAGCCAGCGTGGGAAGAAGAAAATAAAGAAATCGGCAATGGTGAGTTTGATGTTTTGTCCAAACCTTTATGATATTATTATGTGGAGTTTACATTTGTTTTCCTTTCAGGTCTCCCCCACCCCCATTCGTTCCCTAAATGGACAAAATCCACAAAAGAAAACCCTTCTTTAGGAATAATTACCGACCCATTTTCTATCCAGATACTCTTTTTCCCTATCTCCTCCCTGTAGGGAGATGAAGAGCACCTTGAGATAATAGGAGGAACTGTTGGGTATTTAGGGGGAATTTTTGGTCAATTAAAAACTAATCCCCAGTGTAAATGGGATAGAATTTCAGTGGACCAGGAGTTATAAGACCTGGGCTTCTAATTCTAATTCTACCATTTATGGGTAAATGTCACAGAGCTGTAAGATTGCCATGTCCGTGACAGTAGTGTGTTGGTCCATTTTGGTCATTGTTGAATCCCCATCCCTAGCCCTATGCCTGCCACATAGTTAGATAATAAATATTTGTTCAGTTTGTTGAGTGAATAAATGAATGACTTTTCTGGAAAAACACAACAAAACAACTAATCCCTGTGTGATCTGAATATAACAATAGGATTGGGAACCTGAGATGGAAAACTGTAGTTGGCCTCATATTCAGAGGAGGCAAGAATGACTGGAGTAGTCTGGAAACAAGTTTCCCATTCTAGGGTTGTGCTGGGAGACTAGAAAGTTGATGGGAAAAAATGGGCTCAAAGAGAATGCTTTAGAGAGTTCTTCCCGTTGTTTCTCTTCCAGAAAAACGGTTCATCTCCGAGTCTCTCTAGAAAGCAATATCCAGAAACACCGTCGAGAATTCTTGTGCCTCCCCCGACCCCAGTACCATTGTCTGAGCAATTAGGTCCAGACTTCATGCCTTTCTGGGCCCCACTGGACACGTTACCTCAGGACCTACTGGAGGAGTAAGTACCTACATGTAGGTTGGTGGGAGAGCCAGAGCACATGCTTCTCATTGAGTTTTGAGAAGGGTCTAAGCATGTGCTCTTTCTCAGTAGGGTTGGGAGAAAACTGTCACCCTACTTGTTTATTGAATTCGTAGACTTACCAACAGGCAATGATGACAATAATAACCACCACCGTTTATCAAGCTCTTACCACCCTGTGCTAAGCACATTACATGTACTCTCATTTAAACCTCCACCAGGAGGTAGGCACTATTACTCTCTTCTTTTTATAGATGAATTACGAATAAGTGGGAGGCAGAATGGTATATGTGATTTGGAGTGAGATGACCTTTGCATTTTATATTGAAACTTTAACTGGTTTTGTGAACTTTGGTAATATATTTGGCCTCTTTAAGCTTCATTTTCCTCATTTGCAAAATGGTAATAGTACTACCTGTCCTCAGGGTGTTGTAAGGATTCAGTGGTATAAAGCACATGAGCCTGACATAGAGTAAACACTTAATCTAGTAAATACAGCTATGATTGTCACAGTTGCATCCGAAAGGTGTTACCAAATGAGCACCTGTTGGTACAGGACTTTTCAGACCCAAAGTGGAAGGTTCTTCTAATTTGGAGCCCTTTTCATCTCTTTCTCCTCAGCCACACTGTCTGAGAAGAGCTATTGCTGACTTTCTGGCTGTCTCTGTCCACTTCAGACTTTTGTCAGATGGAGACAAAACCATGCCCTGTCCGGAGATGAAGATACAGTTGACTATGATGAAAAAGAATCTTCCCCTGGAAAAGAACCGACCTGACAGTGAAATTTCTTCTAGGATGTTTCTGTCTATACATCGCCTGACCCTGCAGGTAAGAGCTAGCAGCCTCAGAGGAAGAGGTCTACGTGGAAATACAAACTCATCTCTCTTCAAGGCTGGCAGAGTTGACTTTCTATTCCTTCTTTCTCTTCTGCCCTTCCGCTCTGGACCCAAGCCCCATAGAAGGCTGGGCTTACAGGTAGGCGAAGGCCAATCTGTGGGGAAGAGTTTAAGGAGAGCAATGTTCTCTGTTTCTTTTGTACTTTGTTCCCCACACCTTTTTCCTTCCTCCACGGTCCCGGTACGGTGCTACAAAACACTGGGTTCTCAAAATGTGCTTGCTGACTAGATGAATAAATGCATTTGGGGGGAAAGGGAAAGACCTACAGTAGAACTTTTCTTCTTCTTTTTCCTCCAGAAACCAGCATTGCGATATCCTGAATATTTGAAGAAATTGCATTATAGCCTGAAGACTGAAGGTAGATTTGCCAGTGCTGCTGGATCTCTAAGTGCTGTTCCCACCCTGCCCACAGTTCTCATACGTTAACTTGGTCTGATTCAGTTATATTTATGGCCAGAGTCATATGGGGTCACATGTGGAACTCAGGAAACTCTAGTTTCAGGAACCAGCCCCTACCCTTTCACTTGGTTCTGATCAGGGAGAGAGTCACCATTGTGGAACAGGGCCTAGCAGGCAGCCCTGTGGGAGGGTGGGGACTGTCAGAAGAAGGTAGAGCTGACACTCTGGTCACCAGGTCACAGTAAGCAGCAGCAGCAGCAGCAGCCGCCGCCGCCGCCGCCGCCGCCGCCGCCGCCGCTGCAGCGACAGCAACAGAAGAAGGTGAAAACACCTACTAAGAAACAGGTAGAGTGGTACTGAGGGACTTGCTGGGACTGGCAGAAGTGGGTGCAGCCTGGAATGGGCAGGGACATATGAGAGGTGGGAGGGAGTCTCCCTGTTGTCTGGTTATAGACATAAAGTTCCTGTCTAGTTGTAGATGTTTAATTCCTTCTTTTAGACTCTTTCTGAAAAAATTTTCTTCACTTCCAAAAGTCCTAATTCATTTCCTCCTCATGTGGGTTTTAGGAGGCTAAAAAGAAAGTCAAAAGTGGTCCAGGGAGCCAGAGAACTTCCCATAAACAGCCAGCTGCCATCGCTTATGACCCTCTCTCTGGTAAGAAGAGCATGTGCCTGGTTGGGGGTAGAATTCAGAGGGTGGTAGAATCCCAGGACATAGTGGAGGGCCGGAAAAGTCCCTGCCTTTTGAAACCTGCTTTTGTCAGACACTCAGAATTCTTCTTGGATTGTTTCAGTGTGGCTGGTCTACCATGCATCATTCTTCCGTCAAATATTTACTAAGCAAGCCCGCTGGGCCAGATGTCTGCTCGAGTGGGGATTTGAGAAATGACCATGAGCATGAGTCATTGTCATTTTTCCCTCAGGTCCTCCTTTAGAAAACACAGAGTAGTTGGAGGATTGGGAACAGGAGCAAGCCCAGGTTACTGCAGAGAAGACCCCTGAGGGGCCATTGTCCAGTGAGGCAGGGAAGAGCTGGGGCCCCTCACTAGAGCCCAGAAGAGTTCTAAGTAAGCAGAGCTCCAGGGCTTCCAGCTTCCCAGGACAAGCTAGAGTGTCTCTGGAGCCTCAGGTTGAAATCAACACATTGTCTAGCCTCATTCAGGACGCAGGTAGCCAACCCTTGTCAGGCAATCCTTTTCCTCTAATGCTCATGCTGGGGACGAGAATGGATATCTCCCCTTTTTGGAGTCCTTATCATGTTCTGAGCTGAGGGATATAGTTACCCCTGTCCCTCTGACATTCGTCAGCTTGAGTACAAAATGGGAGGGAGGGAAAAAGAATCCCCCATAACCTTGGAAGATCGTTGTGCCCTACTCAGACTGGACCTTGCTGACTTTAATGTGGAAGCAACTGTTTAATCATCAGGAATAACTCTCCAAACCTGGGGCACTAGGAGGGCTCAGGCGAGATGTTTCCTGAAAAGGATGTTGCCCTTTTGCTTTCCTTCCCATCCCACTTAACTCTCTGATACCAACTATGTCCTCTAACCTGAAGATCTAAGAAGGTTCTTGACCTTTACATGGGAGGTAGACAGAATCAGGGCTGTGGCCCAGGGCAGGAGGTGACATGTCCAAGGTTAGCATCCTATCCAGGCTGATCACTGCCACTCCCCTAAATTCCATTCTGGTGCCTTTTGTTCCTCTTCCTGATGCCTCCAATAGGAAAAGTTTTGCTTGCGTGACTGTGTTCTTAGAGTAGTGGCCCGTCCTCACTGAGCTGAGACAGGCTTATGGAAGAGACAATTTTTGCATTGGATCTTAAATGTGTGTGGGAGTTTTCCTGACATGGAAAAGAATTCCTGGAAGTGGGAATAGCCTGTGCGAAAGCATCTTGGAGGAGCTTGACTGCTTAGGAAACACTGAGCCGTTCAGTGTGGCTATGGGGTTGGGTATTTAAGGGAGAGTGGTAGATCAAGCTAAAGAGGTAGGTAGGGGTTTATATAGACTGCGAAGACATTTGACCTTTATCCTCCAGGTCAGTGATGCTCCACTTTGACTGCACACTGAAACCAACTGAGAAGTTTTTAAAACTTTAATACCAGGCTGCTCCCCGGATGTATTGTCATAATTTCTGATGTTGAGAACCTCAGTTTTTTATAAGTTCCCCAGTGCTCCCAGCGTGCAGCTAAAGTGAGAACCAGTGCTGGTAGGAAGCCAATAGAAATGCTGTCCTTTAGTGTAATATCTCTAGTGGCAGCTTGGAAGATGTTTGTTTAGAGAAAGGGAGATTGAGAAAGGAAAGAATGCATGCATTTAGAGACTAGTTGGCGAAGCAGCTGATGCAAAAGAAATGTAAAACTAGAGCTTTTTAAAAATTTGCTTGTTTTTCAGAAACCAATGTGGGTAGGTTAGGGATGGTGCAAAAAGATGAGTCACATTCTCATAAGAGGAGTATTCATAAACTGAAGAGGTAGAGTTAGGGTTTCTTTTGCTGCTATAACGTGCAGGTACCCACACCTTAGGTTTCTTGGAGGAGTCCTGGGTCTTTAAACACAAACTTTACCTTAATCTCTAATTCTGTAATAGATATGGTCACAGTCCTAGGTGAACAGAATCTCAAATAGAACTAAGAAGGTCAAACTCCCCTTTACCTGCCACCAAGGTCTTGTCTTGTCCTGGATGGGGAGTCACTGGTAGACTAGGGATCAACTAGAAGCCCAAAAATGGGATATGAAGTGCCAATAGGAGGAGGATTGAACTGGCTTTGTGGTCACTAGGTCACAGAACTCTGCCAAGTCAGAAAAGTGACATGAAGCAGCAGCAGCAGATGGAGCTAGAAGGCGCCACCTTGAAACAGGTGAGAGTGTACCAGGGCCTTTGCTAGGACCCAGTTTCAGTTATCTATTACTGTATAACAAAACACTGCAAAACTTAAGCCATAATGATTTGTTATTTCTAATGATTCTGTGGATCAACTGGAGAGTTATTCTTGTCTTGCTTGAGGTCACTTAATGCAGCTGGGCTGGGGTTGTTGGCCAAGTTGCCTGAGTTCTCTTGATGTGGCTTGTTTGGGCTTCTTGATGGCGTAGTAGTTTCATAAAAGTACTTTCTTAAAGGATGGGCCTAGAATTAAAACAGGGTCACTTATGCCACATTTTAGTGGCCCAAAAAAGTCACAGGTCCAGCCCAGATTTAAGAGGAGAGGAAATAGACTCCATCTCTTGATGTGAGCAATAGCATGTGCATGCAGGAACGGGAGGAAGTGTTGGCAGCCATCTTTGGAGGTGGTTTGCCCTACTTAAGTAGACCGCTGGGAATGGCAAGAAGTAGGTTTGGCTTCATCTGGACATCCTGGAAGGCAAAGAACATGTGATGCAAGCTTCTCTTCAGTCCCAGGAGGTGGGTCTTTGGCCTGTCTTAGATATTAATTTCTATGAGAAAAGCATCTTTTAGAAAAATCCTTTTAGTTTCCTAATGTTTTGATTCAAGTTTCCTTACACTTACCCCAATGAATTTCAGGATTCCACAGAGAGACCAAAGACGGACTACTCTGAGACTTATGTGAATTTCTACCTCAGTATGAAAAGTAAGTAATTAGGGTGGAGGAACCTTAGTAAGTGACTGAGGATAGGGAGAGCTGAACCTGTGTTGACCAGGGTAGTTAGTTTACCTCCCTGAAGGCACAGTCTTCATTCAGGGAGGTCCTAAAAAACACCCCAGTCTTTTCTTTTCTGTCCTCCATTTGTCACAGGTGCAATTAATGGTCCTGGATCGGCTGATTTAGGTCCTGGATTGCCCAAAACAGAACCCACTGAAAAGGACATTAGTGCTCCACTGGAGCCTGTGCTGGAAGCCCAGGCTTCCATGTCTGGAGGAAGCTGGAACCCTGAGCTCAAACTCCTGAGGATTCTTCAGGCCTCTGACTATGAAGATGAGGATGAGAACAAGGATGAGGATGAGGAGAACCAACCCTTTGGAGCAGAGCGTGGAGTCTCTGGAGGCATAGACTGAAAGCATCACCTGGGCAGCCTCATTCCAGAGCAGGGTGCTTGGCATCCTGAGGACAACGTGCTAGGATTACAGGCATGAGCCACCGCACCCAGCCTCTTTTTCTAAAGAGAAACTTTTCACTCATCAATTATTTGGTTACCCTAAGTATGGTTCATATAAAAAAGGCAGATTAAATGTTCAACTCCTTCTAAACATTGTCTCAAAACAGACCAAATTAGAAAGCGAAATCTTCTGCCTACCTATGCCTCCTCTTTTCTAAGCTAAATCAAAATTATGTGACATCATTTGTGTTACTAGGTTGAACTATACTTAGCTGAATCTTTATGGTGAGAGGAATCAAAGAGGTGTTATTTGGGCTGTTTTCCTGAAAACAGTTATTTCTTGAATGTGCATTACATTGCAGACTGACTTCTGTAGGCTGACTTTTAAAAATTCACAACTGTTTTCACTTCTCCCTAGCCTAGTCTCAGACCTGTCCACTGGAGCATACGCAATTTCTAATGGTCCGTGTGTGGGGGGAGAGTGAGGATGAGGATGAGGCAGGCTTTATCTTTCATTTGCTTATTTTATCTGAAGACTCAGGCAGAGAAGAGAAAGTCTATTTTATAACTAATTCAACTAGTTTATTTACTTGGTGAGGCAACTCTCAGAAACCGGAACATACTTTTAAGTTCTGTTGGGGCGTATAAAGTTACCTTTTGAATCATGACATATTTTGAGTGAGAAGATATTTGCTATCTAAACACTTGCCTTCACTTCTATTTTCAAAGGGAGAAAAAACATTTGCAGGCCAAAACTTGTTTCACCTTTGTCATACCAGTTCCTCAAAGTTGTATGATCACAAACAGAACTTTGGGAAATATACCATGTTAGCTTTCAAGGTGCTTTACACTCATTTTGATTGGTTCTCTGGCCAGCTCTGTAGACAGATGTGGATTGTCTCCATTTTATAGATTAGGCTCAGAATGCAGGGCTGATGATAGCCCATTCGGGGCCTTTGAGTAAATTATAAAAAGGCACTCCTTAAGACACTTTACTACTGTCTGTTGAAAGTTAACTCAATGAATATACAAATCTATGATGATTACAATATGAGCAGCAGCCCTAGAGTTGGTCCACAGCCTTCACTATGTACCTGGTAGCCCTGCTAGAGACGTCAAATAATTTGCCAAAAGTCAAAGGCCAGTATGTGAAGGGGGCTGGGCTTAGAACCTGGGTCTACTCTTTCACCTCATCCACTGTGCCCTGATGCTCCTCTCCAATTCCCTCTCTTCACTGCACAACTGAGACGGGACACGCTTCATCAGAAATGAAGGATGAGATCACGTAGAAAAGCATCGACCAAGGAGGAGGAATCCTCATGAATCTTTTGCTTCAGCTTCCCATGTTCTGAGAGGGGAGGAGCCAGGTAACTGTTGCTAACTGCCATTTCTCCACCATCTAGGCCCAGGGAAGTAGAGAAGTAAGGCTTAATTATTAATAGTTAGAATTTCTTGGAGATCTGATTTATATACTTAAGCCAACAAGAGAAGAGGATTTGTTGGAATATTGTCCTAGGAGGTTTATATTTCCAAGAAGCTAGTCCTTAGTTTCTTCTGTTCTTTGCTACTTTGTGATCCCTGCTGGAGACAGTCCACTTGATTTGAGTCACCATGATTTTCTAAGGACATTTTCCAGTGACACCTGGCCCAATTTGACATGTATATAGAAGCAAGAGTCAATGAAAACAGTTTCAGACATTCTAGGCCCACACTTGCCTCCTCTCAGAGCCTGCTGTTCTTTATTTTGGTATTAGTCCTGACCTCCTCTGGAGGACATACTCTGTTCTTCATTCCTTTTCTTTTTTTTTTTTTTTTTTTTTTTGAGACAGAGTCTTGCTCTGTCCTCTCAGTCAGAGTGCAGTGGTGTGATCATAGATCACTGCAACCTCCAACTCCCTGCCTCAGCCTCCTGAGTAGCTGGGACTACAGGCATGTGCCACTGCACTCCGCTAATTTTTTCTATTTTTAGTAGAGACAGGGTCTCACTCTTGCTCAGGTCGGTCTCGAACTCCTGACTTCAAGCAATCCTTCCACCTTGGCCTCCCAAAGTGCCAGGATTACAGACGTGAGCCACCACACCTGGCCTGTTCTTCATTGTTTTTGAATTAAAGAAAACTCCCAGGGTTTGGTGGGAGGGAGTCAGGGTTTCCTCCATGATACAATACCCTTAAAAAAAATCAGTTTGTTCAAATGCACCTAAAGGAATTTCTTGCTAAATTAAGGACAGAAATACCTCTGGCCTTTAAATAGAAATGATTAGAGGCCCCTTGCAGTTCAGAGGAATCTGGGAAAGAATTTCTAAATTTTTCTTGCCATAAGGTACAGGGCATGAAATTAATTTTCCCTTCTATTTATGCATTTTAAACAAATATTTATTGAGTATCTATTATATATTAGAGAATAAACCCCTAGATTATCTTGATAGAGAAAGGAAAAGTTCCAGAGAAATGGTGGAGAGTCATTCCCAGGAATATAATAACTCTGGAAGAGACTTTTCGTGGATCAGTCAGTAAAGTTTCCTTGGGACCACTAGGTGGTGATATTACATTATGAAAATGACATCCTTTCTTTGCCATCTTTCAAAGACTGGAGGCCTTTGTACATAACAGGACTGGAGGTCAGGAGTTCAAGACCAGCCTGAGCAAGAGTGAGACCCTGTCTCTACTAAAAAATAGAAAGAAATTAGCCAAACAACCAAAACTATACAGAAAAAATTAGCTGGGCATGGTGGCGCATGCCTGTAGTCCCAGCTACTCGGGAGGCTGAGGCAGAAGGATCGTTTGAGCCCAGGAGTTTGAGGTTGCTGGGAGCTAGGCTGATGCCACTGCACTCTAGCCTGGGCAACAGTGAGACTCTGTCTCAAAAAAAAAAAAGTCTGAAGGTAAGAGAGGACATGGCTCATTAGAAGAACCAAAAGGAAAAAAATCATGGCTGGAGCACATAGAACAAGGCAGCGTGGGGAGAACTGGGGCTGGAGAGCCCCAGAGTGCTAGGATTACAGGCGTGAGCCACCGCGCCTGGCCCAGACTTTTTTTTTTTACTTTGTCTTCAACCTGGAAAATTCATTTCTTCCTTTTTCTGCTTGGCTACTTTCTACTCATTCTTTAGGTCTCAGCCTATATATGACTTATTTTGGAAATAAGCTTTTTCTGACCACTGTCAAGAAGAGATTCCCCTCTTTCGCTTTTCCTCTCAGAGCCTCTTTTGGGGCTCATAGTTTGTCTGTTGCCACCATCCACTGCCAGACTATGAGTCCTGTGAGTGGCAGGGCCCTCTCTGTCTTCACTGTGTATATATCTCCAGTATCTAGCTGAGTGCTGGGGCATTGGAAGTGCTTAATAATGTATGCTGAATGAGTGAATAAATTAAAAAAATGAAGTATATGTTTATAATCTAGCAGTATAAGTGGTACAAAGAAAGAATAATAGTGATGAGAAGAAGGGGAGGTCACATTGGGTGTTACCGTTGAGGCTGGGTTAGGTTTTGGTAAGTGGAGGTATTTGTGGAGGTGGCATTTGAGGTGGAGGGAAGGGACATAGGTGGGAAAAGTTTGGGGGATAGGCAAGGAGTATAGTGTTCCTGTCTGGGAAGAGTGGGAGGTAGGACTGGAGACAGCTTGTGAGTAGATTGTGCAGGGCCTAGACTCTATTTGATAGCCAATGAGGAGCCATTGATGGCTTTTGAATCGGGGAGTGATAGGACTAAATCAATGATTTAGAGAATGTTAATCTAAGGGCAATGTGGAACATGAATTGGAGAGAGACCAGCGAGAGCAGTTAGGAGGCTACCATAGAAGGCACAATGAGAGGTGAGAAAAATGGATGTTGTGCAAAGGAAAAATGAACCAGAACCTGGAAACTGGAAAG
>CM052443.1:112179152-112234110 GCA_028533085.1 Varecia variegata
CCATTGATGGCTTTTGAATCGGGGAGTGATAGGACTAAATCAATGATTTAGAGAATGTTAATCTAAGGGCAATGTGGAACATGAATTGGAGAGAGACCAGCGAGAGCAGTTAGGAGGCTACCATAGAAGGCACAATGAGAGGTGAGAAAAATGGATGTTGTGCAAAGGAAAAATGAACCAGAACCTGGAAACTGGAAAGAAAGGGTGACGGAGAGGGAGGAGTCAAAGAATTTCCATGCTGATTCAGTGAGGTGCTGTCATTGTCAGAAAGGTGAGGTCAAGAGGAAGAACCAGTTTAAGGAAAGGGAAAAGAGTTCATTCATCAAATCCTTACAATGGAGTTATGGCTATATATGAGTTTCACTTACGGAAATTCAATAAATGTGTGGGGTAAAAAAAAAAGCACAAGTAGGAGGGAGTGACAGATAAAATATAATGCAGCTAAGAGGGGCTATTCTAGCTTTCCTACTTTGTGAAAATATGTCCCAGAGGGAGCGTGAGATGGGGAAGGTAAATTTGCTGTTCCTTTTCTTATTTATGAAAACCATGTGTAATTTATGGGTGACATAAAGGATTATTTGAGGGTAATTGTGGTTATTCACAATCTATGTCTTATATGCTGATTTTAGAACTGAATTCCCTAACAAGATTCAGCTTTTAAAAATGTATGCTAGGGGCCTGGTGCAGTGGCTCACGCCTGTAATCCTAGCAATCTGGGAGGCCGAGGCGGGAGGATTGTTCGAGGTCAGGAGTTTGAGACCAGCCTGAGCAAGAGGGAGACCCCGTCTCTACTAAAAAATAGAAAGAAATTATCTGAATGACTGAAAAATATACATAAAAAATTAGCCGGGCATGGTGGTATATGCCTGTAGTCCCAGCTACTTGGGAGGCTGAGGCAGAAGGATCGCTTGAACCCAGGAGTTTGAGGTTGCTGTGAGCTAGGCTGACACCATGGCACTCTAGCCCGGGCACCAGAGTGAGACTTTTCTCAAAAAAAAAAAAAAAAAAAAAAAGTATGCTAGGTTGGAGACTGAGCAGTGGGCAGATGCTAACAAGACACATCTCAGTCACTGCACTAGAGTTACTCACTGTCAGTTGGGTAGAAACATATGGAAGCAGAGTTAGCATTACAGCCTAGGTGAGCAGTCAGGGAGAAGGGGGGCGGGGCAGAGAGGAAGGAGATTGGTGGCTGGTGTGTCAAGGCAGAGGCAGTCCTGGGCCCCAGGAATGGAGAGGGATCTGGCAGTCATCATTAGAACAGGCAAGAGTAGCCACAGGGGTGCATGAGATCTCAGAGGGAGAGAATATTGAGGAAGGAAGGGGACTAAAGGGCTCAGCTGGGAACACACTTTCATAAGAAGGTGGGCAGAGTCCATAAAATAGAGGAACTGTCAGAGAGATGGGGGGAAACCTCAGGCAAAGTAGATGAGGACTGAGAACAGGCAAGTGATTTTCATAATTAGGAAGACAATGGTGACTGCTGAGTGAATGAACAGTTTCTTTCAGTAGAGTGGTGGGGGCAGAAAAAGGGGCCCAAGAGTGATTGGGAAGAATCTGGAAACAAAGGAAACACATGCCACTTCTCTCAGTTACAGCTCCAGCAAAACCAAATTAGACATGTCCTCTAGTTCCCAGTGACATTTCCCTGGAGAATGTTTGGGATCTCTGGATGCTGTAAACTCTACCCTTGTATTTCTTCACAGTATGATCTGCCGCTGTCCACTGGAAGGGGCACTTCACCATCACAGAGCACGGATCCAGAAATAGACTTTGCTCCACGGAAGCCTTGCATTCAAGCTTGAGTGCCAGCCAGCTGAGCCACAGATCTCAGCTGAGGTTGTTGCGTTTTATACTAAACATATCTATATTATTTTCCTCTGTAAGTAGAATCCACATTCCCACATGACTTCAATTGCTAACTTGCTAATAGCTTCCCTGGAGTTTGCTTCTTGCAATTATCTCATCAGAATTTAGACAAGGCAACATGTAACAATTTTTTTTCAGGCTGCAGGGAGCTCTGAGTGTGTTTTAGTCAATGGTTCCTTTTCCTATGTATATTGTTCTTTTAAAGAGAGTTACATAATAAGGAAAAATTCTTTTATATATTCTCACATAGTTAGCATTTCTGGTGTTTTCCTTATTCCTTTGTGTAAATCCAAACTGCCATATGGTATCATTTTCCCTCGCCTGTAAGACTTTACCATTTCTTGCAGTGCACGTTTGCAGATGGTGAATTCATTCAATTTCTGTAAACCTGAGAAAATCTTTATTTTGCTTTCATTTTTGGAAGATATTTTTGCTGGGTAAAAAATTCTGGCCAAGTTTTTTTCTTTCAGTACTTTAAAGATATTGCTTCACTGTCTTCTGGCAAAAGTTTCTGATGAGAAGTCTGATATCATTCTTATCTTTGTTCCTCTGTAACTTTTTTTCTCTGTCGCCCAGACTGTAGTGCAGTGAACACAATCATAGCTCACTGTAGCCTCCAACTCCCCCCAGCTCAAGCAATTCTCCTGCCTCAGCCTCCTGGGTATCTGGGATTATGCCACCACGCCCGGCTAATTTTTCTATTTTTTTGTAGAGACTGGGGTCTTGCTCTTGCTCAGTCTGGTCTTGAACTCCTGGCCTCAACCAATCCTCCTGCCTTGGCCTCCCAGAGTGCTGGGATTATAGGCATGAGCCACCACGCCCAGCCTTTTTCACTGGCTTTAAGCAATTTGATCATGATGTGCTTTGGCATATGTTTCTTTATGTTTCTTCTGCTTAGATTTCATTGAGCATGGATTTGTGGGTTTGTCGTTTTCATAAAATTTGGAAAAAGCCCAACCATTATTTCTTCAAATATATTTTCTGTCCCCTACTTTCTTCAAGGATTCCAGTTATATGAATATTAGGTTGCTTGAAGTTTCCTACAGCTCACTGATGCTCCATTCATTTTTTTTCTGTCCTCTTTGTGTTTCATTTTGTGTGGTTTCTAATGCCATATCTTCAAGTTCACTAATCTTTTTTTCCCTCTGAAATATCTAATCTACTGTTAATCTTAACCTGTGTATTTTTTCATCTCACACATTATATTTTTCATACACATTATATTTTTCAATTGGGTCTTTTTTATCTTCCATGTCTTTACTTACCATACTCTTAAAATGCTTCTTGAACATATAGTATATAGTTATAATAACTATTTTCATGTATTTGTCTACTAATTCTATCATCTGTATCATTGCTGGGTTGGTTTCTATTGATTGACTTTTCTCCTTATTAAGATCCACATTTTCCTGCTTCTTTGCATGCCTGGTAACTTTTTATTGGATATCAGAATTTTACCTTGTTGGGTTCTGGATATTTTTGTATTCCTATAAATATTTTTGAGTTTGTTCTGGGATGCAGTTAAGTACGTAGAAACAGTTTGACCCTTTTGGGGATTGCTTTTAAGCTTTTTTAGATGAGACAAGAGCAGCATTCAATCTAGGGCTAATTATTACCCACAACTGAGGCAAGACCTTTCTGAGTATCCTACCTAATGCCCATTGAATTAGGAGGTCTTTCCACTCTGGTTGATGAGCGTAAGAACTATTCTTGGCCTTGTGTAAGTTTCAAAGATTGTTCCCTCTAATTCTTTGGGTGGTTCTTTCCCCAGCCTTGGGATACTTTCCTCACCCCCTTGAGCTCATCAGCACGTAGCTGAAGATTTGAGGGGAGGCCCTTTGCAGATCTCTGTCTCTGTATGGCTGTCTCCTCTCTGGTACTCTGTCCTGTGAACTCTAGCTGTCTTGGCCTCCTGAATTCCTCAATTCAGGGATTTGGAGTTGGCCTGGGTTCCCTCTTCCTTTTTGAAAGTCTCTCCTTGAAATAAGCTGGAATAATCACAGGGTTTACCTTGTTTGTTTTCTGTTTCTCAGGGATCACTGTCCTTCATCGCCTGATGGCCAGTATCTTGGAAACCATTGTTTTATATATTATATTTTGTCCAGTCTTTTAGTTGTTTCAGGTGAAAGGGAAAATCCAGTTCCTGTTATTCCATCTTGGCTCGAAGCAAAAGTCTATATTGTTTTTTTAATTTTGAAACACTTTTTGAGGGCCTCTGGAATGCAAGATTATGCCAAGCCAAGTTTCTTGTTATCAGGCCAGGAAAAGCAGTTCTTCTTGAAGAGGCTAAAAGGGCTTCCAACCTCACTGCAAGGGCGTAATGAGTCATTCTAGCAGAGAGGGGGCTCTCTGCTTCTCTTTTCTGTCTCTTATCAAGTCTTTGGCTTTGATCTTTGGACTTACTGTTTCACATTCCTTTGGTGGTGAAGGTTTCGGTCTCTTCCACTTTGAGCCAATACCTCCCAGTTTATACTTAAAATCTTACATTTTTTACTTGGTTCCTACTTAGACCCTGTTTGCATATCTAGGTCACCAAGGGCTTCTACATCTGAAGCAAATTAAAGTTTCTCAGTGGTATTTACAGCAACCAGCATCTATTCCTGTAGAGAACCACTAACCCAAAGATACTGTGTTCTACCTTGAAGATGAATTGCAGACGTACTTTGAAAAGGCAAATCCTTCATTTTAGGAGTGAATAAAACACCACTTAACAAAGCATTCCAGCTGGTTAAATTTAGGACAACAAAAAAACCTGACCCAAGAATACTCTCTGGCTTTGAGCCCAGGGTATTTTTCCTTTTAGAGTAAATTTGGTACATTTTCATTCATGTGGAGCTGTTGCCTCTTGGCATTTTATTCTGGGATGAAAGGTCAACAACGACTGCGTTGTTACTAAATCCAATGGACACTTCTCAGTTATTAACCTACTTGACATCTTAACAGTATTTGACATTGTTGATTATTATCTCCTTAATACATTCCCTGGCTTTTCTTCTTCCTTTCTGGCCTTTCTTCCTCTGCCTGTTTTTTCAGTTGATACTCTCTTTGGTTCTGTCCTAAGCCGCCTTCTCACATTGAACATTCTCTCTGGGCTCCCTTATCCATGCCCATGGCTTCACTGTGAATTTCTAAATCTATATTTCTAGTCCAGGTATTTTTCCTGAGCGTCAGTCCAGTATATTCAACCTTTCACTTGACATCTTCACTTGGACAGCACATAGGTAACTCAACCTTAGCAGGCTCACAGTTGAAATCATCAATTCTCCCCTTAGTCCAGCCCTTCCTCCCATGTTCTCCATCTCTGTAAAGGGTACTTGGAAACATTTAATTTCTCAAGCGAGCATTCCATCTTTCACTCATTCACCAAGGCCTGTAGATTCTACCTCTCCATCTCTGCCGATACTACACTGGTTTGGTCACTATCATCTTTTACCTGGATGACTGGAAAAGACTTCTAACAGCACTTTTTGCTTCTAACTCTCATGCCACCTCCCCTCCCATCAATTTTCTTTTTACATTCTAGCTCTGGCAGTCTTTCTAAAACACACAGCCTGTTGGGATCTTGCTTAAAATCTTTCAGTAACTCCCCTATGTTCTTAGACTAAAGACCAAGCTCCTTATTATAAAATATGAGACCCTGTATGATTTGGCCCATTTTCCTTGCATATTTCTCCTGCTTTCACACTCTTAAGTTCCCTGCCATGTTTTCCATTATTCAATTTCTCAAACATACAATGCTTCTCTCTCACTTTCTGACCTTTACATGTTTTGTTCATTCTGCCTATAACCCTTCCTTCACCTTGTTTGCTTGGCTAAGTAATCCTCCAGGTGGCTTTCTTTGAGATGTCTTCTCTGACTGCCTTTATCATCTTCGTCTGCCCAGCTCCCCAGACTAAGTGAGGTGTGTTAGTCTATGCTTCCACAGGTCGCTGTTTCCTCTCTTGTAACACTCATCCAATCTCCCATTTGACTATAAACGCCATCTTGTTCACTTCTGTACCCTCATTGCCTGGTGTAAGGCTCAGCAGAAGAGGTGCCTAGCAAACACTTGTTGAATTGAATTTTTTTGTTTTTTTTGAGACAGAGTCTGGCTCTGTTGTCCGGGCTAGAGTGCCATGGGCGTCAGCCTAGCTCCCAGCAACCTCAAACTCCTGGGCTCAAGCGATCCTTCTGCCTCAGCCTCCTGAGTAGCTGGGACTGACTACAAGCATGCATCACCATGCCCGGCTAATTTTTTCTATATATTTTTAGTTGTCCAGCTGATTTCTTTCTATTTTTAGTAGAGACGGGGTCTCGCTCTTGCTCAAGCTGGTCTCCTGACCTCAAGTGATCCTCCCGCCTCGGCCTCTCAGAGTGCTAAGATTACAGGCGTGAGCCACCGCACCCGGCCATGTTGAATTGAATTTTAATGTGTCAGTGGCCATGGAGGTCTTAGTCCTACCAGTCTGTAGCCTTGCCACTGAGCAGGAGGATTAGTGTGAAAGGTGGTTATTCTATAGTGGTTCTCTTGCTGGGAGCTGGATTTTTGTTTCTCCACTGTTTATTTACTGGTTTACTGGTTTAGCAACATGATTCAGTTAATACTTCTGCACCTTAGTTGCTCGATATATAAATAAAAGTGCTTGAACTTCCTCAAGGAAAATGGCAGGACCAGATAATTTTTTTCTTTTTCTTTTTCTTTTATGATTACAACAGACATTTATTTAAAGTAATACATCTGCAGATGAAATACTTATTATGTTATAAAAATTTTATGTTTACAATCTAACCATCTTCATAAAATACTTTGAGGACAGCTGCATCCATGGATTTCAACTATATGATTACTTCTTGCCCATTCTTCTCTCTCTTTTCTTTCACGAATAACAACCTCTTTCAGATATGGTTCAAGGTAGAATTTATCCTCTTCATATTTTGTCCATTGTTCTTTGGGCAAGATCTGCTGCCTCATGGTCAAATCCAGTGTGCTCTTAATGCGAAACATCCTGTCATAAAAGTTCTCAGGAAACCTTCTTATGGCTTCTTTTACGTCTTCATCCTCATATATCGTATCATCTCGCATTAACCCCAGTTGATTGAATCCTGCAGCATTGTAATACCATTTTCAAATACCATCCAGGGCGGAGGCGGCTTTGGCGGTGGTAGTGGAAGCAATTTTGGAGGTGGTGGAAGCTACGATGATTTTGGAAATTACAACAGTCAGTCTTCAAATTTTGGACCCATGAAGGGAGGAAATTTTGGAGGCAGAAGCTCTGGCCCCTATGGTGGTGGAGGTCAATATTTTGCCAAACCACGAAACCAAGGTGGCTATGTTGGTTCCAGTAACAGCAGTAGCTATGGCAGTGGCAGAAGGTTTTAATTATTCCCAGGAAACAAAACTTAGCAGGAGAGGAGAGCCAGAGAAGTGACAGGGAAGCTACAGGTTACAACAGATTTGGGAACTCAGCCAAGCACAGTGGTGGCAGGGCCTAGCTGCTACAAAGAAGACATGTTTTAGACAATACTCAGTGTATGGGCAAAAAACTTGAGGACTGTATTTGTGACTAATTGTATAATAGGTTATTTTAGTTTCTGTTCTGTGGAAAGTGTAAAGCATTCCAACAAAGGGTTTTAATGTAGATTTTTTTTTTGCACCCATGCTGTTGATTGCTAAATGTAATAATCTGATCATGATGCTGAATAAATGTGTCTTTTTAAAAAAAAAACAACAAAAAACAACAAAAAACAAATACCATCCAGCCTGATGCTGCAACAGCTGGCCTGCCCGCCATTTTGACCCAAGAGCAAAGCAGTGCCTACTTGATTTTTTTCTCTTTCATTTCTTTGGTTACTAGTATTTTGTGCATTATGCAATTATATTTCCTCTCTTGCATAATGATAATTCATGCTTTTTGTTATATTTGTCTTTTTCTTATTGCTTTATAAGACTTCTTTGTACATATTTTCCATACATTTTATAAATATTTTAAACTCATTTTTTAATTTAAAAATTTACTTTTTTTTATAACCATAGAAAAGTCTTTAAATTTTTTGGATTTTTTTCCCCAACCATTTGAAAATATAAAATGCATTTTTAGCTCACCTACTGTACAAAAACAGGCAGTCAGACAGATTTAGTCTGTAGGTCATAATTTGCCAACCCTGCACTAATATGTTCACTAAATTTGAACTATCTTTGCATTTCTGTAATAAATACCACTTAAACATGAATATACTGCTAGATTTGATTTGCTAATATTTTATTTAGGACCTTTGCATCTATAATCACAAGTCAGATTGGTCTATGAATAGATTTCAAACTAGTTGTGGGACACAGATGTATTCTATTTAGCCTACATAATACTTAAAAATTTTTGAATGAGTTGTCAATATTTAAAAATTGGGAAATATTATACTCATAATTTGAGATCTCTGGCTTTTCTTTAAAAAAAAAAGAAATGTGGCAAAAGCTAGGAGAACATTGGCCCAGTTTTGCCATATTTTAAAAGATCTGCTTCATTGTAGATTTTCTATTTCATTCATGTCTACTCTTATTTTTATCTTTGACCTTTGGCCTATAATTTTCAGTTCCTAATCTCATTTTTGTTTTGTCTTTGTCTAGCTTCCTACCTAGCACTGACAAATCTTCCAGGTTTCTTCTAGGTTCTGAAATAGTTTAAATTATATTGGCATCATTTGTTTCTTGAAGGTCTTATAGGATCAGCCTCTTAAACTAGCTGGGTTGTCTATAATTTTGTCAGGTAGAGTTTTGATTTTCTTTTCTATTTCATCTATGGTTAGTGATCTATTAAAAATTTCAAACTCTTGTATCAGTTTAATTTAATTTTTTTATTTACTTATTTTTTTGAGACAGAGTCTCAGTTCTTTTGCCCTAGCTAGAGTGCCGTGGCATCAGCCTAGCTCACAGCAACCTCAAACACTTGGGCTCAAGCAATCCTTCTGCCTCAGCCTCCCAAGTCGCTGGGACTACAGGCATGCGCGACCATGCCCGACTAATTTTTTCTATATATTTTTAGTTGTCTAGATAATTTCTTTCTATTTTTTAGTAGAGATGGGGTCTTGCTCTTGCTCAGGCTGGTCTTGAACTCCTGACCTAGAGCGATCCTCCCGCCTCGGCCTCCCAGAGTGCTAGGATTACAGGTGTGAGCCACTACACCCGGCCTTCTTATATCAATTTTAGTAATTAATACTTTCTGGAAAATCATCCATTTTCTCCCAGATATTCAAATTTATACAATAAGGTTGCAATAGTTTTCCCTTATAATTTAAAAAATTGCCTTTGTATCTTTGCTTTCTTTCCCTTTCCTAAACTTGTTTATTTGTAGTTTTCTTTATAAGTTTTACCAGAGGTCTCTTTTATTGCTCTTTTCAAAGATCAGGCTTTGGTTTTATTGTTGAAGTCTACTTTCTTTTTTAGAATAAATTTCAACTTTAACTTTATTTCTTTTTAAAATTTTCTTCTGAATTGGCTTATTCTTCTAACTTTTTAAAATGAATCTTTAGTTTTTTAAAATTTTTTAAATCTTTCTTATTTTTTAAATAAAATAATGTTTTCCCTGAACTTTCTATTCTATTTCATTGATCTATTTGTCTTTTATTTCTGATATTACATTATAACACCATTTAACATCTGATAGTCCCAGTGCCCTTTATTATTATTTTTCAAAATATTCTTGGTTATTGGGCCAGATGATATCTTAAAGTCAATAAGATTCTTTGAGAGTTAATATGAAAATGCACCCAAATAAATGCTTCTGGTCCCTTCCTTCCAAATCCAAGTACTCCTTATTCTTCCAGATACAAAGTCAGTCTTTAAAAAATGCCTATAATTAATCTGTGTATGTCAATATAGTGCATGTATGTGGTGAATTTAAGTGTGTTTTGTGTGCATGTCTGTGTGGTGTGTGTATATGTGCTTCTATATGTTCATAGAATGCATGTATAGTGTGTGGGGTGCGTTTGCATATCTATGTGAGGCATGTAATTGTGCTTATGTGTGTGTGTATGATGTGATTGCATATGCACATGGGATGTGTTAAGGTATGTGTATGTATGTGTGCAGAGTGCATGTTTGTATTGTGTGTGTGCTATGTTTATGTATGTGTGGGTGTGTGTGGGTATGTGTGAGGTGGAAGAGAGACACCGAGCGCCTAGGAGGTGCTAGAGTGCTCAGGGCATATCAGAGAGCCAGGCTTGGCCCTCAAACTCCCCTGCCTTCTTGGGGAAAGCAGGGCCATGACTGTGACCCTTTGTGGATGTCACCTGTAGACAGCAGTGTGGGTTAATAGGGCCAGTCTCTCTTACAGTGTCACTGCCTAGGCTCCCACTCACCTCTGTCCTCCATCTTCTGAGAAAAAGGTGACCTGTCCCTTTAATAAAAGGAAGCTTCCAGTGCTCTACTAAGTAAAGGAGCCTTACTGGTGGTGGTGGAGGTGGAGGTGGTGCCACCAGAGGGGTCAGATCAAGATAAGGCTCGTTTTGGGGTCTTCCAACTGAATAGGTTAGCTGCTGAGTCAGGGAGGAGTCAGGAGGGGACCTGCAAGACATGGGATCTTTGTCCCCAGTAGAGGGTAAAGTGCCCAGTGTGGGCCTTGGTCTTTCCCCCCCAGGTCACATCCAGACAGTGCAACTCTGCTCAGTTCTCCTGCTGGGTCTCACCCTCCTGAGTGGTGTACCTGCAGGTTGCTCACAGTCTCCTGAGTCTAAGGTGGTTGCCCCTTTGGGAAGGGGCTCTACATATGTCCCTTGGGCATATCACCTTCCCTTTCCCTGTGGACCTTCCTTTGCCCTGGCTCCTGAATGCCATGTTTTCTAGTTCATACCTGGAGTGAAAACCCCTTACAGGGGGCATTTTCAGGTCATGCCTAACTCATGCTCTCATCTTGCTCCTGCAGGTCTGCAGCACCTCTAGGCTCAGTGTCCTGTTTGCATCCTGTGGCTTGAGCCTGAGGTTGCCCATATCCCCTGGCTGGATGGAGAGTGTGAGCCAGGATACCTCCCTGTCCAGAAAGGACGTCTGGACTCAGACTTCACCAGCCAGGAAGAGGATCAGGCGCGCCCAAGTCCAGGGTGCAGGTAAGTCCATCTTCCATTGGGTTGGGGCCAGGAGAGTGGGCCTGCCCCTGTTAAAGGCAGTGTTCATGGTGTGGGAGTAGGGCGAAGAACAGGGCAGGATTTTACAAAGTACCAGGATTCAAACAATTTACTGGCCTTTATGTGACTCATTCGTATTTGACCACTAATTTGCTAATTTCAGGGCTTCAGTTTCTGCTTTCCGCTGGTGGCCAGCTGGCCCTGTGGCATCTAGTTTCCTTACCTGCCTCAAGAAGGCAGGCCTGCTACCTCTACCTGCTGTTGGGCCATGGAGCAAGTGTGGAGGCCAAGGAAGAACAGAAGGACAATAGCTTCTGGGGCAGACAGAGCTGGGTTCAAATTTCAGCTTTGCCTCTTCCTAGCTCTGCAAATCTTGGCCAAGTCACCTACCTTCTCTGCCTGAGGTGCAGGTTTCTCCGTGATAAATTAGGGCTTACTTCCTAGGCTTATAGTGAAGATTAAGTGAGATGATGTGTGTAAATTGCCCAGCTCAGCCCTTGGCACCTGGTGCTCAATATGCATAACTCTTTTCTCCACTTTCTCTCTTGCATCTCCGGATCTTGACGTGAGTGGGTCACTGAACCACAAATACCCACTTGGCAATGATATCAGAGGAACAGGGACAAATACCAACACTTCTCATTTTTAGATTTACATGAGACAAACAGCTTTCCCTCCCACAGTGGCAACAGTTGGAGATTTGCAGAGCAGATGTCTGGGTGTGAAGGCACTCCCTGGAGGTGTCCCATGAATGTTTGCCGACAAAACAGTGCAGGGGCTTCCGGCTCTGCCTCCCTGCACCAGGCTCGGGAGATTCAAAGTGCCCACCCGTTCTGTGTCCTGTGAGTTTCTCTTCCTCAGACGCTGGGAGGCTGTCCTGCTGTCTGCTGGCACCAGGCTGGGGTAGGGTGGGGTGGGGGTGGCACGAGGCTGGTTGGAGCAAGCTGCTCCCATCTGGACCTGTGTCAGGCAGCACTCATCCAAGAGGAGGGTGGAGAAGGCAATCCAGGCAGCAGAGTTTGGGAAGGGGCTGCAGCCTGGTGGGGGCGACCTGTCCAAGTACAGAGAACACTTTTGCAAACCCCACTGCTCCTTTGCCCTTGCTTGGCTCTGATGATTACAGGTCTGAGCTTCAAAGCAGTTTACACACTAATTGCTGGTCTGGGAGAGCTGGCCGGGTAGGCCAAGCCCGCCCTGAGTGGGCACGCTTGGCCCGGGGCTCCCGTGAGTTGGCACTTCCAGCCTAAAGCGCGGTGCTGGAGCGGGGATCCCCAGCGTAGCCGTCGGGTCCTGCCTACTCCCCCGGGAAGGAGCCACCTCCAGCCGCTGGTGGCTGCCCTGGCGGCTCAGCTCCAGACGCCAGCGCCTCCTCCCCGGCCGCGTCTGCTCCGTCAGGTGGAAATCTCTCCATTCAAACCCGCGCGGGCCAATCAGGGCCCGGCGCGCCCGGCCGGTTCCAACGCGCTGCGGCCGGCCTCCCGCTCCTCCCGCCTCCGGGACACTGGCGGGGAGGCTGCGAACCTGCTGCCTCGGTTACTGGGGAGCAACACAGCCGCCTCGGGTTACAGGGTTACAGGCGCTCCTGCCCGTGCCGCAGCGGGACACCATGGAGCACTCCCTGCACCGTGTCTCCCTCGGGAGCCGGCGTGCCCACCGGGACTTGTCCTTCTACCTCACCACCTTTGGTAAGTGCCCTCTGGGGCTGGCTGCCAGGGGCGGCTTCACCCTGCTTTCACCGCCATGGTGACAGGCGAGGCTGGAAGTAGGTGCTCCTTCTGTTTGGGGACACCTTCTCTGTCCCCTTCTCCTGTGGTTGCCCAGGATGGGCACAGGGCACAGGCTCAGGCCAAGCAAGCTGCTGGATACCACCTGCTGCCGGCCACGAGTGCCAGCTGCAGTTGGTTCTGCCTCACTTGGCTGCAATAATCACACTTGAGTTAATCTTTCAGAAACCTGGTTTGTCACCATCAAGTTTCCCATTAGCAAGCAGCTCAGGTTAAATCAAGGTCTGGTTGCTGCATCTGGAGATCTCGTTCACCCACTTTCCTTTGGCTCAGGGTGCTAGGCTAGTCCAGTGGCCTTGCCTCCTGTGGACTCACCCTGGAGGCTGTAATCTGACTTCATTGGGTATCTGACCCACAGTGAAGATGGGAGAATTCTCTCCTCCAAGACAGACCAATCCCTTAGGAGAGTCCCAGGGCTGTCCTCAGGGTTTGAGGTGGAAAGAAATGGGCAGTGGGCCTTATTCCCAAGCTAGTGGGTTCCCCAAATAACAGCTGGGCAGCAGCTGCCCAAAGGCCTGGGCAAACCTGGCCTTCCAGGTAGCCACAGTGACGGTAACAATTGTTCCCTAGAGTACAACCCTTCATTTGCTCTCTGGTCCTGCAACTCCCTACGGAAACAGGGTTATTTTTCCTCTTTGAAGGCTTGAGCCCCAGAGAGAGGAAGATTTCCCATGAGCCAGTGGCAAAGTTGGCACCTGAGTTCAAGCCTTCTGGAGATGATCTGTCCAGTGCATTGTTGTTTGAACTTGCATAGGATTTCCTTGTAAAGGTTGGGCCCGTTACTGCAACTTAACTGGACTTTGCCCAGCTTTCAAAGACAGAACAGCCAAAGAGTTAGTCCCTCCCTGGGGTTCCTGGCTCCGGTGCTCCCAGGCTTACTCCTGTCTAACACACGTGGCTCTTCACAACCTGCTTTTTTCTCAAGGGGCACAGGGAGTGATGGAGGAGCAGCAACTTGGCCCCTGTAAATGCCCTGCTGTCTGGCATCCTGGAATTCACTTGTCCAGTTGGCGGAAGATAATTAAGAGTAATTAACAAGCCACCATTTGTTGAGCACTTACCATGTGCCATACCTTGTGCCAAGTGCTTTGCTTGTATTATTTCATTTGGTAAACCCAACCCTAGGAGGCAGTTCCTGTTAACCCCATTGGGATGCAGGAGCCTATGAGACACCAGAGAGTTCCAGGATGATTGGGGTTGGTGAGGCGGGACTGGTCAGGAAAGAATGTTAGGGAACTCTGAGGCTCTCTTACCTTAGATGTGTCCTGATTAAAAAGTAAAAATATGGTTTTTTTTTTACCTCTATGTTATGGTAAGTTGTGTTTCTTGTTGAAAACTTAGTGAAAAGAAAATGAACAATCACTTGTAATCTAACCCCTCAGAGAGACTACTGTTAACATTTTGATGTATACCCTTCCAAACTTTTTTTCTGTGTGTGTGAGGGAGGGGTCAAATTTAAAAAAAATTGAGATCAAATTGTACGTGTACTTTTGTAACCCAGTTCTTTTCCTTGCATCAGTGCATGTTCTTCTGTTGACTTAATCTCCCTGCCAGATCTGAGAAGTTAGGGAAGGGGGAGGGTCCAGGTCCAGCAGGAAGTGGATCTTCTTGCCGGGCCATGGCCTCAGGGCTGGTCCGATGGGTATCAGGGAAGGTTGCCGCTTGAACAAGTGGCTGTGACCTGAGTGTGCAGGAGCAGGCAGGAGCCTAGGTGGGGTGGGGAGCCACATGCTCGTATTTATGCAGTCTCTTCTCAATCTCTCCGAGGACACTAATTAGAGTGTTTGTAAGGTTCTTGCCTGTTTCCTGCCTTAGCTCTGTTTCCTTGGGTGCCATTTGTCATGTGGCCCCTCTTTCAGGCTGCTGATTTCTTCATACACTGAGTGACTTTTGCTCACCTGCTTACGAACAAAGATTCCTATCAGTGTTTTCCAAACCAGACCAAATATCAGAAGCATCTGGGGAGCCTGTTAAAATGCACAGATTCCTAGGATCTTCTTCCAGAGATTCTGATTTAATAGGTCTGGGGTAGAGCGTGAGAATGTATAAAGCCACAGAAGTCCTTTGACCATCAGCCGGGTTTGGACTCAGAGTCAGTTTTGATAGCGTATGGGACTCCCTTTACTGTGAAGATCTTTGGTAAGTTTTCCTCAGTTCACTGGCCTTTCCCTAGCATGGCAGGAAGCCCTTGGCCTTCAGCAGTGGGCTTTGCCTTGGTAGAACCAGACGAAGATGCTGCCTTGCTGGTAGTTTTCTGAACACAAACCTTTAAAGGCAGCGTAAGCATCTCTGGAAATATAAAGAGACAAAATTGTTTTCATCAGAATTCCCTTCAGGTCGAGTACCATACGGTATATATATTGTTTGTGTGTGTGCATGAGTATAACCCCTTGTCCCCCAAAAAGGGGCATGTTCAAGTAATAGTAATTGACCATAAACTGCCTTCTGAGACAGTGGCCTGACTTCAGCAGAGGGCAGTATGCAAGCTGAGGCTAGGACCCAACTATTCTAGAGGGATTTTTTCCTATTGTAATAACTGCTGCAATTTGAAGAAGTCATTATAGGTGTACATAATATTTTTCCCAGGACTATATATTTGATTTTGATTAGCATATTTGTTAACATTTTTTGGTAATAACTTTTTTGAGATATAATTCAAGTATACACTATTCACTCATTTAAAGTATACAATTCAATGGTTTTTAGTATATTCACAGAGTTGAGTAGCCATTACCACAAGAAGTTTTAGAACATTTTCATTACCTCAAAAGGGGATACTGTACCCTTTAGCTTATTCCCCTCAATCCCCAGTCCTTCCTCACCCTGCCCTAAACAATCACTAATCTGCTCTCGGTCTCTACAGATTTGCCTATTCTAGACACTTCATATAAATGGAATCATACATGTATCTTTTGTGACTGACTTCTTTCACTTAGCGTAAGTTTTCAGGGTTCACCCATGTATCATGTATCAGTACTTCATTTATTTTTATGGCTGAATATTATTCTGTTGTATAGATATATCACATTTTGTTTATCCATTCGTCTGGGTGGATATTTGGGTTGTTTCTACCCACTAACTACTATGAATAATGCTGCCATAAACATTGGTGTACAAGTTTTTGTGTGGACAAATGCTTTCATTTCTCTTCACATACACACAGTGTATACCTAGGAGTAGAATTGCTAGTCATATGGTAACTCTGTGCTGAAGAGTTTAAGGAACTTGCCAGGCACGGTGGCTCATGCCTATAATCCTAGCACTCTGGGAGGCTGAGGCAGAAGGATTGCTTGAGTTTAGGAGTTTGAGACCAGCCTGAGCAAGAGTAAGACCCTGTCTCTACTAAAAATAGAAAAATTAGCCAAGTGTGGTGGCATGTGCCTGTAGTCCCAGCTACTCAGGAGGCTGAAGCAAGAGGATTACTTGACCCCAGGAGTTTGAGGTTACAGTGAGCTATGATGATGCCACTGCACTCAACCCAGGGCAACAGAGCGGTATTCTGTCTCAAAAAAATAAAAAAAATAGTTTAAGGAAGTGCCAAACTCTTTTCCAAAGTGGCTGCACCATTTTACATTCCCATCAGTAGTATATGAGGGTTTTGATTTCTCCATATCCTCACCAATCCTTATTATAATCTGACTTTTTAATTCTAGCCATTCTGGGGATGTGATATGGTATCTCATTACAGTTTTGATTTGCATTTTCCTGATAACCAGTGATGTTGAACATTTTTCATGGGCTTATTGACTATTTGTATATCTTCTTTGGAGAAAAATTTATTCAGACCCTTTGCTCATTTTTAAATCAGGCTGTCTTTTTATTATTGAATTGTAAGAGTTCTTTGTATATTCTAGAAACAAGTCCCTTATCAGATGTATGATTTGCAAATATTTTCTCTCAATCTGTGTTTTTTCCACTTTCTTTTTTTTTAGACAGAGTCTCACTCTGTTGCCCGGGCTAGAGTGCTGTGGCGTCAGCCTAGCTCATGGCAACCTCAAACTCCTGGGCTCAAGCAATCCTCCTGCCTCAGCCTCCCGAGTAGCTGGGACTACAGGCATGTGCCACCATGCCCGGCTAATTTTTTCTATGTATTTTTAGCTGTCCATATAATTTCTTTCTATTTTTAGTAGAGACGGAGTCTCACTCATGCTTAGGGTGGTCTCAAACTCCTGACCTTGAGCGATCCTCCTGCCTCCGCCTCCCAGAGTGCTAGGATTACAGGTGTGAGCCACCACACCTGGCCTCCACTTTCTTCATAGTGTTCTTTGAACCCCAGACATTTTTAATTTTGATGATGTCCACTTTATTTTTTCTTTTGTTGCTTGTACTTTGGTTTTACGTCTCAGAATCCCTTGCCAAATCCAAGTTTCTACCAGTTACTAAGAAATTTGTTTTTGTCTAAGAGTTTTATAGTTTTGACTTTTACATTTAGGTCTTTGAGTTTTTAAAAAATATGGTATGAGGTAAGGGTCCAATTTCATTGCTCTGCATTTGGCTATTCAGTTGTCCTGGCACGATTTGTTGAAAATACTGTTATGTCCCCATTGGATGATCTTGGTATCTTTGTTGAAAATCAATTGACCAAAGAACCATGGGTTTATTTCTGGATTCCCAATTCTATTCCATTGATCTATTTGTCTATTGTTATGCCAATACCACACTGTCTTGATTACTGTTGCTTTGTTGTAAGTTTTGAAATTAGTAAGTGTAAATCCTTCAATTTTGTTCTTCTTTTTCGAGATCATTTTGGCTGTCCTGAGTTCCTTGAATTTCCTTGTGAATTTTAGGCATAATTTCTATACAGAAAGTAAAAATTCAAGTTTACAAAAATGTTGGATAAATATAAAATATCTTCTTGAGGGGATACCAACTTATTAGCTTGCCTGATGAACCAAATTATTAACCTACTTGGGGCCTCTGGTAGGCTGGATGTGATTGATGAGTGGTCAGGGGAGGGGTGCCTTTCCTCCAGAGTGTCCGAGCCAGGAGATGATGGGCAGGCTGGACATGTTCTGAGGGCTGCAGGTAGCTACGGACCTGGGGTAACACAACTCACCTTTCTTAGAAATATCAGACCCCAGTGAACCTGTCAGATGAAAACTGCAGGGAGCAGCTCTAAGTGCAGACTCTAGAGGAGTGCCTGGAATCTTCGATTTGCCAGAGGGAAGTGGGGAAGATGTGGTACTAGGGGTGGAGCAGACTTAGGAATGCCATTGATTTGCTGGGCATTTTCTTTCTTTTTCCGTGTTTGTTGTGGCAGCCTAGTGTTAACTGGGGCCTGTTCCACTCCTTTCTCTGCCTCTCTTTAGAAGCCACAGAGATAAATTATTCATCTTCTGTAATGAGCATGAAGCTTAGGAACAGATGCCAGCCAGCTGCTCTGTGTGTTGGGCAGTGTATGGTCAGACCCTGAACTAGAGGCCTTTGACACGTCTGGGACAGCGGCCCCTGGCTGCTCCTGTGTCCAGTCCCGCTGCTCTGAGCCTGGAAGATTCCCTGGACTTGGCCGGGGAAACCCATCCAGCTGTTTCTCAGGAGCTCATCCTTTGCTGCTCAGACTCCTCAGCGTTTATTGGCTTTTCTGTCATCTGGAGTCCATCTGCAGGGGAGCTCTCAGAAAGTCCTCAAAGTTTCTGGCCCACTGATAGCCCTTTGTCCTCTTTTCAAATTCTGCTTTATATGTTCTTTTTAAACTTTTTTTTAAATTACAAAATACACATACATAGAGAAAGAAAAGTGTCCCCCAAAATGATGTGCAGTTCAGTGATTTATCACAAAGAAAATCCCTTTATAACTTTTACCAGAGTCAAAAATTGAACATTACTAATATCCCAGAAGACTCACATTTCGTATGTAGCTTTTTTTCTTCATCATTCAGTTCAAAACATTTTCTAATTTTCATTGTCATTTTTTTCTTTAATCCATGGGTTATTTAGAAGTACAATTCTTTTTTTTTTTTTTTTTTTGAGACAGAGTCTCACCCTGTTGCCCTGGCTAGCGTGAGTGCCGTGGTGTCAGCCTAGCTCACAGCAACCTCAAACTCCTGGGCTCAAGCGATCCTTCTGCCTCAGCCTCCCGAGTAGCTGGGACTACAGGCATGCGCCACCATGCCAGGCTAATTTTTTCTATATATATTTTTAGTTGGCCAGATAATTTCTTTCTATTTTTTAGTGGAGACGGGGTCTCGCTCTTGCTCAGGCTGGTCTCGAACTCCTGACCTCGAGCAATCCACCCGCCTCGGCCTCCCAGAGTGCTAGGATTACAGGCGTGAGCCACCGCGCCTGGCCTAGAAGTACATTTCTTAATTTCTAAATATTAGGAATTTTCTAGTAATATTTTTATTAGTTATTTTACATTTTGGTCAGAGATTATGCTCTTAGTCCATTTAGTTTTTTGAAATTCATTGAGAGTTACTTGATGGCCCAGCACATGGTCAGTTTTTATAAATGTTCTGTGTGTACTTGAATTCTGTAGCAGTTAGGTGCAGTGTTCTTTGTATATGTCAAGTTTAGGTCAAGTTTGCTAATTATGTTGTTCAAATATTCTGTATCCTTGTTGATTTTTTCCTGTTTGTTCTATCAGTTACCAATATACGTGTGTTAAAATTCTTACTATGTTTGTAAATTTGACTATTTCTCATTGTAATTCTGTCAGTTTTTCCTTTATATATTTTGAAGTTATATTAAAAACATACAAATTTAGGATTATTATCTTCTGGTGAATTTGAATTTTTATTATAAAGTCTTCTTTTATTGTTATGAGGCCTTCTCTTTATTTCTAGTAGAGATAAAGTCTACTTTTCCTGACATTAATATATTATAGCTACCCAAGCTGCTTTGGTTAATATTTGCCTAGCACATCTTTCTCCATCCTTTTTCTTTTAACCCTTCTGTATCTTTACATTTTAACTGTGCTGTGTCTGCTACAAAGGGCTGGCACAGAGTTGTTATTTTTCTTCTCAGTGCAAACCTAGAATGATATATTCCTTCAAAAAGATCTTTATTTGCTTGTTAGATGCTTGGAGTCACTAGCAATCTGTACTAATCTTAATTCAGTGTTAGGGGTTGAGAGTGTTTGAAGTTGCAATGCAGTCCCTTGGGGAACTGTGTCTGATTACAGTCTACCCTGTTCCTCAGGAGCAGCCCTTTGGCGTCCCAACCTAGAAGGTAGAGGTTCAGAAGAATCCTACTTCTTGGCCGGCTCTCGTCTCTAACTCCCTTCCCCTGTCCCTGAGAGGCAGGCAGAGACTCTGCTCTCAGCCCTTCAGTCAACCTCTGGAATTTGAAAACACCCCAGGAGAAAACTAGCTCAGAAAAACACTAGGCTTATGTCCATAGACCCTCCTGTCCCCTAAGATCCTGCCTGGGAGTTCCTCTCTATCTTGTTACGTCTCTAAGAAGATGCTTTTAAATATTTTGTCTAGCTTTTCCAGCTTTCCTCAATGGGTCTGTCATCCCAGAAATTGAAGTCCCCTACACATGTTTTCTAATTTTTCTGAGTTGTTTTCTGTTTGTCTTTCTATTTTTTTCCTCTTTCCCTCCCTCCCTCCCTTCTCTCTTCCTGCCTGCCTTCCTTCCCGCAGATCTACATTTATCTGAACAGGCATTACTGGTACTGGAGGGTCCCTTTCCAAGATGGCTCATTCACACGGCTCTTGGCAGGAGGCCTCAGTTCCTTGCTACCTGTCGTTTCTCATCACATGGACTTCTTCATAGGGCTGTTGGAGTTTCCTCATGATATGGCAGCTGGCTTCCCTCTGAGCAAGTGATAACAAAAGTGAAAGCAAGAAAGAACCCCTATAAAAAGATGAATAACACAATTGAAAAATGGGCAAAGGATTTAAATAGACATTTTTTCCAAAGAAGATATGCTATGGCCAATAGCACATGAAAAGATGCTCAACATCATTAGTTATTAGGGAGATGGGAATCGAAACCACAATGTATCTGGGACTACAGGCATGCGCCACCATGCCTGGCTAATTTTTTCTATATATATTTTTAGTTGGCCAGACAATTTCTTTCTATTTTTAGTAGAGACGGGGTCCTGCTCTTGCTCAGGCTGGTCTTGAACTCCTGACCTCGAGCGATCCTCCCGCCTCGGCCTCCCAGAGTGCTAGGATTACAGGTGTGAGCGACTGCGCTCGGCCTGTGGGCAAATTTTAAGCCCATCACAGGTCTGGAGTAGCTAAGAGTGGAGGCCCTGGGGCGGGACCACCTCAGTGCAAACCCAGCTCTGCCCCTTACTGGCTGTGTGACCTGGATGACCTGTTTAACTCTTTTTTTTTTTAAATAAATGACATGATTTTAATGTTGGAGAAATAAAAATAATCAGTATGCTTATGTGGTTTGATTCAAATAAAACAACAAATAGTCCCAAAATATATTTTTCTGAAATGCCATATAATTGAGAGGATAGCAGGTACTTATTTTCTACCATAATTATTCAAATTAAAGATTTACAGAGGCTGAATTATTTAGGAAGATACAAATTTTCCAGTTGCTTTGGGGTAACACTTCACCCCAAGCTGATAGCAAAGTCTTTTTTTCCCAAAATATTATGTGGGTACATATGTTTTTGGTTCTAAGTGTTTAACTCTTAATCTTCAGCTTCCTTGCCCCTCTCTGAGCCATGCTCAGGGCTGCTGTATGGATGAGGACCACAGAGACGGGGGTGCCCGGCTGGGTTCCTTCCCTCCCAGTGGAGGGAAAATCTGTGATTGTTAGTGGCTGACTAGGCTCTGTGTAGACCCAACCTCCTTTGTACATTTGTCCTGATATTATCACCTTTCCTGTGACTTTTAACACATGATGGTTCTTAAATGGGCAATTGCTTTTGGGATGAATTGGGTTTTTCGGATGATTGCTGCTACATGCTAGCCAGGCAAGTCCCTCATAGATGTATTCTCTGCACATCCAGGGTGGCGTGGGCTCCCTCTGGGATAAGTTCTTGCTGACCCCTGAGTTCAGCAATGGTCTGTAGCCCCTCTTCTTGCTTCATTTTCTGAGTGTGTCTCTTCCTGACTGTGTCCTGAGAGTCAGAAAGTCCTGTGCCCTGCAGAATTTGGGTTTGTTGCCTCCCCTGAAGCCCACCCTCCTCTAGTATTTCCCTGCCATATAGGGTCCCGTCTGTTCTCCCTTTGACTCCGGGCCCTGCTCCCTGGTACACTCTTGTAGCCTCTCTTGGTACCCATCACCAGCACCCTTTGCAGGTAGCATTGGTGCCCAACTTCAGTCCCATGGGAAGTGGGGACATGTTTGGTGTTAAACATAGATAGATGCCTTTGAGATCTCATCCATGACTTCTGGCCTTTGTCTGCTTCCAAACCTCCCTCTCCCACCCCACACTGGATCAGGCACGGTTTTTGTATAAGGTTTCTCAGCGCTAGGGAGCCCTAATGAGGCAATTGCTCAGACCTTGAGATAATAATACCGTGGATTCTCATGGCGCCTTTCGTCCAAGGACCTCCTGACATTCCAGCATTATCTGATCGCAGCTTGGAGGGTACCATAACCCCTATGATTAGCTCCACCTCACATGCATGACACCGTGTCCCTGAGAGACAGGAGGGCAGTTAGGGCCAGCACTGGAACAGGATTCCTGGGCTTCTGAGAGCTGCATCCTGGGCAGGAGAGCAGCAGGGATTTCTGAAGGATGAAGGACTGGGCCAGGGTTTGCTGGAGCCTGAATCACTTTGCACTGAAGCTTAAATACCGAAAGTGTGCAGGTCAAGTGATGGCCAGGTCACAGTGGTTGGTGGACTCAGGCAGAGTTATGAGACACAAAACTTCCCTCCTTTCTGTTCTCCAAACTCTGCCTGCCCTTCCTTTAGCCAGCAACAAAGTACAAGCCCCAGCCACCATTCCAATTTCATGGGGCACGTCCAGAGATGAACAGTTGGGATGATGAAGGGGCGTCTCACTGTGCTGTGAGGAATGGTGGAAGGATTTAAGACTTCAGGTCTAGAGGAGAGAGCCCAGACATGGCAGAACCAGAGCTGGTCAATGAAAGTTACTGGGAGGCCACTGTTGGCTCAATAAAGATGGAGCATTGAACAATCAGAGCTGTTTTAAAAGAGAAAGGGCTCCCATTGGAGGGAGCAAGCTCCCCACCACTGGCGGTGACCAAGCAGAGGGAGGGCACTGCCAGACAGGGCTGTTGTATATGGAGCGATGCAAGGGCTTTCTGGTTGATTCGTCCTGCCCCGCTCTCCCTGGGTCCCTGGGACCTGAAGTTTTGTTTTTTGTTTTTCTTTTCTTTTATTTAAATAAAAATTAGAAAAGCCAAGGGAAAGATCCTTACCTGGCCCCCACCCCCCTGCTTTCCAGGCTTGGTCCTCCTCTTGTCTTCACGTTCCCCCACCCCACTCTCCTCCCTTGCTGCGTTCCTCCTTCCCTCCCTTCCTCTCTCTTTCTTCCCTCCCCCTCCCTTTTTCCTCCTCTTTCCTTCTTCCTTTATTTCCTTTTTCCTTTCTTTTTAATTACAGAGGTGTATAGTGCATGGGTATATTCGTGTTGTTGAAATGACAACAATAGCATAGATTAAAATTCCTCTTGACCACCATCCCTCCAATTTCCAGGCTCTTCCCTAGAGGCATCCCTGTTTTTAATTTGGCATCCTTTCAGAACACACACACACACACACACACACACACACGCAGAGATACGTACCATACCGGCTCTTCTGAAGTGGGCTTTTTCCTTTTAACACCTTTTCTCAACATTATTCCCACACCGGTCATACGGAGCTCCTCATTCTTCACAACAGCCCACACTATGCCACAGTGCAGCTGAAGATGCTTTACTTAACTATTTCTGTATTGATGAACATTTCAGGTGTTTCCAGTTTTTCCTTATTTTATTAAACAATGCTGTAGTGTCAGCTTTTGTGCTCATGCGCAAGTTTTTGTCAGTGATTGTTACCTGGAATGAAGATTGCTAGGTTGAAGGATGTGCGTACCTAAATTCCAGCAGCTATCGCCAGAAATTACCCTGCATTTACACTTCCTCCCTCACGATGTGAGAGTACCTGTCTTCCTACGTCATTACCGACGTTTGACATCTGCCCAACAGCGAGAGCTCCCTGGCATCCACCTGGGCTGCCTGGTGCAGTTGTGAGCTCCCAGTGTCAGAGGGCACAGGCGGGGCGAGGGAACCCCTGCTGGGGGCATGGGAGAAGGGACTGCAGAGGTGGCGAGAAGGCTGAGCCAGGTGGCTTCTGATGACTTCCAACCAGAGGCTGTAGGAGTCTTTGAAAGGTTTCACATGAACAAAGAGCATTCCTGTCACCTTTACTCCAGTTTTCACCCAACAGGGAGCTGAGGTGAGCTTGTTTCTGTCGTTTCTTTAGGTCAGCTGAAGCTGTCCATTGAAGCCCGGGACCGGGTTCTGCTGCTCCACAGTGAGTATGGCCTTGTGCAGGCTTCCCAAGGAAGGGCGGCCACTCAGCCTCCTGCCTGGAGCCAGGGTTGGGGGGTGGTGTCACCATGGGCCAAGGCTTCTTTTCTCACGTTCGTATAGCATCCTGCCATGTGTCCACTGAAAAAAGTGGATATTCACTTGGGGCTCTTTCTACAGATGCAGCCCTGGGCCTGCCCCTGGGCTGTGTCTGGAGTCCACTCGGTGGGCCTTTTCCTTCAGCAGGCTAGAGCTCTCCTCAGGCACCTTAACACCATCCTTGGCTCCCACAGAATAGGGCACAGAAGAGCTTTGCTAGCCTGCCTTCCTTCTTTCGTCCATCCTTTCTTTTTTCTTTCTCTACTCTCACTCATTCATTTATTCATTCATTGACAGGGAGCAGCGTCACGGGTAAGATCTCAGCCTTTGTAGCCAGACCACTAGAATCTGAATCCTGGCTCTGATATTTACTTGCTGAGTGACCTTGAGCAAGCTCAGTTTTCTCATATGTCAAATGATAGTGGTAATAGTGTCTATCTTAAGGTTGTTACAAAGATTGAATGAATTAATATTAGTAACATGCTTAGAACAGTGCTGAGCATGTAGTATACCCTGTATAAGTGTTTGTTAAATGAAGTAGAAAACCATAAATTCCCCAAATAACAATTCAGCATTGGCTGGGGACACCATGGAGAAGCACCTACCCATGTCTAGGTGGTGCTGATGGGATGCCAGGGAAGACTTGACAAACGGGGTGATGTCTACACTCCATCCTAAAGGAGGAACAGGCAGAGGGTGTGTGGACAGTCATTTAATGCAGGGGGAGCGGCAAGTACAAAGGCCTGGGGGTCAGAGAGAGCAGGGTGCATTTGAAGGGCTTTCCAGCATGACTGGGGCACAGTACAGGAGGATTTTGTACTTTATGTGTCCATTTACCCATTTGTTTGTCCTTCTGTTCAGCACATACACAGTTACGGAGCTTCTGTCATGGCCCCACTGCCTGCACTCTTCTGTTTAGACCCAAAGGCCCTGCCTGTCTCTCCAGCCTCCCTGACTCTTGCTGCTAAAGGTGCTCTGCACCCCCTTTCTGTCCAGCTACTTGCACCCCTTGAATGCATCTGCTTGCTCGTGCCTCAGTGCCTTTGCACCCACTATTCAATGTGTTTAGAATAATCTTCCTTCTTTTTTGAACTCCTCTTGAAAAATAACTCTCCTTCACTTTGATTTTGCAAGAAATATGCCTGCCTTATCATTAAGAGTCAGGAAGGAAGGCTCATTTTGCCTTATTTTTTTTCCTCCAGGAATCACCCCTCCCCCTCCCTCTGACCCACCTGCCTGGGCTGGGTTTGTTGCTTCCTCCTTTGTATCTTCCCCACAGCCCTGACTACACCGTGCTTCCCTGTGACTGGTCTTTCTACTAGACCAGGGCAGGGGCCAGGTCTGCCTCACTGCCACTGGTGGCCAGAGAGACCCAGGAGGTCATCAGGCCTGGATCCTGCCCTGGAGAACCACACCCTCTAGGGGAGGGATGCAGGCAGGAACAGTAACCAAGACACCGGGCAGAGTAGACCAGCAGGCGCCTGGAGTCCTCTGGTCTTGGCCATGGGGGGCCCAAGGTGACGTTCCCAAGGACCAGCAGAAGGGTGTTCTTTGCCTGCCAGGGACTGACTCCAGCTGTGCAAACAGTTTTTGCAAAATGCGTCTTGGCCTCCACCACTCCATTTGTCCTGCACAGTTTGCTTTGGCTTCACCCCAGTCTCAGGCCCTTCAACCCTTCCAGCTGCCCCCACTTCTTCCTTTGGCTCCCCAGGCCTCACACCTCAGACTACTGGGAGCTCTGTCTGAGCCGAACCTTGGGCTCAATCAAAACCAAACATAAAAGAAAATAGAAAAGAGGCTCAGTTCTCTCAGGGCTGTTGTCTGATTTCTATAGACCTCAGGCAAATGGGCAACGCCTGCTTTCATGACCACACCTGCACCCACCCCACGCCTATCCTTTGCCTTTATTTATTATTTTTTTCTTTAGCCAACATTTGTTGAGCAGTTATAATACTTGTCAAGCACTCTACACATTATCTCATTTAATTGGTCCAACTGCCATGTGAAATGTATATTATTATCACTAACCCATCAAAAATGGCACATTCAGTCTCAGAGAGGCAAAGCAACTCTCTCTAGCTCTCATGGTTAGTAAGTGGTACAGCTGGGTCTGTCCACCTCTGGAACCCAAACTTGTGACAACCGTGCTATACTGTCCCTCAGCTGCAGCACAGCTCCTGTGCTCACTGCACATGGTAAGTGGTCCAGCTTGGTCTCTTCCTTCCTGGAAGACAGTCTTGTGTGTTAAAAGGAGCTCTGGACTGGGAGTCAAGTGACATGCATTCTAAATCTGTCATTCCCATTGCTCCATGATTTGGGGCAAGTTCCTATCTTTGGATTCCCCTCACAGCCTCATTTTCTCCATTAAATGCAGAGTTGGACTCAAATAAATTTTAAGTTCCCTTCCAGCTGTAAGCTTCCAGGAATCAAACGCACTCTGTAATGCCTTGGTGAGGGTGCTGCCAGAGCATGAGAGAGGGTGGGAATGGCCTAGAGGTTAATACCTCTCTGGGGTTAATATCCAATGGTTGTCAATGGTCGTTATGCAGATTAAGGGCCTGGTAGTAGGGGCTATAGCTCTACTACTCACAGATACACCTTTCTTTCAGATCTCTTAATATGTGTGGGTGTGTATGTCTACGTGTGTGCATGTATATATATTCCCATTCATCCACCCCAACATTTTCATTCTCTTGTAGTCATAGAAGGCAAAAGCCTGATGAGCAAAGAGCCTGGCGCCTGTGATCCCTATGTGAAGGTATATGCTGGGGCTGGAGGTGGGGTGGGGGTATTGAGGGGCCATGTCACTGGGCTGAGTTCCAAGATCCCAGCATACCTGTGGGCCTGGGGCCATTTGAGGTGGTGGCTGCCATCTCATTCGTTTGGTCAATAAACATTTATTAGACATGTCAATAAATGTCAATAAACATTTATTAGACATAGTGATGGGGCCCTGTGCTAGGGTAGACCCCTTCCCTTAGCCTGGTTTGGTCCCTAGGGCCTTCTGCAAGAGCCAGAATCTTAAGAGTGGTCTTGGTCATCCATATAGGTGGGCACAGTGAGTGTGTGGATGACTGATATCCACAGACAATCCCAAGCATTCTTGTGAAAAGCAGTATCTTCATCGCCTTCCTCCCAAAACTAGAGGTGGGATGGTCAGGTTTGGGCAGTAGAGTAGAGGGAGTGTCCCTGAGGGCTGGAAAATCCTTCTGGGTTAGGCCCTTGCCATGGAGCCAGAGGCCCTGCGGGGACAGGGATCTACCTCCAGCAAGAGCCAAAGGCCAGGCCTCCTGGAGAGTGGTAGCTGGGGTGCAAGGTGCAGGCCTTGATGCGCCCCTCAGCATTCCTCCTGAAACCCTTGGGCAGGTCAGAGGCCCCTGTGGGCAACGGCCTGATTGGGAGCGGGGGGCGGGGGGAGGTGTGTGTGGGGGGGTCCCTGAGGCAGGGGAAGAGCAGCACTGGGGCCAGAGCGTGGGTTTGGGGGCTTAGCAGGAGGCTGACCTGGAGCTCTTGTGAAGGGAGCACTCAGCAGCTGCTGGGAACGGGGAAGAGAGGAGGCCTTTTGCTTTTCGAGACACCACTCAGCTTGGAGGGAGAGCAGAGATGATAAAGTTGTATCCCATCTCTGGCTGGGCCGTGGCCGCCTCCTTGGTACCACCCACCCTGAGGCCCTGTCCTGGCATCTGACTGCAATGCCTCTGGCCCTGGGCTCCTTGTTCCTTTCCAGCATGTGACAGGGGCTCCAGTTTGTCCTCTGCAGAGGCTGACTTGAAGGACTAGGAGGCCTTTAACTTGGAGATGTGCAGGGTCAGCTGCTGGGCTTAGGCGATTACATGGCCCTGAGATGAGCTAATGCTTCCTTTTTTCTCCAATTCAAGATGTCTTTGATCCCAGAAGATAATCGAATCCACCGTCAGAAGACGCGGACCGTTCCAAACTGCAGAGACCCAGCTTTCCATGAGCACTTTTTCTTGTAAGAGTGGTGCAGCCGGACCCTAGAGAGGAGAGGGAAGGAGTGCTTATCTGGAAACAGCTCTGTTTGCCAAATCTAGAACTAGATCTAAGCAGAAAAACAGTGACTTCTAAAGGATGTCTTTGTTTTCCCATTCACTGGTGTCCTTGCATCCCTGGCAGCGGGCCTAGCAGTGAGGTCCGCGGTGATAAGGTATCGCTGGGTCGGTTCTCACAGCCGAAATGCCCAGCCTGGGGCTGGCAGCCCCTGGAAAGAGTAGGCGGCTTCCCAGTGTGCCTTGGGCCAGCCTTTCTCCTCTAGCAGAAGGAATTTTCCAAGCTGAGGGATGTTTTGCCTCCCCACCCCCCTTTTTATTTAAACTTGCTAACCTCTCTGAGCCTCGGCTTCCTTATTTGTAAAATGGGGCTAATAATAGCACCAACCTCAGAGCACTGTGAGCTGTAAATGGGACCCTGTAACCCAGCACCCGGCAGAGTGGCAGCTGCTGTGGTTATTATTATTATTTCTTTCCCCATCTCTGAACTCTGGGGCCAATGGGAAGGTAATGGACATTTTATATTTTCCTATTAGTGAAAATTAATAATAATATTTTGGGCTTTTTCTCACTATACCAAGTAATTTTGCTTATTATAGAAAAACAGAAAATATAGATGAGTGAAAAGAAGAAAATAAAAAACACCCATAGCCTTGCTACTCATAGACAGAGCTGCCTTACTGTATTTCTTTTCAGATCCTTTAACTTGTGTGGGTGTGTATGTCTGCATGTGTGTGTGTGTGTGTGTGTGTGTGTGTGTTTACAAAAATGGAGTTGTTTTATAATAGTGTATTGTAATCTCCTTTTTGTCCTTAACAGTGTAATGTAAACTCTTTTATGCAAGTGAGTACTCATCTCTCGCACTATTTGTACCATAGTCTATTTACCCAGCTGTTTAGGTTATTTCTAAATTTTTGGAATTATGACTGACTCCATGGGTCTGGCCTGGAGCTCAGCCCTGCTGACACCCTGATCGTCTGATTTGCTTCGCAGTCCTGTCCAAGAGGAGGATGATCAGAAGCGTCTTCTGGTTGCTGTGTGGAACAGGGCCAGTGAGTCCAGGTGAGGAGAACTGCCGAGCTGGAGGGAGACTCTGTTCTGGGATGGGGTGGCAGCCAGCATACCGCAGGGCCTCAGTTAGTGCTTGCTGCATAAATGAGTGGTAGTGGCAGCACCAAATTGGAGAGGCTGCCACCCCTAAGTCCCCATTACTGCAGGTGATGCCGAGGACTGTGTTATCAATGAGCATTTGCTGAGTTCTTGGTAGCAACAAGGTACTGTGTGGGCCACTGGGGATGCCAACCAGCGTACACATGGCTTCTGCCCTCAAGGTGCCCACTGTTCAGGCAGGGACACTGGGCACATGGAGATAAGTTACAGTAATAATGTGCACATACTCCATAGGACTCTAAGCACCATGAAAAATAGGCCTGTTACTCTCTTAGTAACCACTGTACCTAGTGCCTAGCACATAGATGTTTAATAACTATTGGTTCCTTTAGGAATGAAATGAGTAATAAGGACAGTTAAGTGTGGGAAGAGGGAGAGTTCACTGTGGGCTGAGATGATCAAGGAGGGCTTCATGGAAAAAGTGGGATTTTGAACTTGGGCAGAGATTAAGAATAAGACAAGGAGGGAAGGTTGGAAAGGGATTCCAGGCAGAGTACAGCACGAGCAAAGGCAAGGAGGTAGGAATATGCATCGTGGGCTCAGACTGCTGTGAGGAGGCCAGTTTAGGGGGAGCAGAAGTTTCGAGTAGGAGAATCCAAACAGGCTGATCTTGCAGGCAGTGCACGGCACAGGAGGGCAGATGTGGTCATTAGTGATGGCGGTTGGTACAGAGCAGGGGGTGGGTGTTGGGTAGGTGAGGCTGCAAATTGGCTGCTAAGTGACAGCAATTGACTGTCATGGCCCACTGTGAACAGCAGTGGCTTATTTAGTTGGTGCAGCCTAAGGAATCTGGGAGACCCTGTGGCCAGTAACATTTGCTGAGCAATCAGAACTATATGGTGACTTAAAATCCGCTCAACTTACTCTCTTAGACCTGGAAAATATTTTTAGGTTGATGTTTTTTAGCACCCTACATTTCATTAGCTAGTGTGCTTTTTAAAGGTGGGCCTTATTCAGCCTTCAAAATGCAGCATTTTTCTTTTATTAGAGTGTCTGCTTTTTATCATAGAGTGGTGCTCATGGTACCATAGACCTCATCCATCCATCCAGCTACCATTTCCTAGGTACTAATGTAGCAACAACATTCTAGGTGCAAGGGACATCAGAAACTGTCCTGTTCTCAGGAGGATCACCAACAGAGACTTGGGGTGTGAGTGAAGAGGGGAATGTCACATTAATAACAAGAGCAATCATTTACTGGGTGCTGACCTTGAGCCAGGGGTTAGCAGTGCATTGTCTCATTTGATTCTTACAGCAACTCTAAGAAGAGTGTGGTTTTGTCCCAAGTTTTCAGAAGAGAAAACTGAAGCTAAGAAAGACTAGGAACTTGACTAAGGTCACACAGCCAGTGAACAGTAGAGCTAGGATGGGAACCCAGGCAGTTGGACCCTAGAGTCCTTACTCTCAACACTGTGCTGCCTCATGGGTGCACAAGCAAATGACAGAAGAAAGAGCCAGTAGAGTAGAGAGGGCAGGGCAGAGCAGGCATGGAGTGAGGGGGGATCTGCAAACTCATTGGTGTTGCTGGAGGGTCAAGTTCAAAGTAGGAACTGGCTAGAAATTAGATGAAGAGTTTGGCATAAGCCAAATCCGATGATCCTGTAGGTTCTCTTTTGAGTGGGCTTTCTCCTAAGGGAATTGATTCCTAATCCTGCATATGCATCAGAATCCCACCTGGGATGCTTGTGAGAAACACAGGTCTCCAAGTGCCACATCAGATTGGTTAAATCTACATCTTCATAGGCCAGGCTGAGGAATCTGCATTTAAACACATTCTCAGGGTGAACCGTGTGCAGCCACTTGGGTGTTCAGGCATCTGTTTGGCCACTGGGAGATACTGAAGGGTAACGAGCCAGGAATAACAGATGCACATTCTGGATTTATCACTTTGCTAGGTCTTTGGAGGGTTGGGATAAGAGAGAGGCTTTGGGGCCAGAGAAGAAGGAAGCAGACTAAGGCCATATTTAGGAGAGTAAATCAATAGTACTTAGCAGTGATTTGGCTGTGAGAGCAGTGGGAGAAGTCAAGGGTAACTCCTGGGTGGCTGGCAGTGTCCCCAACTAAGACAATGTATTGGAGGGGAAGGTAAATCAGCTTGGCAATACAGGTGCCTACAGGGCAGCCAGGTGAGCACTGTGTGGGAGGGCTTGCTCTTACCAACCTGCAGCTCGGAGGGAGAGAGGTCTGTGCCAGTGGTAGAGACCTGGGAGCTGTGACTACGACAGGCAGTGGCTGAAATTCTGAGCAGGTGAGACCACCCAGGAAGAGCATTGAGTATCAGGGACCAAGGGTCAGAATCCTGTCTTGGAAGGGACAGGCAAATGAAGGGAAAGCCCTGAAGGAGACTGCAGAGGAGTGTCAGAGAGGTGGCCGACATCCTGCAAGCCCACTGGATGGAAGCAGACCCCAAGCTATGGGAGGAGCCACGTGTTCCAGCGTGATCTCCCTTCCCTGGAGAACAGACTGAGGGGCAGAGCTGCTGGGGAAGGAGCCGGTCATGTGCATCACGGCTTTCAGGAAAGAAAGTGAGGCCGGGGAAAGTGAGTCAGCGTGACCCGGGCAGTGTCTTCACTTGTTGCCTATTTTGGGAAAGTGAGATTCCTTGTTAAACAAACCACAGCCAAACTCATGGTCCCAGCCCCAGCCCAAAGCTCAAGAGGGACGGAGCAGGCTCAGACAGGCCTGCCCGCGGAGGACAGGGCCCTGCCAAGCCGTCAGCACTGCAGGCGCTGGTGCAGCCTGTGTGCTCTCCGTGCACCCTCCCCTGTATCGATCGTTCTGAACAAGAAGGCCTCTGAGTTGGAGGAGGCAGACAGAACGATTGCAGGAAACTTCAGCTCTGCTGAACACTCTCAAATCAAATTGTGCTTCTCTGAAGGACGGACATTCAACTTATCAACATGAAAGACAATTACGGAAGGAAGGAAACCAACATTTACTGAACCCTTCTCTGTGCCAAGCACTTTACATACATTATCTCATTTTATCCTCATAATAACCCTGAGAGGTAGGAGTTATTATTGTCCCTCTCTTCAGAGAACAGAAAACTGAGGCTTAGGAAGGCTAAGCCTTGAACTTGCTTGGGGTTTTATAACAGCTCATATTTATTAAGCACTTACTATGTGTGGACATTAATGTAAGCACATGCCATGCATTTTCTAGTGAAGACTTGCACCACCACATTAGGTAGGTACTATTATTATTATTGTTGCTCTTTTACAGGCGAGGAAACAGGCACAGGGATGTTATGTAACTCGCCCAAGGTAACACAGCTAGGATGCAGTGAAAACAAGATGCAAATCCAGGCAGTCTGGCACCAAGCCTGTGTACTCGTAACTGTGACCGCATTACAGCACACTTGACTGCCTCACATGGGTTATAAATGTCTCCAAAGCCGTACTTCTAATGTGTCAGTACGCCTCCTCTCCAGGCCTCGGGCTGCTTTTCTTAGCATTTATCGTGTAGTTTTCTATAAATCATTCAGCCAAATGTGTGGTGGTCACATTTTGACCTATAGACAATAAAAGGGAAGCATCTATGTCACAAATTCTCACGATCCTTCCAGTGATGGCTGTAAAACATAAGACGATCTACAAAGACGTTCTGGGGAAGGGCTGGATGATTTCAGCTCATCAGGGTGATCACGGTGGGAGCTGAGGAGAACTAGGCCTCAGAGCAGCAGGTTTTGGCTTAGCTGTGACCTGCCGTGAGTTCAGGGGTCAGTCCCTTCCCTGCTCTGGGCCTCCGTTCCCTTGTCTGTAAAATGCAGTGATTTCTAAGCTTTCTTTAAGCTTCAAGTTTCTGTGAGTTTTTTAAAAAATTATAGACATTTTCAAATGAATGCAAAGGTAGAAGTATCATATAATAAAGCCTCATAGACCCATAGCCCGGTTTCATGAATTATCCGTATCTGGCCAATCTTATTCCATCTATGCCCCGCCTACTTTCCTCTCCTCCAGTGAATTATTTTAAAGCACATCCCAGACATCATGTCATTTCGTCAGTATATCTTTCTCAAAGATGACTTTTAAAAAAATAACTGTGATGACATTTTCCCACTTAAAAATTAATAGTAATTCCTCAATATCATTGAATGTGGAACTAAGCTATTTAAAAGTTCTGTTTGATGATATGGTGAAAGCCAAACTGAAGCTTCTAGTATCAATCATAGCATTTTCAGAATTTGTAGCCAGAGAACAGTCTCGGGGAAAATTGTAATGTTATGTACTAAGTTAAAAAGTGCATATATATATGTATATATAATTAAAGAACATGATATTTTATGTTATTAGTAGCTACATTTACAGAAGATCTGCTTGCTACGAGCCCTGCACTGTCCTGGTTTCTGTAAGTGTACTCTCTCCTTTAATCCATTTTATAAACAAGATCTCAGTGCCAAGTACAGTGGCCTAATGTCTGAAAGCTTGCGACCAGTGATGGATACCGAGCTTAAGGAAAAGAGTGAATGGAAAAATATGTGTTCAATTTAAGCCACCAAATTAAAAATAAATTAAGATTAAATGACGTAACCCTGTAAGGCCCCTGAGAGAGAATTAAAGTACATTTCCTCAAAAGTAATGCATTTTTTCATCTTGCAGTGAGTCTACCACCCTAGGCTCAAAAGTAAACAGTGCTATTCTCCATGTGTGCTGCATGAAGTTACCTCTGAGCCTTTGAACTGGCTGTTCCCTCTGCCCAAAATGCTCTTCCTCTCATTCTCTCTGGCTCAAGCCATTAGGTCTTCTTCAAGCGTCTCAGCCTTGAACTACCTCTTGCATCCCCAAGCCTTCAGAATTTGTTGCTTGCACAGCTCATCTGTCAATCTCACCCTGTCCTGTGACATTCCCTGTATTGCTGTCTTGAACCGCTATTTAAATTCCTGCATGTTTGTTTTGTTTCCTTAACACTGCAGCTCCTTGCCCAGTGCCTGCCAACCATAGGCATGATGGATTTATCCATTTGTCAAGCCTTCACTGGGTGCACCAAGCCCACAGCTCAGGCCTGGGCAGTCATCAGTAACCAAGGCTTGGTTCTGGAGACATTGCGCCTAGTGAAATTTCAGGCAGTCACCCTGGAGGGTGAGCGCCAGTTCCCAAGTTTATAAACTGACTGCTTTATTGCCACATACCCTAGTTGCTTGTAAATGAAATCTTTCTTCCTCTAAAGGTTTTTCAAAAGCAGGCTTAAGAAATAGCTAATTGAAGAACACTTAGAGGTTCCTGCTTATGGACATTAATTGTGACAATTTACTCTGCCTGAATTATTGTGAAATCATTGGAGACCCCTTAGCAGGAAGCAAAGCTCAAGGGAGGCTATTAACCATTTAACATTCTCTAAGCACCAAGGAATGACAATTCCACTTATTGAAGAGCAGGGAGAGGCAGTCAAGCTAATGCATCGGCCTGAAGGTTTAGAAAGTTTCAGCCATACCCAATTAAAAGAAAAGTATACAGCAAGGCAGTGTGGGCACCTAGATACCAGGTGAATGTGTTGACAAAATTAAATCAGCACGAGGACTTTGGCAAAATCTTGACACAGCTTTTCTGGAATGGCAGCTCAGGTTAGCGTTTTCTCCTTATGATAGTCACTGCAACTGCCTCCTGTCAGTGCTGACTTGGCCACTTCCCAAGAGGAAGGAGATTTGGTTTTGGCAGTGGGCTGGGGAGGAATGTGTGGAAGGGTTGCTTTATTGGGGTGACTGTGCTGTCCTTTTTGAATAGATTATTAACATGGCCTTGTATGATGAGATGGGCAATGGAGAGGGGGGCAGATGGAGCCAAGGCTGAGGAACTGGGAGCAGGAGGAGTGGTAGAGTGAGAGCAGCTGTTGAGAGACAACCAGACGTAGAGGCCTCAGCCCCGCAGATGTGAGTCAGAGCATGGATTTGCAGGCAGGTGGACCAGTTTTGAGAACCAGCCCCCAGCATTCTGCATCCTCACCCCTCACGCAGCTTGGCTGCCTTTGAGAAGCTAGTTTTGTTTTGCTTAGGACTGTCAGGTGGTAAACTGCCACCCTTTCTGGAGAATCCAAGCAGTGTGTATTTAGAGAGCCCTTCTAGACCACTGGTCTTCGACTGGGGCAGGCATTGGTGGGTCTCCTGCAGGATCCCCTGGAGAGCTTTTTCCAGGCTCCCATGCCTGGACCGCACCTTGGAGCACAGATCTCAGACAGGCTGTTGGAGGGGTTCTGTGATAGACTTCTGGTTAGAACCACTGCCCTAGCACAGGCCCCCTTAGAGGAGGTTCCCGGGAGGCCCACCTCCAGGGAGTTCACTACCCGTCCAGCAGCCTGTTCGGTCTTTGGCTTTGATATTGTGCCTTCTACAGGACATGCCAATTCTCTCATCCACGTGGGTCCTTCAGATATTGAAGTCAACCACCAGGGTTATGCTGTAGTCTAAATATCCATGATGTTTCTTGATTGACAGTTATCAAACCAACCCATGAAAGAGTCTAAGTTGGGGATGTGGTAAGGGAGAGGAGAACAGGAAAAAAATACACAAAACTTTAGTGTTAGGCTAGAGCTGGGCGTGGTACAATAGAAGTAATTAAAAGTACATTGATACTGGGTTTTATCCCCCAATTACAAAAGTAGTGCTTGGTCCCTATGAAAATGTGAAAATAATGAAAACCCAAAGAAGAAAACAAAAATCCTTAATAATCCCACCTACCGGATACATCCACTATTAGTACTTTTGTGGGTGTCTTTCTCATTAAACTACAGCTTTGTAAACTTCCTTTTCTCTAACAATAGCAAGATTATTTTTTGCATTTTATAAATATTAATCTATGCCATCACTATTAAAAGCTGCCAAGTATTTGTCAGTCCCTGACTGTTGGATGTTGAGGCTCAACAGTGGCCATCCTCCAGGAACTCTGAATTCCTCTTAACCAGTTTAAACCCAGCCCTCACCGTAGTCTGCATTCCTTGGGAGGACTGACCCTGGCTCATGCCTACCTGCCCCGCCGGCAGCCAGGTCAGATTGGTCACAGTGACTTTGTGTGTCAGGTTGGTTTGGACCTTGATCTGGAGCCATCTAAGAACTGCCCGGGGCCTGCCTGGGCCTGACACAAAGCTTCTTGAGCTTGAGGTCCCATAACTTTGCTCCCCCATTGAGCACCACCAACTGATGGGGGAGCTGAGATTCTCTTCAGATCTACCCAGCACCAAAGCAACTAAAACTGTGAAGTAGTTCTGAGCTTCTGAGATCCATGGAGGAGTGCCGCACCAAGGCCTAGGAGGCCTGAGTCTTCCCCAAGCCCCCAACCTGACTACTAACTAGTCTTGTGACCTAGTAGGGGAACCAACTCTGGCCCTCCAGTTTTCCCTCTGTAAAATGGAGATGGTAACGCCTCTGTATCACACTCACAAAGTCAGAAGGATCAAACGAGACAATGCACGTAAAAATGCTTTGTAAATCACAGTGCATCAGGAAAACATGTATTATACTTGATAATCAACCTCCCGATACAGCCCAACAAAAAGTGCTGACTCAAACCTCTGTTGCTCTCCCAGACAGGGTGGACTCATCGGCTGCATGAGCTTTGGGGTGAAGTCCCTTCTGACTCCGGACAAGGTGGGTCGTAGGGAAGCTTCTGGTAGGGTCATCCCACCTGGGCCAGGGCTGGTACAGGTAGACTTTGTCTGGAAGCCCTTGGGTGAGGCTTCTGTCTATGAGATGGTGCCCCACTGAGACAGGTGTCCAGTGGCCTGAATAGCAGCACTGTGTCACCTGCCTCGCTGAGGGTTTGGGTCCCCTTTTAGGTTTGTCTTGCAAGAGAGCAGTTGTTAGGCAGCCCCAAGTCCTCCCAGGAAGTTCTGAGTCTGGGGTCTGCTGTTAAGGACACTGGCAGGTCCCTTGGGGCCCAGAGCACTCCTGGGTCTGCCCTGGAAGAGGAGGGCCTGGTGCTTCTTGGGGCCCACTCCAGGGAGCTCTTGAGGTATCTACCAGGTCTGATATTTCTGGGTCTAGCAGAGAAGGAGCGAGCAGCACCATCCTCTGTGGAGCTTTCATTTAGGCTGGGTGAGGACTCTGGGAGCTAGAGACCCCTCCTTCTGGGTCACTGGTCCCTTATCCATCTCTACTCCACACTGCACCCCCAAACTGGAGGATGGTGAGCAGGGAAGGGAGCCACTCCTTTCACACGTCCCTGAAAATGTCCTGGTGGCCTGCTGCATGGCCCTGCCACCAGCTTTGAGTCTAGAAGTGCAGTCTGGGGCAGATGTGAGGACCCTTTGTCCTGCACATGGGTCCCAGTGATCTCTTGTCCACAGCCCCAGCTTCGTTCCCCTTGGGAAAAGCCGTCCCCCTGGAGACTGCTCAGGAGCCTCAGGATGCCCATTTTTTGGCTTCTCCATCCCTCTTTCACTCCCTCCCCTCTGTTCTCTCAAACATTTATTTGGCTCCTACTGTATGCCAGCACAGTGCTAGGCACATCAGAGAGCCTGTGCACAGCCTAGTGGGGGAGGCCTGCGGGCAAGTAGATGGTGTCCGCCAGGGATAAGAGGCTGCGGGAAGTCGGCAGAGGGGAGAGCCAGCTCTGTCTGGAGCCTCAGGGGAGGCTTCCTGGAGGTGCAGGTGTAGCAGGTGCTGTCTGTCTTGAGTGTCTGTCTCTCCTGAGGGAGGGTGTCCAGCTGCTACTTTTTGAGGGTGATTGGTGGCTGTCTGACCTGTGCCCTATGCCTCCTTTCTGAGCATGTCATTCCTTCTCTCGTGACAGGAGATCAGTGGTTGGTACTACCTTCTTGGGGAGGACCTGGGCCGGACCAAGCACCTGAAGGTGGCCAGGCGGCGACTGCGGCCGATGAGAGATGCATGTACATCCCCTTCAGCTTCCTTTCCCAAGGCCTCCCCGCTCCCTCCCTTCCTGCATGGTAGCATCAGGCCCTGTGTTTGGTGACCCCTGCCACTCCAGGCTGCTGTCGGGCTGCAGGGTGCAGGGGCTTCTCATGAGCACCTGCTAGAATGCAGGCTGCAGGCAACCACATTTATTTGTCTGACCGGACTTTCCTGGGAGAGGGTTATGGCCTGACCCCACGTGGTTCAGCTCCCCTCACCCCTTGCTCATGGAGGGCTGGGCTTCAGGTGCTTCCCCAGTGGCTCCTTCCCAGTTCCAGTGTCTTAGGGATCCCCTCTGGGCTGCCTTGCCTACCTTGGGGTTCTCACCTCTGTAGACAGAGCGTTTAGGCCCTGCCATGAGCACCGAGACTCAGGACTTCGGCTCTGCCTTTCCCACATGCAGCCCTGGCTCCTGAGCCCCTGGCATCTCCATATCCTGGAGGCCAGGAGTGGCCTGGGCAGCCACAGGGGCCTCTTGCCCGATGCTGTCTTCTGGGTGGTCTGTGGAATGGACCCTTATATGTCAGCAGATCCTTATATTCTGACTCTGCTCCGTCACCTTCCAGACCCTCGGCTGAGAATGCCAGGAGGTGTGGATACTGAGAATGGGGAGAAACTCCAGGTAGGTGGGGACAAGCCTGGGCATTGCTCCGGGGGCTCTAATCTGCTCCTTGTCAGTCCCTTGGCCCAGGAACACCCTAAAGAGGTCAACATTTGGTGCTTGAAACTCAGCAAGTCGTGCATTCAGAAGGGATTAATTCTTGACTTTCCTAAGGCACATTATAGGAAATAAATGCTTTTCTTAGGTTATCCATGATGGTGGCGGGGGTGGGGAGAAAGCCAGGCCCCAACCCTGGAAATGGAAGGGTCTGGATCTTACTGACTTTTGGCTTCTAGAAGCCAAGTTCTCCCCTTCCCATAAGCCCCTTCAGTCCCCTGCTTCCCGTGGTGCTGTGGCTGAATCACCTTCTCAGGTCCGCTTGGTATCGGGGGCAACTGTGATTCTGAACCTGAGATGGGTGGGTTCTCACTCCATTAGTGCTTTGAGTCTGGAGAGGAGCCTTTTTCACGTAGTGTTTTGGGAGAATTCTCCAAAATTCATCCTATCTCTTTGCAGGGCATGACAAATGCCCCGTGGTTTTCTCTAACAACTAAGAGAGGGAAAAGCACACTCCCAGCAATTGATCAGCCCCTCTGTGCCAGGTGCTGTTGTTATCTGATCCTCACTGCCACCTCTGAGGTAGCTGTTACTTTCCCATCTTAGAGATGAGGGGACACACAAGGTTCAGAGACATTTCAGAGACTCTCCATGGCCACACAGCCAGCAAGTGGCGGAGGCAGGCTCTGAGTGAGCCTGGCTGCCTCTCAGGTGCACTGTGCCACGCTGCTTCCTGCTTGTGACCTTGTTGGGAGGATATATATTTCATAATAGTATCTTACATAGAGGTGTATTACAATTTACGAAATATTTTCACTTTCATTGACTCAATTCATTCACTCATTTATCATTCAGTAAGTATTTCCACCGATGTGGGCCAGGCCCTGTGCTGGGATATAGCAGTGAACAAGTCCAAGGTCCTGCCCTCAGGGAGCGCACAGTCTAGAGCTGCACTGTCCAATATGGTAGCCACCTGCTGCCTTGACTACTGAGCACTTGAAATGTGGCTAGCGTACCTGAGGAACTGAATGTGAACTTTTATTTAGTTTAATGAATTTCAATTTACCTTACACATGTGTCCAGTCACTACTGCATTGGACAGCATTGCAACTGTCAATTAGAGTCACTTGCCAGGTCTGTTTGGTCTGTTTTCTGTGACTTCATTAGGAGTTGAAGAGCTTGCCTCTGGCTTCAGTGGGGAACTGCAAAGACCTTTTCCCCTCCCTCTGTACTTTCCAAGCACAGAGAGGAAGGTGACCAGGGAGCCTCCTGGTGATCCGTGGGAATTACACAGACACCAACACTGTAATGTTCTTGGTGGCTTGGGGAAGGTCTGGGGGGTTCTGCACACAGCCTGTGAGCTCCTGGGGGACTCTTGTTCTGAGGTGCATTGGATTTTCCTGAGTTTGTGCACTCAGGGATATCTGTAGGACTCAATAAAGAGGGCGTGGTTGCCAGAAGCTTGGTTGGAGCTTGGGGAGAGCCCCCGAGAGGTCACCTGTTCAACCCTGTATTGTGCAGGTGGGGAGATGGAGGCCCAGAAACCTGGGTAACCTGCCCACAGTCACACAGCAACCAAAGCTGGGCTGGACCAAGGAACACCTTCTGTCATGGAGGATGTGAGTGGGTGGGTGGGTTTCCCCGAGGGCTCTGAGATGGGCAAAGAGGGCTGAGCTCACCATGTGCTGCTCTGCTGAACATATCCTGGGACTGCAAGACAGGAAACAGGACCCCAGTTCTGGGCCCAGCCCCCCACTCTCCTGCTATGTGACCCCAACCTCTCTAGGCCTCAGTTTCTTTGTTGGTAAGATGAGGAGGCTGGATCGGCTGATGATTTGGAAATCCCTTCCACATTTGACTTCGCAGTACACATAGCACCAGATCTGCTTCTAAATGTTTTGTGTTCCCTGTCTTGAGATGGGATGTCTGCAAGTGCAGCCCCCCACGGCGTCCTCGGATTCTTTAGGCTGGGGCAGTCCCCTGGCTTTGCTGCTGGGGACCCTGGGACTTGCAGGGGGAGGCCGCGTTGTTATAGAGCTGCAGAGTTTTCTGCCTGGGTCTCCTCCAGTGAGGGGTGTTTGTGAGAACATTGGAATCACAAAGTGGCCCATGGCGGGGAATGCAGCCAGAACAAAGGCGCCCTCTCCCCGCCGGGCTGGGGGAATACTAACTAGTTGACAGGAATTTTAATATAAAACTCTCTCTCTTCCTTGTCATTCTGAGGTTTCAGGAAGCCTTCGGGCTTATCGTGTAGAGGCACACAGCACAGACAGGGCTTGGGGAGGTGAGAGGTGATTTCCTGCCATTCTTCTGTGGGGCGGGCTTCCCAGGGCGGTCATGCCAGGCTGACGGGCGCAGTGCGGGCTCCCGCTGCTGGGGGGAGAGCTGGGTTTTCATGGGGCGGCAGCCGAGGCAGGACCCGCAGCCATGAACCGCTTCAATGGGCTCTGCAAGGTGTGTTCGGAGCGCCGTTACCGCCAGGTGGGTGCTCAGCCCTATGGGGGGAGCCTATGGCATGTTGGGGGTAGAGGGTGGGGCCCATCTGTGCAGGACCTCTCTCCCCACGAGCCCTTCCTCACCTCCCCCTGCTCCCTGCAGGCTCGTTTGGATCTGGGGAGGAGGATGGGGGCAGGAGCTGGACCCACGGCCCAGCCTGTTGCCTACGACCCCTCTGTAGGGCCAGACGAGGCCCAGCTCTGTGCCTAGTCCTAACTACTGACTGGGCAATGTGTGTCCTTGGTGAGATTGTCTAGCTGACTCTCTGTTCTTTTTCTCTGGGGAGGGGTATGGATTAAAAAAGACATCTCAAGCCTGAGATCGAAGATGCCTTAGTTGCTGAGCAGCTGGGTGTTTCTGGAGGGGGGTTTGTATTTTTGCTCACTTTCCCTACTTCTGATGGGACAGCAGCGCCCGCCCTGCCCTCTGCGTGTGTGTTGCTGTGTGCTTGTGTGTGGGCTAGGCTGTTTTTGTGTATGTGTACGTACACATGATCGTCCTCCTCCACAGCCCTGATGCCTTGCGGTGGCTCAGGATTCCTCTGGCTTTGGAGTCTAGCTTCGCTGAGAGGGTTTGGCCTCCGTCTTGCAAGAGGGGACAGAGTAGGGACTGATGATCCTGTTAGCCCCAGAGCCTCTTCTGGAACTGCGATGGGGCATTTTTTCTTATGAAAAAGGAATGGAGTCAGGGAGGGTGAAGGCAAGGGACATCCAAGCTGGAGGGGAGCTCAGAAGTTGTTCTGATTTAAAAAATATACAGATGCTCCTCTGTTTGTTTTAATGACCACACTGGAATGTGGGTCCTGACTCCTCTGACAGGATCTGGCAGCTGCCTGCTAGGGGACCCAGTGTTTTCCCTCCAGTTCTCCCCGTCCCAGGTTCTGCCCTGCAGTCCCACTCTGCGCTTTCTGCCCTCCTGGAGCCAGATAGAGCAGCCCCTGTGACACCAGCTTCTGGGTGGCAGAGTGGTGAGGCAGAGACAGCACTGGATGAGATGTCTGGAAGTCCGTGGTCACTTTGGGACTCTGGGCCAGAAGACTGGGGCACGCTGGCAGTCAGAGTGGGGCCAGGCGTGATTGTGGGCTGGATCTGGGGCCCTGGGACTCAGAGTTCAGGATGGCTCCTATGTTAGAAACCAGCACAGACTTGAGAGCACCAAGTTTTTTGTCAGACCTGAGTTCAAATCTACCTCTGTTACACTTTGGCTGTGGCTCTTGAGCAAGTCACTTTACCGCTCTGAGCCTCAATCTCCTTGTCAGTAAAATAGGGATAATAAAGTCCAGTGATGATGGTCTGAGAGTAAAGGGGATGACGTGTATGAAGTACCTGGCTCAGCGTCTGCTACGTACATCTAGGAAGCGTTCAGTACATGGCAGCAGTTGCGGATTGAAATCTAGGCAGGGCAGAGGATCAGAAACCAGGCAGGAGGACAAAAGTGAGGCTGGCATGGGTGAGGCCTAAGAGCAGTGGCAGCTCCTGCCCTGGACAGGAAAGAGCAAGAACCACCCCCAGGAAGGACAGCCTCTGCCAGGAGCCAACGAGGAGTCAGGGCAGGGCTGCCCCCTTCACCAACTGACCTTGAGAGGCCAAGGTCGGAGAGGAAGGCTGAGAGCAGAAGTGTGGGTGGGTGGGGGGAGTGCCACTTATCACTTTGGGCCTTGATTTCCTTCTCTGTAAAATGGGCATCCTAAAACTAGCCCTGCGTTCCCGTCGGGGCTGCAGGGAGGTCCTTCTTTGGACACTACCCTCTCAATGTGGTCAGCGATCATGATGTACAGAACATAATTCCGCTTCCTTCGTGTAGTCCACCCCTCTGAGCTAGGAGGTGAGCGAGCTTCCTGACACCCCCTCCTCTTCTCCTTCGCACCCCACAGCTGGGTTGCACTGCGGTCTGGGCCAGCTCTTCTTAGGCTCACATCCAGCAGGGTGAGGGGGCTCTAGTCAATAGTCCCGATGGGACGAGGGGACCAGAGCCTGGCGGGGAGGCTGTCTTGCAGGAGCTCACTCCTCTCCAGCCTCAACTCTGGAGCTGTTACCCAAACTAGCCAGCCCAGAGCCTAGGGTGCTGGCGCTGGTTTTCCAGGCAGGAGGGGCTGTGGGCCTGTGGTGGGGCGGGACTGGAGAAGTGCTAGAAAGGCTTTGGGACCCCAGCTTCTGCCTGGGCTGAGCAGTAGCTTGAGAGACCTCTAAAAATTCCTCCTGGTCCCATGGGTAGGCCAGCCTCCTGGCATCTTGTCTGGCCTCAGGTGGGCCTGGCAACTAGTGGTCGCTCCTTTCCTCCAGCTTTCCCCGCTAACCCCCGGGTTTGTTTTTCTTTCTTTCTTTCCATTTTTTTCCCCTTCCTGTCTTAGCTGCGTGTTTTCCCAGAATTCTTATGGGAACGGGGTATTTTCCTGCCCCCTCCCCCTTCCCCTTGTCTGTCAGATTTCCTGTTTTACAAACTGCTTTGAATCCAGGCCCGGGGCTGGTGGGAAGCAGAGCCTCAGGGGCCCCAGCCGCTTCCAAGGGCCTCTGTCACTCGGGGCCTCCTCCCTCCCCTTCCTCATGCCCGGGGCCTTGGGATGGCCTGCAGGTGAATGCAGGTGCCCAGCCTCGGAGAGACAAGCCTCAAAGGAAGGAGGCAGAAGTCTTCTGACAAGGCCGTCGCCCTTGACCTTTTCCAGGCTTGCTGAGCTGGCTTCCTTCTCAGTTTGCCTCGGACACTCTTCCCCATGCCTCACCAGGGTCTGCTCCAAGTCCTGCTTCTTCCAGGGGGTCCCTTGGGACCCCACTGACCCCCTTTCCTGACTTTTGTTCCCTTAGCAGCCTGAATAAACCGGCAGGTCACACTGCGCGCTGCATCCTTCTGCGGGTGGTATGCGGCCAGGCTGTCCTCACTAAATTAGCCTGGCTGAGTTCCTGCCATTAGGAAGTGTGGCATCCAAAGTCAAAGCACGAAGGGCTGTTCACAGCGCAGTCCTCATGCTTCATGCTATTGCTTTTGTGCCCTGCTTTGCTTTGGAGGGATTTGGGCATCCTCATGCCCCTCAGGGAGCCAGAGACCAAGGCCTTCTGCCTCTGTACCTCAGCAGAGTCTGGCATGCAGCAGGAGCTCACTAATTGTGTATTGGTTTGAAAAGAGCATCCAGATAGCAGGGCCCTTTCCTGGGACTTCTGAAAGTAGGGGCAGTGAACCTACCAAGCATATGGGCCTCCACAGGCACAGAGAGGTCAGTGGCTGGGTGGGGTTCAGCTGGGAGGCCTATCCGTGCCCTCCCCTCCCCCTCACCTGGGACCCTCACTGAATGCCTCGAGGCCCTGGCCACGAACTGCCCCAAGAACCCCAACTCTCTTCCTCTGACCCTTGGCCTGAGGCTGAGTGTGACCCAGTTTCCCCTCCTCTATGCTCTGGGAAGGCAGCGACCAGGCTGGCTTTGTCTTTGGGCCCTCAGCACAGGGCCAGCCCCGGGCCAATGCTCTGTGAGCCTCTGTGGGACAGGAAGAAGGGAGGGAGACACAGGCACAGGAGACACAGTGGATCACAGGCAAGGTGGAGGCGTGCAGCGCCGGTGGGCCCTTGGATAAAAGGCAGGGGATGCTGGGGCTGAGGAGGGTAAGGTTTGCCCTTCCAAGACCTTGTCCATCCGAGGCCCTCCCTGTGTTGGCTTGGGTTTACCTCCTGAGCTCTCAGCCTTCCCTCTTGGCCCACAACCCAGGGCCCAAGATGCCTGGGCCGAGACAGGGACGGTGAGCGGCTGGCCAGTTCCTTCTTGGCTCCAGTTCCCTTGGAGAGGAGGGTGGCTCTGGGGCGGGGCCTATGGGCTTCCTGACCTTGGGGCAGGGGCAGCAGCTTCTGGCTTCTGCAAGTGACTGGGCAGGGCTGTGTCCTAGATCACCATCCCGAGGGGGAAGGACGGCTTTGGCTTCACCATCTGCTGCGACTCTCCTGTCCGCGTCCAGGCTGTGGATTCTGGTAAGTGAGTGGCTGGGGGAGGCCAGCCCTGCTTGCCTGCCACGCACCTGGGCTTTGCCAGCAGAGCCTGGAACAGAAGGGGAGCCCCAAACTGGAGCAAAGTGCTCTGGTTTTGCAATATGAAAAGAATAATATTTTTAAACGACCATAGATGAAACTGAGGTTCATGAAAATATGTCCACTTTTTTTTTTATCAAAATGAAAATAGGTTTTTATATTTTGTTTTTCAATCAGTTTAAACAGGAACTAAACCTATATCAGTAACAGCTGCATGGGAAAATGAAAGTCATTTATTAAGTCTGCTTGGAGTCAGTATTTTATCCTAGACCAAGCCTGATTAGCACTTTAAAATAGTCATTCCTTCCCTACTTTTCACAAATAAAAGATTTCTCTTAATCACAGAGTGAGCATCTTAAGGGCAGAAGCCAGGACTCAGTGATCAGGGTGTCCCCAGTGCCTACACAGGGGTGGTGCTCAGTGGATGGCGTAGGAGCGAGAGAAGTGTGTGAGCCTGGCAGCAGGGCAGGGTTCTCAAGGGGGTAGGAAGCCCTGGGGAGGAGGAGGGGGCCTGGGGAAGGGAGGACAGCAGAGAGGTGAGCCAGCACAGGGTTGGTTGGGGGGGGAGGCAGGCAGGGAGGAGGTGAGGGCAAAGGGATGCCTCCCTGCAAGGCCCTTGAGAGCTGCCAAGTTTGGCCCCTCATTTCACAGATGAAGAAACGGAGAGAAAAAGGGCAGTCCTTGTCTAAGGTCACCATGGAAGCAAAGGACTCCAGGCCCTTTGAGGGGGTCTTGGGCTTCAGGGGGAGGAGGGCCCTGAATGGCTTTTCTTTGTCCCTGCAGGGGGCCCGGCAGAGCGGGCAGGGCTGCAGCAGCTGGACACGGTGCTGCAACTGAATGAGAGGCCGGTGGAGCACTGGAAATGTGTGGAGCTGGCCCACGAGATCCGGTGACAGGGGGCAGTGGGCGGCCGGGGCCTCAGGCTGATGACACCCTCCCCCCGCCTCCCCCCAGCCTGGCACACTGCCCTGCCCTGCCCTGCCCCGCTCTTGTCAGTCCCTCCTTTGCCCAGCTGTGAGCAATTCACTTTGCTCCTCAGGGAATCAGTTTCTTGGCCTGAAAATGGAAGGTTCAGGCTCAGAGCAATTTTGGATCCCAGAGCAAACAGCAGGGAAGAAGCTCTCAAACAGACCCTGTGGTTCATGACATGGCTCCAGAGAGTTGCTTTCCACTTTAGCTAATTATTTCTGCTACCTAAGAGCTAAGCCCATTCTTTCTTAAGAATGTGTAGACGTTGCAAATGTATCAATTGCACAGCTAAGAAATTATTTTTAAAAATGTTTGGGTCCTCTACATTTTGACCCCCTAGGGTAAAACTCTCATAGCCTCATTTTGGGTTTGCTTCTAGAATGACTAGATGAGGGGTCACAGTGAGGTGGCTTGCTGACTCCTACTTGTTTATATCTTGCCCGATCCTGGCCTTGGCCTCAGGGTCCTTCTCAGCCACTGCCAGTCAATTAGAGTTGACCTAAGAGACCCCTTTGCTGTCTCCACTTTAAATGGCCTCTTCCATCCCTTCCTGTCCTGACACTGGGGGCTTCTCCCCTGTGTCTGCTTCCTCCTCCCTTCCCCTTCCTCTCAGGCCCCTACCCTGGCTGATACTGGTCTTCCCCAGGCTCAACCTCTCTGTGTGATGCCCGACTTCCAGGAGCTGCCCCAGCGAGATCATCCTGCTCGTGTGGCGTATGGTCCCCCAGGTCAAGCCGGGCCCAGACGGCGGGGTCCTGCGGCGGGCCTCCTGCAAGTCAACACATGACCTCCAGTCACCCCCCAACAAGCGGGAGAAGAACTGCACCCACGGGGCCCAGGCACGGCCTGAGCAGCGCCACAGCTGCCACCTGGTGTGTGACAGCTCCGATGGGCTGCTGCTTGGCGGCTGGGAGCGCTACACCGAGGTGGCCAAGCGTGGGGGCCAGCACACCCTGCCTGCCCTGTCCCGTGCCACCGCCCCCACCGACCCCAACTACATCATCCTGGCCCCACTGAACCCTGGGAGCCAGGTATGAACAGCCGGTGTGGGGGAAGGTGGAGGGCATTGAGTCCCCGTGGGAGGCCAGGAAGACTTGAGGACTCAAAAGTTGTGCTGTGAGGAGCCTGTAAGGGGAAGGGAATGTTAAGCAAGGAGACAGGCTATGTGCTCGCTCTGGCCTCTGCGAGGCTGTCCTGGGTAGAGAGAGCAGAGGGGTCTGCGTGGCCTCAGGGCACAGATCCAGGACCAGGGCATGCGTAGGCTAGAAGGTTTCACCTTGCAAGAAGGAAGAGCTTTGTACCAGCCTGAGCTTTTCCACAGTGGAATGGGCTGCTTTGGTAGGGAGTGAGCCCCCTGTCAGAGGAGGTGCGAAAGCAGACACTGCATGATTGTATGGTGGGAAGAGGGAGTGCATTCCTCAAAACATTAGTCCCACAAGATACTCTGGGAAAAAGTGTGAGAAATATCCCATACTGTCTTCCTCTTCCGGGACATTTCCAATGCAAATTAGCCTGTTGGAAGGACACTGAGGGTGTCCCGCAGTGAAGAAGGTGGTTTAACCTTGTTTAACCCAGCATTTCCCAACCTTACCTGACGGTGGCACCCTTTATGGCATGTGTTTAGCGTCCTACCGTTTCAGGGAGGTGGGGACTCGCCAAGGGGCTAGACTTCCTGGCACATAACGCCTCTTTCAGGTCTAATATTCTGGGATTCTGTGTTCCCTCCAGGCCCCTCCCTCAGCTGGTTAGCAGAACTGCTGTTTTTCCCTCCACTTCCTATCCCCGGCCCTGCGTCCAGCAGCCTGCTGGGCTGTCCTGCCCTGTTCCTGGGGCTGAGATGGTTCTCCTGTTTTTCCCTTGCAGCTGCTTCGACCTGTGTACCAGGAGGATACCATCCCGGAAGGTGAGTCTGCCTTCTGCTACTGTGGTGCCCTCCTAGCCCTGAGGGCCAGGGGAGGCCAGCGGAGGCCTGGCCTAGCCTCCTCCTCTGAGTTCAGAGACCTTTCTGATAGAGTCACGGTCACCCAGCACATTGACACAGACTCTCCTTCCCCTTGGTACCTTTCCTCCCTCACTGAACCAGCGTCTTTCTTCCTTGAAGCCAGAACTGAGAAGGAAGAGAGGGGATCTTACCAGAACAATCTAAGAGACAGAGTGTTCAGGACTCAGGCATTCAACTGAGTTTCCAGGACATGTTAGGTGCTGTAGACAACGTGCTTGGGCCTGATAGAAGAGAGTCATGGGGTTTGGAGCTGGGGAGTCTCAAATTGGAGTTTTAGCTGTGTAACTTTGAGCAAATCATATCCCCTCACTAAGCCTCAGTTTCTCCATCTAGAAAGTGGGGCTAATAATTCCTACCTCAGCGGGCTGCGGGAAGGGTTACACGAGAAAATGGTCGTGAGTGGCAGCCTGTACACGGAGAGATGCTGCACAGAGGGTAGTTGTCTTTGAAGGGCAGAGATGTCTCTGCTGTTTGATGCATTCTTCTCCTCTGGCCTCCAAATCCTGGCCAGGGTTGGAAGCTGGGCTCAAAACCAATTCCTTCTCCCGGGAAACCTGAGGTGTCCGTCTAGGTGCTGGAGCTGGCTGGGCATTCCTTGGGGCCCTCCATGTGTCTGTGGAGAGCTCTGACCCCAAAGTCCAGCTGGTGCCTGGAAGGTAGAGACCAGCCTTGCCAGGTGGCCTGTGACGCTCACCTTTGGTGTGCTTGAGCCCTTCTCCTGGGGCCTTCAGGATGCCCTTGAACTCCTTCCTCGAGAGTGGCTTTCTCATACCACTCGCAGACTTGCTTCCTTGACACTTTCCTCTATTGGTGGCGTGAAGACGATGCCTATAGTGGATACTTGGAAAAGTGCTTGTGCCTTTTGTGGGTGCAGAGGGTTCCCATCAGGCTCAGGGGTGCTGATGGAAGCCACCTTCTTTCCCTCCAGTCTGGGGCATTTGAGCAGTTGGGCCTGGTCTGCTGGAAATGAATCTATGTTCCTTCTGGGGAGGAGTCCAATAGCGATTCAACAATGAGTTTTTAAAAAGCTTTTAGTCAGCACATTAGGTTAGAGTGGAGGTGCCACTGCTAGGGGACTTCATTAAGGGCAAGGCCTGGGCCTGGCTCATTTCTGTGGGCCCTGGGCTGGATCCTGGCCCTGGCCCTGGGCCAGTCTCGGGTGAGTGACTGGCTGAAGGAGAAGGACTCTGGTTGCCTCTAAGGGTTTGGAGGCTGGTCATGGAGGAAGGGAGCTGGACTGGTGTGTGCCTGCGGCGGGCACATGGGCACAGGCCGGGTGGCCTGAGATTGAGTCCTTCTTAGCCCGAGAGATCTCTCTGTCTCGCCCTAGTGTGCTCCCAACCTGTGTCCATGTTTTCATTCCCCTCTGAGGGTATAATACTCACTGAATCAAGAAGGGGCAAGTGAGGAAATGATGATGATGTTAATAACAGTGGTAACTTTTTGAATGCATTGTATTAAGATCTTGACCTTACTTCATTTATTCTTCATAATAATAATCCTTTTGGTATCCAAGGACATTTTTGTTTTTTATCAGGGGTCAAGTCTTTGCAGCTCCTAGTCCTGGTGTTCAGAGGAAGGGGTGAAATTCAGGGCACAAAGCTTCCTTTAAACACACTTGGGGTTGTCCAGAGGTTGAGGCTGTCACCAGGGTGCCAACTTCTCAGTCCCCTCCTCTGTCCGGGCTGCCAGGAGGTAGCCTTTCAGGAGGAGTGTTGAACCATCCTGAGTTGAATAGGAGGGAGGGTTGAGCCATCCTGAGTTGAATAGGGTCTGGTGCCCTTCCGGGGCCTGGGGTGCCTGCCTGGCTGTGGTTGGCATGTTCTCCGGGGCCGCTGCTGCTCTCAGCATTGTCCTTTGCCCTGTGAGGGTGGCCCAGCCTCGGATTTGCTGTTGCGAGGGCAGGGTGGCTGCCAGGGCTTGCCTCGGAAGCCAGGAGCAAAGCCATGTGATTCCTGTGTTTGGTCAGTGAATCAGGTATTGGAGGAACACGGGGTGATGTGGGGGTCTGGACCAGACATTGTAAGAGGCAGCAGGTGGAAATTAAACGAGTTTGCCTTCACAGAGCTTAGTAACTGGGTTGCAACCTGGACTGTTCTGAAAAAAGATACTTCAAAAATCAGTTTTGGAGAGCCACTCCCACCTGTGACACAGTATCCAGGGGTGGGAGGAGATTGGGGCACTAGATCATGAATGTCACATAGGTTGGGTTGATTCTGACTTGTATCATTTACTGGCCAAATGACCCTGGGCAAGTCACCCAACCACTCCAGGCCTCAGTTTCCTTGTCTATAAAATGGGGGTAAACAGGCCTTTCCTCTCTGAGGGCAGAGTTGTGTGTCGGGTGGTTTATTTGTGACTCTTGAGGCCCTAGGTACAGATTCTGTGACAGCCCTGGGCAGCTAGGCTGGGGAAGGGAAGGGAAGAATTTTTTTTTTTTTTTTTTAAGTCTGGGACTGGGGGCAGCATTTGCAAACAGCGACCTTTTGAAATTTGGGTCTATTTTGCCTCAGTCCTCTGCTTGTCAGTCCTGCGTGGTTTTGCCTTCTCTGGCCTAGGCTTGGCCGTGTTAAGTTAGACTGTCTAGATCCAGGCTGACCCTGGGCCCCAGTTGCAGGGTGGCTCGAGACCCTGTGTGTCCTTCCACCAGCCCTGATGGGTGGATGACTCAGCGGTTTAGGGTTTGCGATAATCCCTGGTGCACTCACACCCTGATACAATCCGCCAAGCCCTTTCCTACCAAGTCCCTTGTGTGAGCCTCCCGCAGGCCCTGGAGCAAGCAAGCGGCAATCTGTATCATCTCCACTTCGCAGGGGAGAAACCCTGACTCAGAGGGGGAAGGAACCTGTTCAGGGTTGCACAGCCAGCACCTGCCTTGGGAAGTCGGTGATTGAGTTCAGGTGTCTCATCCAATGTAGATCCAGGGCAGATCTCACGAGTCAGGATGGTTGTTAGGTCAGCAGCAGGGCTGGGGCCTGGCAGCGCACGCCCCGGGGGGCTGAGGTGCAGAGCCAGCTGGGACAAGGTGCTGTGGAACTTCTGCCTTTCGTCTGCTCCCCGTATGCCCATCCAGGCTCATGTTCTTTCTTTTCCTCTCTGAGCGACTCACGGAAGAGGCAGGAAGTGGTTTGACTTATCGTGGTTTGAGTGCTGACCCCAGACCCGACTGTGATCAGTGGTCACTTGTCGGGGAGAGTCGACTTGTTTTTCTCACCCTGCTCGGTGGGTGGGAGGAGGAAGTAAGTGTGAAACCTTCTGAGCGGAGTGTTTCCTTTGAGGCCATGGGCCTTGTGTGGGTGGGGAGCTTCCCTGGGATGTAGCTGGGGTCAGGCCACCTGTTCACCCCTGGCTGCCAGGGGTGGGGGTGGCAGAAGGAGGCCTGGGCCTTGGGCCTCAGGTTGGGCACCCAGGTCGGGGGGGCCCTGTCAGTTGCCCACCTGGCAGCAGGAACCCCCTGGAAGGGACCCCCAGGTGTGTGTGGAGCCTGATTAGTTTGTCTCCCACCTGCTTGTGTCCAGGAATCCCTCACTTTTGAGCTACTCTGTATTTTGTCCCTCTGCCCATTGGATGGGACCTGATAAAGACCTGTACACTACCTGTACACCTGCTCAGGTGAGGGTATGTGTCCAGCAGTGTCCCCTTAATGAGGGGCCCCCTGCTGCTGCAGCCTGTGCTGTCTTCCCTGGGGGTGGCCTTGTTTCTCCCTTTCTCTGTCTCTCCTTTTTATGATTAGAATAATTTGTTAGTTGGTAGCCAACCAGAAGTACCTCCTGGATGCAGTGAAGTCTGGGATTCCCAGAGTTTCATGGGGCACCTGATTTCCAAACTTGCTTGTTCAAGTGGAGGAATCACAAAAACAGAAATGACAATAAGTTAGCAGCTAACTTTTATCACACACTCACTAGGTCCCAGGCACTGCTCTAAAGACTTGACTTAGAGCATCTTGTGTAATCCTCACAGCAGCCCAGTGAGCTTGGTGCTATTGTTACAGCTGAGGAAACCAAGACTCTGAGGGTGAAGTAAGTTGCCCGAGGTCACTGAGCCAGCAAGAGGGGAGCAGGATTTGAGTGCAGCCATCTGGCTTCAGAGCTTGTGCTCTTTACGGAGACCTGGGGCAGCCAGTGCCACTCCCTGTTTTAGACTCACTGAAGTGAGCCAGGCTGCTGGCTCTGATGCCTCTGGGGACAGCCTTGGTCTCTGCCACCACTGCAGAGAATGGGTCTTTGTCCCTGGGGCTGGGAGGTGATGGAATGGGTGAGCTGGGCTGGGCGCGTGCAGGGAATAGTGGGGATGGTGGGAGAACATGACCTGCCACACAGCGTGGTCGCTGCTCTGCTCCAACTGATTGTCCCACGTGGGACTGTGGGCCCAGTGAGGTCAGATCTTCTGATTTCTCAACTATGAGAGACTTCTGGAGTTTTAAAAGCATGAGGCCAAACTGGTAAGTCTGATCTGGGCCTGGATCACCAGGTGGGGACTGCTGCCTCTATCCTAGTTGGTGGTTCCCAGCTGCGTTCTAGCCCTGGAGTTGCTTGTTGACCTGTCAGTGTCTCTCACTAGAGTGGGAGGCCCGTCTGAAGCCTCTCAATAGTCTCAGCACCTTGCACAGGGCCTGGCACGGAGTAGCTGCTCAGTAAATGGTTGTTGATGGAATGAGTCTCTGAACCCGCTGTTGCAGGGGTGATGGAAACGCCCCACAGTCCCCCATCTCTGTTCTGCAGAATCAGGGAGTCCCAGTAAAGGCAAGTCCTACACGGGCCTGGGGAAGAAGTCCCGGCTGATGAAGACGGTGCAGACCATGAAGGGCCATGGGAACTACCAGAACTGCCCGGTCATGAGGCCGCACGCCACACACTCAAGCTATGGCACCTACGTCACCCTGGCCCCCAAAGTCCTGGTGTTCCCCGTCTTTGTTCAGGTGAGCCTGTGGCTGGCCTCCAGGGTTCGCTCAGGAGGAAGTGAGAAAGAGGAGGGCTTTCGCCCCAGGACTTGGGATGCTGCCTCATCCTAGAACTGAGGGTCCCTTTTTGGGAGAGAAATAGCTTCAGATGCCCAGGATTTGGGGGTTGTACTGAGGGAGAAGAGATTTCCAGGAGGATACACAGGGAAAAGTGGGGCCAGGGAAGCCCAGCAATAAGAGAGTCCTCTCCTTCCCCTCCTCACTTCCCCTCTGCCTGAGGACAGGGCAGGTACCCAACAGCTGCTTGCAATGTCACAGGGCCTGTTGGCTGAGGCTTCCACTCCCTGGCTCACCTAGTGGCTTGATATTTGGAAGTGAACAAGGGAGACCCTGAGGCCTGGTGCTAGCATCATGTCTGGTCTCCTTGGTCTCTGCAAACACATCTGGCCAGTGTTAGTTGGTGGCCTGAGATTCATTGGCCCTCCTTTCTACTTCTCCCTCTTCCTCCCTCTCCTCCTCCCCATTTCTCTCTCCTTCTCTTTAGAAATAACCTTTATTTCATCACCCAGATATAACAGTGTGAACATTTAGGTGTCTTTTGTGTGTCCATGTACACATTAAAAAAAAGAAAACAGATCTTATTCTATATTTTATATCCTGTTGCCTTAGTTAAATGAAAATTGTAGCATGAACATTTCCTACATCATTAAATGTTCTTTGAGCCTGTGTTTTATAGAGGTTGCACACTCTTCTATTATATGGATATACCACATTTAGTTAACCAGGTCCCCATTCAGATACTTTGTCTAGTCTTTTGCTATTGTAAATAACTCTGTGATAAAAATCCTTGTGCATGAATTGCCTCTCTGGTTATTTTCCTTGGGAGTGATTCCTAGAAGTAAAATGACTGGGTCACAGGTCATAAACATTTTAACGGCTCTTTACACATACTGATAAATTGCTTTCCAGGAAGATTCTATTGCTTTATCCTCTCATTAGCAGCATAGAGGTGACATGGCCCTTAGGGCTTCAGTTTTGACCATGCTTCTCTGGTCTCCCTGACATCCCACTCTGAGCCTGTCACCAACCAGTGGATCTTAGAACTCACGCTTTGTTAGGGAACAACACATCTCTGGCAGGCCACACGCCTCTCCTTAGCTCTGTTAGCAGGGTCTGGCCTTTGCCTTTTTGTTGGTCTCTTTCTTAGGATGTGACACAAAGTTCTTGACATCTATGGGGGTTAATTTTCATTTTTATTTTAAAATTTTTATAAGAAATTAAAATTGTTTTTTAAAAAGTTATGAGAAGGTTTAAATGGTGAAATATATAAACTAAAAATGGGATAATATTTAAATGTACAGTTTAACAAATAATTATAAAGTGATTATCCACTAAGATAACAGAATAGAACATTGCCACCACTCCAGAAGCCCATATATCTCTTCCTGATCAGAATGTCCTCTCTTCCCATTAGAGGTACCCACTAGCCTGACTTTAGGGTAATCATTTCCTTGCTTTTCTTTACTTTTACCATCTGTGTATGTTTCCCTAAATAACATGTTTTATTTGGCCTCTTTGAAAGTTATTTAACGAAATCACACTGCATATACTCTTTTGGGCCTTGCTTCTTTTGCTTCCCATTATTTATAAGAGCCATCAGGTTGTTATGTG
>CM052443.1:112234610-112247354 GCA_028533085.1 Varecia variegata
GACCCGAGGGTCTCAAGGCTGGCAAGGGGTGGAGCCAGGATTAGCACTCCAGCCCGCTCTGGCTCAGCAATGCTTTCCATGATCCCCTGCTGCTGCTGGCATGTTTGTTTAAAAACCAGCTAAGGAGCGCAAGCTGAAACCACAGCCTGGTTGCAGTTACAATTTGTCCAAAAAGATCTTTGCTCATAGCTCTTTGGAGGCTTCAAGCCAAGAGACCCCACCCCCACCCTCAAGATTGAAGGAAGTGATTTGAAGACAAGTGAAATAAATACATTCCTTTTTCTTGAAGTATTATAGCAACCAAATATGTGGATCTTCGTACCCTATCATGTTACTCAGGCCAAAAACATAAACCAGTTCAAGAGGGATTTGGATAAATTCATAGAACCTCAGTGTTGGTTGGGCCCTCAGGAGTCATCCATTCTAATTGTTTCCCTGTAACTTTCCAGCTAATGGTTTTTGAGTCTGCAGGGGCAGCCATCTGAACAGCTTCTTTATTACTGCAGAGTGCTAAATTGTGGAAAGTTTTCCCTTACTCTTAGTAGAAATCTTTATTTCTGGAATGTTCCCCCTTGGTTCTTTGTCCCATCTCTTCTCTGGGCGTGCTCAAGTTTGCTAACTTCTGTGAGCTGATCCAGTCCCACACACCAACGTACCCTCGTCATACCCCTCCCAGAAGTCACACACTTGATTAATGTGGCCTGAGGTTAAATCAGCATTTTGGAGTTGCCACATTTATACATTCAAACAATAGTTATTGAGGATCTACAACGTAGCCAGTCTCAGTGCTAGGTTCCAGGAATACTATGAAGCACAGGGCAGACACACCCTCACTTTACACACTGACTCAGGGAGTTTAACATTAACTAAGGCACCAAGCAAGGTCTTTTCTACAAACCCTGCCCTTGGGCCAGGTTCCCAGGAAGAAGCTTGATTAGGGTCACTTAGGAGAAGTCACCCTCCAGGTTGTAAGGATTCCCTAACCAAGTGATCCCTCAACCCTTGACCCTTTGGAAAAACAGATGTGTCCCTGGAGCAAGTGTGGGGAGGACACCTGGTGAGCCCCATGGCCTGTTGTGGAAGGCAGCAGGTAGTCGGGCCGTGGGGATGGGCATTGCTCCACTGTGGGCTGCTGTGGACCCCCCACTGTGAGATGGGGGAGGGGGGGGCGGTCCACATGCCCTCCCCTGGCACGCTGCCCCTCTGCCCTGCCTCCAGCTACGTGCCAGCTCTGGCCTTTCCCTGACCCGACCTTTGGGGAAATTCTTCATTCATGCCTTAATCACTTCCTGTCTAGACCATATTCTCGGCTCTGGGAATCTGAGCTGGAGCAGTGGCCTGGCCCTTTTCTCACCTTGCCAGTGGCTCCTCCCTCCGTGCCCTCCTTCCCATCCGCTCTGGGGCTGGGCCGGCTTTTGACTTTCTAGGCTCTTGACAGATTGTCTCCTCCAGCTCTTCCCCTGCCAGCCTCCCTCTGGGTCTGGAGGTGACTGACAGACTTCCCTGGAGTCGGGGACATGTTTTGCGGGAGGCTGAGGGTTTGCCTTGTGTTTCTGGCAGTTTAGAGCCTTCTTCCCATTGCTTGGACTTTGGAGTCTTCTCCTCACACAACCAACCCTTTGAATCTTTCTGAACTCTCAGGTCATTTTTCTTCTCCTCCCTTAACTGTATTATTTTTGGTGTCCTTTGCTCCTCTTTTTAGGTCCTTGTTTGGATTCTTTCACATTCCATAGGCATATTGCTACCTCTCGGTAGAGGGGGAGCTTTAAGGTCTACCAGACCTGAGCAATGGGTTGTGTGGCTGTGGACAGTCACTTAGCTTCTCTGAGCTCTGGGGTCCTCATCTGTAAATGAGAGCAATGGCGTTATTTACAAGTGAGGATCCACTGAGCAGAAACTAAGCATTTAACAAATGGAGGCTTCTCTTGGGCCGTATTGAGACAGGGCTGTGGTGGGAGGGGGTTGGATAGGGGCCACCACCAAGATCTCTTCCAGCCTTTGTGTTTGGGCCCCCTTGGAGAAGCTGGAGCCCCCGAGAGCTCCTGCTCAGGGATGTCCCCTGTTGTCTCTGTGACCCATATTTCCTCAAACCACTGTTCGTGCTACACTCAGAAGCCAAGTGATCCTTTGATATATTTTATTAATATATAAATTTAAATGACAAAAATAACAGTCTTATTGCAAAATAATGCAAATTAAATGTAATATATAAAGTAAAATCCCATTCCCTGGAGTGAGAAGTGTGTTGAATATCTTAGATATTTTTTAAAATGTGTAAATATGGAGAGATTTATAGATTTGTTTTAAAAAATTAGATTATACTCTAGGTATTTGCACCTTGCACTATTTTGACTTATGATAGACAGATTTCTATTTCTGCCCACATAGCTCTACTTTTTTTTTAAATAGTTGCATAAAATTCTACCATATGAAGGTTGCATAATTTATTTTATCCATCCTCTCTTGACGGGCATTTCTGTTATTATATTTTTTTAAATTAAAATAATGCTGCTGAGAACATCCTTATATGTTTATATTTATATATCCTTATAAGTATTTCTGTAGGACAGAGTCTTAGAGCAGAGCTGTGGGGTCATCTTGTGCGCCTCAGTGCACGCCAAGCCCTTCTGGCTAATTCTTCTTGCTTTAGAAGAGATGAAGTTTCAGGTTTTGACACCTCAAAGGAAAGTTCACATAATTAATAACATTTTGTTTTCTTTAGAAAATCTAAAATTGGATTTTATTGCTTTTGACGAAAGGCCACTGCAGGATTTACAAAACAAAGAACAGTGTAATCTTTAGTGGCATTAGAGGATCAAGTGGATTTTTTTTAGCATAAAACTATGCTGAGCATGCCTGTTGGTTTACCTATAATGTCTAAAAATAGATTTCGACTTTATTTTTGGAGCAGCTAGTCCATAAAAGAGATAAAAGTTATGTACGTGTCTGTATTGCAGCGTAAATAACTGGCTTTTTCTTGAGCTAATTCCTCATTAATGCAGTTAAAATTATCTGCGAGGAATTTAGTAATATGACCTCACGCTGTGTGCCGCTTCAGTCTGAGGAGAGCTTGTGGAAAAAGCCCGTGAGCGACTGTTTGCACCGATGAGAAAATTAAGGCTCCGCGGGTTAAGGGAACTTAACCAATTTTTTTTGTGGTTAGTTAGTGGCAGAGCTGGGGTTGGAGCCTCATGCCTTCTGACTCCAAGTCCAGTGGTCTTTTAGTGAGACACTGACAGTAGAATAAAAGCCAATATGGGACATCTCATAGCTCAAGGGCGACTCCAAGCCAAGAGTACTGGGCTGGAGACTCCGGGGGTACTTGGACAGAGGGTGGGCCTGGGGCATCGGGCCGTAGAGAGGCTTGCAGACACCATCTGCATGCAGGGTGAGGGCCTTCTCTTTCTCCTGTTTTTTTCTACCTGGAGGAGTGAAAGTTTAGAAAACTGGAGGGTTACGGGGCCGTCTCGACCGCAGGTCAGGTCTCTGCCCTTGGCTGTAGCCACATCGAGCGCTGCTCCTGGTTCCGCCTGAGATGATGAGGATGTGTTACCTGAACCTTCAGGGGAGGTCTCGGCTCCCAGCCTCCCGGGGACAACGGGGCAGCCAGTTCTGTTTGCTCTCTCGCGACACAGGTGACACTGTTTGCCTACTCGGACCTGCTGCTCTTCACCAAGGAGGACGAGCCTGGCCGCTGTGACGTCCTGAGGAACCCCCTCTACCTCCAGAGTGTGAAGCTGCAGGAAGGTAAGTAGGTGCCCGGGCTGCCCCCCGCTTGCCCTGAGTCCCGCTGCTCTGGGCACCCGTCTGGGATCCGGCTGCCAGCCATCCGCGGGGCACTTGAGTATGTGCTGTCGGGCCCTGTCCCCGGGCTGGTAGGCTCTCAGACATTGGCATTTCTTCTAGGCTGGCAAGTCTTCGGGTATGCCCTGAGCTTTTCAGGGAGGTTTCCATTCTAGAGACCTTTCAGGGAGCAATGGAGTAGGGTGGGAAGAGCTTTGGACTCAGATAGACCTGTGTTCAAATCTTGGCCCTGCCCCTTACTACTGGTGTGACCTTGGGCAAGTCACTCAACCTCTCTGAGCCTGTCTTCTCATGTGTAAGTGGGGATTAATAGTATCTCAGAAGGTTGTTGTGAAGATTAAATTAGGTCATAAGTGCAAAGTGTCTGGCCAATAACAGGTGCCCAATAAGTGCTTGCTGCCACCCCACAGATCCGTGGACAGAGGCCACTGCTCCCACTCCACCCAGCCTTGTGGCCCAGCCTGAGCCCAAGCAGACGGGCGCAGGCGCGTGTGGCAGCACGAAGGGAATTTCTAACCCACACTTTCCACCGTGCCCTCCTCTGCTCGTGGGACGGGAAGCCAGCTGGGAGTATCTGTCGGCGGTTTGGTTTGGCGCCTGAGGTCTCTGCTGAGAGGGGCTCGATTTCCTCTCCCAGATTATGAAAACAACAACAGACCTGTTTGAGGGTGGGTGACAGGGGCAGGGAGGAAAATATTACCCAGCGAAAGAATTCTGTTTTGGCGGGTTTTGCTCCAGGAAAACTTCCTGACTGTTGCAAACCCATCCTGTGTGCTTGGTGCCCTGGCGGTTCCTGCTCCTTGGAAACCCGGTCAGTGTGAGAACCTCCACTCTCACTTCCCCACCGGAAGCCCCTTACGACTTCTCTGGCTCTGGCTTTCTCCCGCCTAGGGAGGGGAAAAGTGAGTCACCTTGCTCAGGGGCCAGTCCCTCCCTCAGTCTGACCCAAGGGCAGTGGGAAGGAGCAGTCCTCTGAGCCACTCCTGCTCGGGCACTGGCGTGCCAGGTGCTCCCCTGTGCCTGCTGGAGGGGAGCAGGTTAGAGCTGCAGCAGACTCTGCCCTGGGCTTCCCTGCTGCCCACCTGCCCCTCCCCGGCTCCCCCCTTGCCCAGCTTCCCCCACATGCCCATTCTCCCCTGTCCCTCTGGCCTGCCCACAGCACACGCGCGCGCGCACACACACACACACACACACACACGCTCTCACAGCACAGGCCCTTCCTCTGCCTCCTCCTCCCTAACCGCAGCTCAGACATTCTAGACCCACTCACATTTGAGGAGTACTGGGCAGGGGGCAGTGCTCAGTGACATGCCCTGGTTGGTTAGAAGAAATGAACCCTTACTCTGTTGTGCCCACTACAAGTCTGGGGCCACAAGCCCAGGTTTGCTCAGCTTCCTGCTAAAAGGAGGGAGGGGAAAGAAGGGGGCTACACTGTGGGTGGAGGTTGGGGTGGGGGTGGGGGAAGAAGGCAGTAGCTGGGAGTCTGGGCGTCTGGGCTGGGCGTTGCTGCTGCTGTGCTGTGTGTGCGACTTCAACTGCCCTTTCCCTTTTCTGGGCCTCAGTCCCCTGACTGGGAAATAAGGGTTGGGCCAGCCCTTTGTGCTTCTTCCCAGCTCTGACTCCCCGCACAGAACCCCCAAGGTTGCTGTGAGAAGCTGGGCAGTGCCCGTACAGTCTTGCCTCCACCTCTTGGGGGGCCTGGATAGGGAATTGGTTAGGGGTGGGGTGAACTTCATCCTCCACTGGGTTGTGATGGTCAAGGTGGGTTGTGCAGGGCCTTGAGGGACAGCAGAGAAACTCTCTAGATGCTGAGCTGTGTTCAAGCAGTAGCCTGCTGCAGGCCTGGCTTCCGTGGCTCCCGTGGCTTCCGTGGCTCCCATGGCTTCCTCTCCCTGCACATGGTGGGCAAGCTAGACAAGGCTGAGGGTGGCCAAGGCAACCCTTCTCAGGAGAGATGACCATGGCCGTGAGAGCCCACTGGGTTAGTGTGGAAGAGGGGTGTGTGAGTGTGTGTGTGTGTGTGTGTACATGCTGGCCCTGGATTTGTTGGGCAGACGGTTTGGGGTAGCCCTCAGGCCTGAGATGGTTTGGGGCAGACCTCCAGGGAGCCTGAGAGCTGCCGAGAGGGAAGGAAATGGCTCCATGACACTGAGCAGTGAAGGTGCACGTTCCAATGCTTAGAATTCTTTCCGGGCAGCAGTAGAGCCCTTGCTTCTTCCCCCCCCCCAGCCACCGCCACTCCCCTAAGACAGCCTTGTGGGTCCAGAGGTTCACAGAAGTTTGGTGGCCCCTTCTCCTGCAGTTGGAGTTGGAGCCGCAGGAACCGATGTTCTGAGTCCTGGCGCCTGATTTCCTGCCCGCCTCCCCTGTGCCCCCAGAGACCCACTGCTGCAGCAAGGGCCTGAGTGAGGCTTTTAAGAGATGCATTTGGGGCCTTAGCTGGAGCCTCTGTTGGCAGAATGGTCTCTGATTAACATTGCTCACGGCTCCTAGGTTTCTTGTTTGTCTCTTTCAAATCAACATGTATGCAGAGTTCAATTTGGGGCAAAGAAAATGGTAAACAAGGAATGTACTCAGCCTTTCCGGCTGGCTGGGGCTGATGAAGGCTGTTCCCTGGCAGGAGAGAATCAGCCCCACCCCAGGGACCAAGGACTCCTTCATGTGTGTGACTTGTCTGAAGAGTCTTTGGCTCCACTGGCCAAGCACACTCCCAGGGCCTGGCATGGGGCACAGAACGCTGTGGCTGCCCAGTGAGTGCGTGTTGGGTAAATGAATGAATGACTAAAAGGACACCAGAAGCACTGCCTGAGCTCCAGAGCTGGGCGTGCACCCCTTCCCCAGGGCTCCTGGCTGGTGGCCGCTCAAACCCTGCCTGCCCTCCTCCTTGCCCAGCCTCCTGCAAGCCCCAGCAGGCCTGAATGGCAGTGTAATGGGAACAGGCGGAGAGCTGGCGCTAACAATTGGGACATCTCCGGTCAGCCGGGGCCCATTGTGGTCTCTTCCTGCCTCTGCCGCCCGCTGGCTTTGCTGCGCTTTGTGTTTCTGCCTCCTAGGCGGCCAGCATCACGCCCACAGTGTGTCTTCCTGGCCTGCGCATGTCTCTCAGAAGTGGCCTGGAAATGTTCAGCTGATCCTTGGGCTCTCCACCCGCCTTGGGGAGCCGGGTACCCAGTTTCAGAAACTTACTTGCTTAGGTCCAAGCTGCTGGAATGCTTGGAGTTAGCTCTTCGTCGACATTGTCTGAGCACACCCTGAAAGCCCACCTCCGTGCTGGCTGCTGAGGTGATAGCAGTGGAAGGGACACATTGCCACCTCTGCACCGCGTAGCCTGGTAGAATGGCAGATGAGTAACCTGTGGAGGGGCAGAAGTGTGACACCGTGGTCAGCAGCACCGGCTCTGGAGGCAGGCCATCCGGGTTCAAGTGTCAGCTTTGTCACTTACTCACTGTACGCCTTGTACAAGCTGTTTTCCCTCCCTGGGCCTCAGTCTTTATATCTGGAGAGTGGAGACAGCTCCCCTCCTGGCTTGCCTCGGAGGGTGGAGAGGGTTTAGTGAGTGGCTGAGTTTGGGATCTCAGACCAGGTGAGAGAGGGCTCTGGGAAGATGACAGAGGGGTCGGACCTGGGCTCCACCCAGCCTGTGACTAGAGATCCGTCCTGCATGGGCCAGGCATTCCTTCGTGGGAAGTGAGGTCCACTCTGGAACCAAATGGCTCCGTGTTGAATTTCAAAATGGCAGAGGCAGGGGAATGTTAAAGGACAACCCAAGTGTGTGCTGCCTCAGTGTCCCTTCCCCTCTGCACTGGCCCCCAGGTCTAACGCTGCAGAAGGGGTGGAGGTGTCTGTCCTGGTCAGCCCCCTTGCAGCCTCTTTCCCGCGGCTGCTGCTCCTCCTTGGCACCCCTGGCTCCCTCCGTTTGCTGTTCGTTTGTGAGGCTCTGAACCGTGCTGAGCACTGCCCCCATCCCACCCTCTCTCAGAGTCCTGCTGGCCCAGGCTGTGATGGGGAGCAGATTTCAGCGAAGGTTTACAGTAATGCAGGGAGGTCAGAGTTGGGGGGCGAGGGTGTCACAGCACAGAAAAGTTGTCAAGGCAATTCATCAGCCGTTCCCTGCCATAGGGACCGTGTCTTAGGCTGTGTTCCCCCAACCTCGGCCTTCTGTCTCCCTGAGCCTCTCATCTCCTGGGCTTTCTCCTTCCTTCCAGAGCCTTCTCTTTTCTCACTGCCAGTTTCTAAAACCCAAATTTCTGTTATTTTCTTACATAGATCTTTGTGGCTCTCCCCTGGCACTAGGGTCTGCTTCTGGAAAGTCAAGGAAACGTCCCAGTATGTTCTCCTAAACAAAAGAAACCACCTCCTCTTGTCTCCACCCTCAGCAATGCAAGGAACCAGCTTTGAAATTACAGTTTGCTTAAACATGATGGAGTTCTTAGGCAGGGCTTCCTTCCTCCCCAGACCATCTCTAGGTGGGGAGAAGGAGAAAGATTTATTCTCTCAAAGTCTAAAGTGAATCCTCATTTACTTATGGGCTATTTTTTATCTGGCTCTGGCTGGCAGCCCCTGGCGCTAGGATAATTTTTGTCCAGGGAACTGCCATGTGCTTGCTTCAAGGGGACCTGGCCTTCACCCTGACCAGGGCCCTCACTCACTGCTTTTCTTAGGAATCGACTTGGCCCATAATTTTTTACCTTGTCACCTTCTCTTTGTAAAAAATTTTGGTTTCTTTGACAGTGTCTTTGCTTTAAGTATGTGTTGGGGGGTCTACTTTGAGCCCAGCACTGGGCCTCATGACTTGAGAAGACAGAGGGCTGGGTAGGGCCTGTGTGGTGGGCATTTGAGAGGTGGGGGTGTATTGGGTCACAGCGTGGGCTCTGGGGCCAGGCTGCCCAGGCCTAAGTCTTGGTTCTCCCCCTTGCTACCTGGGGCAAGTGACTTGATCCATCTGTGCCTCAGTTTTCTCATGTGAGTCATGGATGACAAGAACCCTGTCTGCAGGCGTTGTTGTGAGGGTCGAGCTTATACACAGAAAGCATTTAGGACAGTGGTTGGCATGTAGCACTATGGCACTCTAAAGTTCTATGGCCCTTGAACTGTTTACTGTTATACGTGCTGTATGGTCACTCCCTCAATGATGACAGCCTATCGCTTAAAGTGCAGGGAGTTACTGATCATCCTGGGCCCGTGCCCAGACGAGCACCCCAGTGGAGGGTGCTGCCAGGTCCCGAGGAGTGGCTACGGTGGTGAGCACAGGTGTCCTGGAGGAGGAGGCAGGGCTTCTTCTCCACACTTGCTCGCTCTCAAGCACAACTTGTGCTTCTCCATCTCCCTGACTTTGCCCATGCTGTTCCCACCTCCTGGAGTGCCCTTTCTTCCCATCTGAGTTCAAACTCAACAGCTGGAGGTCATCTCTCAGTGCTCTTGCTTCTGAGGCACTCTGAGCAAATTATCTGCCCTTAGGTGGGTATTCTACCTTAGTGCCTCTGCTGGAGCAGGAGGGACCAGCTGACAGCCCCTCCTAGCTGCCTTCCAGGTAGAGAGGGCTTGGCAAAGGCTTGTAGTTGGGGTCCCCGGACCAAGGGTGAGGGGACTCTAGGAAAACACTCAGAGGGGTCGAGCCCCTTCCTGGAAACCATCTCTGGGCTCTGCCCAGCCCATGACTGGAGATCCCCGCTTTCAGGGCCCACCATTCGTTGGTGGGAAACAAGGCCCACCTAGGAACCAAACAGCTCCTTGTTGAGTTTCAAAATGGCGAAGGCAGTTGGAGTGCTCAAAGGAAAACCCAGATGCGTGCTGCCTCCATGTCCCTCACTCTAGGGATCATGGAAAGGAGGAGGCCTTCTGGGATGGATGACAGCTCCCTGTACCTGGCTGTTTGATGCCCAGAGGGTGCTCCTGGCTACCCCTCCTGGGGATGAGATTTCAGCATTCCTTGGGCCAGGCTGACCTGCAGGCAGGGGTCTTAAAGCACCACATCACCCCCGGCTATTTATTTAGCCAGCTTTCGCTCCAGAGACTTCCCAGTCTCCTGCCTGCCTCTTTCTCCTTTTTCCAGGAAGCCCCCCACCCCCACCCGACACAGCCTTCTGGGCTTCTCGGCAAGACAGCTGACTGTGCTCGAGCAAACTGCTGGGACTCTTTAGCCAACTCTAATGCAAGTCTTTTTATTCTCTCAAAGGTTCTTCAGAAGACCTGAAATTCTGTGTGCTGTATCTGGCAGAGGTGAGTCCTTTTCCTGTGCATTTGAGGAGAGAGGTCTGCGACCTGGTACTTGAGGCAAGACGCTGGGCTGGGTTCTAGACCAGGGTTCTGATGCCAGCCTCCACACCAACTCATGCAGTGGTCCAGGGCAAGTTCAGAAGGGCAGTTTCTTGCTTTGTAGAGTGGGAATAGCAGGCCCTGCCCTTGCCTCTCTTACCTCTGTGTGAAAGAGCCGTGGACAAAAAAGCACTCAGAACCGAGCCTTGAGATCTCCTGCTTAGGACCTCCTGACCTCCCTCACCTGCAAGAATCATAATGAGGATGTGGCCTGGCAGCTGCACGACACCCTGTTTATTTGTTAATAGCCCTTCCTCTAGAGATTGCCCTGATTCCTGTGCCTTCCTCTTTCTTCAACTTTTTCCAGGAAGTACCACCCACAACCCCTCCTACAGGGTCTTGTCAGTGTTTCCAAAGGCCTGAAGGTAACTGTACCTTTACCTGGGCCAGATAGTACAGGCTAAAGGAAACAAGTGTCTCTCAGTGTGATTGATACTCCTGGTTATCCTCAGTCTGATCAGAGACTTGGATGGGCAGTGTTATGCCTTTGTTGAGCAAAATCCAGCAAACAACTTATTGCTTGATATGGTTCAGTAGATAAAATATCATTAAGCCTGGGGTTTAACCAAAGAGGTCCTCGATGATGAAAAAGTTGAGAGCCACTGAGCCATACAAATTATTTTCAGTTTTCAGTGAATTTTCTATTCCCAACCTTGTGTCTCTGCTGATGTGAACAGGGTGGTATCTGTTCCAAGCAAGGGCTCATTCCTGCCCTCCGCCTCTGCCTCAGTTTGTCTCACCCAACAGTCCTGGGAAGCTGTCTTGTGGGAGGCAGGGCATGGTCTAGACTGGCTGGTCAAGAGGAATTCACCCTTTGAGAAGGAATTTGGGCATGGTTTGTGATGGGAATTCATTCCTTCAGTTCCTGGCTAAGATTAGCAGTGCAAGGCCTTGGGTGAGTCTTTGAACAGATCCTTGAGGGAGCAGACAGTTGTTGAGAAGTTAACTTCAGGGGAGAGCAGAAAGTTTCAAAGAGGCAGTGGACATTGTTGGAGCTCAGCCAGGGACCTAGGCTGCCTGGAATGGCAGACCTGAGGACCAAGAGGGTACTGGACACCCTCCTTTGTGTCAGCTACATCCCCACCGGGGCACAGGAAGTGGCTGGTGGAATCGCGTCCGTGCTGGAGGGTGTTTAGTTCTGCAGAGCTAAGGGAGCAGAGTGCATATAGGAGAAGCCATGAGCCAGGCTGGGCTAGGCCTCCAGCCTCACCCATCTGGGTTCTGATTCTCTCAGGCAGTCCCTGAAAGGAAGCTCCAGGCTCTTTAATAACAAGAGAGCTTCCTGCCAGGCTGGGTTTGTTTCTCCCAGAGAAAAGCACTTCTGCTCCATTGGTTTCCAGGGATCTACCTCCTAGCCCTTCAAAGATTGATGAAGGGATATTGATTTGGGGCTTTTTATTTCAGTAAAGTGCCAGGTGATCTGATCCCAAGGGGCTGGGGGGTTGAGCTCACAGGCAGCTAGAAGCCTCTCTCTTCCCTTAATGGGTTGCTGTTTATGAGAGGCACGTCTGCAATGCAGGGAAGACAGGATGTTTGCTTGCTCCATAGTCTGGGACATTCTTGACATGGGTGGTTTGGGATCCCAAGGAGAGCCCCAAGCTCACACCTTAGTTGGAACTTTTGATAAGTGGTTTCTCTTTGTTGCCTGACATGCAAGCGGCACTCAGAGAAGAAACCAGGGGGAAGAGAGTCAGAGCTTGGAGAGGTTTTTCTACTCTGCATTGAGAAAGCCCCAGTCACCTGGGTGGTGGCAGCTCTGACTGTTCCTAGGTGCAAGGTCCTGTGTGGGGTTGTCCTAAATAGTCCTTGGCTCTGTGTCTCTATTCCTCTTGACTGATGTCCCTCAGTCCCTGCAGATCCATAAGACAGATGCAGCTCACGACTGGATACAGAGCACCAAGGGCATTGGACCAGTGGGCATGTTGATTAGGGACCATTCTCTAATCTAGATCTGAGGCTGGCTCCATTAATTTCAGAGTCTGGGCCTTGGAGTTAGGAAGACCTAGAGTTGAATCTTGGCTCTGCCATTTCCTGAGTGATCTGGGGCAAGTTACATACTCATTTCTGAAACAAGGCTGCTGAGGCTTACCTTGTAGGGTTGTTGTAATGATTAAATGAGATTCAATAAGATACTGCATCCAAGCACTTAGCACTGAGCCTGGCACACAGTGAGTGCTCAACAAATGGTAGCTATTATTATTGTCAGCTTCCTAATAAGGGGAAGAGCTTTTTATATTCATTTACTCTCCATTAGAGATATCACAGATGATTTATTGATCTTTTAAAATGAAAGTTAAGAGGAATATCTCACATTCTTTGTAATGTGCATATACAGTTATACAAATATGGCAAGATCATCGGCTCTGGAGGAGGCAGAAGACAAACTTTGAATCTTTTCTCTTTGGAGACCTCCTGGGCCTGATGATGTAACCCCTCTTAGCCTTAGTTTTCTCACCTAAAAAATGGTAACAGCTATGCCTTTCCTTCTTACCTAGCCCATAGAATCATTAGGAGAATTGAATTAAGTGAGAAAATGTTTGTCAAAGCAAATGAACCAGCCGGGCTCGGTGGCTCACACCTGTAATCCTAGCACTCTGGGAGGCCGAGGCGGGCAGATTGTTTGGC
>CM052443.1:112247454-112287287 GCA_028533085.1 Varecia variegata
ACGCCACGGCACTCACTCTAGCCCGGGCAACAAAGCAAGACTCTGTCTCAAAAAAAAAAAAAAAAGCAAATGAACCAACTTAAACTATAGCTGAAGAGGTGTTAGTTTTTACAAAGATAAAGTGAGTTCAGGAGCAAGGAGGGTGAGGCAAGATGGGGATTTTTAAAGAGGCCAAGAGAAGCGTGGGTGTCTGGTTGGATTTGAGGATGCCCATGTGTAAGTGAAAGGAAGGCTGGGCCCAGCGTTTCTGGGTCAAAACTGTGCATCTGAAAGCTCTGTGTTTGGCTGACCACCCTGCAGTCGGAGGCAGTCCCTGAGTGAGCTCCACCAGGACGCCTTCAGGGCAGCTGACTCTCTTGACCCTGGAGCCTGGTGTTGACGGCACAGCGCGTATCAGCATTGAACCTGAGGAGTTGGGTCGCACACCGGATTAAGAGAGATGGTTCACATGTGGGAGCAGCCAGACGAGCAATGAGGGCTCCCAATTGAGACAAATTTATCCAGATGGGAGAATTCAGCCTCCCTGGAGGGAGCAGGCTTAGTGTTCTCGCTCTTTTGGCCAGGCCAATTGCCAAAGCTTAGGGCTCCCAAAAATGTTTGCCCATCTGAGCCAGCCAGACCCTGCCCCAGGGCCAGGCCTGAGTTTAGGTCCTTGGAACCTTGTAAGCCTTATGGTTCTTACTAGGTTCTCCAGCATTATAGAGGTTTTCAGCTCCAAGTTCTCAGAGCCAGAGACAGCCCTGCACGCTGCAGTTGAGACAGACAGTATGGTTGCCATCCCAGGTAGAGAAACATGGCTTTCCAAAGGGGCAGGGGAGGGGAGGGTGGTTCTTGGCTGTTAGTAAAATGGGAATAATCCCAGCTGCTACCTTGCAAGGTTTTTGGAAGAACTATCAAGGCATTGCTGCTAAAGTGCTTAGTACTGGGAATGGGGTTTGAGGGGTCTATCTCAGTTTTAGGGGTAGGTAGCTCATTTGCTGTGGGAGGCCCTCCCAGCTTGGGGAGCTTTCTTGTACTTTTGTAGGGAGGGGACCACCTCCTGGAGCTGAGAGCGGTGCACAGTTGTACATAAAGCTGCCAGTGAATGCTGCAGCTGCTCCGAGACCCATTGGCCTATAGAGTTTCTTTTGAAGGCTTTACACTCTGGTTGCCTCCTGGGCCAGTCTGCAAGGGAGAGCGTTCTTGGCAGCCTCACCAGGAGGTGAGGAGGCCTTACCAGGTTTTGGAGATGAAATCCCAGTGGAAAGTTCTTCAAGGCTTTGAGTTTTCCTTCTGCTGCTCATTGGAGATGAGACTCAGGGGGGGTCCTCAGTCACTCTGAGCCTTGGTTATTCCCTTCCATAAAATGGGAATAACTCTCCATGCCCTCCCTGCCTCCTCTTTGAATTGCCAAGATCAAAATGAGATCACTGATGGGAAAGTTCTTTTTAATTTATTAGACCAAAGGAATTATTTGTAAGGCAGAATTTCTGCCTCAGAACAGAAAAAGAAGAGGCCTTCAGTAAATTCACAGTAAAAGCAGGGCTCGGAGGCTCAGGCCAGCACCAGCTGTTTGGAGTGGCGGCCTTTCCAAGCTGGAAGAGACCACAGTTCCTGCCTCACCCCTCCCTTTGCAGGGGAACACGATGAGAAAGGGAGCAGAGGGCCCTCTGGTCATCGCCTGTCCCAACCAGCTTCTCCCTGGGGAATCTTGGGGTCTTTTGCTGGGTATGTCCTTCCCCTGCTGTAGGCTGGAAGGTTCTGGGAAGCAGAGGGAACCTGTTGTTAATTGGAAGCTCCGGGATTGCCTCAGCACACCCACCCAGTTTCCTGAAGCTGGGCATGGGGGTGGGATGGGGCTTTCTTCCCTCTCTCCTCTGATGCTTTTAGGAAGATCAGCTTCTGAGTACTTTTGGGTAGGAGAGGAATGGCTGGCACCCTGGGGACACTCAGCACGGGAGGTGTCCACCTCTTTATGAAGAGTAGCATTCCTGAGGGTTGGGTAGGATGGCAGCGTAGACAGAGTCCCTAGATGCTCTCAGAGGATGTGAATAACCATCTCAGGGCTTTGCATTTACTGTTCCTGGAACAACTTCTCGCAAGCACTTTCCTTGCTGGCTCCATCTTATAGTTCAAGCCTTAGCTCGAGTGTCACCCCTTCAAAGAGGCCTTTTCTGATCACCTGGCTCACCTTTAAAAACTCTTGATGACTTTTGTGACATTTTCACAATTTGTAATTATAGTCATTCCTTGTTATCCACAGGGGATTGATTCCAGGGCCCCCACTGATTCCCAAATCCACAGATGCTCAAGTCCCTGATATAAAATGGCATAGTATTTGCATATAACCTATGCACCTCCTCCTGTGTACTTTAAATCATCTCTAGTTTACTTATAATACTTAATACAATATAAATGTTTTCAAATATTTTCCATCTACTGTTGGTTGAGTCCATGGATGCAGAACCTGTGGGTATGGAGGGTTGACTGTATATTGCTTATTTTATTATTTATTGTTTATTATCTCTGCCCTTGAACCCTGAGGGCAAGGACTTAGTTTGTCTCATGGACCTCTTTATCTCTGGTGCCTACGACAGTATCTGACACATAGCAGGTGCTCAATAAATATTTATTAAATGAAATGGATTACCGAATAATAACAATAGCTACTGTTTGTTGAGGCCTGAGGTTGTGCTCATGGCTTGCCCTACCAGTGGCTCTGAGAGCTAGGTGATGCCATTATCATTCCCATTTTACAGATAGCTTATAACTTTCCCGAGGTCGACAACTGGGAAGTGGCAAAGCTGGAATCCGCACCAGGCCTGCCCACCTGCAAAACAGGGAGGGACTAGATAGAAACACTGTCTTTTTCTTCGTTCCAGGCCATCTAACTCATGCTTCCTGGCAAGTTCATTTAAGCTCAGCCCTGTGGGGTTATAATCAAATTCCAGTGGAGTCAGAAAGAGCTTGCAATACCCTGATCAGAGCTCCTGGTGGTGGGTGGTAACCCTGGGGATGCAACACTGTTCCTACTGTGCCCCTGGGTCCCCGTAGCTCCCTGGTGCTTGTGCCAAAGCTGGCCTGCATTTGACCTCATCCCAGAAGTTCCTGCAGGCAGCCAGAGCTTACCAAGGCCATGACTTGCCGATTAGTGTGCTAGGCCCAGATAAAAAAGGCCTTCCTAGAAGGAGTTTATAGCCTAGTTGGGGAGAGGAGACTGTAGCACTTAGCAAGGTTAAATAGCAAAGCGGGATGTAAGTGTTAGCACTGCAGGAGATGTTGCTGCCCTCGTCTGAGCAGTCACTGATCAGATGCTGATCATGTGCCAGGCAGTGAGGCTGCGGAGGGCCACATGACTGTGCCCGCCAAAGACTTTGCAAAGGGACCTGAGTTGCTGCTGGGGTCTATTGGTATGTCCATCCAACCACCTGTCTAAGCTTGGCCTTGTGATCAGACGAGCATACTGTGAGGGAGACAGGTTCTGTGAGCTGGGGGGTGAGTTCCTAGTTCCACAGAGCATCAGCCAGAGGCCTGGGCCCTCTGGGTTCTCCACGAGCTCCCCCAGCTGCCGCCTTGTGCTGCCTGCCCCTGGGGGTGACCTCACCGGCTCTGTCCTGCAGCTCTCCACAGGCCTCCACTGTGTTGAGAGCTACTGCCTCCCTCCCTTCCCCCAACCTGTAGGCCCACAGCTCGCCAGCTGGCCCCTGAACCTGCTTCCCCACTCCTCCAGCGGCCTCGATGTCACTAGGGATTAGTGTGCATTGTGGCTTTTGGCGGACACTCCCTTCCCTGCTATAGCCTCGCCCTCTGGAGCCCAGGGATGGGCTTGGGCCTGGGAGCCCCCTGAACCAGGGAGCAGTCTTGACCATCCCTTTCTCTGTTTTCCCTGACGTCAGAAGGCAGAGTGCTTATTCACTTTGGAAGCGCACTCGCAGGAGCAGAAGAAGAGAGTGTGCTGGTGCCTGTCGGAGAACATCGCCAAGCAGCAACAGCTGGCGGCGTCGCCCCCAGAGAGCAAGGTAAGGCCTTGCCAGCGGCTGCGGCCCTGGCTGCCTTGCTTTCCCTCAGCCAGCCTGGACCCTCCAGCCTCCGAATTGAACTTGGGGCCAACCCGAGCTTGGAACTTGGATCTGGGCAACGAGCTCTTGGCAAGGGGGCCTGTGCTCGAATGTCTCTCCCCATTGGCATTATACTGGGGCTGCTGAGTGAGTTTGACACTGCTCGGGTAGAGCGAGAGAGCCAAATTGAGCATGACCCATCAATCCTGCACTCTGTTCTTCAGTTTGCCTATGGCAAGGTTTAATTTGAGCTGGCCTCCCTGCTGCTGCCTGGCATGCATTCCCCTCTGCCATGGGGGAGGCTGTGCCCAGGGGCAGCATACTGGTGTTTAACACTGGCCCGAGGCAGACATAATTGAGGGGATGTTTGCAGCAGGAGCTGTTACGTGTTACAGTTGCATGCAGGCCGGAGCCAAATGGAGCCGAGTTTGGACTGCTGGGGGCTGGGGACTGGCCAGCTGGAGCATCAGGGAAGATTAGAGCCTCCCAGTGGAGGCTGATCTGGGCCGGGCGCTGCTCAGCTGGTCCAGTGCCTGGGGAAGGGGGGATGGATAGGAGCTTGGACCACAGCCTTCCCCTTTGACACCCGGATGCCAGCTTTAAGGCACAGTTATGTTCCATTTGTGAGTCATTCGGATCCCTTCTCTTGCTAAAAGTGCTGGCCATTTTGGGATTTGGTCTGGTTGGCTGCAAAAGTTGCTGAGGTGGTTGCTCTGCTGGCTCTGGGGGAAGAGGATAGATGAAAGTGAGCTGCAGCCTGTACACTCCTTGGCCTTACTGCTTCTTCCTGGTGTGTCCGGGCCCCCTGTGCCATGGGCAGCAGGCCGGTGGAGGGGGCAGGGGGGAGGAGGTGGGGAAGAAGTGGCTGGCAGCCTCTCTTGAGGGCCAGTGGCAATAGCGGCTCTCCAGCTATCCCTAAAGTGAGTGAGGATCTGAGAATTAACATCATCTGAGATATGAAAGTTATCTTGTTTTGTACTAGCCAGGGGCAAGAATAACTTTGATGAGGGAAGACAGTGGGAAGAGTATGGACTTCTGAATCACACTCTGCCCGCTGACTGGCAGTGTGACCTTAGGCAAGTCACTCTACTGCTCTGTGCTTTGATGTTCCCATTAGTAACCTGGGACAATAGTTCCTCCTCCAAACGGTTGTTGTGAGAATTAAATGAGAGAGTGCATATACAGTTCATAGCATAGTGCCTGATATGCAGTAGGTGCTTATTCAACCATGGCTATGGGGAATGCATTGCCCCTGGCACTGACCCCAGGTGGCTTAAGCCCTGGGTGGTTCTCACTGGCAGGTTCTTCTACTAAGCAGAGACCTGTCACGTGCCTAACAGCTGTCACCGTGCCTATGCAGGCTGCCTTGCCCCATTTGGTCACAGTCAGAATCTAGGCCACTTCCTCTTCAGTGGGGCAGCCCCTGGGATGTCCAGTGGCTGGACTTGTGCCCCCAAGCTTTCGTTTCTTTGCACTTAGGTCCTTCTGTTTGAGAGGGAAAGAGTTCTTTGTGCCTCAGCGTCAGAGTTTGCTGGCTTGGGAGTGTGTTGGTAACAGCCTTCTTAACGCCTGGGAGAATCTCTCCATGCTCAGGTTCGGGAGGACCTGGGCCACTGAAGGTGGGCCGTTTCTGGGGCAACCTTTGGTCCCTGCAGGGCTGCAGGCTTGGCTGGCTGACCCTGGAAGAGCTTGAGGGTTGGGGACCTGATTTCAGGGCCATGCCAAGATGTTTGGGTGTCCTGGGCAGGTAACGGTTTGGACGCCTCTTCAAATCAAAACTCTGCAAATGTGTGTTCAGTGGAGAAGCTGTGTGCTGGGCAGGAAGAGGGGGAAGGAGAGGGCGTGAGTGGTGGGACAGACTCAGAATTGCTTCCTGGGCCTGCGAACTGGGCCTTGCGCCAGGCCTGCACACTCCACGCGGCCCACCCTCCCGGGAAGGCTGCTATGCAACTGTCTTTTGCTAGGCAGGCCCCGGGGTCTCACTGCTCCACCTCCACCATCACACTTACTCCTTCCAGTCACTTTGCTTCCTGAGAGCAGTCTGTCTGCTCAATACGATTCTCTCCAGCCCTGTATAGTTCCAGGAAAGCTTTGGAGACCTTAGTGACTGGGTCCAGGTGGCAGTCCAGCTGGCCTCCCCCTCATCCGCCTGTGCTCAGCTCTGTCTGGTCCTGGCAGCCTCAGGGTGCTGTGAGGCTCCTTCCTGAGGACTGGGCCTTCCCGAGGACTGGTGAGCCTTTCTACCAAGGTCGCTGTCCTCCAGGGGGCAAGAGGGATGGCCAGGCGGAGCTCAGAGACTGGCTTCTTGCTTTTCAGGCCTTGCTTTTCAAGGTCCTGCTTGACCGATTAGTTCTGAGTCCTGACTCAGTAGCATGCCTTGTCTGCCTTTCCAGTGTTCTTTCTGGGAATGCTCTGCCTTCTGCCGCACAATGGAAAACACTGCCTGACCCCGCCCCCGCTCCACGCCCCGCTCAAACGCCTCTCTGGGGAAAGAGGGATTTGAAGGCAACGCCCCACACTCCTCCACTGGCCCTTCTCAACCCCTGTCCCCTGCTCCTTTCAACAGTGTCTGCTGACGCCTCGGGTTGGAGGATTCTTCAAACACCTCATGGAATGTAAAGCTCTTCCCAAATTCACAAAACATAAGTGTAATTTGCCCTGAAAATGAAATAGGTGCTTGTTGGAAAGAATGGAGGGAACTGGAGGGAGATGGACTCAAAGAACAATAGAGAGGCAGGTGTGTCACTACCTGTCGCGTGACCTTTGGCAACCACTTCCTGCTGTGGCCTCAGTGGCCCCATTTGTGTGTGTTGGTCTGGTGGTGCTTTCCTTCTCTTCAAGCTTTGTGATTTTCATGAAGCTGAGGGCCTGGGACCGTCCAGTCTCCTTTAGGGAATTATACCTTGAAGATTTCTATGTAATTGCCTTCCTGTGAAATCTGCTGCCTTGAGGGGCCAGGTTTATTCTCTTCTTGGGGACGGAGAGGGACAGGCACAGGCTTTCTGTGCTCCCTGAGGGGCCTGTGGCCGTACAGCATGGGGGTCCCAGCTGGGCAGGCAGCAGCTATTGGCCTCCCTTCTCTGGGGCTCCGTTGCCTTTCTCCCGCTCACTCTCAGCCAACTACGGGAGGCAGGGGCAGCTCTGGGCCGGCTTGAAGATTCTCTCCTCTTCCTGTTGAAGTAAATGACCCGATTCCTCTCCTGCCCCAGCTTCCTACTCCTGCTTGTCACCCACTCCTTCCTCTTCAGAACTCTGCCCCCTCTCTTGCCTCATTTCCTGTCACTGGAGGGCATCTACCTTTCTTCTGTGTGGGAAGCCATGTACTAAACTCCCTGCATGGGGACTGCCGTGAGGATTCTAATCTGGAATAGCTCGGTGCCGGTCCCACCTGTGGCCACTGAGGTCCTAAGCTAGTAGGGACAGGCAGTTATATATTAGCTTGGTTGTCAAGCAAGTATACACAATAAATGCCTTCTCTGTACCAGACACTGGTTTAGGTCCTTTGGGGTCACAGAGATGAGTAAGATCTAGTTCCCGTCCTTGTGGAATGCTCCTTCTGACTGGAAAGAGGTGACAAGGGAACTGGAGTGGTGATGCAAGCACTAAGGGCCATGCCTGTGAGTCCTAAGAGTGGTCCAGCGGGGTCCTGGCTGTCCACTCATCGTCCACGCGGCGAGCCTCCCGCTGAGCACCCCGCACAGGTGTGCCGCGGGGCTGGGCACAGGGAAGCCCTGGGAAGAGCAGGCTTTGCACCGAGCGCTGAGGCGGAGCAGGGGGCTGAAGTGCAGCGTGGCCTGGCCCCATTTTGGGGCAGGCCCCGGGCTCCATGGGGGAAATGCACAGAGGAATCCGAAACGCTCTTTCCTCGGGAGGTTACGGTCTACTGGCAGAGAGAGATATGGCAACATGTAGTTCCAAATAACCTAGTAGGTGCTGTGTCCTCAGGGGAGCCACCTAGCCTCTCTGAGACTCAGTGTTTTCGTCAGTAAAGGGGATGGATTTACAGGGTTCTTGTGAGGACTAAACTCATGCTGTGCTTGGCAAAGTGGCGTACAAGAAGAACTCTGTGAAGTAGCTGCCGTTATTATCATCATCATTATTTCTGAGTGATGTCTATATAGGAAGATTCATCTGGTGGCCTTGTTTGTTGAAGCTGCTGCCGCTGCTCTGAGCACAAGTGACGACTGCTCCATGTCACTTCCTGGTAGCTACCTGCTGTATTGCAGGGCCCAGGCAGGGAAACTGAGGCCTCCTGGGTCTGCTCTGGCTGTAAGACTTCTCCTAGATGTGAAGCTGAGGTGCGTGCCGCCTTGTCATCTCCACTGGGGCCGCTAGAGACGGGGTCCCCCTGAGATACCGAGGTCTGTCTGAATGCCTTAGAAAGGAGCAGAGGCAGGTCCTGGAGTCAGGCAGCCCAGGCCTGAGTAGAGAGTGAGCTAATTCCAGTTCTGTCTGGTTCCACAGAAACTCCACCCTTACGGCTCTCTCCAGCAGGAGATGGGGCCTGTCAACTCCACCAGTGCTACCCAGGATAGAAGCTTTACCTCATCAGGACAGACTCTGATTGGCTGAGCAAACCCAAGGGCGGGACTCTGCTTCTGACAACTTAACCCTTTCTTGGGCATCCCCCCGCCACACAGTAACCTCACCTCACCTGGACCCAAAACGGAGGACCAAGATGGTGGACCTAGGGTCATCTGAGGGGAGTGGTCCTGAGGTCGTGTGTGGACTGGCAACAGCAGGACCACAGTGGTGTGAGAGGCCTTGTGGGCATGTGCAGACTTGGCAGCAGAAATCCCAAGTGGACAAGACTCAGAGCTTATTTCCCTCCAAGGAGAAGGAGGCTAAGTGGCATCTGGGCTTCCAGTGGTGGTTCCAGCACCCACTTTGGGGGCAGCAGGAGAGGTTGGGAGAGGTCACCCCTGATGGAGAACAACGCCATGATCCACTGCTGCCAGAAGACGTCTCCACCCATTCATTCATTTTTCATCTGCATACATTCGCGCATTCATTCAATGGATATTTTGGGGGCATCTCCCTTATGCCAGGCCCTGTGCTAGGAGCTGAGCACACTGTGGAGAATGAGATGGACACGGCCTCTGCTCTCATCAAGATTTCAGTCCTAGCAGGGAATGAGCATTAAATAAATCGACAACACACGCACATGCACACATGTGATTATAAACTGTGATAATCTATGAAGGAAAAGAACAGCTTCCTTTAAGAGGGAATTGTATTTAGATTGCTACACGGGGTGGGGTGGGGCAGGGAAGGGCATAACTTTTAAGCTAAGACCTATGGACTGAAAAGGAGTTAGTCAGTCTAGGGCTGGGAAAGAGTGTTCCAGGCCCATGGAGGGGCAAGACCGGTGGGTCAGGGCCAGATTGTGTAGGGCTTTGGCAGTTAACGTCGTCTTGATTTCATTCTAGATACAGTGGGGAGCCACTGAAGGCTTTTGAGGAAGGCAGTCACGGGTACATTTCTACAAGATCAGATTGCACATGGTGGGGGCCCAAGTGGGTGTGAGACCAGTTAGGGGGCCCCTTCAGTCCTCCAGGTGAGGGGTGATGGTGGGCTGTGCTGGATGGTGGCTGGGGAGGTGGGTATGTGAATGCCAGCCTCTGGGGTGAGATGACTCCCTGCCCCATCTCTCATCTGCCCTCATCCTCCCTGTGTCTTGCTCTCTCAGTGGATGCTGAGGATTGGGGTCTTCCTCACAGAGCCGCCTTTTGGCCAGGCCTGGGCTGGGACAGTGCTGAGCTCTGGGAGTGTCCCTGAGAGTGGGAACAGTGAATTCTCACCCAGTCTGGCCAAGGTGGGTACGTTCATGGCCCTCAGGCCTTAGCAGGGGTGGCCTGTGCTGCCCTTCCATTCCCATGCTGAGCGGTCTGGTGAGAGGCTGGGACACAGTGTTCTGGAAACTGGCTTGCTTTGCTTCCTGTGGAGCTCCTAAGTGTCGAGGACTGGGGCTAGGTACAGCTCAGCCCCTCTGGTGGAGACTGTCCTGCCACACGGCTGAAGAAAGACCTACCAAGGGGACAGTGATTAGAGCCCAGCTCGCTCACTGCCTGTTGTACCCCCAGCTGGAGCTCAAGGTTGGGCAGCTCTCATACCCTTTCTAACTGCCAGAACTAGAGGAAGGGAAGCTCAAGGCTACAGGTGTGAGGGACATGGCTCGTGCATAGAAAGGTATCTGTAGGATCAGGGTCACTTGCACAGGAAAAGGTGGCCAGAGAGGCTGGAGAGATGGCTCAGGCCAGAGAAGCTCCTAACCTTGGACACTGTCCATGTTGTGTCAGTAAGACCTCAGTGTCTGTAGAGAAGGATTCTTGTGCCCTTGTGAGTTTTCTCAGCTTCTGTGGCCACTTGAACCCCCAAAATGGTGGCCTAGAAGGGAATAAGTTCCTTACCTCTCACTTATCCTCCTTCTAAGTTAGGAAAGATCCACATACTGAATCAACAGTCTAATAGGGCACGGGATGGATCTGCCCATGATCAGGCTAATGCCCCCACCCATCAGGGGAATAGATGCTGCCTGATGGGGACCGGTGGTACACAGTGTCTCTGTCAGCCAGGGCGCAGCCCGCAGGGGGAATTCTGAGAGGCTGATCAGCTGGGTCTGCACAGACAGCAAGCTGCACTTTGATTTCATTTGGTTCCCTCACCAAATGACATTAAGGGGAATGTGAGGCACAGGAGAATCGCCTGTCTGGGAAGGCAGCAAGCTTGTCTCTCCTGGACCTGGTGACCTACCTCTGTCCACCAGACAGATGCAGAGGACAGGAGCTCTGGCCACAAAGACATGGACGGTTTGAATGCAGCGCCCAGCCCTGGGGATAGGACTTTCCACCCAGTCTGTCCTGACAAGTGGATGCTCACATCAGGGTCCCAGACCCAGCCGCTGTGGAAGTGGACATCAGCTCCCGGTGGGCCCGGGCTGGTGTGCCCAGCAGTGTGGTGAGCCGCAGCTCCATTGCTGCTCTGCCTTTCAAATCGATGGAACAATTAATTTGGCTCCACAGGCTCGAGAAGATGAAATATGACCTGGTGGCCACTACTCTGCAGCATCCCAGTCCATCCCAGCCATCCAGGATGATGAACAAGCTATCGGAATTGCTCTTGAGGGTCATAATCACGGGAAACATTGCTGAGCCCCTCCCCGCCACATAAATCACACTAAGAAGCACACAATGGCCCTCTTTCCTGATGGGCCAATTGTCTTGGTTTGTTGTCTCAGGCCCAGGAGCTGGGAGGATGGGAGCACAACCATTTATTGTTGGAAAGACCATCTGTATGATTTGAATACAAAGTGATCCTTTCAGCTCCCCACACGTACGCCTGAGTCTCTACTGATCTAGGTCTCTTGGCCCTGTGGGAGGTGGGACAACATGGACCTCTTGGAAACAGTGATGTTTATTTATGTATGTCTTTCTTTATTCTTTATTTAAAATTTTTTTTTCATAAATTCCACCACCAAAGCCCTCTAATGTCACACATAGCACCAAGGCACCAAAAGGTCTCTGCAAGGTGAAGGTGTAATTTTGCAAGGTGGGGAGGTTCCACAGTGAGGGCATGGGGTTTGGAGGTAGCAGTGGGGGTCCCCAGGCATCATCTCCCCTAAGCCTCCCAGCAGCTTCGTTGTATGGATGAAAGAGACCAAGGCTCCAAGAAGTCGAGTGAGTTCTCCTAGGCCACACAGCTGGTAGGAGGCTAAACTCTTCCTTAAGCCATGGCCTTTCTCCCTAACCCATCACTCTTTCTGATGCAGAGGTTTGCCTTTTAGGGATGGAAGTGAGAGAAATCAATCATCTCCTCTAGGAAGGGACAAGAGGGGGATATCCGGCATGTCAGAAGTCGTGGCCCTTCAAGTGGTAGAGGAGATGCTTTTAGGACAAATAAAATGAGAGGCCTTATTCTCCCCCCAGTGGAGGATAAACCTCCAGAACTCATTTTCCTGAGGGGTGGCACAGGCTGAAAAGATCAGTAACTTCTCATAAGATTTGAAAAAAGTCTGATGTGAAAGGTAAGACTGAGTTCCTTAAGATGGGGTTTCAGGGGGCACTGGAAGGGTCAGGTAGCGCCCCTTCCCCTTGGCATTGGCATTCGGGAGGATCAGCAGACGCCATCCTGGGCACTTGGCAGTAGTGGGATGTTGGCCAACGGCAGAAGGGACAGCTTCAGGCTCCGGCCTGGCTGTGCCCAGCTTAAGTACGGAAGGAGGCCTTTGACCTGAGCCTAGAAGAGGGCGAGGAGGGAACCTGCCCTTGCTGACGCCACAGGTTTTTGTGCCCAAATTTTGCTAATTGACTGATTTAGTCTCTTAGCCTTAAGTGACTGGGAATCAAATGGATTCGCTTTCAGTGCTTCCCCCAAAGACACAGACTCTTTTCCCTGAAAGGCTGAACTGTTTCCAGGCGGCCTCCAGCTGGCCTCCTCCCTTCCGTGCCACTGCTGCTCTGGTTGTGGACAGACTGCCTTCTTCGCCGTCTGTCTCGCTCACGGTCTCAGTCATCTTGCTAGGTTTTTAGCTCTTAATGAAGACAGCACAACCTTGCCTTCCATCTGTCTTCACCTTCTCTTCCCCCGAGATTTACTCTGAATAAGGCCACCCACCATCTTCCAAATTGTTGCCGGTTCCTTGGTTTAAGGGTAGAATGATAACACCAGGTAATCTGATGAGCGCTTAGACTCTGAGCCAGGCATGGTGCCAAGCTTTTGACCTACATTGTCTCATTTAATCCTCGCTGAAGCCTTGTGAATTTTGTTATTCCCGTTATATGTTTACTCTCATTATGCCCATTTATAGATAAAGACGCTGAGTCTTAGAGAAGTTAAGAAACTTGCCCAAGGTCACACAGCTACGGGGTGGCTAGGGTTGGAACCTGGGCAGCCCAGCTCCAGGGCACCTGCTCTTGACTATTCTGCTATACAGCTTTCTGGCAGCTCTGGGCCATCCAACCTAGGAGGGCCAGGGAGACTGGCAGCCACACTCCTGCATAAGGACCATTATGGGAGGCCATTGTCTCCAGAATAAAGCCCAGGTCTCAGCCTGGCTCCCCAGGTTGTCCTTGGTGGCTCTGCACTTCTGCTTTGTATCTGGAGCCTGGCCACACGGCACTATTTCTTTCCCCTTCCCTAAACTCACCGTGCACATTCATGTTTAGCCTGTTCATTCTACCTGATGTTGCGTGCCCTTCTCTGCTGTCCCTGGCAGATGTAGTTCTCAAACTTCAGGCTTAGCACCTCCTCTGAGACACCTTTCTCAGGAATGCATCAGAAGTCCTGGCTGCCCCCTTTACATTTCCGTAGTATTTTGTTTATTCTTAGCACAGTTCCTCCTTAGCACCTGTAAGACTGTGAGCTCCTTCAAGAGCAAGTGGAGGTCGTATTTTATTTGTCTTTGATTCTTTTGTTACCTGTTCCATAGTGGGTGCTTAGTAGATGTTATAGAATTGAATTGGGCCATCCAGTCCAACCCTCCCACATTCTAGAATCTAGATGCAGAAACAGGCTCAAAAAGGGAAGTGACCTGGCCAGGGTCATGGGACAAGTTGTTGTCAGAGCCAGGAGCACATCTCAGGTCTCCTGATTCTTTTGACTCAGAGCTTTTTCTGTTGCACCTCAGCTTTGCAGAGACCAGAGCATGGGTCTCCACTTGGTTTGTGAAGCAGCCTGGCCAGGTTCACTCCAGGGTCATGGATACCACGGTATTCCCATGCTGACTCCAGGGAGTCGCCAGAAGGAAAGGAAGCCTGATCAGAACTGCTGCTGTGGTTCTTTTCCTCAAAATGGTGCGGCTTCCCTCTTCCTGGGCCTCTTGCCCTCAGCGAAAACCGGAGTAGCATTGTGAAGATCCTGGCTTGAATCTTGATTTTGCTGATACTCACTGTGTGACGTTGAGCAAATTACTTAACGTCTCTGATCATCTGTTCCTTTACCAAGGAAAATGAGGGGGTTGAATTTAGCTGGTCTCCAAGAGTCATCTGATTCCAAAATATCAGGCTATAACGAGAAAAATAACCATAAAGTAGCTACTCTCCTCAAAGTAGAGACCCTGATCTAGGGCAAGGATTGGTTCAGGTCCTTCATCACTGTCACTGTCTCAGAACATGTACAGGTTCCACAGAAACGGTTCTGTGAGGGATTTCAGAGGGGGGAATGGGCAGGGTGCCAAGCCTTGGGACTCTAACAGGCTAAGAGAAAAAAGAAAACAGACATTTTAGTCTTCACCTTGAACCCAGAGAGAGTGTGTGGATGTATGTAAATGTACCTGGTTAATATTCATCATGTATTCATAACACTCAGGTATACTTATATAGGGAATGATCCTTATCCCAGACACCCCATCTCTAAGTGCATTGCTGCCTCCTCTCCCCTAAAGGTGCCTCCACCAGGCTCCTCCTGGGAGGCCAGCACAAGGAGCTCTCTAACCCAGTGTCTTCCCCACCTCACTTTCCTTTCTGCTCAGGTGGTTGGGCATTACACTGGACTCTTTTGTCTGAACTTCACATATATATGTATGCACATATGTTCTTTCACCTTTCCAACTACCAGTCTATGGTATCAGGCTAATTTGCAAGTGGAATTTGCGGTAATCAATATGCAGTGCCATTAGTTCTAGTGTGGTGGCAAGTCTCCTGCACACTCTTCCCCAGAAGTTGCCATTGACTTTTTCATTGCCTTTAATGTGTATCTTCTTTTGCTCAGACAAAACTGCTCAAGATAAATTTTCAAAAAAGGTATTTTAAATATTAGTGATTTTGGCTGGGTGCGGTGGCTCATGCCTGTAATCCTAGCACTCTGGGAGGCTGAGGCAGGAGGATTGCTTGAGCTCAGGAGTTTGAGACCAACCTGAGCAAGAGTGAGACCCCGTCTCTACTAAAAATAGAAAAATTAGCTGGGCGTCATGGCCTGTGCCTGTAGTCCCAGCTACTTGAGAAGCTGAGGCAGGTGTATCGCTTGAGCCCAGGAGTTTGAGGTTGTGGTGACCTACAATGACACCACTGCACTCTAGCTGGGGCTACAGAGTGAGACTCTGTCTCAAAAAAAAAAAAAAAAAGGGAAATTAAATGTTAGTGGTTTTCCATTTTGGTTTTAATTCTGTTATTGCAAAATAGTTTTCTGCCGTTTCTCCTTGGTGGAAGAACATTAAGGGTTAAGTAGGCTAGCCTAGGAAGCTGACCACCACTTATAACACAGTTTTCAATGAAAAAAATGCATTCTGAGGCCCGTAATCAACACTCAGATGGACTTTGGGAACATAACCCAACATGTACCTATTAATAAAAGCAAGGATATAGCATTAATTTTATGATTCGCTAGTATTTTGGTAGAATTATAGAATCTTTGATAGTGGAGCTGAAAAGCCTCCCATCTCCCCCACTGAGATGAATTAATTAACAAGCTGATTTGTAGAAACCGAGACAGGGCAAGAACTTGGCCAAGGGCACACAGTGGTGACATTTGAAGATTCTGCTGGGTTGGGGGTGGGGAGAGGGCACAGATGGTCTCAGAGAAGCTTTTGAGGTCCTGTCACTCAGCAACCCACTGTGTTGTCCTTAGGAAATGTAAGTCACCACTTTGGGCTGTAATGGAAACAGTGAGAAAGCAGCCCTGCTAATGGCGTGGGGAGAGGTTGTCTGGAGGGCTGGCTTGTCTATAAATGCCTGGCGCGTGCTTGCTGGAGCAGAATGAATGGGCGGCTGTGTTTCACCTGGAGCTGTGAGCACGGCAGGACTGGTGGAGACGCTCCCTCTGCGGAGTGGGGGTGGGGAACGGGCGTCTGTTCCAAAAATAGCAGTGGGACCGGAGTGAGGGGAAGAGGAGCGGGCTCCTTCGGGAGCTGGGTGGGGATGCCTCACCCCCTTCCCCTTCCTGCCAGGCCCTCTGTGAGGAAGTCCCACAGATTGACAGATTTCTTTCTGGAGGGTCCTGGAGCCATCAGCCCTCACACCCACTTCTTGCAGAGATGAGGGGGCCCTGGAGGCCCAGAGAGGGGAAAGCACTGGCCAGCGGTCACCAAGCCCAGGGAGAAAGGCCGCCATGACAGGCTGTCTTCTCCTCAATGTTTCATCAGGGCAGCTGCAGGCCTTGTGAGTTTTCTCTCACTGCCTCTGGGTGCACAGGGACTGGGAACTCCCGGGGCCCGATGTGACTGGGCTTCCTGAGAGTCACCTAGTAGGCCAGGAGTCCCTGGCTAGTCCACCCTGAGCCCTGGCCTTGGCCAGCTGGCCTTCCAGTGCCACGCCTTCCCCTGACTGGTGTCCCTCCCTTGCTGACTTGTCCTGCTGTTGCCCCCTGGACTGTCTCCAGGGAGGGAACACAAGGCCCAGCACAGAACTGGCCTGCAGGACAGAGGGCTTAGAGGCTCAGGCCTTTTGTCTGCCCTTTCCCAGGAACAAGCAGAGGCAGCTAAGTCAGTAGCAGGGGTCTGTGGGTTCAAGGGGAGGCAGGTCAGGGTTCAAATCCAGCTCTGCCTCTCACTGGCTGTGGGATTACTAGTGGCTCGCCCAGCGTCTGGAAAATGAAAGAACACTTATCTCCTTGGGGTCTTGTGAAGATCAAAGGGGATGGTGTGTGCAAAGTGTCTGTTGTAATGCCCGGCGTGCTTGACTCTGCACAACCCCCTTCTGTGGGGCCTCGACCTGTGGGGGCATGGCAGGGTTGTTTTTTCTAATACAGTTGACTTTTTTGTTGTGTTGTTGCAAAAGTAATTCATGCAATTGTTGTTTATTATGAAGAAAACATTTAATACAGATGAACCAGGAGAAGGAAATGAAGTTCACCCTAATTCCAGCACCCAGAGAGAACCACTATTAACATGTTGGGTGTGTCCTAGCAGGCATTTTTTTTTTTTTTTTAGAGTCAGGGTCTCATTCTGTTGCCCAGGCTGGAATGCAGTGGTGTGATCATGGCTCACTGCAGCCTCGAACTCTTGAGCTCAAGAGATCCCACTGCCTCAGCCTCCTGAGTAGCTAGGACTATAGGCATGCGCCACCATACCTGGCTAAGTTTTAATTTTTTCTTTAGAGACCGGGTCTCGATATATTGCCCAGGCTGGTCTCAGACTCCTGGCCTCAAGTGGTCCTCCTGCCTTGGCCTCCCAAAGTGCTGGGATTACAGACATGAGCCACTGTTCCCAGCCCTGTCAGGCATTTGTTTATACTCACATATATCTTAATTGCAAATTGGGGTTACTGGTGCAATTTTTAACCTGCTTTTTGCCCCCCATTTAACAGTATAGTGTATCCATGTTTCCATGTCAATAAATATTCTTCTACAAGATCATTTTTAGTGCCTGCAGAGTATTTTATTGTGTAGATGAAACATGCTTTATTTAAATAATCTCTAGTACTTCAACATTCAGGTTGTTTCCAATTTTTCCTTGTTACAAAAACCTGAGATAAAAATCCTTGTAGGTTTATTTTGGTATCCCCAGCATCCAGTTCAACACCTAGTACATGTTTGACCCTCAACAAATATTTGTTGAACAAATGAATATTTTGTTGGAATAAATCCCTGGTAGTACAATTTCTGGGTCAAAATGTATATATTTCTAAAATGAATTCTTGATCCTATTGCCAAATTACTCTTTAGAATGATTGTGCCAATTTCTAATCCTACCTTAGACTGACAAGCTCATCCTGCTTCACCTGAGATTTGCCCATTTTAGTACTACGGAAAGTCCTGCTTCCTGGGAAACTCCTCAGCGGAACTGATTAAAATGAGACCATCTGGATAAGAGAATGTCTATTTCCCCACATCCTCACCAACACTGTACATGGTACATTTTTGAAATAGGTTCATTTCTTTGATTACTAGAGACATTGAACATTCACTTACATGCCTTTTAGTCACTTGCATTGCCTCTTTTGGGAGCAGCCTCTTCAAGTCTTTTGCCCATTTTTCTATTGGACTGTTTATGTTAATAGTTTAATTATTAGTTCACAAAGAGATCTTTACATATGAAGGATATTTGTGGGTTAGCCTTTTTATTTTTTTATTTCTTTAAACTACAAATGTTTCTGATTTATAGATAGTCATATCTACAATTTGTAATATAATTCAAATATCATACAATTCGCCCATTTAAAGTATACATTTCACTAATTTTTAGTATATTCACAGACTTGTGCCACCATCACCATAATCAATTTCGGAATACTTTCATTATCTCAAAAAGAAATCATACCATTAAGCTATCACCCATCAATGACCTCATCTTTTCTAGCCCTAAGCAACAACTAATCCACTTTCTGTCACTGTAGATTTGCCTATGTTGGACATTTCACATAAATGGGATCATATAATATTTGGTCTTTTGTGACTGGCTTCTTTCATTTAGCATAATGTTTTCAGGTTCATCCATGTCATAGCATATATCAGTACCTAATTCCTTTTTATGGCTGAATAATATTCCCTTGTTTGGCTATACCATATTTTATTTATCCGTTCATCAGTTGATGGACATTTGGGTTGTTTCCACCTTTTGGCTATTATCAGTAATGCTGCCATACATATTTGTGTGCAAGTTTTTCTGTGGATATATGTTTTTATTTCTCTTGGGTAACTTCCTAAGAGTGCTGGGTCAAATGGTAACTCTACTTTTTGAGGAGCTGCTGAACTGTTTTCTAAAGTAACTGTACCATTTTACTTTCCTGCCATAGATGGATGGGGATTCCAATTTCTCCACATGCTTGCTAACACATTATTTTTCCATTTGCTAAAATTATAGCCATCCTAGTATGTGTGAAGTAGTATCTCATTGTGGCTTTGCATCTCATTTTTCTGATGACTCATATATACATTTAAATTAACAAATATATTTTTTGCCTTTGGTGTTGTGGCATTTACCCCAGGATTATATAATACTCACTTTTTTCCCTTGAATTTTATGTTTTATTTTTTATTTTTCAACTATTAACATTTTATTCTACATGGAATTTGCTTTGGTTTATAGCATGAAACAGTATAATAATACTTTTCATTTTTCCCATATAGTTATTTGCTCCAATGCTCATACTTTATGTTAGGCTAAATATCCTCTTACTTATTTGTTATTCAAAAAATCTTATTTTTGACTGGACTCAGAGGTAGAAGCTGTCAGAGGGGATAGCCTGCATCTCTTGACAGTCTGTTCCTGGTATTTTTCTTTGGCCTCTTTCATTCTCTTGGCCAAAAGTTTAGCATATTCTGCAGCCTCTTCCTTATTTTTATTAATATGCTATTTCTTCAGAGCAATATGCTGGCATTTGTGTTGCAGGCCACATGGAGTAACAAGGTACTGAATCTTAGGTGCTTTGGTCCTAGGTTTCTTACCTTCTTTAAGGGCTTTCTTACAACATATTGGCAGACTTCATCTTCTTTAGAGAGATTAAAAAGTTTGCAGAGTTTTTGGGCCCCGGATGATGAGACACCCATAGTATCGGTCAGTCCAGGAATTTCCTTCTCTCCTTTCTCTACAACAACCAAGTTCAGAATGCTCAGATTGCACAATGCAACCGCAAATAGATTTGTGCTTGCTTTCTCCAGTCTAAAACAGGAATGCCCCTTACTCCGTAGTGGGCGGAAACGGCCATGGGTCAAGACACCCTGCTTCATGGCGAAACCGTGCTGATTGTTCCCACCACTGAGTCAGACCACACAATCCTTCCATTCTTCACCCAGAGCATCAGCAGCAACTTCCGTGGCCATGTGCTTCTCATAAAAAGCACGAAGTTTGTGTTCATTGTCCACGTCATTGAGTTTCTGGCAGCCAGTAGCTGGGAAGGAGATATTCAGCTTTATCTTGAAGCAGCTAATTACCTCTGAGGTTCCACCAAATTCAATATACTTTTTAATTATAATTTTATAATTCAGTCCTCACCTCCTCCCCGCCCCTCCCAAAGATTTTTTGCTGTAATAATATTAAAAAATATTCATCAAAAAGGGGAGTATTAAAATCTATACAATACTGTCTTCCTATCTGGGAATAGGATTATGTCTCTTAATTTGTACAAATCTTCTTTTGAGATTTCCCAAGCAAAGTTTTGGGAACAAAATTTCTTATAGGTTTTACATATTTTTTGTTAAATTTATTGGAGGGAATTAAACATTTTAATTTATATTATGAATAGGAATATTTATTTATTTAGCGTTATATGTGTTCTTTAACTAATAATATACTTGTACATAACTTATACCAAAAAATCCTAAACATTAATGAACTGAATAAAATAAATAAAGAAAATCCTTGCCCCTTAGCCCTTTCCCCATCAATAACCGGTAATGTATGCTTGATATGGTTCCTCTAAATCTTTTTCCATACAAATATCTAGACATATACAATGTTTTATTTTGCTAAATAATATCATGTTATATATAAGTTTCTGTTACTCATCTATAGAAAGTTCATATATCATGTACTAGAAATCTTTCTCATCAATAGGTAAAGTTCTCCCTTTTTATTTTTAGTAGCCAATGGACCATATTTTATTTAATTTACTGATGCACAATTAGGTTGTCTGTAATGTTTTGATATTCTGAGCTATGGTGCAATAAACATCCTAAGAATGCCCTGCATATTACATTTTGCTCCATTTTTCTGTCGAATAGAGTGTGGCAAACATTACCAAAGTGCTCTAAAAATGCTTTCCTTCTGTTTACACATGTAATCTGCCCAACACTAGAGTAATCATTCCCATTTTGTAGTTGAAAAACAAAGAAACACAGAGGTTAAGTAGATGTACAGTTTGCATCCTACTAACAGTGAATGAGAGTACCCTACACTCCACCTAATATTGGATGTTATTGTTCTTTTAATTCTTTGTTGGTACAAGAAATGAAAAATTATAGTTAATCTTAATTTGAATTTATTTATTAGTGAGGTTTGGGATTCTTTTAATATTTATTACTCATCCATGTTTCCTCTTCTTTGGCTTATCAGTTTATGTCATTTGCCCAGTTTTCTATTGGGACTTTATCTTATTTGTGAGAGCTCTTTATGTGGTTAGAATTTATTAACCATTTGCTTATTATGTAGGTAATAAATATTTTTCTACTTTGTCATTTGTACTTTAACTTAATAGTATCTTTTATCATTCAGAAATTAACATTTCTTTGGTAGTCAAATATTTTTATAACCAAGTCATTTTGGGAGGGAATATACTTTCTAAGGCCTTTCCTACCCTGAGATTGTAAGGAATATTCCTCTATATTTCTTTCAGGTACTTTTATCCTTTCATTTTTTACATGTATATTTTAAATTCATCTGCAATTAATGTAGTGCCTGGTGTCAGACAGAACTCTCATCAATTTTTTTCCCAAATGGTTGACGAGTTTTTCCAACCCTCTTTTTTGAATTGTCCTTTTTTTCACTTATCATAGACCAAATTTCCATATATAGGTGGGTTGGTTGTTGAACTCTCTTGTCTCCTTCATTAATCTGTCTATTCCTACATCAGGTTGAGACTTCATTGCCGTAGCTTCATGATGTATTTTAGTAGTATCAAACATCCCAAGGCCAACCCTCATTATTCTGCAAAATTTCCTTTGGAATTATACACCCTGGTTATAGTCTGTTAGTGGCTTTACCCTAACCTTTCTTACAAATGTGTTTCAACATCAGAAATTATGTAAGATCTATAGTAGCCTGCCCTTACCTCCTGCAACCCATAATGAGCATGTCGGCTGGCCCGTACTGCTCTTTACTTCCCTGCGTACCTCCTGGGTGTTGTTGAGATCATCTGGAATTTTAGTTTATGGTTGTTACTATTTTAAAACATTAGTTCTATTCTAAGAGTCATTTATGTAAAATCGCATTTAACTCTCAATCATCGGTAGTTAAGGCTGTAAGTGTTTCTTGCATCATTGCTTGTCATTGTCCTCATACACCACGTCACCTCACTCTGGACTTCTTGATTTAGATTCACTTTTGTCTGGAGCGTTTTATTGAGTAATTTTTCCAGAAGGGGTCTTGTGGGTGGTAATACTTTCCGAGTCCTTATAAGTCTGAAAGTATTTGCCCTCATGTTTGAGTCATAGTTTGCTTGAATAGAAAATTCTAGGCTAACAGTAGCCGGAGAGCAGCGTTCTACGGTCTCCCAGCCTTTAGTGTTCGAACAAGGGCAATGTGCACTTGATTCTCTAAAATTTATTTTTGGAAACAAGCAGGATTCCTCTTTCCAATCTTTAGAATTGGGAAATTTCACTAGATTATTTCTGGTTGTTTTTTCTCTTGGTCATTGTTGCTGGTACTAACTAGGCAAGCTGTTTCAGGCTGAACACCCAAATTTTCCATTCGTTCAGGGGAATTGTCTATTAATTTTTGGAATTGTTTATTTTCTGTATGTTTAAGCCCCTCTTTGTGGAATTCCTACTACAAATGATAATAATAATATTGAGTCTGCTCTCTTTCTGCTATAATATGTTACCTGCCCAATACTACTGTTACTATCTCCACTTTATAGTTGAGGAAACAAAGGAATGGAGTGGTTAAGTGGATTGTACAAGGTCTTACAGCTGGAAGGTGTAGACTGTGATCCAAACCCAAGCATCTGGCTCCAGAGCCCATGTCCTTAGCTACTACACTACACCCCTACCTGTCAGGCCAGCCCCAGATCCCACCTGTCCCTGCCCCCGGTACCCTCCAGTGAAAATGCTGAGTGTTGACAGCGGGGAGCTCTATAACCAGTGGGGGAAACTTGGGGGTGCTAGAATAATGGGATACTGAGGCCAGAGAAGGGCAGGGATTATCAAAGGTTCTCCAGTGAATTTAGAGTTGGGAATCTTCCCCTTCCTCACTTTCCCTCTGTCTCAGCCACCCTCTTTAGACCTCGTCTTTGTCCCTGGGGCTAGTGGCCTGAGACTAGGCATGGCCTCCTGGTGGATCTCCCTATTCCTTATTCCTGTCCCTTTAGGCACCTCCCTAAACAGCAGCCAAAATAACTCTTCCTATAGAACAAACCTGATCACCTCTCACTCCTGAATGTTTGTTGAATGACTGTATGAAAGGACAAATAATTTTAGAGTACCTGATGTACATCAGACACTACTAAATACTGGTGATGCAGAATGCAAGTGACAAAAACCCAACTCAGATTAGCTTCAGGCCATAAATGGAATTTATTGAATTATGGAGAGTAGCCTTCAGGCACAGTTGGATTCAGGGTCTTGAGCAATGTCATCAAGCACTGGCCTTACCCTCTCCGTCTCTTGGTTCTACCTACTTATGTGTTGGCTCACTCCCTTAGTGGCAGGAGTATAGCTGCCAGAAGTACCAGGGTTATAGCCTTACAATTTGACTCCCTCAGTCATTTCAACAGTAGTCCCTGGGCCTGACTCTCATTGGCCCAGGTTGGATCATGTGCCCATCCATGAAGTCACTGAAGACAGTGGGATTGACTGAGGGCTGGGTCACCTGCCCATCCCTGGAGCAGGAGGTGGTCGGCTCCATGTGAATCACCTGGCTTGAGAATGAGGGAGGGAAGGTTGGCTCCTCAGATGGCAAAACAGGGTGAATGGAGGCTGGTCAGGCAGATCTCAGATGTCCTTTGCTTTGTGGTTCATCAACCAAATACGGTCCTCAACCCCACAGAGCTAGCAGTCTAGTGCGGAGGAAGGACAGTGGGAAGAGACAGACACAACCATGAACAACATGTCATGAACGGATGACAGTTGAGACAAAGGGCAGGATGAGAGCACCCATCGGGAGGACGCGGTCGGAGACGGGAGGAAAGCTTGTGGGGCAGGGGCAGGGGTTGGGATCTAAGGATTGTTCTAGGTGAGCCCCGCAAGCAGGCCAGCGTAGGTGGAAGATGAGGAAGCGGGATGGGCACGAGAGGAGGCTGGAGGCGTGTTCAGGGCCAGACAGCGGAAGGTCCTGAGAAGCGGTGGGAAGGAGTTTGGCTTCATCCTGCGGGCGGTGGGAGCTGCTGTGGTTGGACTAGTGCTGTAGAAAGCTCACAGTGGCCTCGTGGAGGAGAATGGCGTGGAGCAAGGCGAGATGCAGGGAGCTGTTTGGAGCTACTGCCCTTCACCAGGGAGAGCGGATGGTGGCTGGGACTGGCGTGGCGGCACCAGGGATTGAGAGAGGTGGGAGAGCCACCTGATGGGATCTGTGGGATTTGGTGACTAATTGGATGGGGAGTGTTTGGGAGAGGGATGACGCACAAGAGCTTGGTTCAGACAAACGGGCAAATGGTGGTGCCACTCTCCGCGCTGGGAGCTGTGGAGCAGGAGTAGTTTGGGTGGCAGGATCGAGGCCCACAGGAGGTGGAAGGATCGTAATAGAGTCTGACTTAGTGAGTTCTCATAGGGACAAGACCATTTCAATGATGGCTTCTTAAACTACCTGTGGGGAAGGGCCTTATGCTTTCATAGAATCACACTGCATGTGGCTTGTTATGCTGTTGCGACAACACCTGAACCAGCCTGTACCCTGTTCGATGCGAACAGTCCACTCATCTCGTGCTTGGATGCTGCAATGTCAAGTGGCCATGAAAGTCTCTAAACACTCTCAATCTTGCTACTTATCTCACTGCAGACCAGTAACAAGCAGCCCATGAACCAGTACCATCCTGCAGACCACATTTTGAGTGGACTAGTCCAACCCCAGTGCACATTTTATAGATAGGGAAACTGAGGCTTAGACGAGGGGTTGGCCTTGCCCCGGGCAAGGCAGCAGCAAAGTTAGCATTTTAGTCTCGTCTTTCCCCTGCTGACCCTCTGTTTTGATGGCCCAGGGTCAAGCCCAACAGTCCACGCAGTGGGTGGCCCCGGGGGAGTGCATGGATGAACTGCATCTGGCAGCCAAGGCCGCGGGGCTGGCTTCCCCGTAGCTGAGCCAGTGGCTCTGTGCTGAACACTTCCCAGGAACATGGGCTGTCAGGACACAGCCTGACCCTCGTGCTGGCACAAGCACAGTGGGTTGAGGATTGCTCCCAAAAGCCTGAAGTCTCAGGCCAGGGTAAGGCTGGTTGGACTGGAGTCAGGAAGGGAGATGGCCATGGCTCCTAGCCATCCCATGCTGCTGTAGCCGCCCAAGGTCAGGCTGATACTGTTGAGGTGACTACAAAGTATGTCCCAGGCTGGAGGCGGAAGCTGGCCGGCGGCCGTCCTCCGGGCCAGCTCTGTATGGGGGACATCAGGTCTCCTGACTTTCGCTGCATGTGGGCTTCTCCTAGCTGTGGTTGGGAGTCACCACTCCCTTTGGCAGGTTGGGAATGGTCCTTTGCTGCCTGAAGTTGCCGAGGAAGAGACAGATGGCAAAGGGAGAGACATTTAGGGAATATGAAGTAGGGGGCAGGATATACAGCTAAGAGCACGGGCCTTGGGGCCATGCTTCCTGTTGGGTCACTGCTTTGCCAGGTAACCTTTCTGTCCCTTAGTTTCCTGACCTGTAGGGTGGGCACCATGGGGACAGCCATCGCTCAATAATGTTAGTGATGATCAGTTCCTAGTACACCCCAGACACAGCCCCTCAACAGATGTTGTCACATTTAACTCTGCCATTTACTCAACCCTCTCATGGCAAATTCTGTCCTTTTGCAGGTGATAGCAACAATGACAATACAACAATAATGACAGCTCTCATTTATTGAGCACTTACTGTGTGCCAGGCATTCCACACATACCACCTCATTTAGTCCCTCTCAGGGCCCAGGGAGGCAGATGGTAATAGCCCCATTTTACAGATGAGGAAACTGAGACTCAGGCATTAAAGTGACTTGCCCAAGATAATTCACACTCAGATTTTTTGGACTCCAAAGGCTGTGCTTTTTCTAGATACCACAGACTGAGCCGATTCCTTTAGTGAGAGAGCCTGGAGGGGTGTGGGGAGTGGTGCAGGGAGTGGGGTGCAGGGCAGGAGTGGGGCTGAGGCCACGGAACACCCACTCCCTGGCCTCATTTTACAGGTGGAAGACCGAGGCCAGGAAGGGGAAGGGGCTCACGCTGGCTTCTGCAGGCTACAAGCCAGAGCTCCCTGTGAACTTAAACCTGCTCTGTCTTACACTCACCCCTCCATTTGTGGCATGTGTCCCAAAAATAAGGCATGTGCCACCAGGAAGAGCAAGGTCCCTGCCCTGGTGCGAGGGCCCTAGAGGACAAAACATGTCAAGACTTTCCCTGCTTGGAGCATCAGTGCCTGAATTTGCCATCCCACCCTCCAAGCTCCAGCCCAGGAGCAGGCTGCCTCCCTGCTAGCTCTGTGTCCTCAGCTCCTCGTACAGGCTGCAGCATGCAGTGGGGATTCAGCGGTTATTGACATCACTAATTAAAGTTTCTCGGCCAACTTTGTGGTGGGGAGGGCCTTTCTGCATGGAGTCTGTAGATCCTCTGACCAGAGCTATGAGTCCCAGTGAGTAAAAGCCCAGAACTTTCTAAGTGGGTTTGCAGATCCAAGGTTGGGCTGTAGTGGGTTCCAAAGGGTTGTCACTTGTCATACAGTGGGTTGGGATAGGGGCAGGGCTCTGTAGAAGGTGAGGCCAGTGTGTCCCTAGCACAGGCTCGGGGTGTCTGGGTGTAATGAGTGTCTAAGCAGCTGCTGGCAGGGGCAAGGAGGTGGTTTCACTCTGTCCAGTGCTCTGGAATTCCTGGGACCACACCTCTCCCTGGCTTCTGCCCGGTTTCTGCCATAGCAGCATCACACTCCTCCCTGTTCCGGAACAAAATCCCAGTGGACTTTGGATCAGGAGCCAGGATGGGGAAGCTCATTAAATAGCCTCTGAGAGGTGTCCGTCTTTCTTTGCAGAGGGCATTGCCAAGGCTTCACTTCCCCCAGGCGGAGTCTGCATGGGGAAGGTGAGTGGGTTTCTGTCTGTGCAGGGCTCATGACAGGGTCTTGGGAACATAAGCCCAGGCGTATTGGGCTTGACGCAGTGCAGGCATTAAAGGAGACAGCGGAAATGTCACTGTGGTGCAGGCTGCTGGGGAGCGGCTACTGCTGCATCTCCCTAAGGGCCTCTGCCTGAGGGGTGCTGCTCTCCAAAAATGAGAAGTGGGGCCCCGCTGAGCCTCCCTGCTCTCAGCCTTGGGAGTGGCTGCCAGCCTGTCTGAGCAGCGGGCGGTTTGCCGGCGTGGTTGGGCTGTACGGCCAGCTGCCTTCTCAGTGTAACCGGTGGACTGGCCTGTGCTGTGGGCTGCCCTGGGCAGTGGTGCAGGACACCGTGGAAAGTGTGCTAGGCTTGATCCGTAGCTCTGTGCTTACTAGTGTGTGACTTTGCGCAGGTTTTATAATCTCTCTATGCCTCTATTTACCCATCTGTAAAATGGGCATATTAGAAATCACATTTGATAGGATTATGTGAATTTAATGAATCAATAATGAGAAAGTTCTTAGCACAGGGCTGCCATGTAGTGTCAAATTAGTGTTTGTTGTATAAAATATGTGAATCAATGAATGGGGCCCAGTCCCTCAGTACCCAGGTGCCGATCCCTGTGGCCTGTGGGCCACCTAGATCCACTGCTCCCTAGGACCCAATTCCTCCTGTACCGGAGAGCACCATCACTTACCTCTGTCTGGGAAGCACTGGGATGTGGTGAAGGAGCACCAGACTGGGAGTTAGTGATCCCTGGTCCCAGCCCTGCCATCCACTTGCCCTGTTTCCTTGGGAAAGTCACTTTCACTCTCTGGACTTCAGTTTTGCTGGCTGTAAATGGGAAGGTAGGAGTGAAAGATCTCCAAGGGTCCTCTGGCTTAGATAGCCTGGCTGCCAGTGATGTCCCCATCCTGCCCCAGGCTGTGCACTGGGTGCCACCTGCCCTGGTGATCTGTGTCTGGAGCTATGAGGAGGCAGAGGGCAGTGCCTGCCCCAGGGCTGCCCCAACCCCCGGGTGCTCTCCTAGCCTGACCGGGCAGGCTCCTGGGCCCTGGGGCACTGAGCTGCTCTGCCCCTTCCTCATTATGCTGTGGTCCAGGGCATTGATGAATGTATTCTGGACCCAGGGCCCTGGGCTGGCAGAGCTGCTTTGCCTGTCACAGCACCGTGTCTAATGGTGGACTCACTAGTCTGACTCCATAGCTGATGTCTGTCCCTCACTGGACTGTCAGCTTCGGGAGTGCAGGGCCCATCCTGTCTGTCCTCCACCGCTTCCCCAGGGACCAGCACAGAGCCTGGCACATAGTCGATGCTCTGGATCTATTTGGTGATTGAAAGGTGAAAGCCCAGCTGGAGCTCGACATCACCTCTCATGTCAAGGAACGCTGAGAAATCTTATGCCAAGCCCCAGAAATTCCATCCTGGGAACCAGCCAGCCCCACTGGGAATTGGCCGCCTCCTGAGACTCACCTCCTTAGTTTCCCAGGCCAAGGCTGGGCCCTGCTTCCTAGGAGCCTGCAGAATGACAGCCTTCCAACCTGGAAGGTTCCTGGGCCCTCCAAGGACTGCCTTGGCTCTGCCCCAGGGACACGATGAAGCATTGGTTGGAATTTGTAAGTGACTGACTCAGATAAGGGCTGTTCTGAGTCAATCTCAGTAAAGGATATTTTCTTATAGCAGCATGCATGTGTATGCTTGTACGTGTGGGAGAGACAGGAATAGGCATTCCGGACACCGAGACTACCACTGGGAGAGAAAGCAGCAGAGGGACAGTGCTTCAGCCTGGGTGGCGGAGGTGGGGTGGGTTGAGCCCAGGAGGGTAGGGGCCCGTTCCGGCCATTTTTCTTCTGCGCTGACATCCTAGGGTGCCTGCTGCACAGGTGGGAGTCAGCTGCAGGATGGGCATTCCCAGCCTGGGCCCCGGGCGCTGCCCAGGGTGCATTTGTCAACATCAGACAATGAGCAGCAGCAGCCACAGCCGCAGCAATTGCAGGACAGCTTTGTGCTGGCACGGCAGCTTCTTGCAGTGGTGGGGCTGTGCAGCGGTTAAGAGTGGGTGTCTGGGAGTAGGAACAGCTGGTCTTCAATCCTGGCTTCACAGCCAGCTAGCTGTGTGACTTTGGGAAACTTCCTCTGCCATTCTGTTCCTTGGACTCTTCATCTGTAACTAGGCTAATAATGGTCCTGGTGAGGATGAAATGAATTAATGCAGGCAGAGCTCTGGGAACCTGGCCTGGCAGGTTCATGCTCCAGAGAAGGTGGCCAAGAGCCAGCTCACTGAATCCTCTATTAATCCCACAGGTGGGCAGGCCATGGGTTATCAGTCCATTTTATAGATGAGGAAACCAAGGCTCAGAGAGGCTCAGGGACTTGTTCAGTGATACCCAGTCAATCAGTGCTGCAGTTGGAGCTGCAATTGGAGACCCTCACCCCGCAGTACAGTGCTTGTTCCACTGCCCCCCATGGCTCCTCTGTTAGTGTCTTTGTCATTCATGGCCGTAACTCTTGAGCTATTGTAATGTGCCCCTCCCAGCCAATACCGGGAGAGGAAGCCTCGAGCTCTCTGTCTATCTTGGATTCCCCAGAGTTTGACAGACAAAAGTGCCCCCCAAAAACCCTGTGTGTCCAGCTGTGCTGTGTGTGTGGTGCTGCTGGGAGGTGACTGAAGCTGCCACTCCCCCTCCCTGGGGGCGGCCGCATGCTCCGAGCCAGCGAGTCAGAGTCAGCTGTGCTGCCTGCAGGACCCCGAGTCCATGTGCAGCTGCCCATTGGGAAGAGAGCGGCGTGGGGTGGGGGTTGGGTATGATAGGGAAGCCTCCGCGATTGGCTCGGTCCTGCAGGGAGCAGCACCAGTGGCTTTGCACTGCCCCAGTCCGGGAGCCCTCAGGATGTGCGCGGGGTGGAGCCGGCTCAGGATCCCAGTGCCAGGGGGTGCCGCTGTGAGGCATGGACGCCTTTCCCTCCGGAGCAGCACTTTGGGGGCCAGCTTGGGCCCTGGGGGCGGGCTGCAGGGGACCCAGGGCCCACGTTTGTGAGTGTGAGACCGTGAAACCGAGGAGCCAGCTCAGCCTCTCGCAGGCTGAAGGACGGGCTGGCGAGGACTCTCTTCCTTGAGACATCCCGGACTCCTCCTTGGATAAAAGTGGTTTGGGAAACCACAGAGTTTGCTATTTGATGGAAGAAAGAAATCCAGCCTCTCTCCAGAGTGGCGGTGGCCGGCTGGACAGGGTGTGTGTTTGGGAAGGGAGCCGGAGGAGGAGGAGGAGGAAGAGGAGGAGGACAAGTAGGAGGAGGAGGAAGAGGAGGAGGGAAGGGTGATGCAAGGGTTTTGAAAACGCTACCTAGATGTGGGAGGTGGAACCTGGTCATTTGGTTCTGCTTTTCCTAGCAGGTATCGCTCCCCTGGGGAACTTGGGTAAGTCCATAAATAGCTCCGCTGACACAAAGGAGCTCTGTCTGGGGAAGGCGGCCGCTTGACACGGCCGCTGGGAGCTGCCACTGCTGCGGCCGCCTGCGGGAGGAGCCGGGTGGAGAGCCTGGCGGGCGGGCGGGCAGGCAGGAGCGGCAGCCAGGAGTCGCCTGGGTCCCTGCCGGAGTGTGCTGGGTAGGTGCCTCAGTGACAGGGGTGTGTGCGTGGTGGGCAGGGGGCTCTATCCAAGCCACCCCGTGCCCCTGTTTCTATTGTTTCTTCCTCAGGGCAGCCATTGATAGACATGTTGCAACCAAACCGTTTGTGTTCTGCTCTGAGATGGCTCGTGTGTGTGTGTGTGTGTGTGTGTGTGTGTGTGTCTGTCTGTCTGTCTCGGGGGGTGAGGGCCCCGCCAAGGCTAAGGGGCATGCTCTCACTGTTTGCTGCTCCCACTTCTAGGCTGGGCCAGCCAGCTTTTATTTCCGAGAGAGATAAGGAATGTTTGGTGACCGAGAAGTCGGGACACTGCGTGGGGAGGGTGCACTCAGCCGGCAGTGTTGGCTATTGTATCGGGGATGCTGCCACACACTGGGCACCAGGGATGACAGTTCTTGCCTAGTTCCACTGGCCGGGAAAGAGGTAGTCTTGGGGAGTTGGCTTTCGTCCCTGAGATTTTGCTTCTGCAGAAATGTCCGCTGGAAGCACGAGCAGGGATGCTCTGCTTCCGAGCTCAAGCCCCTTGGGACAGGGCCTGCACCTGCTCCCTTGGCTCCAGCCAAGAGCCACTAGGAAGGGGCAGTGGTTAGAGATGCTCCCCCCACAGCGCTGGCCACTGTGAGTGGGCAGAGGCCAATTCTTTTCTCGCCCTGGAGGGGCCATATCTCTGCTCTCGTCCCGAGGTGTGCAGGAAGAGCCCTTGAACCCTAGGACCCAGGGCTGGAGGGTAAACCTGGGCCCAGAGAGGGGAGGGGCCTTGTCCAAGTTTGAACAGCAGGTCTATGGCTGAGCCAGGACCAGGATGGAGGACGTCTGCCTCCTAGAACAGTGAGGACAGAACACGTGGGAAACCATTACCCTGACCTGAGCTCAGTAATCCATCTCTGAATCTGACACTCCTGGCTTGAGACGCCTCGCTTGGTGCGGGGGCACCAGGCCCCTCTGCAACTCTTGAAAACTTTCCACACCCTGCTGCTCCCAGACCCTATGGCTGGGGGGCTGTCTGGCTCCCCTCTCGTGACGGCTAGAGTGGGGACATCTCCTGGAAGGAAGGAGCTGCAGGGGCCTGCCCCACTGATGCCTGAGGGATCCCAGCCAGGGCACTGAATAGTCAAAGTTTCCGCCAGCGCCCCTTGAGTCCTCCGCGCCCAGCCAAGGGGCACCTCCCCTCTTCCCCAGCCCTAGCACGTGGCATGGCTTAGCCTAGGGCGGGCCCTCCGGGGAGCCAAGTTCCACAGCAGGGCTCGCTCCAGGCCTAGCTGGCATCTGAGCAGTAGGCAAGGATGGAAGCAGTTGAGGCGAGTGGCCACTCCTTGTTGGGAAGTCTCCGGGGCTTTAAGCTAGAAATCATTGATGGGGTTTATGATTATAAGTACTAGATAATCAATAAACCACCGTGCTTCCTTGCCTTTGCACAAGCTGTTCCATCTGCCTGGAAACCCCTCTCTTCTCTTCTCTTCTTTTCTCTCCAGGTCTTATCCTACACAAACTTCTGCAACTCGAGCTAGAATCAGTCTGTCTACTGGTGGTGCCACCCATGGTTGTTGCTTCATGTCCTATTTATGCAGAATCTGGGCTTTATTCATCCTTTAGTCCCGATGCTTGGCCTGGGACCTGGGGCCTTGTCGGAGAGGGGTGTTGAATTGTCCTGGCTAGCCAGGTTTCCTAACTTGCACAAACTCTGATGTGCAAGTTAGCTCTGTCTGCCCGTCTCCTAGCTCCGTGCCTGCAGAGAGGGCCTGGCGAGGAGCTCCCGCGGGAGAGGCCTAGTCTCTGAGTGTCGGGGTTGTGTCCATCAGGCCAAGGGGTGGGGGCTGGATCTGATGGGAAATGAGGCAGGGAGAATTTTGGCTTCGTCCTGGCTGAGGGCATAGGAAGAGCCTACGCGAGAGCCATGCTGGGCTGGGTGGTATCCACACCGTAGCCTGGGCCGTGGTGGGTGGAGAGGAGAGCCCTGGCTGGTTCAGAAGAAATGCTCATGGTCCTTTGCACAGACAACAGGCCTTGGAGCTTAGCTCCCTGGACCCTCTTGGGATGGTGCCAATCAGGGTGCATCTGGGGGGTTGATTCTCAGCCAGTGGTCTTCGTGGCTCCCTCAGAAGAGGCACAGCCGAGGAGGGAGTGCCTGTCTCCAGCTGCGGACCCTGAGAGCTGCTTCCCATTTGGTCTCCCAAGGCCCTGGAGATGACACCGTCTGTTTGCCTTCTGGGTAGGGGACGGGGGCAGGAGAGGAAGCACTTGCCTGAGGTTACATGAGACTCAGCAGCAAGGCAGAGACGAGAACTCAGGTCTCTGGCTCCCCAGGTCTCTCTCCACTGCACCGACTGGATGTCTCAGAGTACCTGAGTTTCATCTTGGGGCTTCCTTGTCTTCGGACTCACCAGTGACATGTCGCTTTTTGGACCTTTGGGCTTACTGACTGGGATCCTGCTATCCTCTGCAAAAGCAACATGTACGATAGAGAAAACCCTTGGTCAATAGGCTAGAAACTGAAGTACCCTCTAGTCCCTGCTCACTGATGATCTCAGGCAAATATGCCTCTTTCTCTGGCTCAGTTTCCCCTTTGGGACTGGACCAGGTATTGCAAGATCCCTTCCAAACATCCAATTCTCTGGTTATTTGTAGACCCTCTCCTCTTCCTGGGTTCCAAGGGTCAGTAGCCAAAGCCAGGGTCTGGCTCAGCAGGGAAGCGGCCCCCAACCTGTTTCTTGGGCGCTTCTGGGCAGAAGCCTTCTCATGCAAGCTGCAGCCCAGGCCCAAGCTGGGAGGTTTGTTGTTGTTTGTGGAGCCAGGCGGTTTCCAAGATGTCATTGCTCAGGGAAAACCGTCATTCCTCCCAGGGATAAACAAGGCTGCTTATGGCTCAGCCCCTTAAACCGGGGAAGCTGGAGCCACTCACAGCAGGCCAGCTAGGCTCAGCCCCAGGGAGCCACCGCCTTCCCAGCACAACCAGCTGTACCCTGGCTTCCAGGATTGGGTGGGGGTGGGGCGGGATGGGGGAGGAGTGCTGAGGCCACGAGCCACTTGGGAGATCAGAGTTTCCAGGCACAGAGGAGAGGGGAGAGTGTCCCAGGATACATCTTCCTTCTGGCAATGGGCCTAGGCCATTACTCCAGATGTGTGGATAGCTGCCAGGTGTGCCCTGTGCCCCAGATGGCCCTGGGCTTCTTCCCTCTCCCTATCCTCCATGGACCAGCCTACTTGTACCTGGCACTGTGGCTCAGGCTGCTGCTGGAGAACTGTCAGCAGCTCCCAACTTAGCAAGGGGGGCATGCAAGAAGTTATTTGGAAGTAGGCATGCTTTTTACCACAAAGCCAGGGCTCTCTGTGGTGTCCTCAGTACCTCTTGGTGGGGTTAGCCTCAGGCAAATAGCAGAACCACGGGTACTCAGGGCAGGGAGACAGGGGGTGACGGAACAAGGGGAGAGGTGGCGAAAGGTCTTGGCAGAGCCTCTGGGGACCAAATGGCTGGCGGAAACCTTGAGAGAAGGCTGGAGGCAGCCAAGAGGAAGGTCGTGGAACGGAAGGTGGCATGGCTCTGCACCCTGCAAGGCAGGGGTAATAACGATGCCCAGCCAGAACATGAAACCTTCCCCTCTCAGGCCTCGATTAATGGAGCTCCCAGTTGATCCAGATAGCAGCTTTGTACTGTCCTCTCTGCTTCCCTGTCCTTGCTTTCTTCTTCCATGTGTGTTGAGTGCCTACTGTGTGCCATGCCCTTGCCAGTTCCTGGAGATGTAGATCTAAAAGGTCCAATCTCTAGTCTAGTGCCAGGGATGGACAGGTAATGGGCAGTAACAGCACCGCTTTCATGGCGAGGCACAGGAAGCCATAGGAACCCCTGGGGGAAGGATCCAGCCTAGGCTGGGAGCCTCAGCAAAGCTCCCTGCAAGAGGTGAGGCTGGATCTGGTTGCATAGATACTTGCACATTGAAGGAGCAGGTCTCTGTCCCAGTCTATCCACCCCTCTGAGGTGTACACGTGATTCCTTCCTGGCCGTAGATGTTGCCTTTATGTGTCCAACCACACGCTCCTCCTTATGGAGGGAGGCCATCTAGTGTGTTGTATGGGAACGTGGGTTCTGAACTTGAGAGCAGGCTCTCTCTTACCTTACAACTGTATGCCCTTGGGCAAGACACCGAGCCTCTCCAGCCTCCATTTCCTCAGGGGGTGGTTCAACCTCATCTGATTAAACGAGATGACACTTGTAAAGCACTTAGACATGCTTCGTGCCTATTCACTCTGGGTTGCGCTAGCAGTGGGAGTGCCACCAGCTCCTTCTTGCATAGAAATTCAATGATTTAGTTGAGATGCTTGGCACGGGTCTGACACAGAGGAGGCATTCAGCAAACAGGGGGCGGTACAGCAGCTTTCCGCAGGGGGAAACAGTTGGAATGTGCAATCAGAGATGTGTACAAAGGTCAAGGAGCTCACAGAGAGAGGAGCCACTGCCTCCGCTCAGGGAGCAGAGGAGGAGACACTGGAATGATGGTCTTTGTTTTTAAAATAAACTTTTAAAGTGACGTATAGCACACTTACGGAAAGATTAGAAGTATACAGCCGATAAATTTTCACAAAGTGAACATACCCATGTAGCCCCCATCCAGGTCAAGAAATAGAACATTCTAGTACCCCAGGAACCCCACCTCCCCCATATACCCCCTTTCAGTCACTATGGTCTCAATGGTGACCCCTGTCCTGAGTTCTGTCATTGATTAGTACTGCCTGTCTTTGAACTTTGTGTGAATGGAATCTTTGAGTATATATTCTTTTATGCTGACTTGTTTCTATCAGCATTTTGATGATAAGATTCATCAATTTTATTGTATCAAGTTTTATTTTGTTCATTCTCATTGCTCTGTGGCATTTCATTGTGTGAAAATGCCATAGTTTACCCATTCTACTGTTGATGAACGTTTGGGTTGTTCCCAGCTTGAGGCTATAATGAATAGTGCTGCTGTGAGTACTCTTGTACATGTCTTTTGATGCACTATATATGGTTTCTGTTGGGCAAATGCCTAAGATTTGCAATTGCTGAGTCATAGAGTTGCATATAATTAGCTTTAGTAGATATAATCATATAATTTTCCAAAGTGTGACACCAATACATTCTCCTTCAAGTTGTATATGAGAGAGCCTGTTATTCCACATCCTTACCAACATTATTGGTATTAGATACTGTGCTATCTAATTGTGGTTTTAATTTGCATTTCCTTGATGACTAACGAGGTTGGGTATCTTTTCATATGTTGATTAGCCATTTGGATAACCTCTTTTGCAAAATGCCTGTTCAAGTCTTTCTCCCATTTTTCTGTTGGATTGTTTATTTTTTCTGATTGATTTGTGGGAACTTAAAAAATATTCTGGATATGGGTTCATTGTTGGATATATACATTCCAAATATTTCCTCCCACTCTGGGACTTGCCTTGTCACCCTTTTAAGGGTATATTTGAAGAACAGAAATTCTTAATTTTAATGCAGTCCAATTTGTCAATCTTTTTCTTAGACTGCTTGTTGAGCCCTGTTTCTTTGCTTATTACGGGGTTATGAATATATTCTTTTGTTATCTTCTAAAAGTTTTATTGTTTTACATTTTATATTTAGATCTAAAATCCATTTGAAATAGATTTTTATGCATGGTGTGATGTAGAGGTCAAGACTCATTTTTCTGGGTAAATATCCAATTTGTCAAAAAGATCAGGTGGGTGTGGTGGTTCACGATTGTAATCCTAGCACTGGGAGGTCGAGGTGGGAGGATTGCTTAAGGCCAGGAGTTCGAGACCAGCCTGGGTGATAGCGAGACCCCATCTCTATAAAAATGAAAAAATTAGCCAAGTGTGGTGGTACATGCCTGTAGTCCCAGCTACTCGGGAGCCTGAGGCAAGAGGAGCTCTTCAGCCCAGTAGTTTGAGGTTGCGGTGAGCTATGATGACGTCACCACTGCACTCTAGCCCTGGCAATGGGGTGAACCCTGTGCAGGGAAGCATTGAACCCGGCCTCATGGGGATGGGTGAGAAGAGGACTTGAGGAGGTAGAGGTATTAGGGAAATGAGACAGCGCAGGCACACACGCATGTGCACACACGTGGAGCTGGCAGAGAAGGAGGGTGCCAGGTAGGGGTGGAGCCCATGGTGAACTGGTTCCTGAGTAGAGCACCCAGGGGCAGGGCAGGAGAGGCCCAGGGGGCCTGGCACTCGCCTTCTGGCAAGACTTCAGTCCCCATGAACACAGGAAGAGGCCAGAACTCCCCAGCTCTTGCCTCCCAGCCTTTCAGAGAAGAGAGCTGGAGCAGTAGAAGGGGTCTTTGGGGCTGTGGGTCGGAGCAGAGGCTGCAAGTCTCCCCCAGCTGCCATTTAAGCAGTGGCATCTGAGACCCTGAGAGGAGAAGGGGCCTGGCAAGGCAGTGATGGGGCAGTGCAGTGCTGAGACCTAGACCTTGGGAGCTGCCTCCCCACCCAGTGAGAAGCTGGTATCCAGACTGGTGGGGAGGGATCGCCAGCAGGCTGCAAAGGGCACGATGTCCTTCTGGCTTGGTCGGGTGACAATGCCAATAGTAGGGAAGGTTGCTAAGAGGGCCCTCCTGTCTTCTCACTTCTCAGGGATTCCCCTTCCCTGAGTGTTGGCTTTGCCCTGAGTTTCTGAACTGGGGTGAGCTACTTCTCTGTGCCTCAGTCTTGCTTTCAGTAGGATGGGTATGCTCGCTGCTGTGGCGTGTTTCCCTCCTGAGCCTCTGACAGACCCATGAGGAGTTGTGGGATTCTTTAGAGATAGAGAAGTTTCGGTCTGGTCAAATTCCTCCTTTCCCCCCTCTCCTCCTGCAGTTGGGCCTCAGTTGTAGGGAAGGTGGATGGGGAGCCGCCTCCAGCGGGCTTCCCAGCTCCCCGTCCTGCACCGACTTTCCTGCCTTACAGAGGGAGTGCTGTGTGTTGGAACTGGTCCCAGGCGAGGTTCTGGGCTGGATTTTAGTCCTGATTCTGTTGTATGACCTTGGGCCTATCACCTCCCTTCTGTGGGCCTCAGTTGCCTTACCCGTTACCTGATATACCTGATAAGACTTGTCTGGGGAATTAGAACCAAAGTGAAAATGCCTGGGCCCTACTCATAGGGTGTCTGAGCCAGTAGGTCTAGGATTGGGCCCAGATATACGTATTTTAAAAATGTTTCCCAGGTGATTCTAAAGTGTACATCTCTGTTGAGAACCAATAGTCTAGATCGGTGTTTTTCAAACTTTAATATGCAAATGAATCACTTGGGAGCTTGTTGAAATGCAGATTCTGCTGGCAGGTGCAGATTGCAGCTAAGGGTTCGTATTTCAGGTAAGCTCCTGGGTGCCACACTTTGCACTTTGAGTAGTGAGAGTCTATGTGGTCCTGTGAAGTTCACTGGTTGCTCATTCATTCATTCACTCATCCATCCAACACTTAAGGTGGAGAGTGGTCAGACATGAGGCTAGAGGGAGACAGAGAGACAGAGCCCAGGGTCTTCCAGGGCTACAGAATTTGGACTTTATCTGAGAGGTGTTGGGGAGTCGCATCAAAGTTTCAAGCAGAGTGGTGGCAAGTTCAGATTTGCATTTAGAAGGCTCCCTGGCATAGCATGTAGGATGACCCGGGGGTCTGGACCACCACTGGGAGGTGGGCATCATGACTGCGGGTGGCCGTGGTCTGGAGGGAGGTGGTGGTAGTGGACATGGAGAGAGAGGAAAGATTCTTTTTTTAAAAACAAATTGGTCAACTTCATTTTCTAGAGTAGTTTTAGGAATTAAATGCCAAGTACAGAGAATTCCCATATACTCTGTCCCCCCACACACAACCTCCCTAGTGGAAACATTCTTGAGATTTAATAAGTGACAGTTGGGAGGATTTGAGGATTAACCATGGAGGGGAAAGGAGGAGAGAATGACATCCAGCTCTCTGGTTTGGACAACTGGTGGTGGCATCACTGATACAGGGACCCCAAGAGGAGGAATGGGCTTGGGGGAGGATCATGCGTCCGGTCTGGGCCTTGCTGGGCTGGGGGCTCTGATGGGGTGGATGTCCAGAAGGTGGTCTCCACCCTCGGCCCTGGGCAGCAGCCATACAGGTGTCCTCTCTGTTCCAGCGGTGCACTAAGCCCCATCCTGGCTCCGGCCTTTGCACGTGCTGCTTCCTCCCCCAGTGGGCCCCTCCCTGCCTCTTGAGCAGGTTTCAGTCTTGGTCATTCCCCAGGGCGACCTTTCCCAACACTCCCCTTTATTCTGTCTCACAGGCAGATCACGGTTTGTATTTATCTTCTGTTTATGTGGGTGACGACTTGGTTAACGTCTGTCCTTCCTCTCTAGCCTGCCAGCTCCACGAGGACAGGGATCATGTCTTTCTTATTCCCTGCCATACGCACACAGCCTAGAACAGTTTGGGTGCAGAGCTGTTCCATGAGGATTTGGTGAATACTTGCCTATGGCGTCTAGACTCAGGAGAGGGGTCTGGGCTGGCAGTGAGGAACGGAGTTGTCAGCAGCCAGAGCCTGCAGAGGACGATTGTAACCTGAGGAGTGGGTGGGTGCACGAGGGAGTGCGCAGGACTGAGGTGAGAGGGGGCCTGGGACAGGTCCTGATGGACGGTCAGAGAGGCCCGTGAGGGAGTGGAGAAGGAGTGGAAATCCGGGGAGGAAGATGTCCAAGCCAAGCTGTATGGGGTGGGGGAGGCTACCATTTATTGAATGCTATGTGTGCCAGCATGGTGCTGAGCCCTGGTTGTTATTAGCTCATGTATTGCTCTAACAACACTGTGAAGGAGGTATTATTAATCCCATGTTGTGGCTAAGGAAACTGAGGCACAGAGAGATTGAGCCCCAGGTCACCCAGCCAGTAAATGTGAAGTGGGGACCAGTATTTGAAGCTATCACCACTGTAAGTGCTGCCTCCATCCTCCTGGACTTTGCCAAATCTGTTGTGTTGGGGCGGGGTGGGGACAGAGAACGGCCTGCAGGGTCTCTGGGCTGGTGGCAGAGGCATCACCGGGGCTCCAGCCTCTGGGTGTCAAGAAGCCAGACCTGGAGGAGCTGGACTGCGGCTGGGCCGGGGGAGCTCGGTGTTAACTGAGCAGCACCCAGCCAGGGACTGGAGCTAGGGACCTGGAGTGCACCAGACGTGCAGGAACAAACCGTCCCGAAAGTCAAGCCTGGAGGTCCAGTGCTGGGCAGGAATTCTAAGAGCTGCTCCCTTCCTCAGATAACTTAGCAGTTCACAGAGCCCTTTCCTGTCCTTTCTCAGACTTGGTCCCCATGGCTCTCTGGAACAGGAGGCAGGTGGCATCCTTGCCCCCTTTCGTGGCAGAGAAAACCAGGCTTGCAGGGGTGGTAGCCTGGGATCACACAGCTAGCAAGTGACAGAATGA
>CM052443.1:112287787-112333869 GCA_028533085.1 Varecia variegata
CCTCTGGGGACAGGCACCGCTGCCTGAGCAGCACTTCCCCTGCCGGCTTTGTTTGGTTTGGCCTGGGTTTAGAGCAGGGTTGGCAGAGACAGGCTGACTTGCATTTCTGGTTTGGGGTTTGTTGCTGCACTTTCCCCTAGGGGTGGGCGGGCTTGTGCTGACAGTCACCGCTGGGACAGGCCTGGGCCCCGCCCCTAGCACCCAGGAAAGGGGAAACGCGGTCTGCTCCCCTCTCAGTGCCACTGTGTGCCAGGCCCCGAGGCCACCCGGATGCTGCTTCCGTCTTTCCCCAAGGACTATCAGAGGCAGGTGGCCGGGGTTGGGGGCAGCCTGGCTGTTGGGGAGGGTCATACGAATGTGGGGCGCTAGGGAGCTGGCTGTGGGGCAGTGTGTGTTTCCTGATGAAGACTCTCCCTGCAGTGGGGGCGATGGGCTGGAGGCCGGGCTGTTCACGGGGACTGAGATCTGAAGTGAGCTTGGGATGAACAGAGTCGGAAGGCCTGGGCTCTAGTCCCAGCCTAGCCCCTGATTTGTGCAGGGTGGCTCTGGTCCCTCAGCCTTCCTGTCTATGCAGTGGGGATTTAGAGTCACTAAGTCACTGTCCAGGCTGGGTCCTCAGTCTTCCTGTCTGTTCATGGAGGGTCTTTCTCTCCACCTGGGAACTGCCTGGTGGGGCTGAAGCACAGCCCTTAGCTTCCAGACGGGCTCTGGACTGGGGGGCCTGGCATCACGGTTGCCAATTTCGACTCTGGGCGTTTGGCAGGGTTTGCTTCTAGGGATACATGGGAAAGACATGCTACTGTTCGCAGTCTTTAACTTCAGAATTTCTCTAAGTTCCATTTTTATTTTATTTTATTTTATTTTATTTCACTTCATTTCATTTCATTTCATTTTTTTGAGACAGGGTTATAGGTTTTATTTCTCAAAAAGGGTAAAGGGGTTTTAAAGAGACAGAAAACATTTTTACCCTTTTTCAGGCCATTCTCCCTGTCACACATTCCCCACTGTCACTTTTCCCTTCCAAATCAATGGGAGGACGGGCAGCGCAGTCATCGAGCTACTTCCTGATGAATCGGGGCGATGTTTTAGACGGAAGGTGCAGATGATCAGGTGAATAAAAGGGCATAAGCAATAACTACAACCGTGAGGACTGACGAGGTGAAATGGACTGGGGCCTTGCACACAATGTCCGATTCAGGGCTGGGTTAGAAAGGAAACACGGGGCCCCTGAGAGAGCTATTAGTCGTACCCGTAGGTGATCCGAGAGACCGGCCTCTGCAAATTCATGTAGGGAAATACTTGCACCAAACAGGTTTAGGACAACACGCCCAGTAGCAAGACAGATCAACAGAAGAGGCAATAGCCCCGGGAAATCCTCACTGAGGAGTTGTCCCTCTATGTTATAGGCACAATCAAAAGATGGTAGAAAATATCAACATTTTCATTTTTTTTTCTCAAACAGATACTTTAGATCACCTAAAGGCTGGCCCCTCCACGGGGGTGACACCTCTTTACTTTGGTATGATAGACCCAAGGTTTCACTGCTGACATAGGTCCATTTTTAAAATCACTACAACTACTACCACCACCGTCATCTCCTTTAAGAGCTTTACACTTTCTATAATATGTGCTCCTGGTTTGTCACTTGGGCACGTTAGTTATCCCATTTCACAGGTGGAGACCTTGAGGCCCAGAAGGTTAGTAGCTGGCTCTTCCTGACCCCTCTGTGTGACTCTAGACTGGCCCCCATCCCTCCCTGGGCCTCAGCCTTCCTGTCTATGCAGTGGGGATTTAAGATTGCTGATGTTTCAGAGTCTGAGGCTATGAGGACTGAGGGGGTCCCTGGGTGGAGTCCCCTCCTAGCTACAAGCAGGATTTCCAGGGCAAGAAGGCCACAGGGTCAATGGGTACCTGTCTTTGGCCTGAGAACCAGAGCCCAAGGTGTGCCCTCTCTGACCCTGGCCAGATCATCCTGAAGTCCTCCAGGACCCCCCCTCCCCTCCAGTCATCCTCTCCACTCAGCAGGGCTCCACTTTCACTTTCAGGCTTCCAGGCAGGGGCTCTAACCCACACTGTGCTTTCACATCCGCTCTGGTGCCCCCAAATGCCAGTGTGACCCCTGACACGTGTGTGCAACACCCTGCAGCTGCCCTAAGCCACAGCTGGTCACTTACTCCCAGCTGTGGGCCTTCCCCATTGCAGACTGCCCCGGGCGTCAAAGACTCCTCAGCATCAGGCATGGCCTCTTTTGCTGTCAGAGCACCTGTGCAATAGTGGATAAGTCACTGCCGTTTGCACTCAGTTTTCTCATCTACCAAATGGACATTAATGGTCTCTACAGCAAGAGTTCTTAACCCATGTTCTGGGGGTACTTACCCATGAAATTCTCCACCTGTGTGTGTGTGTGTGCACGTGTGTGCACACACACGTGTACACACATTCCCATGCATCAGTACAGTTGCCAGGTGTGTGGGGGGGTGTTCTCTTTTTTAGTTTTATGTGGCCATGGCTTCTTGAAGGACAAAACCTGGGCTCTAAATAGTTCTAGCTCCAGCAGTCTACGTCCTTGAGTGAGAGGGGCCCCGCCCAGGCCTAAGCCCTGCTCCCCCCCGCCCCGTGTGGCTGTGGCACCATTGCTGATGTTCTCTGGGCCCCAATCTTCTTGTGAGATTGTTGCTTTTCAGACTTTCACCAAGGGAACTATTGTTCCCTTTGCAAGTGAAATCTACTGTCCGAATGCAGCAAAAACTTGAGGGTTCCAAGGGCTGTGTGTAAAGCAGGAAATGCTTTGCTTTTTTTTTTTTTTTTTTTTAATTTAAGGAATCCCTGACCGAGGTTTCTCCAAGCAGTTTAAAAATCACTGGGTGGGTGATCCCTCGGGGAGGTTCTGTGCGTCTGTGACATCTGGTCAGTCCAGGTGTGGGCAATGTTTTAAAGTTCTGGTTTCATTCCAGTTTACTAGTTTCAAAGATACTTAAACACTCAGAGCACATTCTTGTTTGAATGACTCACTAGGAACGTTTTGAGGCTTTGAGTGAGGTAGAAGAGACCCTTTGTCTGGGTTCAGTGACTGCTCTGGCTTGGGGGCTTGGCTGGTTCTGGTCCCTGGAGGCGGAGACTGCCTGGCTGCTTCCTTACTCACAGAGGCGACTTCACCCCTCTTTGCCTCTCTGTGAGCTGGGGATGATGACACTTCCTTTCTGGGGCTGCTAGGAAGGCCACATAAGAGAGGGAGCTCAAGCTGGCATGGTACCTGACATCTAACCAGAGCCACATAGATGGTGGTTACCTCTCCCTCATCTCCCGCAAACGACCAGCTGGGTTTTTTGATGGAGCAGGAAGTTCAAGCTAGGAGACAAGGGCGAGACCCTTCCACAGCTCAGCCAGAGGGGTTTTCAGATGTGGGGGTGCAGGGTTCAGGCCACTGCCCGATTTTGTACCAGCCTCTGTGACACTGACTCGTGCATGGTGTCTGGCATCTTGTAGCCTCCTCTTCTGAGCCTTCCTTGTTTTCTTTTTGTTTCCCAGATGTTTGAGACAGAAGCGGATGAGAAGAGGGTGATGCCCTTGGAGGAAGGGAAGGGGCCAGGTGCTGAGGACCCCTCACCCAGCAAAGACCCCTCTCCTGGCCAGGGGCTTCCTCCAGGACAAGACCTTCCACCCAACAAGGACTCCACTTCTGGGCAGGAACTCGCTCCTGGCCAAGAACCACTGTCCAGCAAAGACTCAGCTACCAGCAAAGAACTCCCTCCAGGCCAAGAAGCCCTGCTGAGCAAGGGCTCCCCACCATGCCAGGAACCCCCTCCAGCCCAAGACCTCCCACCCTGCCAGGATCTTCCTGCTAGTCAAGCACCCTCTCCTCACCAGGACCCCCTACTTAGCAAAGACCTCCCTGCCCCCCAGGAACCCTCTGCCCAGGACCCGTCCTGTCAGGATCCGCTTCCCAGCCAGACCACCCCGCCAGCCAAGGCCCTCACAGAGGAGACTGTGAGCTCTGGGGACCCACCCGCCGCCTCCAGGCCAACCTTTGTGATCCCCGAGGTGCGGCTGGACAGTGCCTACAGCCGGAAGGAAGGGGCAGAGGCGGGCAGCTCGGGAGATGAGGAGGATGCAGAAGATGCCGAGGAGGGGGAAGAAGGGGACGAGGATGAGGATGAGGACACAAGTGATGACAACTACGGAGAGCGCAGCGAGGCCAAGCGCAGCAGCATGATCGAGACGGGCCAGGGTGCCGAGGGTGGCCTCTCGCTGCGTGTGCAGAACTCTCTGCGGCGCCGGACGCACAGCGAGGGCAGCCTGCTGCAGGAGGCCCGCGGGCCCTGCTTCTCCTCGGACACCACCTTGCACTGCTCTGATGGCGAGGGCACTGCCGCCACCTGGGCCATGCCTTCGCCCCGCACCCTCAAGAAAGAACTGGGCCGCAACGGTGGCTCCATGCACCACCTTTCCCTCTTCTTCACGGGCCACAGGAAGGTGAGAGGCTGAGGGCTGGGAGTGTAGGTTACATGTGGCGGGGGAGGGCAGGCCTATGGACTGCAGGGAACCAGCTGTCACCTGTCCCATCCCTGCTCTTTGGTAAGCCTCCCAGTGAACCTTCTACCCTTTGACAGGAGATAAAACTGAGGCCCAGAGGGACCAAGAACGTAGAGCCTGGACTGCAACTCATGACTTTAGGACTCCACATGCTGTGTTCTTATGGCTTCATGGTACTGCTGGCCCCCCCAGAAAGCAGAGCAGATGTGGCCCAGCCCACGCCATTGCATGTTGGGATTTAAAAGCACTGAGGTAGTAGCTAGAGAAATAGAGTTGCAATTTAGATATGGTCCAGGCCCGGCCATACTAGAAATCCATCAGCCAACAGCAGCAATGACAATGCTTATGTATTCTGTGCTAGCATTATTCTAAGCGATTTACATTAGCTCATTCATTCTTGCAACAGCCCTATAAAGTGGATAGGATTTTGTGCCCATTTGACAGATTAGGAAGCCGAGGCACAGAGAGGTTATCTAACTTGTCCCAGGTTATGAACATCTGAGTCAGAATTAGAATCTGGTACCAGGGCTAGCGCTCTTAACCACCATGCTATTTGCCTTTTGCAAATATTTATAAATAGATAAATAAGCGTTTATTGATATTCTGTTGTGTGCCAGGCCCTGTGCTCTGTGCCACAGCAGGGGCTACAGAAATGGTGAGATTGATCTCAGCCTGTGAGAAATGATTTATCTGTGTGGGCCTTGAACGTGGCCTAACAGTGAACAGACTGTGCCATCGCCTTGAAGGCCACCATCCAGCTTGAGTCCGGCTCTGTTTCTTACTCACTGTGTGGCCTTGGTTGAATCACTCAGTTCCTGGAAGACTTGGTTTCCTTCTCCGAAAAGTAGGGGCTTGTAGCACTCATGTGCCAGGGTGGTTGGGGATGAACCAGAAGAGACTGGTGCCTGACAATATTAGCCACATAGCGCAGGCCTTCGGGGAGCACTGGTTCCACTCCTCCGAAGTACAGCAGCCAATACAAGGTGTCGGTATGACAACTGTTGTGAGGCCAGGTGGCTGGGTGGTCAGTGCCCGTGGAGTGCAGCTGACCCTCAGAGATCTGGAAGTTCAGGAGGAGAGACCCCAGGGCCCAGGGCCATCACGGAAGGCTGGAGAAAGATGCTGTTCAGGTTGGCCTCAAGGTTGAGCAAGTTTAGAATAAACAGAGAGGATGGGGCAGGCATTCTTTGGCTAGAGCAGGGAATTCCTAAAGGGCGGTGATGGCAGACACATGACACTCATGCTGCCATTCCTCCTCCAAACACGTGGCAGACATCACTAATGGATCCCAGCATGCTTCCTCACCAGGTTGGGACATAGATAGCCTCAGAGGCTTGCTTAGCTTCTTAGCCCCTAGCAGTATGACAAACTTGGCATTTGGCGAGACACCTTCTGCTGAAAGGTGGTCAGGCTGGAAGGGCAGACTGCAGCCCTCCAGAAAAGGGCCTTGAGCTTTGGCCCAGGAACGAGTGTCACCATCTCAGGTCATTTCTTGATGCAGCTGCTACAGGAGAGTGTCTGGAACTCTCTTACCAAGGCGAGGCTCAGGCTTACTCAGATCAGGCCTGGCCACTCCTCTCTGGAGGGCGGCTGAGGCCCAGGATCCACCACTAGAGTCTTCCAAGTTCTACTCCCCCTGCCACCTTTACTCCAGTAAAAATATTTATATGTAGAGAAATTCACACACACTCAGGCGTACACATCTATGTAGCTCCCCAGCTCGGTTGACCTCAGCTCCTATTTTGGGACAGATACTTCAGCCTGGGAGTCCTGCAGGCCTGGACCAGCTCTCTCCTGTCTCAGCTTCCTCCTTTGGGTGCCTGGAGTTCCCACTGGCATCCTCCTCTCCCCCACCCTCTCTTGGCCTGTCACTCCCTTTCTTGGGCTTGAGTGACTGGGCTGGCAGGGGCCTCAGAGCCTACCCCAGCACAGTGATGCCCGCCCTTGCATGGGGCTCTCACCTTCCAGCCGGTTGTCCAGCTCCTTCACTGCTCGCCTGTGGCCTGGGACAAAATGCTTGTCACAGCCCCCGCCCGCCCGCTGTAGGATGAGTACCACCCCAACCTCGCAGCCACCTTGGGAAGGTGAGCAGAGGGGCCTGGTGGCACTTTGTGACTAGTGGCTGGTTCTATTCCTGCTACTGCTATCCTCCACTCCTCCTCCTCCTCAGCACAGGGCTGAGCACAGGCACTGCCCTAAATACCTGCATCAATGTACTTGATCTTCCCAGAACCCTAGGGAGGGGTTATTACCATGGTCATTTCACCAATGAGGAAACTGAGGCACAGAGAGGGGCAGGAACTTGCCCAAGGCCCACCGCCAGTGAGGGTGGGAACTCACCCTTGTCCAGGTCTCTTTGGCTCCACCCCAGACCCTGCTCACTCATGCTGAGGAGGGGCTGGGGGTGGGGGGCTGGCAGAGTGGAGGCAGCGGGTTCCCTATGGCTTCTATCTTCCTGGCGTTGGCTTGGCTCTCCTGGGAGGGTCAGCTGATGCTGATGGGCCACTATTCCCAAGCAAGTCCAGGCAAGAGGTGAAGAGGAGAGGGGTGAGGTCAGACAGACCCAGGTTCAAGTCTCAGCTCTGCCTCTTCCTTCCTGGCTCTGAGACCTTGGCCAAGTTGCTTCTTTCTCTGAGCTTAAGTTTTCTCTTACAAAATGGGAACACTAAGTCTTCCTGGAATTGTCCCAAGCATTCAAAGTAGCAGTACACAGAAGGCTCTGTGTCGTGGCCTTGGGCTGGTCATTTGTGCTGCTGTGTGATACGCTGAGGCCGCCCAGGGCCCGTGCTGCTGACCACAGGGTGATACGCAGTCCCGATGTTGCCCTTCCCCCCACCAGCAATTTCTACTGCGGGAATGTTAGAACCGGACAGATCTTAGAGATGGTCTGCTTGGCCGTGGGCATGTCACAGATGGGCCGGCTGAGGTCCAGAGAGGGGAAGGCCCCACGGTTATGCAGTGAGTCACCGCTTTGGCTGGCTCCTGCACTGAGTGGTCTCATGGTGCCCCCTGCTGCCAGACCCTTGCCCTCCTGGCTGCTCCCTGGAGGCCCACAGCGCAGATCCAGAGGCCTTCCTCTGCCTTTTCCCTGGAGAGCCAGGGAAGCCCCAGAGAGTAAGTTCTGTGTCTGGGCCCCATATGCTGTCGTTGAATTCCACGCCAGCCTGGTCTGGCTCAGCACAGGGTCGCAGGCCATCCTTTGACAGCGAGCAGAGCACAGTGCAGCCCTTCCCTGGCCATGCCTCCTCCCTCCCCTGCAGGGCACTGGCTTGGGCAGAGGCTGTCAACAGAGGGTGCCAGCCTGCTGCACTAAACTCCTGCCTCGGCCAGAAGTCAGACAGGGGAACCCTGAAAATGCCTTCTACCTCCAAGATGGGATAGTACTTTCAAGCCTCCTATTTTAAAAAATCCTAAAGAAAAATTATTTCTTATGTATAAACAAATAAGTATAGAGTTTAGATCCACTCTTTCCACGGTTCCATGGGGCCTGCCGGGCTGGGCCAGGTCAGAGAGGGCAGCCATGCGTGGCCAGGTGGCCTCAGAAGTCAGAGCAGGACCAGCAAGGGAACCAGCTAAGGCCCCGCTCACACAAGAGCCCTCAGTCACAGGTGGGCTCTGTAGCCAGAGTCCAAAGTCTCTGCCATGTGCCAGCTCAGGCAAGTTACCAAACTGCTCTGGGCCTCGGTTTCCTCCGCTGTAAACTGGGGGAAATAGCAGCATATATCTCTTAGAATTATTGCCAAGATTCAATTAGATAATGCACAGTAAACACTCTGGCACAGTGCCTGGCGTGTAGTGGGTGCTCGACAAAGAGCAGCAAAGACCACACACACTAGCTAAGGGTTCCTGAGCACTGCCTGTGCTGGCCACCGCACCGGGCACTTCGCCTGTGGTGACTTAATCCTCACAATGGCCCTACGAGGTAGGGCCAGTTATTGCCCTCATTTTACAAATAAGGAAACCGAGGCACAGAGCGCTAAGGTCAGTTAGCTAGTAGGTGATTGAGCTAGGATTCAAATCCAGGCAATTTGGAATCTACACTCTAAATCACTGCTATAATTACAGTTATAATTATAATCAGAATTATAATTATTATTTCAAGAGGCAGTGAGCTCCCAGTCCCTGGAGATGGCTGGGTGAGGCTGGGCAGGCCCCTGGGATTCCTGCCTAGACTGAAGGAAGGGCTGGGTGACTCTGGGCTGGCCTCCCTTTGCCTCTCAGCGGAGCAGGGTTACCTAGAGAGACAGAGGGGAGAAGGTAAGAGGGAGAGTCCCTTTGCACGCTGGGCCGCAGGTGGGCCTTGCTGCAGCTGCAGGAGGGAGGAGTCTTGGGGGCCAGTCTGGCCCCTTCCAAGGCCAGAGGCCAAAGCCTCTCTGCAGACTTGGGGAGTCTCATTTTCCATCTCATTTTCCTGCTGGCCCACAGATTCCCCCTTGGTGCTGGGGTGTCCCCGGCTTCCCCGGGAGCCGACTCCCAGGCTCAGGCTGCTTGGTTCGGGCAGGTCCCTGCCGAAGACAATCCCCTCCCGGCAGTGGAAGGAAGAGCCCATTTCCCAGCAGTGCAGAGGCTGGGGGTGGCGGGTGGGGCGGGAGTGGTCCCCAGGCCCATTGTGTGGGGCTGATAAAGTGCGGAAGCCAAGGTTAGAATGGGAGGAAGCCCAGGGCCCCAGGGCCCTTTCCCACGGGTGGGGGCCTTGGGTACTGCCTGGCCAGGCCGGGTGACTACAGCCTGCATATGCACTGGGTGACAGCAGTAACACTCAACCAGGCACCCTGAGGGCACCCTGGGGGCCAGGACTGGGCCATAGGGGCCCAGACTTTATTCTGGTGAATCTCCCATCAGCCTCTTGAGGTGGCCGTCATCATGCCTAAGCTATAGCTAAAAAAACAGAAGCTGAAAGGCTGGGAAACGTCTCCAAAGTTGGTGGAAGCAGGATTTATACCCAGCCCTGGCTCCACACCCTAGCTCTGAATTCACACACCATATGTTGTATGCCCCCGTGTGCACGTACACACACGTGTGTTTACAACACTGGTGGAGTAGCATTCTCAGGAAGGAGGCAGCATTTCCCCTGAGTCTTTTACTGAAAACATTCAAGATGTGCCCGTTGTTACATTTGAGTAGCAGCATCCTCTGGTGGAGAAACATAGGCCTTGAATTCAGATATAGATTCCAGCTCTGTCACTTAAATGCTGGGTGTCCTTGGGCAAGTGACTTAACTTCTCTGATCGTCTGTTTACTTTACGGATTTATTGTGAGGATTAACGAGATAGTATCTGGATTATGCCCATTCCAGGCTCTGGCCTATAGTATGAGCTCCGTAAATGAAGGTGTAATTCAGCTGGCCAGCCTAGGGTGGGTGCTCCACTGAGGCCTGCAGCTTCCCCTGCTGGCATATCTGAAATAAGGCCACTTTTCTTTCCAGAATTAAGAACACAGCATTAAAAGCTTGGCCCATCTTCTTTATCTTACAAATGAGGAAACTGAGGTGGGTGTCATGAGGAGTCAGAGCTGAGACCCACACTTGGTGGCCTTCTGTCCTGTTTGGGCACATAGGTTCTGAGCTTTAGCTTTTCTGCTGCCTCAGAGCATTTCCTGGGCTTCTGCTCTGAGGTAGCACTGTTGGGCCCCAGGTCCCCCTGGAGGAGGACGCTCAAGCAGAGGAAGGGTAAGGGGGACAGAGGGTAGCCCTGATCGGGATGGGGGACTCTGGAGCAGTCTGGGGGAGAGGAGGAGACAGGGGAATTCCAGGCAAAGGCAAAGGCAAAGACATGGGGTGGGGTGGAGCGTGTGGGCTGCAGCGGGCTCTGGGGGACCAGGCAGGGGGGCCTCCAGACCCCTCTTTCCCTGTCTGCTTCCACATCTCTTCATTCATTCGACAGATTTGACGTATTGAACTCCTAACGCGTGCCGGGCCCTGTGAAGGTGACCTAGGCAGACAGAGGCCTTGCTCTCGGGAACTCCTAGCTGAGTAAAGGAGACAGATTTGGAACAAGACATTTAGGGCATGGTGGGGACCTCAAAAGAGGTGAAGGGGGCACAACCTTGTTCTAGGGATCTGGGAGGGCTTTCCAGGGGAGGAGGCATTTAAGCTGCTTACCTGAGGTCTAGGTCTGCCCGAAGCTGGGTCTTAGGAGGGAAGGGAGGTAGGAGGGTCACAAAAGCATTCCGCATGGGAGGAATAGCACGTGCAAAGGCCCGGGGTGAGGGGTGAGGGGTGCGGGGCAGGTGAACATGTTCCATTTTGTTGGAAGGCAGTCGAGGAGATTGCTGGAGCAGGGACCAGGCCAGAGAGACAACTGAAGGAGTTGTAATTGGTGTTAAAATGGAACTTTCTGCCCCAATCCTATGACGGTAGACCTTGACTCGTTAGGGAGTTGAGACACTCCCGAGGGTACTAGGGAGCCCTGGAAAGCTGTTAGGCGAGAGAGGTGCTCTCAGGCCTGTGTATTGATTCACTTTACACACTGCTGACCCATCCCACGTCTCCTTCAAATGGGGGAATCCTGAATTAACTGCTATGAATCCTGATTTTAGAAATTAAGGAACAGAGGCTCAGAGAGGGGCAGCGATTGGCTGAGTCACACAGCAGAAGCCTGGCTGGAGCCCTCTGCTTTCTGGCCTGTCCCACTGCCTGCAACAAAGCCTCTGTCCTGAGTGCCATCCCTCTGGCTTCTTCCCAGCAAGCTGGGTTTCTGGCTGCACCAGGAGGCGACCCTTTTGGCTGGAGGCTCTAGCAAGCTAATTACACTCCGAGGACAAGCTGTTCCCAGTAGTGGGGTCTCCCTCCAGCACCTGTTGTGCGAGGGGTGGGGTTTTTGGGGGAGGGAGGGCTGGAGGCAGGAGCTCTGGGATCCCTGAGGCTCTCTGCTGGGGCAGCAGCCCTGGGATGTGCAGACTGCATTGTGTGTGTCTTTTCTCCACAGATGAGTGGGGCCGACGCAGTTGGGGACGATGACGAAGCCTCCCGGAAAAGAAAGAGCAAAAACCTGTATGTTGGAGAGATCCACGGCCCTCACCCTAGCGGGCAGGGTGGTTCCCTACATTCCTTTTCCTCCTCTGCCCAAGGGCTTGTCCTCCTCTAGGGGGTCCAGGTGGGGGGAGGGGGGTTCACCCAGTCTCACCTACAGCCCCAGACAGACACCAGGGAACAATGCCTGGGGTCACCAGGGTCCTGAGCAGTCATGCAGAGGGAGGCAAGGTGCTGCTTTGGTACCTGGAAGCCACAGTGAACCAGAGGGAACCAGCCAGACTGCCCTGGCCCCAGCCCAGCCTCTGAGCCAAGTGGTGGCCGAGTGGCCTCCGCAACTCCTTTGCTCATGAATGACCTGGGAAAGGGCCGAACTGACAGTTCACGGGTTCTTCTTTCCCCTCTTGAAAGCTAACAGTCCTGAGCATTGCCAGGAGGGGGCGCTGCTGGCCCAGCTACTGTGTCCCGTACTCCCCAAGCCTTTCTGGCATGCTCCGGCCCCCTTATATTTGTGGAGGTACCAATTAAAAATGTGTGTGTGGAGGGTTCTCCTCAGGTCTCCTTGTACCCCCAGGACCAGGGCCATGGATACTAGGGGAGGTCCAGGGGGAGGCAGCAGGGTGCACGGTGACCCCTAGGGGAGCCCCCTCCCCTCCAGGTCCTATAGCACCCACCCTGGGGCAGGGATTGGGCCTGGGGGAGGAGGACTGGAGTGCTTCCCAGTTGCTTCTTGAGACCCTCTTCCCTGGCCTTGACCTTGGCTGGGGTCCACTACCCTAGAAACCCTTTCTAGCCCCAGCTCCTCTGACCTCTCCAGTTTTCTGCAGCAACCGTGGGCATCCCTCATTCTGCAGAACAATCGCACTTTTTAGGCAAGGTGAAATGCGCAAACAGAAATAGTCCTTCGTACCACTAACCTGTCTTCACGTTTGTAGGATGAGGGGGGGTCCATCCAGCGCCAGAGCTGCTGTGGGTGGCGCCCCTGGGGCTGGGCGCAGTGCATGCAGGGGAGGGCAGGCACCCAGGGTGCCGGAGCTGCCCTGTGCAGCGGCGCCAGCCTCTTTTCAGAGCAGGCGCCACCTCATGAATTGCCTGAAGCCCACACTTAAAAACTTAGGCATAGACTCTTAGCATCTGGGATAACAGAAAAATAATCGCTAACATTTATTGTGCTAGGCACTGTTCTGTGTGCATTACATGTGTGATCTAATTTCATCTTTACTGTTACTTTTATTTTAGATTTCCTTTTTTCTTATTTACCTTATCCTTATTTTACAAGTGACTAAACTGAGTGCAAAGAGGTTAAGTTACTTGTCCAGGTCACAGAGCAAGAAGGTGGTAGAGCTGGGGTCTGGCAGGCTGGCTCCTGTGTGACAGTCAAGAAGGCTTGACATGCAGAGAGGTTAGGAAACTTGACAAAGGGCACACATCTGGTAACTGCTGGAGCTGGGACTGAAACCCAAGGCTGTCTGGCTCCGGAGCCTGGGCTCAACCTCCACCCACCACCACGTCCCCTAATTGTGCAGGGTGTCCCATAGGTCTTAGTGCTGTTTCTCAGAAGTATAGATGCTACAAACTTGCAAGACACATTTGAAAGTGTACTTATTTAAATTTCTTTTACACTTACTTAACTTTGTGATTTCTGAACAATACATTTTTCATTTTAATTTTTGGTTTCGGTCAGCATTTTCCATCTTCAGGAGGACAGAGAGCAAAAATGAAAATGAAAACTGTATTATTCAAAAATCACAAAATGAAATATGCACAAAAAATTAAATAATTAAACTTTCATGTGAAGTTTTTGTACGTTTATTGCATTTGTAATTCAACCTTAGAACTGCTAAGACTTCTGGGGCCTGCTGTGCGTTCGTGGGTGGATATGTCCATGCCAGGGCCTGGGGCGAGAGGCCGGCTGGCAGGAGCTCTTCTCTGGGAGGCGCCCGGTGTCCGGGTCTGGGGACATGAGCTTGAAGTATTTAACCCCTTTCTTGCCAGCAACTTTGCCCAGTGCTGGAATCTGCCGCCTTCTGGGGGAAGGCAGCGGTGGTGTGGCTAAAAATGGTTCCTGGCTAAAAATAGCCGGTCCTGCCACCCTGGTGGGCAGAGCCTCCCCTGCTCCCTCCTTCCCTCTCGGCAATTTGCTGACTTGTTCCTCCGCCCCCCACCCCCTACCGCTGCCATGGTAACAGGGAGGCCTGTCACAAATAACAGGGTCTGGCTTCCTGCCCGCAGCCGGCCCCAGAGGCTGTCCCTTGCAGACACATGCCCCTTTCACGGCTCCCTCTCAGGGTTGGCCAGGAGGAGTACTTTTTTCCGCTCCCCCTCCTGGTCCCTCCCATTTCCTGGCTCCTCCTGTCTGAGTCCCAGCCCTGGCTTGTGCCTGGGAGTCCAGTCATCCGGCCGGGATTCCAGCGAGCGTGCAGCTGCAGCCTGTGCCACTGCTGCCCGCTGCCCGGGACGTGGGTTAGGGGCCGGAGCCCGAGGGGTGTTCCCTGCAGACTGTCCTGGGGCCCCAAGGTGGGGGGCCCTACAGCGATGCTCCGAGGCATGTACCTCACTCGCAACGGGAACCTACAGAGGCGACACACCATGAAGGAGTAGGTGCCCTCGACCCAACCCTCAGTCCCTGCCCTGGATTTGCAGGGGCCGAGTGTGCCAGGCGACCGACTCCCTTTTCTGTTTCTGCCCCCAGAGCCAAGGACATGAAGAACAAGCTGGGCATCTTCAGACGGCGCAACGAGTCCCCTGGGGCCCCTCCAGGGGGCAAGGCAGACAAAATGATGAAGTCGTTCAAGTAGGTCCCCTGGCACCCCTCAGGCACTCACGGGCCCTGGGGAGCAGGGCTGGGTGGTGGGGTTCAGGGGGAAGGGGTTTGTTGGCTTGATCCAGCTCTGGGGAGATGGGGGCTCTCATGGAGGGCGCAGCTGCCCTGGGACAGAAGGCCAGGCAGGCCGGAGGTGGGGGCTGGAAGTGCTATTGGCCTCCCCCCTGGACTCCCCAGCCCGGCTCATCTGCAGCCTGGGCCCGGGGCAGCTGACAAAGGCTGCCCAGCCCCAGCCTCCCCCACGGCCCCGAGCCTTACGGGGCCCTCACTGTGTTCCCTCCCTCACCCCTCAGGCCCACCTCAGAGGAAGCCCTCAAGTGGGGCGAGTCCTTGGAGAAGCTGCTGCTTCACAAATGTAAGTGGGGGCCAGCCGGCCTGTGTCCCCTCCCTGTGCTCTTGCTGTCCTTCTCTCCTTTTCTCCTCATCCCGACCCAGAGATGCATCTGGTGCTGGAGAGGCCTCCATCCCTCTCTCCTGCGCCCAGACAAGTGTCCTTGCTGTTGGGGAGAGGCTGGGCCTGTGCTGAGGCCCTTGGTCTGGCCTTGGAGCCGGCTTCTGCCAGCCCCTCCCTGCCCGTGGGAGCTGGCACTGCCTGCCAGAGGCTCCTGGGACCTGTGTGCTCAGACCCATATTCCCAGAAAAACAATAAACATCTCCAAGTACTGAGGGTTTACACTGGGCCAAATGTGCCTGCCGTCTCCTGGGCAGGATCCCATTGGATCCTCCCGGGGCTCCAGGACACAGGATTGATGATCCCCATCTTACAGATGAGGACACTGAGGCATAGAGAGGGAGAGACCTGGCCGAGGCTCATAGAGAGGCACTGGCTGGGACCACATCCCAGGGCAGCTGGCGACCCTACTGAGCTCCAGGCACGTGCATCCTCAAGGCCCCAGGAGGGTGCACTGTGGGGTTCCCAGGGCAGGCGGTGCTGGCTCTGCCTCTCACTCCCGGGTCTGGACTTATCTCACAGATGGGTTAGCAGTGTTCCAGGCCTTCCTTCGCACCGAGTTTAGTGAGGAGAACCTGGAGTTCTGGCTGGCTTGTGAGGACTTCAAGAAGGTCAAGTCACAGTCCAAGATGGCAGCCAAAGCCAAGAAGATCTTTGCTGAGTACATCGCGATCCAGGCGTGCAAAGAGGTAGGGCCTCGGGCCTCCCATCCCCACCACCCAGTGGCCCTTCAGCTGCAGGGCGGCAGCCAGCAGCTCAGGAAGGGGAGAGACCGTGTGCCCAGGGTGGGAAGAAGCAGGCCGGGGCTGGGGGAAGAACAGAATCCTGGCTAATAATACAAATGGCCACTGCCTGGGCACGTCTGTGTGCCAAGCACATGCTGAGCCCTTTTTGCATGTGTCCTTGTGTTTAATCCTCACAAAACCCTGTGAACTAGGTTTTAATATCGTCTTCGTTTTAAAGATGTGGAGACAATCTCAGAGAGCTTAATCATAGTAGCTAACATCTATTGAGTGCCTACTGTGTGCCAGGTACTGTGTGCAAAGTGCTTTAGATGAGTAATCTGGCTCCATTCTCACAACTCTTTGAGGAATACACTATTGTTTCTAGCCCGTAGATAAGACAGCTGAGGCTCAGTGCACTTAAGTGATTTGCTTTAATTCACACTCCCAGGTGTGGCACTGCTGGGATTTGAACCCAGGCAGCCTGACACTAGGGGTGGTATTTTCAGGCCCAAGGGCCCCCACTTCAGGTGAACCTTAAGGTGTGGGCAGAGGGGCTTGGAGGTGAAAGGCTGGGTTGGTCCCATTCCCGCATCTCCCCCTAGAGTCAGCCCCACCCCACCCGACCCCATCACAGGCAGCCCTGACCCTGTCACCCGCTGCAGGTAAACCTGGACTCGTACACACGGGAGCACACCAAGGACAACCTGCAGAGCGTCACGCGGGGCTGCTTCGACCTGGCACAGAAGCGCATCTTCGGGCTCATGGAAAAGGACTCGTACCCTCGCTTTCTCCGCTCTGACCTCTACCTAGACCTTATTAACCAGAAGAAGATGAGTCCCCCACTTTAGGGGCCACCAGAGTAGAGCTCAGCGTTCACACCAGGCAGGCTGGGCCCCCTGCCCGCCTGCCTCCCTCCCCCCTGCGACGGAGGGGGCAAGCAAGCCCCCAGAGGCTGCGTCTCCGGACAGACAGATGGACACTTGGATGCAAGGCCTGGACCGAGAGAGGCCCAGGCTACTGGAGGAGTAGAACGACTGGCCCCGCTGGGTCCCCGCTGCCCCGGTACGAGGGGGGCCCAAGGGCCCCGGCAGGTCAGGGGCCCCGTCTAAGCCGGATCTGGAGCTGCCGCTCCCTGCTGTGGAGACTTCGGAGACTTCGCGTTGACCAAGTTCCTTAATGAACTGGCTGATGGTGCAGGAGGCCCAGGCCTGGGCTCTGGGGCCCTCCTGGGGGGCCACCGGGGCTCGCAGCTCAGACCCTCGCCTTGGGTTTTATTTATTTAAACAGTAGTTGGATGCTTGGCATGTCGTCCTGTGATAGGAAACCCTTGCCTCATCAGTTTTCCTAATTTACAAGTGCAATATTTTAACCAACGCCTTGTGAAAAGCCGCCTTGCAGAGGTGGACATCATTTTTCAGTTTCAGGGGATTTGCTGGTCCCGGCACCAGTGGCAGGCAGCTGTGCCTTCTGGACTGGTGAGGCCTGGTGGGACACCACGGTCTGGCCACACACAGAAATCTGGTACCCCCTGGGCAGGGTGTCCCTCAGGGGCTCCGGGAAAGCATGGCACCCTCAGACCACACAGTAGCCACGTTCTGGAGCAAATAAAAGGCCTGTGTTAGTGTTCTGACCCTTTCTGTGTGTGCCTGGTCTCGAGCCTTCCCAGGGGGCTGGGGCTGGGAGGGTTGGTCGTTGGGCTGTTGACCCAGCTGCCGCTCCTCGCTTGCCGTCACCTGCCCCCATCCTGGAGCCAGATACGCTGGTGAGCACCGCTCTCCAACTGCTTCCTCTGTGCCAGGCCCGGCCCCGCTCATTCCAGCGGGCATCGCATCTCCTCCCCACGCCTGGGAGGTTGGGCTTGTCCCCATTTCACAGATGACGAGCGTGAAGCACAGACAGGTAAAGTGACTTGTCCAAGGCCACATAGCCAGCAGGTGGCAGAGACGGGGGTCAGCCTAAGCCTGGTCTCTGTGCTCTGCCGGCTACAGGATGGAGTCCTCGCTCGGCCCCCAGCTGGCTATGTGTCCTGCAGCAAGTTCTTTCACGTCTCTGCCCTGCCACACCGTGAGGTTCTAATGGAATTTTCAGGTGATACAAGGATGCTCGGTGGAGGTGGACAGGACCAGCATCTCAGGCAGGGTGGTGGCAGGTGCATGGAGGCTTTCTGGGGAGAGGTGACAGGAGACAGGACTCACAGAGAATCTCTCTGTGGCTTTCCCCCCTGTGCCTTTGTTTCCCCTCCTGCCTAACAGGAGATGCAAATTTAGGAAAGGCCAGGTCCGAAGGCAGGCTTCAGGGGAGGACCTGGCCCTCTTGCCTGGAAGTGGGTAGAAGAGGGCCCAGACCAAGCTCCCAGGGTGCAGGGGCTGGGCCCAGGGCATGGGCTGGGCCGGGACTGGCTCGGCCGGGCCGACTGAGGTGAAGCTGGATGGAGCTGGTGCAGGAGGGGCTGGGCCCCCCTCCCTGGATCCTGGATCCTGTTCCCTGCCTGGGGTCAGGTGTGCCCACTGGGGACTTGGAAACACACAGGACATGGAGCCATGCAGCCAACCTTCTCCCTGTCTCTCCTTGCTAGTCTCCTGGGCAAGGCCACCCTGTTTGCCCCCTGCACAGTGAGAGGATCAGAATTGGTGGAATCTGGAGGCCACTGGGGAGTTTGGGGACTGAGCCCTCCTCGGGGTTGCAGGAAGCTCGGGCTGGGGCCTGGGTGTGGGGCAAGTCCTTGTTCTTGCTCCCACTTGCTCCTGGGGCCTCACCTGGGGGAGAGGTGAGCCGTCTTGACAGCTCCTCTGACTGCACCTGACTGTTCCTGCCCAGTGCGAGTGGGACTCCCCCCTCCCACTCACCCCTGAAGCCTGCTTTGGAAAAGCCTCCTGCGTGCCAGCAGTAGCCCGGGTCAGTAGATAACCCCCTTCCCTCTGTTCCCAGACAGCCGCTCCCCCTCCGGGATTGGCCCTTACCGAACTGCATCAGAGTCAGGTGTGGGCTTATCTGTCTCCAAAGGCTGCTCAAGCTTTGGAATCAGGCAGTCCTGAGTTTGAGTCTTACATTTGCTGTTGATTTGCTCTGCAACCTTGGCAAGTCACTTTCCCTCTCTGTGCCTGCAAACATGGGAAGATACTATTGTCTTCTCAGCGCTGGGTTGAAGAGCCAGGAAGCCAATCTGTAAAGGACCTAACCTGGGGCCAGGCATGCAGCAGGTGCTGATCCGTGTGGGCAGCCTTTTCCCCCGGCACAGAGTGTGAGCGCCGCTGGCGAGCCCTGTCTGGCTTTGCGGGCGGTGAAGGGCTTTCCCACCACGGGGCCCCAGGGCCTCACTGGGGCGGGAAGGGTCAGGGAGCAGAGTTCCGCTTTTCATTCTGAACAAGGGCACCTGTCGGGTTTCTTCCAGGCCTGAGATTTGGGGACCTGAGTTCTGGGAAAACTGGGGGCCCAGAGAGGACTGTAATACCACTCCCTGTCTCCCCAGAAATGGTTAGAGGCAGAACTGGGGGTCAGAGCCCAGGATTTTCTGGCCTGACCTGGCCTCTCTGTGGCATCTTCTGCTTGGAGGAACCACTGGGTCCACAGAGAGACTCACTCTCGCCCTTCTTTAGGTTCTAGGGATTCAGCCTTGGGCCAGGCCCTCCACCTTCCAATCCCCAGGTTGCCATGGAGACCGAAGTCCAGGAGAACAAAGTCAGGCAGATGGAATTCCCATTTCGGAAGGCCCCACCGCCTGGTTTCCATTACTCACACCCTGGTCCCTTGGCCTCGGAGCAGCTTTGGCTGCGCAGAGCAGCTGGAGAGCAGCCTGGAAAGGCGCCTGGGTCCCCCTGTCCTAGGCCCTACCTGGGCTTCCTGGAGGACCCTGGGGAACGTCCCCAGCCCCCGTGGCCCTCAGTCCCCTCCCCTGTGCGGTGCTGTGTGAGCTGGTCCCCACTCTTCTTTCACGTGTGAGGAAGGAGCAGGCTCCCTGGTCTCTATCTGGCAATTGCAGGCTGGTGAACGTGGATGTCAGGGCTGTGAGGTCACTATGCTCTGCTCCCTCCCATCCCGCAGATGGGAAGACTGAGGCGGAGGGAAGGGAAACGGCACAGTGTAGAGGTGAGAGGCCTTGGAGTAAGGCTCTAGGGCTCGGTCCCTGGCTCCACCACTGACTACCAGCTTTGCGTCTTTGAATAAATCACGTAACCTCTCTTTGCCTCGGTTTGCTCATCTGTAAACTGTGCGTACTGGCACCTACCCCAGAGTCGCAATGGCTGAGTAAGGTCATGCGTGCGGCAAGTTTAGTTTGGCGCCTGGCACAGGGTATGCGCTCTTTACACGTGAGGGTCACAGGGTGGTGGCAAAGCTCATCCTCTAGTGGTCCAGGCCGGGGCTCCGTCCCCAGTCAGAGCAGAGGGGAGCCTTTAGTCTCAGCCCCAGATCCTGTCCTTCCAGGAATAGTTTTGCTGGAGGACAAAGCCAGCCTGTTCCAGGGAGCAAGTCAGAAACAGCCTGTCCCCTTATCGATGCCCAGTCTTGGCCCGGCCAGGCGCAGTTGGGATCAGCTGGCAAATAGGGTGTGGACGGGTGGAGAGGGAAGAGGGCACAGCGGTGCCACTCGGCTGGATGCCAGCAGGAGGAGATTCGGCGTCACCTGTGCCAACTGCAGCCGGGCGCCTTGCGGTGTGAGTCAAGTCCCTCGTGCCCTCGGCCTCTGCCTCGTGAGTGGCGTGCTCTGTTGGCCTTGCTTGGGCCAGCGGTGGCAGCCTGGCCTCTCCAGCCTGCAGAGACTGTCTCGTGCAAACTGCTCTGGGTGCTGGGGTCCCTCCCTGGGTTTCTGCTTGCATCCCGCCATGACGGAGCTCAGGAGGGCCTGTGAGCCCCTTGGGGGTTCTAAAGTTCCCCCCACGTCCAGCTGGGATCCAGGGGTGGGGGTGGGGGAGGAGGGGCAGGTCAGTGGTGGTCCCTGCAGGTCTTCTACCCAGGCGACCACCTGGAGACGCCCCAGATTCTCCAACTTCACCCCTGCCTGCTCCACTCGCCTTCACCCTACTCCTCTGAGCTCCCTGCCTTGCCCCTCTGGTCCCTTTGTCTCCTGTCCCCTCCCTGGATCCCTCTTGCTGACACCCTACCCTAAAGGCCTCTCTCGTTCAGCGCTCTTCCCGCAGCCCTGCCTCTCCCTCAGAGCTCGCAGGCCCTCAACAATGGACCCCGTCTCAGAGAAGCCACTTGTGTGCTGTTGTTTTGCTTACAATTGGCAACATCTGTGGAACATCTGGCTCTGCCTGTCCTCTCCTTGGCCAGGAGGGAGGGAAGGGGGTGCCCTGGGCCCCTGCACTGTGGCGCCCCTTCCTTGGGTGGGGGAGGCCGTGGGGGACTGAGGGGCAGCTGCTGGGCTGCTGGGCTGCTGGGCATAGGCAGAGTGGGGCGTGGCGGGCGGGGGACGCCCGTGCCAGGCGGCAGACAGAGGCACAGAGGCGCACACCAATCTTGTGCCATGCCTTATCTCCTTCGGGCCTTACAATAGCCCTGGGAAGAAAGTCTGAGTGTGATTTTCATTTTGCAAATGAGAAAATCAAGGTTCAGAGAGAGAGGACAGCTCGTCATGGCTGAGCAGGGACCGGGACCTCAATCCCTCACTTCCAGGCAGCCTGGGCCAGCCCTTCTGAAACAAGCTACACCTCCAGCCAGTCTTGGGATTGGTGGCAGAAGAGCAGATGGGGGCTTTTGACCCCGTTCTCCTGGGCGTGGGGGCGGAGCTTTCCTAAGGAAGGCCGAGGAGTAGCCTGAGCTTCCGAGGGGCAAAATGTTGGTTCGTGAGCTCAATGTCAGTTCTCAGTGGAGCTGTGTGACGAGTCGCCTTTCCTCTCCCGGCCTCAGCTATGAAATGGGAATCGTAGTCCCACCTCCTGGGGCTTGTGTGGACTCAGTGAGGTCATGAGTGTGTGTGACCCCTCAGCACGGCGCCAGGCACGGAGGGCGGGAGGGAGGGAGGCCCATGGTGGCTGAGCCACCCAGGAGGCCAGGGTAGGCCCAGCCCCAGCCAGCTGTGCAGGCAGAAGCCGCCCTCGCATCTGCTCCGTGGCCAGTGACTCAATGACAAGGCAGGGTCCCAAGAAGGTGGGGTTTGGCTCTAGGCCTTGCATGCGGGGTCCTACCTGCCTGCTGCTTCAAGGGCAATGGAATAGCGCCTGCCCCGACAGGGAGCTGGCCTGGCAGTCAGGTGTCCCGGGCTCTGCTCTTAGGTCTGTCCTGAACCCCCTGTGTGACCTTGGACGGGTCCCCTCCCCTCTCTGGTCCTTAGCTTCTTCTCTGGAAACACAAGCAGAATCCAGCTTTTCCTCCTGGGTGAGGACTCTCCTCAGGGGCAGCTGGTGCTCTGTGTGGGGGCTGGGATCCAGGGCAAAGCGGCCTCTCTGCGTGGAGTGTGTGTGTGTGTGTGTTTGCGGGTCATTAGGGCTCTGTGTAGCCGCTTCCCCAGGGGACTGGAGGGCCCACTTGGATGCAGCAGTTTGTTTACCACGTGCCCCAGAGTCTACAGGGTTCACGCCCCTGGGGACGCTGCCCTCCTGTCAGTCTGCTGGCTGTTTACAAGCTCCTGCCTTTGAGGCAACATCCACGCCCACACATTAGCCCCACCACACACACTGAGCCCAGGGGCCACAGCCTCCCCTGGGGGAGTCAGCTCAGTTTGCAACCCCCGGGGGACATTATGAAAAAGAGGAAGGGGTGAGCAAAGGCAGAGCTGAGGCTTCCTGGACTGGAGGAAGGAACCTAGCCTCTAGGTCTGGCTGTGCTGCTAAATTGTGGCAAGTTTCTTTCCCCCCGTGCCACTTTCCCCATCTGAAAAATGGGTTGGAGGGTGTTATCAGACTGCGACACCTCAGGCTGCGTTTGCTTCTCCCTCTGAGGTGTTCTTGCAGCAGGAATTGGCTCCATCTCTGGAGTTCTGTCTATTCCAAGGCAGCAAAGAAGCACAGGCTTTGGAGGCCAATAGATATGGGTTTGAGTCTAGACTCAGATGATTCTTTGCTGTGTGATCTCAGACAAGTCACTTAACCTCTCTGGGCCACTGTTTCCTCATTTATAAAGAGAGGGTAATAATAGTTCTTACTTTAATATGATTGTTGTGACAAGGTAAAAGCAGCTGCACACAGCCCTGCTGGTCTGCTTTCGGGTCCTTGAATGTACCTCACTCCCTTCTGTTCAGGGCCTTTGCACATGCAGTTAGTTCCCTCTGCCTGGAGCACTCTTTCCCCTCATCCCTTAGTTAATAATGACAGTGACGATGATAACAATAATAGCTAACATTTATTGAGCATTTAATATTTGCCAGGCATTGTGCTAAGTACTTGACTGACATTTTCTTCTGTCATGCTCACAGCAATCCTGTGAGTTAAGAGCTATTACTATTATGTTAATAGTAACCACCTCAGTGCAGCGTCCTGAGAACAGGTCCCAGAGCCAGATTGCTGGGGGAACTCCCAGCTCTTCCACTTAGTTGAGTAAACTTGGGCAAGTGACTTCCCTTTCTGGGCCTCAGTTTACCCACCTGTACCTGGGAGAGGAATAGTGCCTGTACTATAAGGTAGCTATAATAAGAATTAAGAGTTATGTAAAGTGTGTAGAACAGTACCTGGCACATTGTAAATGCTATATAAGTGTTTTGTTATCTAAATCGCTATTTCTTAGGTAAGAAAAAACAAAACTGAAGGACAAAGAGATTGTACTTTGCCCAAGGTTGCAAAGCAGCAAGAGGAGATGAGACTTGAACTCAGGCTGGTTGGCTACAGAGCCGGTGTTCGTGAGTACTAGTCTGTGTTCCTTCCCTTTTTCCCTCCAGAGCCCAGCTTAGATGTCACTTAGGGAAGCCTCCCCTGCAACTCTGACTAGAAGAGGGCCCCTGCTGTCTGCCCACAAAGTGCCATGTGCTCTTTTTTCACGGCCCTTGTTGTAGGCTGTAATTACATGCACGTGTGTGTTCATTTATTCGCTGTCTCTTCCTCTCAACCATAAGCCCTTGGAGGCAGGGCCCATATCCCTCTTACTCTTCACTGCATCTCCAGCCTTATCACAGTGCCTGACACATAGTAAGTGCTCAATAAACACTTATTTAATGGATAAAGGCCATTAGCACAGTGGGTTGCGCAGACAAGCTCATAAGAAGAAGCCTGGGTAAGAAGCCACTGCATAAGTAAAAACCGAGGTCTGCAGTGACATACACAAAATAGAAGTTTATACCTCTCTCACGTAGAGGAAATTCAGACAGAAGCAGCCCAGGGTTGGTACGGCATTTTCATGATCATCAGGAACCCTAATTCCTTCTATGTGGTTGCCTTGTCATCCTCAAAATGTAGCTTCCACCTCGTGTCCACAATAGCTGCTTGAGCTCCAGCCACGAGAGAAGGGTGAAAGGGCCAGGAAAGACGGGGCAAAAAGGAATGCCAGTTATTTCTTAAAGAAAGTGCCCAGAAACTGTCACGTGACACTTTCCCTTATGTCCCATTGTCCAGAACTTAGTCACCCGGCCATACCTAGTTACAAGGGAGGCTGAGAAATGTAGTCTTCATCCAGATAGCCCTATGACTGGATAAAAATCAGAGATTCTTGTACTCTGGGTAACATTAAGGGCAGAACAGATGTTGGGGACAACCAGCTATCTCTGCCACAGTCACCAATGACAGGCATCCATCATCTTAGGGCTGTGGAGAGGAGCTGGGGCACATGGGCATGTATCAGTCAGCTACTGACATAATAGTGCTGCAAAACAAACCACCCCAAAGCACAATGGCTTGAAATAACAATGATTTATTCTCTCTTATGCTTCTGCAGCTCAGCCTGAGTCAGCTGATCCAGGAGGAGCTGGGCTGGGCTTAGGTCTGCACCATGGGACCCCTCCCTGCAGGCAGAAGAGTCGGCATCTACCTGGGAAAGGTTCTCACTGCACTGAAAGCGTGGGAATTTTTAAATTTTGAAATAAATATGTATTCACTGGAAATTGCAAAGATAGCACAGAGAGGTCTCATGTGCCCTTCACCTGAGTGCATCCCAATGCATACATCTTATATAATTATAATGCAACGTCAAAACTAGAAATTGACTCAGTTTATCTGTGCATATAGACCTATGTCACTTTGTCATGTGTTGATTTGTGTAACCACCACTGAGATCAAGATGTGGAACTATCCTATCACCACAAAGCTTTCCCGCCATACCCTTTTATAGCCACACCCATCCCCCACTATCTCTAACCCTAGCAACCTCTAATCTGTACTCTATAAATTTGTCATTTCAAGGATGTTATATAAATGGAATCATATAGTATGTGAGCTTCAGAGATCGCCTTTCTTCACTCCGCGTAGTGTCCTTTATATCCAGCCAAGCCACTGTGGGTATCGATAGCTCGACCCGATGTATCGCTGGGTAGTGTTCCATGGCATGGACGTGCAACCATTTGTTTAACCACTCACCTGTTGAGGACATTTTAGTTGTTTCCAGTTTTTGGCTGCTATGAACTGTTACGTAGAGAGTTTTGTGTGGACAGAACTTCATTTCTTTGGGATAAGTGTCCAGGAGTGCAATTGCTGGGTGTATGGTAAGTATAGGTTTGGTTTTTAAGAAACTTGCCAAACTATTTTCCAAAGTAGCTGTCCCCTGAGAGATCCAGTGTGTCTGCATCTTGGCCAGCATGTAATATTGTCCCTATGTTTTATTTTAGCTGTTCTAATGGACATGTGGTGATACCTCATCCAGGTCTTAGTTTGCATTTGCCTAGTGGCCAGTGATGTTGAACATCTTTCCATGAACTTATTTGCTGTCCGTGTATCCTCAATGGTGAAATGTCTCTTCATGTCTTTTGCCCATCTTCTAATTAGATGGTTTGCTTTTTTACTGTTGAGCTTTGAGAGTACTTTACACAGTGTATATATGAATCCTTTGTTAGATGTGTGATTTGCAAATAATTTCTCTGTAGCTTGTCTTTTCATTCTCCTAACAGCATCTTTTGCAAAGAAAAAGTCTTTGATGAAGTCCAATTTATTCTCTTTTGTTTTATGAATCATGCTTTTGCAGTTATGCCTGAGAACTTTTCACTAAGCTCTAGGTCCTGAAGATTTTCTCCAGTGTTTTCCTCTAAAAGTTTTATGGTTTTACATTTAAATTTATGATCCAGTTTGAGCTAGCTTTTGTGTAAGATGTGAAGTTCAGGGTGAGGTTCACTTTTTTGCGTAAGGCTAGCCAGTTGCTCCAGCACCATTTGTTGAAAAGACTATCCTTCTTCCTTGAGTTGCTTTTTTAATAAAACAGCTTTATTGAGCTATAACTGTATATGGTACAATTCACCTATTCAAAGGGTACAATTTGATGGCTTTAACATATTCAGAGTTGTACAGCCATCATCACAATCAATTTTAGAATATTTTCATCACCCCTTCAAATAACTCCATAACCATTCGCAGTCACTGCCTTCCCCATACCCCACCCTCCCAGCCCTGGGCAAGCACTAATCTACTTTCTGTCTCTATGAATTTGCCTATTCTAGACATTTCCTGTAAATGGAATCACACAATACACGATCTTTCGCAACTGGCTTCTTTTACTTAGCATAATGTTTTCAAGGTTCATCAACGCAGTCGCATGTATCAGTACTTAGTTTCTTTTTATTGGCTAATAATATTTGATTGTATATATTAATACCATATTTTATATGCCACAGAATATACTACCTTTGATTTATCCATTCATCAGTTGATGGACATTTGCTGTTTCCACTTTTTGTTGATTATGCATAATGTTACTATGAATATTCATGTGCAAGTTTTTTGTGTAGACATATGTTTTCAGTTCTCTTGGGTATATGACTCTGTGTGGAACTGCTGGATTGTAAACAGACCCTGCCAGTTTCTCCAGGTCTCCACCAGCACTTGTTAGAATGTCTTTTCTATTACAGCCGTCCTAGCGGGTGTGAAGTGCTATCATTGAATTGCTTAGCACCTTTGTCAAAAATCAGTTGGTCCCACCCGTAGGGGTCGATTTCTAGGTTCTGTCTTCCGTTCTCATGATATGTGCTTCTGTCTCTCTGCCAATACCACACAGTCGCGATTACTGTGCTATATAGTAAGTCTTGAAATCAGGTAGAGTGATTCTTCCCACTTTTTTCCCCAAAAGGCATGACCTTGAAGGTCAGGAAAAGCCTTGCCTGGCATTCGGGGCCCTTCTCATCTGAGCCTGAGCTTCCCCTTGAAGACTCCCCTCCTGTTCTGCCAAACGGACTTCCCACGGCCTCTCATTGTCACACTCAGCCCTCGGTCCAATGGCTTCTGCCATCCCTGCCACCTGGGCAGCCTTCCCCTGTTTCTCTTTGCCCAACCAACTCCAGCCTGTGCTTCCAGACCTTTCCTCCCTCCTGATCCCGCAGGCTGAGCCCCGCCTCACCTCTGAACTCTGACCCCGACAGCTCTGAAAGTCTGCACCAAGGCTCTGTCCCTCCTCAGGGAATTATGGCCCGTCTCGAATTTTCCACTAAATATTTTGTGGGTGTGAGTTTGGGCTCTCCGGTCAGGGTGATCTGGGAGTCGGCCAAGCTGGCCTCCGCCCAGAGTGGAGGCCAGGAAGAGCACGGGCACCTCTTGACTCCCCGGCTGAGAAGCAGCTGGACCCAAACACCCGCTGGGGCTATTTTTAGTTGCTGGTTCCGGGCAGGCCTGGCCTGGTGTGGGCCAGGAGGGAACAATGAGCCTTTGAGCCTTATCTGAGCCCTGTGCCCTGTAAGGCCCCCGAGGAGGGTAGATCAGGCGGGGGCGGGGCAGACCTCGCAGGCGGTGGACAGAGGTCGCCTGCCCCCCACGCCTGAGCTGAGCAGCAGGAAAAGCTCCTATCCCGAGCTCTTTGTCAGGCTTCCTGTGGGTGCAGGTGCTGGGCCAGCCCAGCCATCGGGAAGACTGTCTACACTGGCGGCGACAGCAGCATTACTGACATTTCTCGAGCCCTTGCTGTGGGCCCCGCACTGTGCCGAGTGCTGCATGTCCTCTCGGACTTACCAGACTCATCATTGTACAGACATGGAAACTGAGGCCTAGCTCAGAGAGGCCAGGAACTTGCTCACACACAGCAAGTAAGAGGAGGAGTCGGTATTCGAACCCAGGTCCTCTCTGTCTCGGACACTGCAGAGGCTCCCAAGCCCAGCCTTCCCCCTCTCAGGCCCTCTCTGGGACCTGTGGGCTGCAGTGTCTGCTCCCTAATGGCTCTGACTCCATGAATGACGTCGGGCAAGTCACTTGGCTTCCCTGGGCCTCGATTTATTCACCTGTGAAATGGGGCGGGGACACTTTCATTCAGGGGTGTGTATGGTGGAGGGTTAAACCACAGGCTGAGTGGGGTGGTGCTTCACAGACGTGGGGACAGTGAAGGGGGAAGGGCGTGCATCTTCAGATACCCTCCTTTCCAGCGTTTGACGATTTGAAAATCCCGTAAAGTTCTGTTCGTTCCTGGAAGGCGTTCACCCAGGAAACGTGCTCCGGCCCTCTCAGAGGTGCGGTGGGTTCCAGGTCCTGAGGGATGGACAGGGCCGATCCGCCCAGTGCCTTCTGGAAATTCGCAGCCTGGAAGGGGAGGCAGGCTCCTAACAGGGGAAGACAGCACAATGAATGCTCAAGGCGCACAGAAACGTCTGCAGCAGTTTGCTTGGGCAAAGGGGTTTAAGCAACAGAAATTAATTTTCTCGTGGTTCCGGAGGCTAGAAGTCCAGGACCAAGGTGTCGGCAGGCTTGGTTTCTTCTGAGGCCTCTCTCCTTGGCCAGCAGTTGGCCGTCTTCTCTGTGTCTTCACGTGGTCTTCCCTCTGTACCTGTCTGTGTTCTCATCTCCTCTTCTTATAAGGACACCGGTCATACTGAATTAGAAAGACAGTCATTCCCAGTCTAATGACCTCATCTGAACTTAATCACCTATTTAAAGACCCTCTCTCCAAATACAGTCACATTCTCAGGTACTGGGGGTTAGGACTTCAACATATGAAATTTGGGGCGGAGGGGACACATTTCAACCCATAACAGTGGAGATTTAAAATGACTGACAACAGCCACTTTTGCATATGGGCAGATAGTAAACCCTACCAGGTAAGGCCCCTCTTGGGTTCTCCGAGGGGTCAAACAGCTTTGGCATTATAACATGAGAAGGGGGAGGGGATCTGAGAGGGAGGAGGGAGTTTCCAGAATATTCCCGGAGGTCAGATCTTCCCACCCCCAGCTGGTGAGATTCTCTGTGGGGAGGGATGGTTGACAGATTCCCGAGAGTGGCCTGAATGTCAAGTTGGTTTGTGCCCAGCGTTGGAATGTCTCCCGCTACCTGCAGCACATCAGTAAACCGTTATCCACCTTAACTCTGCATTGCCTGGCCTTCGGGGTAACGGGGGAGTTGGGGTACCTCCAGAATGGAGCTGGGGCAGAGGACAGCTGTAGGTGCTGAGAGCAAGGAGGACCAGCAGGTGGGCACCCCAATCTGTGGGAACCAGGGAGAGGACACACCAGGCTGGTGTGTGGGGACTGGAGCTATCTCATCCTGATGGGACAGCAATGACAGCTCCACCCGGGAGGAAGGCACCTACGTTGGCTGGAGAGGTGGGCAGCAAGGGGGACTTTTGGGAGGAGGTGAAGCCTAAGGTTGGTCTTGATGTGGGAGTCATAGATCGCCCAAGAAGGGCGATGGCATTCCAGGCAAGGGACCCTGTGAGGGCAGAAGCCAGGTATTTCTGCAGACTCCAGATCACATCTTGCTAAGCTGTCCTCTGCCAGCTAGGCCATGAACTAAGCTCTTCCCATGGGTAAGGGAAGCAGGTGGCTGTGTGGGACTGGGGTGAGCTGGCTGGGGCTGGTGTGGGGGTGCGGGCTGAAGTGGTGCAGGAGGCACCACAGGGGGTGCTGGCCAGACAGACAGGGGCCTGGAGCACCCAGCTGCAGGGCAAGTTTATGCCTATGGTGGGGAGCCGAGAGGCTTTGATGGGTCCCCAGTGCCCAGTGCAGGGGCAGACACGGAGCCCTGAACAGGACCACGGCATTGGTGTGGTCAGCCAGTAGGTCGGGGGGACCACGCCAGGCCCAGTGCTTGGTGTAAATGCCGGGGGCATCTTGACCAATGGCCCTCCTGTTCCTGAAGGGACTTGCTTGTGACTTTCCAAGAACTGCTGTTTTTCCCTAGCAACTTCTGCTGGGGCCAGCAGGGGAGGGGCATTTGGACTAGTCGAGCTGAGCTTATAAATCATGGCTGACCAGGGCAGCTGGGGACGGGAACAGGACACACGTTGACCAAGTGCCTCCCTTGTGCCAGGCCCATGCCAAGTATGTCATGTGCCTACATGTGATCCTCCCAGCCATACCAAAAGGGAGCAGTTACAGAGGAGGAAACTGAGGCTCAGGGAGGGAGGAGGACTTGCCCGAGGCCCCAGGGCTGCAAAGGCCTTGAATCTGGGTCTTTCTTTTACCCAGAAGCCCATCTCCCAAGAAGCCCCCCTGGGCCCTAGCTGGGCTGCCTGAGTTTCTGAGTGAGGGGTGAACCTCTAGCAGCCCTTCCTGCCCGGGGCCAGAAGGGGATACGTGGGTACGAGGGTGCCTGGCCTGGCCGAGCTGCCGGGAAAAGTGGAGAGTCGAGCAGGGCACAGGCCCATGTCCCTGGTGTGCCCACCTCCTCCTGGCTCTCATCCTGGGCAGGGCCCGAGTCTCTGCAGACAGGAAAGAGGAGGCAGGGCCCCTTGGTGGAGCTAAACCCCTGCACACTGGAAGCTGTGCCCGACTTCCCTGCCTCACCCCCAAAGCCGAGGAGCTGCCCTCCTGGCTCTAGGGACTCTCCTCTCCTGGTGGCTGCCAGGACCCTGCCTTCACCTCTATCTCCCCTCTGAGCCTGTCTCCTCCTGTGATACAACAGGGCAACGATGGCCCCTTGAAGGGTGAGTGCGAGAGGGAAACAGGCCATGTTCGCAGAGAGCCCAGGCTCCTGCGAGCCTGCTCTGGGCGCCCTTGCTGGGCTGTAATTATCATCTCTGGGCTTGTTGTGGTCTTTGCTGCTGTTGCAGCCTCACCACGTCTCTGCTGGCCGGCTCCTCGGCACTGAAGGGCCTCAGAGCCTGGCCCGCCATGGGGAGAATGGGCTGGCCTCTCATTCTGTCCCATGGGTGACACTGGGCCATGTGCTTCTCTGCACTGCAGCTTTGCTGCCTGAGGCTGTTTGGGCTGGGGGATCCTAGGGCTGGGTGTCGCCAGAGGCAAAGACTGGCCCATCACGGGCTGGTGGGGAGCCACTGCGTGGAATGGGCCTTTCCCTTCCACTGTCTTCTTGCCCTGTCATGCTTCACTCAACAAAGTGCCCTGGAAAGATCTCAAAAAGGTGCCACTTTGGAGAGTGTGCTCTGACGAAGCAGGGACCCTCTTCCCCACACAGCCCCCCTTCCCTAGCTCCAGCTGTGCTGCTGGCTGGTACGAAGAATGGCCCCTGATTGCAATGTCCACACAGCACACAACACACACACACAGCACACGTCAAACACAAACGATATACACCATGCATCAGACACATGCAACACATATATACACACAGCCCGCATAACACACACACTACACACACAGCACAACACACATATGCATAGCACACATCAAGCATACACACAGCATGTCTCAAACACACACGGCATATACAGCACACCGTGTATACACAGCACATATACACATAGCACACACAACACAATACACACAGCACATATCAAGCACACACAGCACACATCGACACACACAACACACATGCAACAACACTTATCAAACACACAACACACACATATACCCCACTTTATACAAAGCACATATCAAATACATGTACCACACACAGAGAACACAGACCATACCACAAACACATACAATCACACAGAAACACAACATACAAACATATAACAACATAACACATACACACCACACAGGTCACACACATAGACCCTATCACACACATTACACACAATGATTCACGCACACACCACACCACACATTCACACACACACCAGCAGAGTGCGGGTGCATTTAGCATCTTTTGATTGAGAAAATGCGTTTCTCCAAAAGCTCTGAGAGTTCAGTGGTGCTTAACAGGATTTGGTATTTTGGTATTTCATTCATCCCAACAGCACCCTCAGACAATTGAAAGCCAGCCGTTCAGAGATGCACCAAACACTTTATTACAGTCTCAGATGTGCGCAGGTCTCATGGATCCAGGGACCCGGGGACATGCTGTGCACCCCAGGGCTCTGGAGGGCCACATCCAGTTCCCTCTTCCAACAGGACTTGGGGCTTTAGCTCCAAGTGGCTCCACGTCCCTCTTGCCCCTCCTCTGTCCTCAGTGCAGCATGTGGCCCCTCTCTGCCCACATCACACACCTGAGGCTGTGTGTATGTGCGAGGTGCAGTGTGTGCGCGCATCTGTGTCTGTGTGTGCTGGGGGAGCGTGGCGGGCATTGTGCCCGCAGCCTGTCACCCTGCCCTCTCTGCGCTCCCAACCGCCGTCCTGAAGGATCCTCCTGCAGAGAAACTTCCCGCCCGGCCCCACCCAGATGAGAGAGCAGATGGAAAATTGGAGCAAGCCCTCATCTTGGGTCAGGGAAGAAAATATTCTTTTTTCCTCTTCTTGCTAAAAATATGCTCTGGGCTTTTTTGAGCCTTGATGCAATAAAAACCAGCTGTGGCTCGGAACGGCCCCCGCAGCCTCTGCCCAGGGAGGAGGAAAACAAAAACAGCGGTCGGAGGCAGAATCGAGGCCTGTGTCCAGGCACTGGGCTCAGCCTCTGGCCACCTCCGACCTGGAATTGCATCCCAAATGGGCATCAAACGGTCCCTGTTTCTTCGTCCTGGTGTGAGCTTAGGGCACCAGGGTCACTTTGCCCTTCCTGTTCTAATTCTTGGTGCTGAGGATGAGAAGATGACAAGAGGTGGGTGTGACTTGGACTCTGCTCCTGGTACCTCCCCATCTGGGGGGCGGGGGGCGGGGAGATAGGTGGGGGCATGAGGTAACCCGGGACAGCCTGGGAGAGTCCTCTGGTGGCCTAGAGGAGGGAGAGGCCATGTCTGCTCTGGGGAGCAGGAAGGCTTCCTGGAGCAGGTGACATTTGGATGGCCTTAAGGAAGGAGACAGGGAAGGGTGTTCCAGGAGGAGGGATCCGAATCAGCAAAGGCCTGGAGCTGGAGAGAGTGACCACTGTGTGGTGACCAGAATGGAAGGCAAAGGAGGGGGACGGGGCGAGAGCAGCTGAGGAGATAGACTGGGACCCTGGATGCTGGGGGAGATGTTCATTGGGTGATGGGGAGCCATAGGAGGTGCTTGAGCATAGGAGTGACTTGTCTAGAGTTGGGCTGCTTGGAGGATATTTGGAGGGAGAGGCTGGTTACTTCCATGGAGCTGAGAGCTTTGTTGAGGAGTCCCTTAAAGAAGGAAACACGCCTTCTACCTGGGCTTCCCAGTACCCTGGCTCATCCCACGGCACAAGCCTTTGGAGGGGAGTGTGGAGAGGGGCCAGTCTGCAGTCAAGAGAGCTGGAATCTGTGAGAGTTCTCACTCTGCTGTGGACTCCTGTGCCCTTGAATAGTGTCCTTCCTACGCCTCCACTTTCCCACCTGCAGAAAGGGACCATGAGAGCGTTCCCTTTCTCTGCATGTCAACGCGAGAGGGCTCACATGTGTCCAGGCTGCTGCCCTGCTGGACACGGGGATGCCGGGCTCCAGAGAGGGGAGGGGGTTGCCCACTGCCACCCAGTGCGCCAGTAGCAGCAAGGCGAGGACGGGCACCCAGGCTCCAGGCTCTGGAGGAGGATTTCCCCGTGTGGATTTGTGGTTCTTGGGGCCCCCTGGGGCTGGCCTCTGGCTACAGCTCTGTCCCCAGAGAGCTGCCTCTCCCATCTGTTTTGCTGCAGGGACAGGGATGGGGCCTGTGCTGGGGGGAGGGGGTACCTGTTCCTCCTGCCTGGGGAAGGAGCTGCACGTGGTGCCTGACAGGGACCCTCGTGGCATCTTGTCTCATTTCCTCCCGCAGCAGCTCTGCGAGGGTGGGCTTGTCACCCTTTTTTTGCAGAAGACAAAACTGGGGCTTGAGAGGTGGACTGAGTGACCCCCGAGACCGGCAGCTGCCACCCAGCAGAGCTAGGATGTGTGCCCTGAGCCTCTGGCTGCTCTGCTGCGGGGACCCTCTCCTTCCTGCCACACTCCTGCTCCCTCCCGCCAGACTGGAGCTGTGCGGGGCGTCTTATTCACCAAGGGGGCTCAGGGCCCCAGGCCAGGCACAGAGTGGGCGTCCAGGAAATGCCTATGGAATGGAAGCTCAGCCTGGGCAGAGAGTCCGGGCTGGGCCAGTGCCTCTACCTCCTCGTCCACAATCCTTTGCTGGCCAGGGGGGCTTCCCCGCTTCAGGCAACCCCAGCGTGAGGGCCTTTCGTCACCTTCCAGTTCCCACGCAGCAGCCCAGGCAGGGAACGCGGTCTCCCAGTGGGGGCAGCTCCCCGAAGGCCTGTGCCCCCTGCCCCCACAGCCAGCCCGCAGGGTGAGTGGGCGCCAGGGCAGACACCTGGAGGTAAATGCAGGTGATGGTCAGTAGTTGCCTGAGACCAGGGAGCCCAGAGGAGAGACTGGGAGGGGGGCTGGCAGGGCTGCAAGGGGGGTTGGAGACCCCTGAAAAGTGAGAAGTAGCCCCGCAATGGCAGACCAGCCACAAGCCCTTACGTGGTGAGTGTGTGTTGGTCGCAGGCCATGCTGTTGCCCGGACAGACTCTGCCACCGGCCCTGGGTGCCGCCCAGTGTTTTCCAGAGCGTCTCAGTGGTGCCAGCGGCAGCCCCTGGAGGCAGGTGCCTCCTGGCATAGTGGCAGATCTGCCACCCGCCAGACCTGGGCGCCTCACAGTCTTGCCCCCACCCCCCGCCCCCCAGCCAGCGCTGAGTACCCCCTCGCTCTGCCTCAGCCCGGACCCCTCCTGCCTGCCAGGCCCCCGTTCCTGCCTGGCTCGAGTGGTCCTGACCCCCCTCTGAGACCCACAGCAGCCTGGGGGCCCCGAGAAATAACAACAGCAACGGCAATAATATTTTCAGCACATTTTTATTGATCACTAACCAAGACCCGCAGCTGTACTAAATGCATTCGCTATTCCTTTAATCCTCACCGTACACCTAAGTAGCTAATTATGCAGACTCCTGCCGAGAAATACACGCTCCAGTCAAAGGATTTAATGCACTGGGTGTCAAGCTCAGTTGCAATCACCTGGGGAGTACCAGCGACTCCTGATTCCCGGTGCCTGCGGTTTGATTGCTCTCGGGTGCTGTCTGGGCTTGGGAAATTTATTTAAAAGACCCCAGAAGATTCTAATGTGCAGGTAAGTTTGGGAACCATCACATGTCTCTTTTCTGATGAAAATTTAATGAAAGGGCTTGAAGAAAAAAAAAAAGCTTTATTGAGGAATGCTTGACATATAATAAACTGCACACATTCAAAATATACAGTTTGGTAAGTTTTTTTAAAAAACCGTCTTGACCATTCTAAGTGTGCAGTTCCATCGTGTGAAGTATAGTCACGTTGTTGTGCAAGGGTCTCCGGAACTTTCTCATCTCGGAAACCCGAGACTCTGTATCTTTAAACAGCAACTCCCCATCCTCCCTCCCCCAGCCCCCCGCAACCCCATTCTCTGTGACTTTGCAACTCGAGCTACCTCCTGTAAGTGGAATCATACAGCATTTCTGTGACTCACTTATGTCACTGAGCACAACGTCCTCAAGACTGATCTGTGTTGTAGCATGTGACAGGATTTCCTTTTTAAGGCTGAATAATAGTCCATTGTGTGTGTATACCATGTTTTCTTTACCCCTTCGTCTGTTGAGGGACATTTAGGAGTCATGGTTATCATGTAGGACGCTACTACAAGCGTGGAGTGCAAACATCCCTTCAAGACCCTGCTTTCGAGTGTTTTGGACATGTACAGTGGGATTGCTGGATCATATGGTAATTCTAGTTTTGCTATTTTGAGGATCTGACAGACTGTTTTCTATAGCGGCTGCACCGTTTTACAATCCTGCCAACAGCGCAGAAGCGTTCCGATCTCTCCACATCCTTGTTACTTTCTGTTTTTTTGGATAGTAGCCATCCTCTCGGGTGTGAGGTGCTATTTCCTTATGGCTTTGATTTGCATTTCTCTAATGATTAATGGTGCGGAGCAGCTTTTCACCTGTTTGTTGGCCATTTGTAACTCACCTTTGGAGAAATAGTGAAGGGACTTTTTTTTTTTTTTTCCTTTAGAGACAGGGTCTCATTCCTCTGTCACCCGGGCTGGAGTGCAATGGCATGATGGTAGCTCACAGCAACCTCAAACTCCTGGCCTCAAGCGGTCCTCCTGCCTCAGCCTCCCGAGTAGCTGGGACTACAGCCATGTGCCATCACACCCAGCTAATTTTTTCTAATTTTTGTAGAGAGGAGGTCTTTCTGTGTTGTCAGGTCTTGAACTCCTGGCCTCAAGTGATCCTCCTGGCCTCCCAAAGTGCTGGGATTACAAGCATGAGGCTCTGCACCCAGCCTGAAGGGACTTTCTGCTGAGGCGTGGCCACAGCTTAAGGGACCCATAGGGGATGATGATGCACCGGAAACTAGCGAAAGCTGGAAGTTGTAACCACCTTTACGCCTGGATGCAAGAGGAGGCCATTGGGTATCAGAACCTCAGAGCAGAAGCTGCGGAATAGGGGCTGCCTGGCCAGGATTGGGGACCCTAGGAGAGGGACACAGCCACAGCCACAACCATGGCCCAGCAGAGCGAGCAGGAAGAATCCCTGACCTCTCTCTCTTCCTGCTGCCTTCCGATATCCTGCCTGGGTGAGCTCAGCCTCCTGGAGAGCAGAGCAGGGCCGGGATGGGTGAGAATGAATCTGGGGGGGACAGGGGGCTGTCAAATAGAATAACCCACAAAAGAGGTATATGTGGCTGACTCCTTTTTATAATTGAGGAAACTGAGGACCATGCGTGGCACAGCTTGGAGGTGGCTGGACCAAGATTTGAACTCTGATCTCGGTGACGCCAGCCTGAGTGTTCTAACCATGAAGCCACACTGCCTCCTGGCAAGGGCGGTGCTCAGTGAGTGAGCACTGACGGGGGAGGGCTCTTCCAGCCACAGTGCCAGCTCCTCCCCTGAGCTTGGCCAAGGTTGATCTGCCTCATCCTCCTTCCTTCTTCCTCCATCTAGAAAGCAATGGAGTTGGAAGGTGATTCTGTTCTTGATGGGAGTGGGGGCAGGACAGGGGATTGTCACCTCGCTAAAGACAGCCAGCTCCTCCAAGTTCTGCCCCTATGAAAGGCTCTAACTGCAACTTGTTCTTATCTGCTCCTGGAGCCACCAAATCCTAGAGTTGAAAGAGATCCCACGGATTCTCTGGACCAAACTACTCATTGTCCAGAAGGAGAAACTGAGGCCCAGACTCATGCCTGGGACTGGAACCCAGGCCTCCTGGCTGTCATCCCAGGGCCCCTTCCAGTGTAGCCTGCACCCACTCTGCTCACCAGAGCTGCTCTTTTTGGTCCCCTTTTCTCCCGGGGGCCCATGGGTGGGAAGATGGGCATTTCGGGTCATTCTCATGCACGCGCTGGAGCGGGTGTCCCTGGCTTGCTGTCTGCCAGCACTCTGCCGGTTCAGGCTGCACTGCCCAACGCTAGACCCAGAAAGAAACTGGGTTGGTGGGCAGGACACGAGACCAGCCCTCCAGGAGGGGAGCCTGTTTGCAAGCACACTGGTGGCACTGGTGGCCTCTGTGTGGATTAGTGGAGCAGGGTGGCCACGCTCCCCTCCTCCAGCCCCCGCTCTGGGCTCCCTGTGTCTGGAGGACTTCCTTTGTGCACCTGCGGCCCAGAAGCCCTCTGAGGTTTGACCTGGAAGATCTTGACTGTTCCGTTGGGAAGGGGTCCGAGCTATCCCCAGGGGCAGCCTCACAGCGTGGGGATGGGGGCGCTGAAGCCCAGAGATTGTGCTGAGGGTTGTGCTGAGATTCGGGAAGGTGCTGGATGCCGGCACCAGTGGTTGGCATGCTCTGAGCCCTTTCTTCCTGCCCCTTCCCTGGAGTTCTGCCTGGCAACCACCCGCCTGCATTTTTGCAAAGTGATGTCATCTGCGGATAATGGTTTTTCGGTTCCTGGTGGAGCAGGAGTTCCAGATACAGCGCTTTGGGGGTGGAGCTCAAGAGAGCTGATTATCCACCCCTGAGGCAGGGCGGGCTGCGTAGACCCCTCTCCTCTGACAGCTGTGTCTGAGGTGTAAGGCAGGGCATTGTCTCAGGCCCCTGGACTTCCCAGCCGGGAATGACCAAAGCTGCGGGGACCCCGGGGCCTCTCCTGCCTCCTCCTTGTGCAGATGAGAGCCTGAGGCCCCGAGAGGGAGAGGGCGGGGCCCGGCCCAAGCTCGCACAGCCTTTAGAGGCAAAACCTGGACTCTCACCCAGACTGCTAACATCCGTGGCCACTTGCCCACAGTTCAGAGGTTTTCAGCCTCAGCACTATTGACAGTCGGGGCCGCGGGGTTTGTTGCGGGGCCTGTCCCGTGCATTGCAGTGTGTTTGGCAGCGTCCCTGGCCTCTACCCACGGGATGCCAGTAGCTCCCCTCCCCAGTTCTGACAACCAAAAATGTCTCCAGATGTCGTCAAATGCTCTTGCTTAGGGGGCCCATTAGCCACTGCTGGCAGGAGAGCGTTCTAGAATCCGAGGCCCAAAGGACGCTTTGTCTGAGGATCTGACTTCATGTGGGACACCTTCAGGCTGTTAAGGCAGGCCCGGAGGGGGCTGCGAGGGCCTGGAGGGGGTCCAGGGCCTCCTTCTGGCTAGGAACACTGCTTCCTCTGACCATTTTTCTTGGAGCAAAACTGCCAGTTTATTTTCTTGGGGAAATAAAAATAAATGCTGGCTTTTGTAATCCCATCCCCGATCCCATCTGGAAAAACCAGGCTCATGGAGCTTGGCCACCCGAGTGAGCTCTGAGGGCTGTGTCTGGCGGAACCTGGAGTTACAACGGGCCCTCGAACATCAGAACAGGCACGGCTGACATTTCCTTTCCTGTTACATGGCTCCCTGGAATGTGAGCCCAGGAGGCAGTCCGTGGGCAGGAGGAATCTGGTGGAAAGAAGCCCTGGACAGGCCGGAGGCCAGCTCAGCTTCTGACTTGCTCTGTGACTTCGAGCTATTGCTCTTTTCCTCCCTGGGCCTTGATTTCCCCATCTGCAAAGTGGGGGCAGCTCTGTTTGTCCATATGGGGTCCGTGGACCACCTGCTTCAGGACCATTTAAAGACGGTTTTCAAAGTGCACATTCCTGAGGCCGCTCCCAGACCTCCCGAGGTTTTTATGAACTTCGGAGTGATTTGGTTGTGTGTAACTTGTAGGACCCACGATTCCAAGGACCCCGAATTGTCCCCCTCCCCGTCTCAAATTCGAACACACTACAGTTCTGCAGAGTCTGCTCTTGCCCCCATAACCAAGTGTGAGGGTCTCGCCTGAGATGGGAGGGCAAAATCACGTGGTGGGCTGGGTCTGGGCCTTGCTCCTGAAAATTATCTGCTTGCAAGCTCTTGGCAGGGTCCCTGAGGTCCTCCATCCAGCTGAAGTCACTGTTAAAGCACTTTATTCCTCCAATGATGAAATTCTAGCTGCTAGTTACAGAGTTTGGTTTCAAAATTGTGCCATTTATTATTTTTGTTGGATTGGCTTGTAAACCCTTGTATAAGTCATACATCATTTATAGTGCATTATTTCACAGGAATGCATTTTCCAGATGAGGTCTATTTTTTTCTGTTAAAAACTTAAAACCTTTTTAAAAAAAAAAAAATGGAAGTCTTGCACAATGTGTTGCCTATTCATACTGTCTTACGTGAGGGTCAGGAAGCATAATTTTCTCATTCTCTGTACCCCAGGGCTGTCATTATGAGCTTCAGCTATTGTATGCATTGATGCTTTTAGGGACCCCTAACTTTGTGGTCACTATGCCTGAACACTGAAAGTCCCCCAAGCTGCTTAATCTTGTGTCTGCTTCTAAAAGTTTTGCTTTCTTTTATTCTCATACTTGTAAAGATTTCTTCCTCAGGAGACATCAGCAGTTACTTCTCAGCATGTCCTGACATCTCCTTCTAATGGAAAACCGATAACTCACATGTGTCAGAAATGCATGTATTACGAGAGTTAATAAACAATGAATGAGAAGATTCTCCAATGAGTCAAGGGCACGGACTTTTGATATTTATTTTGGCAGCTGGGAGGAGGGGTTAGTTCTTTCCTTTCTAATATTCAGCCCAGTACCAGGTGTTTCTGCATAGCCTTCTGGATAAATGAGGAATAAGCATACATATGTTTTTCCATGCAGCTATTAATAATTTACATTGTGGGTGAACTCGTTTTGTTTCTGAATTAGAGATGCCTTCATTTCCTCCTCATCTCACCTGTTGTTGGAGGAACTGCTCCACCCCTAGCCCATGACACATGACACATGACCCAGTCCACTGGCCACCTCATGCCACTTGGGCCAATCAGATTTTCCGGCCAGGAAATTTGCAACTGTGATTCAAAACTAGAAAACGTCACCTTTGGGGAGCTGAACTTGCAGCCCACGTGGCTCAGGGCCTGAGGCCTGTCCCCTCCCTGCATTTGGGAGACTGAGCCCTGGGGAACTTGATGGGGGTGTGTGGCAGAGACTGAGCCAAGGTCACTGAGAGGATGACTAAGCTGGCCCTGAACTCTGCCATGCCTGCTCTGTTTCCCTACCCTGGCAGCTGGCTCAGGACAGACAGGCCCCATCTCCCTTCTCTCTCTTTCTGCCAAGTTCTCTTCTGCTGGGAATCTGGAGACTGGGTAAATTCGGGCATGGCACGATTTTCTCCAAATTTCTCCCCAGCAGCTGGTCATGGTGTCTCCAATTCCACCATTAGATCTTCCATTTCCAGGAGTAACCCTGGCCGGGTATACACCGTGTGTCTTGTTCACAGGGAGGGATTAACAGTCTGAGGAGCCCAGGATAGGGAAACTCACATTTATTGAATTTGCAGGCAGTTTATACCTGCTGTGCAGCCTTATGGAGACAGCCTGATCAGACCCATTTCACAGAGGAGAAAACTAAGGCTCAGAGAGGTGAGGTGACGACTTGCCCAAGATCACTTAGCAAGTCAGGAGCAGGACTCAAATCTGCTTCCAGTGTCTCTTTGCTCTAAAGAAAGCTAAGCTGAGCAGGGAGCTGAGGAGGTGGGCCGGGAACACGATGAACTTGTCCCATAGCATCATTCATGGGGAAGAGTTGTGGCTTGGGATTTAGGGCCAAATGGCTCTGTAACCTTGGACCCCTTTCTAGGCCTCAGTTTCCTCACCTCCAAAGGGGGGGTTGGACTGAGTGTACTCTGCAATCCCAAAGAACTCTGTGGGCTGAGGGTGGGCCCAGGCTCTGGGGCCAGAGGCAGCAGGACCTCTTGGCAGTTGAGGACCATCCACCCATGGTTCAGATTCCAGAGACCAGGCAGGAAGAGCACGGACTATGGAGCTTGATTGCCTGGCTTCAAATCCCTGTGCTGGACTCAAGTAGGTTCATTAACTGCTCCAGCCTCAGTTTTCTTATCTGTACAATGGGGATAATAATAGTATCTACCTCTTAGTAAGAATTAAATTAGTTAATGCCCGTCAAGTCAGAACAGTGCCTGGTACCTAGTACATGCTCAATGCATATTAATTATTGTCATCCTTCCCGATGCCCTGTGGTGCCCCTTGGGGGTGAGAGGGTTTAAGCTTCCAGCCTACTGACCACCTCCCACCTCTTCCCAGCTGCAGCGGCCACCCTGGGATCCAGCAGCCGGCCCCTGTGGGCTCGTTTCCTGGGCAGAGTGAGTCCCTGATCACTCAGGCATGACACATGGCCTGGCCACCCCTGCTGAGACCACAGGCAGCCAGTCCTGTGCTAAAAATACACTTTCATGAATGGAGCCGGGGAAGGCCATTCTGGGACCCACAATTAGCGTCTGTGCTAAAGCCGGGCCCTGACTCTCCTCCCTTGCGCCTCTGCACCACCCTCTGTGCTGCTGCCCCGGGGAGACTCACCCCGGTTGGGGGGACAGTGGGGAAGGGCCAGGGAAGAGGGGGTGTGCACCTGATGGGTCCTCCAACAGTAAGGAGCCAACAGTCGGTCACCCAATCCCCCTAGCACTGAGTGGGGCAGGAGTTAAAGTCTCTCCTTACAGTGGAGGAAATGGACATTTCCGGAATTCACAGCAGGGGATATGTAGTTAAGTTTGGGATCTGGGTCTGTGCCCCTCCAGAGTCTCCTCCCCCTCCACCTGGTGCCATGTGGCAGCCCCTGCGGGAGGAACCCTGACTTGGCAGGGGGTGGCTGGCCTCAGCCATCTGCCTTCTCTCCTGAGACTGGGGTATGGTCATCTCCTGAGGATCAGAGGCAGGAAGTGCAGGCCCAGCTCAGAGAGTGGCACAGCCAGAGCTCAGGCTGAGCGGGGAACGCCCCGATGGGGCACAGGGTGGAGGATCCGGCTGGGGTGGGACAGCAGAAGCCGAGGCAGGCAGCAGTCTTAGGGGTGCCCAGGACTCCTGTATCGGGAGCTGATGACTGGCGTCCCTGGGACGGGACCTCGGTGTAGCTGCCAGGTGGGGAGGCAACGGCAGGGTGGGCGCTCAGGCCCCCCAGAGGGGCTCAAACCTGACCAGGCCGCTGCCCTGCGAGCATCCTTTCCAGCCCGCCCTGCTGCTTGCGTGCCAGCCCCCATAAGCCTGCGAGCTCTCGGAGGGTAGAGCGCTTGGGAAAGAATGACAAGGTGGGACTTGGGGCCTGGGGGCCCCCCAACAGCAGCTGTCCCTTCTGAGGGGATTAGGGCCAGGGGCATGGAGAAGGGGTAAGGCCCAGCTTACTCCACTCAGGGAACTCTCAGGCTCCTTGTCACGGGGACCACTCTGAACTCAGAAGACAGTGCCCCTTCCCGGACCCTGGAGGACAGCTGTGCCCACAGGGGAGGGCCTCAGCCTCCGGCCGAGAGAAAGCAGGTGATGAGGAGGGTGGCCCTGTGCTTTGGGTTTCTCAAGCCAGGTCGTGGCTGGGCTCACAGCCGGCATATGGGGCTTGTAGAATTTGGGATGTTCAGGCCTAGGGAGGTTTGAGAATCTGGGAAACTTCAGGGCGTTCGGGAACTTTTGAAATCTTGGAAATTTTAGAACCTTTGGAATCTTTAAACCCAGAGAACTTTTAGAATCTTGGACTCTTGTGACATTTCGGAATGTTGGTCTCCCCACCTTCTAAGTTGGGGGCTCTGTCGATCCTAGACGGAAGGTGTCCTCTTGCCGTAGAGGAGGACGTTGGTCAGCAGACCCGACCCCTCCCCGCCCCCAGCCCTCAGAGCCTAGCATTTCAAATATCCCAGTTTCGTGAGGTTTCTCTTCTCAGATTTTAAAAATAAAACTTAAAATATCTTAAATGTTTGATGTGTTTCTCAAACAAATGACAATCATTGGCCTATTGGATCTTTAAGTTTCCAGCTTTTTCTTTTTTTTAATGGTTTTTGCCTCTCATGTCACAGATTCACCAAATTTTCACACTGGGATGGGACACAGAAGTCACCTGCTTTGACAGCTGAGGAAGCTGAGGCCCAGAGAGGGTGCAGCACTTGCCCAGGGCCCTGAGCGCTCCAGCTGGGTGCTTCCAGTCCTTTCCACAGACTTTCTCCCGTTCTTGGGTCCCCTCCCTGCAAAATGGGGCTGGAGACTCAAGAGCCAGGCCCGGGCCCACATGCCTGGAGCGTGGGACATGTGTAAGGAGCAGAGACACCCCCGGTCGTTTCCAGCAAACAGGCTATGAGAGGAAATGAAAACAGAATCTCCGCCGTGGCCCAGGCAGGCGTTTGGAGCCTGGAACATTTCTTGGGGAAGCAGAGAGTTGTTCAGACCCCGGTTACTTTGCCTTCCCCGGCTCTTCCCTCCTCTCCTCTCCACCTTTCCTCTGCCCCGTGGCCGCCTTCTTCTTCTCCTCTCCTGTCTCGTGTCTTCTGTGTCTGTGGCCTCTGCCTTGCCCTGGTCCCCCTGCCCTGGGCTCCTGTGAGCGTGTGGCTTCCGTGGCCCCCAGCTCCTCTTCGCTCTCGGCTCCGGCGCTCTCTCCCCACCTCCCAACTCACTCTAACACCCACAAAGGGAGGACTTGATGGGTTTGGAAGTCCCCCAACAGGAAAGGCCATGGATCAAAGGAGCTCTGGTTCTCCAACACCGACTGGGTGTCCAACTGTTCAATTCACTTCTGACACCAGCTCCGGGAGACAGCGCAGACCCCCAGGGTGGGTGCAGTCCCACGAGATTGTCCCTTCGGCCGCCAATCACAAGTCCAGGGACCACCTGTCCGTCTGACCGACTAGCTATGAATTTGGGGGTTCCCACAACCCCCTCTTCAAGATAAGTCCCTAGAACAGCTCAGAGAGCTCAGGGAAGGGCCTTCCTTGCTATTACTGGTTTATTACGAAGGACACACCTGCGGGCAGCGAGCAGCGGAGGGAAGAGATGCAGAGGACAGGCAGCAGCCGTTTGCATGGAGCTTCCACGCCCTCCCCGCAGTCCACGTGTGCACAGCGCAGAAGCTCTCCAAACCTGTTGTTTAAGGGTCTTTATGGCAGTTCCATTACGGTCGATGAAATCACTGGCCATGAGCTATTGAATCCGAGCTCCAGCCCGTCTTGCCCCCCATGGAGGTTGGGGGCCTGGGGGGAACAAGGCTGCCCTGTGAGTCATCTCATTAGCATACAAAAGACTATATATTCCTAGGGTTTTAGTAGCTCTGTGCCAGGAACCGGGGACCAAAACCAAATATTTATGTTTTATTTATACCACATCGGGCCACTCTCAGGCCACCGACCAGCTTCGAGATTTGCTGCTGTTAGGTCACGACACCCACTTGGCTGGGTGGGAGGACCACGCAGTGTCATGTGTGGTGGCCCATGGGTAAGCTTTTGGTTTGGATGTGGGCACTGGCAGGTGACCGAAGGGGGCTGGGCAACTGGTCATTGGTCAGCCTGGCTGGTGTAGGGACAGACAGGGCCAGAGCCCATTCCTTTAAGTGTTCTGTCTTTAGAAACCCACTCTCCCTCCCTCCTTCCTCCTCTCCATCTCGCCTTCCCTATTTTTAAATGGCAAATTGGAAAGAAAACAATTGTCAACATATTTAGCCATCCCGCCGCAGGCTGCAAGCCAGCACGGCCCATCCTCTGTCCAACCCCATCTCCTCCGCCTCACCCCCCACCTCCCTCTCTGCTCTCAGCCACCCGCTCAGGCCTCTGGCACTTCCTCAAGGGCTTTGCACATGCTGTTCCCTCTGTTGGAATGCTCTTCCCATCTCCTACCCCCAGCCCCGGCTGGCTCCTCCTCCTTCAGCCTTGCCTGGTGGCCCACCCTGAATGACATGCTCCTCTCACATTTTCCTACTACTCCTCAGTCTTTCTAATGATAGACTTGTTTGCGTGATCGTTTAATAAATCACTAAACTGCATACTCTAGGCGGGCAGGGATTGGATCTGTTTTGTTTGCCCCTAGAATAGGCCTGCCTTCGTAGATAGCCATTGAATGAATGAATGAATGTTGTGGAATCAGAGATGATTACAATATACAAAGGCTTCTATGTGTGAGTGAACTAGAAAAAATAGAAACTTGAATATTCAATAACAGCCAATTAAAACATACATTATAGTAATCTACAGTGGAATCTGCATGGCCATTAAACTCACCATCTAAAAGCATGGCCAACACCATCAGTCGTTCGGGAAATGCAAATCAAAACCAGGAGGAGATACCACTTTACACTCACAGGATGGCTATAGTTAAAGAAAGAGAGAGAAAATAATCAGTGTTGTTGCAGATGTGGAGAACATGGAATCCTCACGCACTGCTGGTAGGAATGTAAAATGGTGCAGCCACTGTGGAAAACAGTCTGGCAGTGCCCCCAAAAGCTGAACGCAGAATTATTATATGACCCGGCAATTCCGCTCCTAGGAATAGATCTAAGATAAATAAAAACACGTTCTCATGAAAATTTGTACATGAATGGTCATAGCGCATTATTCACAATTTCCGAGAAAAGTAGAAACAACTCAAATGTTGATCAGCTGATGAATGGATAAACAAAATGTGATCTGTCCATATGACGGGTATTATTCATGAAGTACTGATTCATGCCGCAGCCTGAAGGCACCTTGAAAACATTGTGCCAGATGAAAGTTACAGACAGCCACGTACGGTGTGATTCTATCTATATGGTCAATCCGGAGGGCAAATCCATGCACATAGAAAGGAGAGCATTGGCCGGGCGCGGTGGCTCACGCCTGTAATCCTAGCACTCTGGGAGGCCGAGGCGGGTGGATCGCTCAAGGTCAGGAGTTCGAGACCAGCCTGAGCAATGAGCAAGATCCCGTCTCTACTAAAAAATAGAAAGAAATTAGCTGGCCAACTAAAATATATATAGAAAAAATTAGCCGGGCATGGTGGCGCATACCTGTAGTCCCAGCTACTTGGGAGGCTGAGGCAGGAGGATCGCTTAAGCCCAGGAGTTTGAGGTTGCTGTGAGCTAGGCTGACACCACGG
>CM052443.1:112339870-112372088 GCA_028533085.1 Varecia variegata
TCCTCTCTAGTGCGGTTTGTCTCTTCCTTCCTTTCTCCCAACTTGGTGTCTTATCTACAAATTGTGGTGACACAAACGTTCAAAAGTTGTCTAACTTCTGGGTCCATTTCCTCCCCCTCCTTTACCTTAAGGCCCATCTGATGCCAATGCCTCATTGTGCAGGGGTTCCCAGCCCTGGTGGAATCATCTTGACACTTACTCCAGGCCTTCGGTAAACCTGGACTCCTTGTTCTGGAGTATTCCAAGCCTTCCAGTTATGATCCAAGCTCTGCTATTGGGACAAATGTCTAACCTCTCCAACCTGCATTTCCACCTCTGGATAATGGAGAGGTGATCAGGATTACTGGACAGGATCTAGCACAGTGACCACGCCAGCATGGTGCCTGCAGTTGCTCGAACTCTTCCCATCGGTCTCCCTCTTTGGCAGTGCCAGGGCAGGGCTGAGACACACAAGTGCTGTGGGAATGCTAGCGGAATGGCCATTCTTTCAAATACTGTCTTAAATGTTTGGTTGACATTTGTTCAGAGGAGGCCCTGGGGTGAGAGGCAGAGGAGAAGCCCCTCTAGTGAAAGCCCTGGAACTACAGCACCGAGGAATTCAGCGCCGCCCCAGACTTGCACATCTGGCTCTTGCATAGCCATGGCTGCTCTAGGGAGCTGGTGAATGACCCAGCTGTTGCTTGAGAGGGTCCCTGGGGGTGATACTCCTCACGCAGGTGGCTACTGGGCATGTGCTTTCTAAGCTGCTCTTAGAGTTTGTGTCTTTGGGAAACCTCCCGGCTGGCCGGTCTTTTAATCAGGTTTGGCTGTGGAGGGAGGCTTAGCAGGAGCAGAGCTGGACTGGAATATTCCAGGGACACTTGGGGGTGGGGTAGATCCACACTTAATGATTTGATTCCTTCTTATCTGTCGCACAGCTCTACGTCTCTCCCCTCCTCAAATGCCTCTGGGGGCTGTCTCCTGCCCACAGAATGAAGTCCTAACTCCTTAGCGTCCAAGGCCCCCCATGACCGGGGATCAGCATGGCGTCTATCTCCTACTGCTCTTCCTCGGCCCCTGGGGGTTGAAGACACTGCCCCGCTTGCCTGTCTGTCCTCCACCCGGCTCTGTACGGTGCATCTGCAGCTCCTCCCCTGGCTGCTGCGTGGATACATCCCGACTTCCAGCACCTGCAGGGCTCGCCTGAGGGTGCCAGGGCCTACCCTGTCTGCCCGGCTTGCTGAAGATGAGGGCCATCTCCCTGGGCTACCTACCACATAGCCCTCGGTCAATACCTGAGGGGACTTGGGGTACAAATAGCCCAGTTCCCTTGCTCTTCCATGAGCTAAACTTGAGGCTGTGTCCTACACAGCTCCAGAGTTCTCCAGGGACACGAAGCCCCCGTCGCCAACGGCGCTGATGGGCTCGGCAACACAGCCTTCGTAGGCTGCCTTCTCTCCCGCACTTGGCTGCCTTCCGAGGTGTCTCTTTACCCCGCAGATAAACTACTTGTGTGCAGCATCCCTGCCGCAAGGTGTGCTTCTGGGGGAACCCAAACCAAGACAGGTCTCGCCTGGAACCCTCTGCCCTCAGCCAACTGCACATAACAGACCCTCGAAGCCCAGCCAGTGGGGGCCCCACCTGGGGATGTGGGAGTCCTGGGAGCTCAGACCCCCAAACCCATCACTTCCCGCCGGGTGCTTTTCACAGCACCTAGTTTGTTTCCTCCGTGGCCATTTTTACAAGCTGTATTTATTTTTGTTTTGCTTTGTTTATTTGTTTGCTTTAAAGTCTGTCTGTTCCATGCAAGACTAAGCCGCAGGAGAGCAGGGTCCTCTCTATCGTGGTTTTGCGTATCCTCAGCACCTACCATGGTGCCTGGTGAATAGCAGGCGTTCAGGAATATCTGCCAACCTGTGGATGACTAAATGAATAGTCAAAGGGAACTGGAACCTTCTAGGTCATAAGAGGGTCTGAGTGGGATTGTCTTGTCCTGACCTGGCTCGTCCTGGAACATGACCCAGGGACAGTAGACACCTGGCCCAAGTTGCGTGCAAATGAGCGGCAGAGGGCAGTTTTCAAATGGGGTGGCCTTATGTCCAGAATTTGCTTCCTAGAAGGAAGGTGCCCCCAGATTTCAGCTTTGTCAATCCAGGGGCCAGACTGTCGGGTTCCCAGTTGAAAAACAACAGCTGTGAATACTCAATGAGACACATGCACTGAGATTCTTCGATCGGTGGTACATGTATAAATTTCAATAATGATGGGGGCGCATGCATCAGACCTGCCAATCGTTACTCCCATGCTGCTGAGACATTGCTCAATGTCAGACACACGCCTCACAGACATAGTCTCTGGAATCCAGCGACATAGCCAAAGGCCCCTGGCCCCCACTGTGGCTAAGCCCCTTCCCCTGCAGGCCTGTCTCCCTGTCTCCAGCAGGGAGGGGAGTTGGTGTGGACAGCCTTGCTCTCAGTCTCCAGGTTCCAGAACTCTGAGCACCGAGGTCGTGCCTGATGAAATGTCATCTCTTTGCTCTCTGTTCATCCAGTGTCTTCACAACTTCCTGCATGTCTAACTATGTCTCTCCTTTTGTAAAAATGCCTATACTGGCTCCCTTTTGCCTGGAGAATGGAACATCTACTCATTACAGAGCATTTGAGACCTTCCTTAATCTGGTCGCCAAATTCCTTCACATTCACTTTGTGGCCATCCAGGTGGGAGCCCTGTTGCACTTCTCTCACCTCTTCTACCTCTGGCCCTGCTCCTCCTGGCTCTTGCCTGTCCTGGTCCCATGCATACCGAGTGCCTGGCACAGAGCCCAAGACACAGTAGGTGCTCTGTCTTCCTGCTTAGGAGACTGAGGAAGGCTTCAGAGACGAGGCTATATTTGTTTCATGGGGCAAACACAGAGAATTGGACAGGGAGACACTGCAGGAACAAGAGAGGAGGAGCATATTTCAGGTCCTGGGCACAGCAGACCAGAGAGACGGGCAAGTAAGAGGGGAGAGGGAGGGTGGAGATCAGGGAGGGAGAGTCTCCTGGCTTGGCATTTTAGGATCCCAGCCCACTGGCACTCACAGCACTGGATGATGCCAGTCTCGGGCCACCTCTGAGATTTTATATAAACATTCACTGGCCATCACTTCTGTGCCAGGCTCTAGGAAGGAACTTATAAGGTATTACAGACACTGAACTATGTACGGTAAAAGGAAAAGAACTGTGTGCCAAGAAGAAAGATGGGTGCTAACATCTGTTGGGCACCTGCTGTGTCCCAGGTACTTTGTATTCACTCCCCTTATAGTGGATTGTGCTTCCAAAGATGCCTGCCACAATATCCCACCCCACATGGTCTCCTGCGGTGTGATCACCCCACTTTCCCATCAAGAGTAGGTGTATATTTCTCCTCCCCTTGAATCTGTGTTGACTGTATAACTTCTGAGACTAGGCCTTAAGAGACTGGTAGCATGTGCCCTTTCCTGCTGTGAAGGGAGCCTGTGAGGAAGACCACCTACATCTGACCACCAGAGACCATGCTGTGGGGAAGCCCAAGCTATCATGAGGCAAGAGGCCACGCCAGGATCCCCAGTCCATCAGTTGCATGAGCGAAGCTGACTCGCTTGAACCGTGTAGTCCAGCCTATCCACCAGCCAGGAGGATGACCCCCGGGGACACCTTGCAGACCAGAACCACCCAGGCCTGAATCCCTAACCCACAGAATCATGAACAAATAAAATGGTTATTTTTATAAGCCACTGCAGGTTGGGGTAGTTTGCTAGGCTGCAATAGAGAACCAAAACATCCCTTTAATCCTCCTACACAACTCCAGGAAGCTGGTGGTGTTATCTCTACTTTACAGATAAGGAAACAGGATCAGAGTGGTAAAATGACTAGTCCAACATCATATGGGAAGACAACGGCAGAAGTGGATTCAAACCCAGGCCTCCATGACCCCAAGACTTGGCCAGTTCCCTCAGGGCAGAGCCTTTGTTCCTGCTGAACTCTCCCTCTGGGGAGGGCGGCTGGGGGAGAAACGGTGGAAGGAGGACTTTTCTCTCTATTCTTTTGTACCTTTTATATTTTGAATATATTACCGATTCCAAAATGAACAAATAAAGGTAACATTTTTATTTACAAGAGAATAATTACGGTATGAGTGCATGTTAGGGTGGGAGCAGATGAAATTAGAGGCCACTTCACAGAACAGTGGCATCTGGGCTTGGCTTAGAATTCAGTGGTGCCCACCCCGGCCCTGCTCTGGAATCACCTGCGGAGCTTTAGAACTGATGCCCAGGATGCCCAGAGGTGCTGTTTTCATCGGTCTGGGGCAGGGCTTAGGCTTCAGGATTTTTCAAAAGCTCCCTGGGAGGTTCGAATGTGCAGCTAAGGTTGAGAGCCAGTGGCTCGGTGGGGGACCAGGACTCTGTTTGGCTGAGGAAGTCCGGGGGTGGGCAGAGGGGCTGTGCTGAGCGAGCAGCGTGAGCAGCTGCAGGGCTGCAGGGATGATTTGCGTGGTAAAGCATGAGAAAGAATTGCTTTGGGGGTGTAGATGCTTAAACTAAAGAAAACAAAACAGAACACAAGAAAACAGAGTGGCCCTGCCTTCTGCGCCCTGGTGTGTGTGCTCATTGAGTTGATTTCTGCTCAACCCTCATGGCCAGATTGAGCATTTGCAGAAGAAATTCATGGGTGGGATGGGAATAATTGCGTTTGGTTATAGGGAGAAATGATACTCAGTGCAAAATCGCTCAGTGCACAGGAACAGCCTTTCCTAGTCCCCAGCTTTGCGGGAGTCCCCAGTCTGCAGCCGGTCACGCCCCGCCCGGGCACCGTTAGGCTGCTGGAAGTGTCCGGGACTCCCTTATAAAGCAGGTGCAGCAGATGGTGACCTGAAGAGACTTGTCTTGAGTTTCAAGGGAAGGAAAGTCCCATGCAGGCCAGGTCTGTGTGAGCCAGCCTGGTGTTTCTGAAGCCTTTAGGCTGGGTTGTAACTTCAAACTGCTGGGGGAGCTTTGAAAACAGATCTCGACCCCCATCCCCCGCAAACCCCCACCCTGAGATTCAGGATTCAGATGCCTTTGGTTGCTGGCGGGGCAGTGGGGTGGCTTGTGGAATTGTGCTTCTCTGGAAGCTTCTGGCCGATTAGAGCAGTGGCTATCAGACATTGGTGTGTCAAAATCACCTGGGTTACGATTAGATAGGACAGAGGCTCACTGAAAGAGAATAGCACTTGAGCCTCTGAATGTTAACCAAGTTTCCCTGGGTGATTTTGGTAGACTCCAAGGTCGGAGAACCACTGCATTAGAGCATTAATGCTCAAACGTGGGGGAGTTAAAAAAATACTATCGCCTTGCAATTAGTCTGGGGTGTGGCCTCGGTATGGGGAATTTTAAAAGCTCCCCAGGCGATTTTCCTGGGCAGCAAAGTTTGAGAACCACTGGATTAGGGAATCTAGAAACAGGCTCAGGTATATGTGGGAATTTAGTATATGGTAAAAGTGAAATTTTAAGATCAGGGCAGAAAGGGGAAATTTTCAGTAATGAGGCTGGTTCAGCCGACTATACATTTGGAAATAAATTCAACGAATCGTCACTGCAAACAATAATAAGTTCCAGATGGATTGAAGACATAAATGTAAAAGATAAAATAACAAAATTGCCATATAGAAAAATATTTTCATAATTATAGGGTGGGGAAGGCCTTTTAAAACATCACATAAATACCAGAAGCCACAACGGGAAAGATTGACACATTGGCTGTCCCCCAAATTTAAAACTCTACTTGGGAAAATAAACAATAAACACATGACATGTTAGGAGAAAATATTTGCACCCTATATAACAAACCAAAGGTTAGTATCCATCAGGTATTAACTATGCTTCCAAATAAATAAGAAAAAGGCAACAACCCAATAAAAATGGGCAAAATACATGAAGAGGTGATTCTCAGAAGGAGAAATACATATAGAAAGTATAGATTTATATGCCAATAAATATATAAAAAGATGCTCCACTTCATTAATAAGGGAATAAGCATAAATTAAATAGTAGCTATTTTTCATCTATCTGGTAAAAAAATTATAAAATTGATCTTATCTATACTAGGGAGGATGAAGAAAATGGGAAATCTCTAAAGTTGTTGGTGAAAGTGTAGACAGGACTTTTGGGGAGGGCAAGTAGGCATTAATTATCAAAATTTTAAATGTGCCCACCACTGACCAGTCATTCCACTTGTAGGAATCTATCCTGCAGAAATTCTAACATAAGCATACAAGGTTAGTGTACCAGGATGTTCAGGGCAGCATTGCTTTTCATGGTGGAAAACGGACAAGAACCAAAGTGTCCAGTGATACAAGGGAACGGTGAAACAAATTGCAATATAGCTGTATGATGGATTGCTGGGCAACCACTGTGAACAATGGGCAGGGATCTGTGTACCAATGTGGAAAAATGCACACATATGTTAGTAAATTAAAGAAAGCAAATCACAAGATAAGATGGGTAATAAAAACTATTGCTACATATGGTGTTTGGGGGCAACAGTGGGCAGGGGTATTAGTCAATTACGGCTAATAGTTTCTACCATGATCGACTTGTGCAACACATCAACTTGAGTTAACTTTTAGGTGACACCATGAAGAATCTTTGAAGGGCTCACTCTGAGACCCACGATAAAGAAAGCTGGGCTTGTCTTTAGGCCTTGAAATATAACAAAAATAATAATAATGATAGCCAGCATAGATAAAGTGCTTTCTATGTGGTGCCCGGCTCTGTTCTGAGTCCTTCACATGTATGAATCCAGACAGACTTGAATGCAAATCCTGGCTTTGCCACTTATTAGCTCTGGGTCCCAAGGGAGGTTGCTCCCTGCCTGCTCTGTCAGTTGGTAAGTAAGTGGGTGAGGATACTGCTTTAATTGAGGCAACCTTGGTGAGGTGCCCACTTTATGCACATAATAACCCTCTACAATTCACTGCCAACCTAAGGTCACTTCCTTTAACCCTCATCATGTGAATTCAAAATTTAAACTCAGCCTATTTACTGGCGTCCTTTCTTTAAAGCTCTGCTATCAACTTTCCTAAGATTTATTCGTGGTTCGGTTTCAGATTTTCTATTCTTGAACTCTTAGGGCAACTCTCCGGGTCTTGAAGTCACTCAGTGTCAATTTTATTACTTCTCAAGTATACGTCGCCCAGCCCTCCACGACCCATCAAGTCCTCTGGCTGGATGTGACATTTTATAATAAACACTAACTTTGGGGTTCTTGTCTTAACAGGGGAATTAAGTTCAAATTGTGGCTCTTTAGAAATACATAAAACATGAGCTGGGCTTTTAATGGAAAAGTCACCTTCTCATAAGCTCAGCCAGGCACGGCTGGGACAGGCAGATTTAATCCCGTCCCTCTTTCAAAATCAAGAACAAATATTGGTTTACCCTTTACGAAGATGACCTCGGACCCGTTTTTTGTTGCAGTAAAACTGCAGTGGGTGCTCACATGCAAAATTAAGCAAGGCTTGAGCCTGGGATCTGGGGGTCATCCTACTGTAGCTCATTAGGCAAATGAACACTCTCCGTTTAGAGTGCAAGGAATCCTTTAGCCTAAGGAAGGAATGTGGAGGTATGGAATTTCAGGAATCTGCAGAGTCCATGAAGGCAGGAACCTCTCTCCCATGTTTATATGCTTAGCACCGGGCTGACCACATAAGGAAACGTATGGCGAATGAATTTGCATTGTCACGTGATTAACCCAATCTGCTTCAGAAGGTCCCCCCAGTGAAACTCCTCTGGAAGACACAGGTCATTTGGTTGACTGTTTAGAAACAAACATTGACATTTTGTTGGACAAAACCAAGTGAGACGCCAGCTTGGCATCAGCACATGGGGATAAGGTTGTCGGTCTCCCAAGCTGGCCTCTGCCTGTTACTAGCTGTGTGAACCTGGGCAGGTTATTTAACTCCTCTGCGTTTTATCTGTAAAAAAGGAATAGAAGGCCAGGCGAGGTGGTTCACGCCTGTAATCCTAGCACTCTGGGAGGCCGAGGCAAGAGGATCGCTCGAGGTCAGGAGTTCGAGACCAGCCTGAGCAAGAGCGAGCCCCCATCTCTACTAAAAATAGAAACAAATTAGCTGGACATCTAAAAATATATATAGAAAAAATTAGCCAGGCATGGTGGCACATGCCTGTCGTCCCAGCTACTCGGGAGGCTGAGGCAGAAGGATCGCTTGAGCCCAGGAGTTTGAGGTTGCTGTGAGCTGGGCTGAAGCCACGGCACTCACTCTAGCCCAGGCAACAGACAGAGACTCTGTCTCAAAAAAAAAAAAAAAAAAAAAAAAGGAATAGAAATAATACTTCCCTTATAGCATTGTTATGAGGATCAAATGAATTAATTTTCAAAAAACAAGTTTAGGAAGATATCTGGCAATAATTTTAAAACTAAACCCAGGGGCAGGCAAAACCTCATACTAGGGGCTGTTCCCTGAGGTGACTTATTCCTATTCACTTTCAATGATCCTTTAACAGACAGGTACACTTTAAGCCAAATTCCCCTAGGTACAAGAATTTTTAATTTGGTGGAAAATCTTAAGATTAGTGCTCTGCCCTCCAGGCACCCTGTGGCACTCCCAGGCTGTGGCAGTGTCACTCCAGTGCACGTCCACAGTTTCTCTCTTCCCCTGCCACAATCTCCCGATGGAGACAGGAGCCACAAGATCAAAGCAGCATGTGTCATGGAGTCACTTTACTGGGACCAGTGGTGCCTCGATCATCACCGCAGGATTCAGGGCAGAGAAGAAGGCTGCCAGCTCTACACATGGCCCCTTCGCCTGCTCACAGCGCTGCAACCCCCTGTCAGTGTGTCTGTCTCTGCTGCCACCGTGAAAGCACAGTTAAAGTATTTCCACACCAGGCAAGGACCGCTTGCTGTGAGTACTCACGGAACTAACCTCCTTCTCTCTTAAACCTCATTGCACTTGTGTTGGCTTCTTCAGTTTCTGCCTTCCCTGATGGTTAATTTTATGTGTCAACTTGACTGGGCTACGGGGTGCCCAGATATTTGGTCAAACACGATTCTGGGTGTGTCTGTGAGGGTGTTTCTGGATGAGACTGACATTTGAGTGGGTAGACTGAGTAAAGCAGGGGGCCCTCCCTGATGTGGTGGGCATCAGTCTTTTCCTGCCTTTGCACTCAAACCGAAACATTAGTTCTTGGTTCTTGAGCCCACTGGCCTTCAGACAGGAATGTGCATCGTTGGCTCTCCTGATCTCAGGCCTTCGGACTTGAGCTGAAACTACACCATCAGCCCATCAGCTCTCCTCCATCTCCAGCCTGCTGACCACACATCGTAGGGCTTCTCAGCCTCCGTAATTGTGTGAGCCAATTCTCCATAATCAATCTCTTTACATATATAATGTTATATATATACACATATCTCCTATTGGTTCTTTTTCTCTGGAGAACCTTCGCTAACACAGGCTGTGAATTCAGTGACAGCAGGAATAGCTGTGCCTCAGCTTGCCCCCCCCCCTTAGAGCCTAGGGAAGGGCTGGGGTTCAGTCAATCTTTGTTGAAGGGAGGAGTGAGTGAGACGAGATTTCCAAGACAAAGCCATGCCCTTGAACCCACAGCTCCTCCAGAGCTCTTAAGGCAGCACTCAGAGGATCTGTGAAGTTGGTGACATTAACATTTGGGATTTGCTCTCCTGTCAGCGTCCTTCTCTCTGCCCTGGTGGGTCTTTTGGCTCCCAGCTCCGCAACCAGCCCTCTGGTCGGGTCGCATGCCATAAGCGAATCCACGCCGATGCGTGAGTGACAGGCAGAAGGTGCTTTCAAGGGGTGACGAGCAACGGTGACACCAGACATTCTCCTGCTGCTTGACCTGCAGTGGGAACTCAGCGGCTGTCACTTGTGATTATTGAGTGGCACTGGCGTCTCCAGAGAAAGGTACCAGCCCCATCTCATAGAAGCAGCTGCTGCAGCATGGAGCTGAGGAGGGGTTGGTTATGCAGGGGCACGCAGCCAGTTCTGTGAATGGACGGACAGGCAATGTTACAAAAACTGAAAGCCAGAAACAGGTGCAAGGGTGTGATTTTATACATATCTATATAAACTTTTTATATGATAACTATTTCCGTGGGCAAAAGATTGGGTACAACTAAAACCAACTGGCTACTGGGAAAAAATCAAATTAGCTTATATTATATGCTAAAATAAATCCCAGATGCTTATAAGATTTAAAGGTAAACAAATAAATAATCATAAACGTGGAATAATTTGATCTTCACTTTGTAAGATTATTCTAAACATATGTAGGAAGACAAAAACCATGAAAGAAAAAAACCGATATATTTAACTGAATAAATTTTTGAAAATTCCATAAGGCAAGAATACCTAAACAAATCTGAAAATCTAATGATAAAATGGTCAGAATAGTTACAATACAGATGGCAAAGAGCCAAGAACCCTTAAAATTAATAAGAACAAAGATGAAAGGGTAAGGGATGTGAAAAGGCAATCCAAAAAATATGTGGCCAATAAGTGTATAAAAATATTCACTTTTGCTAATAATTAAATAAATTTGGATTAAAATAATCCTTTCTTCTCTCACTGTCTTATCCATTTTGTGCTGAATAAGACAGAATACCACAGAATGAGTAATTTATAAAGAACAGACACTATTTCTCATGGTTCTAGGGGCCAGGAAGTCCAGTACTAAGGTGCTGGCACCTGCCCTCCCATGGCAGAAGGCAGGAGGGTGAGAGAGTGCTCATGAGAGAGAGAGAAGGGGGATGAACTCTTCCTTTTATAAGGAGTCCACTCCCACCATAACAAACCCACTGCCACTCCCATGATAGTGGCCTTAACCATTCATGAAAGCAGAGCTCTCATGGCCTAATCACCTCTTAAAGCTCTCACCTCTCAACACTGTTTCACTGGGGATTAAGTTTCCAACACATGAACTTTGGGGGATACATTCAAACTGTAGCATTCACCAATAGTCCAAAACTGAAAATACTTGGTATTCCTTAGCATAGATAGAAATGAGAACTTTCAGGCCGAGAGAAAATCACTGGTACAGCTACTCTGTGGGTAAATGAAATGTGATGCGTCAAAAGTCTTAAAACCACACAGACTTCTGTCTGCCAGCAATTCTACTACAGCTTTATCCTGAAGAGGTAATCATGGATGTATGCAGATATTCAGCAATAAGAATATACATTGCCGTGGTTTGTTTTTTATGATGAAAAAATAAATGAGAACAACCTAAATGTCTACTAAAAAGTAATTATGGGTTATCCATCCACACAACAGAATAAATGCTCAACAGCCATCAAAATTGACAGTGTAGATCCAGTCTTAATAACAAGAAAAGATGTTCTAACTTTATTATTTAGATAAATAAAGCATATTACAAAATGTGAATGTGTACAAAATGTGGAAAATGTGACACTATTTTGGGAAAAAAAAAAACCCCAAATCTACACATATAAACTTGCAAAGGAAAAATCTAGAAGATGTATACTAAAGTAGCAATGTAACTGTCTGGAAGTGGGATTTCTGATGACTTAGCTGTTTTTGTTTTTGCTTTTTTGGGTTCTCTCTTTTTTTTTTTTTTTTACTTATTGTTATTTTTCCTCTAAAATATCTCATTTGCCTATAAAATATATGTAGACCAATGAAAGTAACAAATAGAGTTACTTTGATTTTGCAGGGTGCAGCCATAGCTGTCCTCACAGGGAAATTCATGACTTTAAGCAACGTTATCATCAAAAAGAGAAGAGCAACAAACTTTATGTACTAGAAAAAGAACAAAAACAAGCCAAAGGAAAAGGGTAAAAATACTATAATGATAAAGATTAAAGTTGAAGTAAATAAATCAGAGAACAACAACAACACAAAACCCCCAGTGGAACTGATCAATAAAACCAAGAGCTAGCTCTTTAAAAGGACCAATAAAATATACAAACTTCTGTCAAATCCAATCAAGTGGGAAGTGGGAAGAGAACACATAAACAAAAATGAAAAGGGGCATGACCTCCCACACAAAAAGGATTAACACACCACACACAGTTTCATATTCAAGCATTAGAATCATCTTCATGAAAATGGACCATTTTCAACAAATCCATAAACTACCATGGGCCTCCAAATATGCAACTCATTCGTATGACAAAAATCAGCCACAATGGAAGCCCAGGGAAAAGGAACTCCTTCCCGTCAAAGGGTTCTGAGAGCCGACTTTCCTTTTCTCATGACCACAGGCAAATTAATTAAATAAATAAATTGAAAGGGAAACTTCTGCCAGTAGCTCCATCAAGCATGTCAGGATTGGCCTGAAAATGTTATTAAGACACGTCAGGGCTGCTGGCTGAGATGACATCATTTGACAGAGGCTGTGATTTTCCTCCAAGCCACAAACCAGCTCAAGGGTTTCTGCGGGGCCTGTGAAGTCACACGTGGCCTCTTTTGCTTGGCGAAGCTTCATACCTTGGAGCGTGCTTCTAGGGGAGGCTTGTGTATCCAGGGACACTCAATTTCTGGTCAAGTTCCAGCCTTTGAGACAGAGCTTTCTTCTCATGGACCCTGCTTTGAGGATCCTGATAAAGTGGTCTCACTATGGGTACATTGGCTTCATGAACCTGTGCCCTGAGTACCTTGTCACATTTGTGGATAAAACTAAAAATGGAAGAGTGTGGGCATTTCCTTGTTCGTTCTTTGCTCTGACAGTTTCTAACTTAATCTGGGTCCTCTGCAAACATGAACAGATGTCATAATCATAACTGCAGACTAAGACTTCTTTAACATCCATTTGCAGAAAACTATTGTAGACACCAAAACCCAGTGATGGTGATCAGATATTACCTAAGTATGTAGAATACTGACCACCATATCATACTTATTGGGAAGGAAATAATAATATGTCATAAACCATTTTTATTTAACAAAGACTGATTTCAAAATACAGAACCAGAAAGGAAATCAAAGGGAAAACATGAGTTAGAGAGACCATGTTTATCATCCTCCCCGAAAGCTTATTTAATTCCAGGGCATCTGAGTTAAGTAAGAACTTGGGTCTTTTTCTATCCCCACATTTCAGCCCAGCTGGGGGCACCTGCATGGACCACAGGGCATGGGAGCCGATAGAGGCTGTGAAGATACATCTCTGCTGTGTAGACAAGAACACGGAAACCCACTCAACTCTTCAATGAATTAATACAAACCACCATCTGGGGAGAACATCCCACAGGCACTTTGCAGGGCTCAGGTTGGGTCCTGGGTGTTAATCAGGGTTCTCCAGAGAAACAGAACCAATAAGGTAGAGGTGTGTGTGTGTGTGTGTGTGTGTGTGTATAGGGGAGAGAGAGAGAGAGACAGACAGACACAGAGAGAGAGATTTTAAGGAATCAGCTCACACAATTAGGGGACTGGTAAGTCCGAAATCTGCAGGTTAGACCAGCAGGCTGGAGACCCAGAGAAGAGTTGATGTTGAGCCCAAAGAGAGTGTGGAGGCAGAATTCCCTCTTCCCCAGGGGCCCTCAGTCTGTTTTTCCTTAAGTCTTTCAGCTGACTGCATGAGGCCCACTCATGTTAAGGAGGATAGCTTGCTTTATTCAAAGTCCATTGATTTAAATGTTGATCTCATCTAAAACATACTTTCACAGCAATATACAGACGAATGTTTGACCAAGTATCTGGGTACTGTGGCCAGGTTGACACATTAAATGAACACCACTCTGAGCTGGGGACATGCACGTGGAGGGTGTGCAGGTGAGCACTCTTGGGAGCAGCACCTGGGGAGTGAGGGAACCAGGGCGGAGCCGAGAGGAAAGTCGGGCTGCAGAGCAGGCACAACAGAAGCCTCAGCTGATCCCACTGGGAGCTTGGAAGCTGGTTGTCTTGCTGTTCCCACTGAATCAAGGCAGGGAGGCTGGGCCATTGACCCCTTGCACAGACCAATCACTAGATGGCTGCTGCCCCCAGGGAGGGACATACTTTCAGAGTGCTTGGTCTGACTGTGTTCTCCAAAATTCATATGTTGAAGCTTAATCACCAATTTCGTAGTATAAAGAGGTGGGCCTTTAAGAAGTGATTAAGTCATGAGGGCACAGCTGTCATGGATGGGATTAGGACCCTTATAAAAGGGCTTGAGGGAGTGGGTTCATTCTCTTCCGCTCTTTTGCCATTGCAAGGACGCAGCAGCAAAGTGTCATCTTGGATGCAGAAAGCAGCCCTCGCCAGACATTGAGTCTGCTGGCACCTTGATCCGGGACTTCCCAGCCTCCAGAACTGTGAGCAATCAATTCCTGTCCTTTATAGATTACGCAGTTTAAGGTATTTTGTTATAGCAGCACAAACTAAAAACAGAGATAGTCTGAACTGAGAGCCATCAGTCCCCAACTCTGCCCACACCCTGGGGCATGGGTACCTCCAGCTGGAAGGAGGGGTTGGGTGATGTGCCACAGTGTCTACTGCACAGACATCATTGCATTTTATCCCTCACAGAACCTGGTAATGTGGGCATGATTATCCCCACTCTACCAGTGGAATAACTTGCTAGAGCTCATAGAGCGGGCAGTTGGGGTCCCGGATTCCAATCCAAGCCTGACAGGCTGTAAATTAGGCCAAGCTGTTCAATAGCTCAGCTTCAGGATGTGGCCCCCCATCTTGGGTTTACCTATAACAGAGATTCCCATGTGCAGGATGTATATTCTTCTCCCTGGTTGGATTGGGGGGTGTCACACTTGACAGCTGGGTGGAGGGACACACACAGCTAATATTTCACAAGGATTATTCCACTTGATCCCTCCAGGGGCTCTATAAGGTAGAAAAATTTATTAACATTAGCTGACGGTGAGAAAACTGGCACAGTGGGGTTAAGTAGCTTTCCCGGACTCTCAGTGCTACTAAGTGGTGGGACCAGAGTTTGAACCCAGACCAGCTGAATCCAGCATCCAGGCTTTGAACCTCTACACCCTACCAAGCTCCTCAAATGAGGGATTACAGGTGCTCAGTAGGAAGCAATCGCGAGGGGTTGGAAGACACAGGGAGACTTCCTGGGGGAAGCCGCACTTAAAGAAAGTAACAGCGAAGAAGGATTGGGCTTCCACTTGACTCAGGCTGTTGATTCAGGGTAGAATGTGGACGGGCAGGGAGACTGGAGAGGGATTACAGATGACAGCTCTGCAGAGGCAAAGGCAGGGAGCTGGTACCTGAATATAAAGAGCATTGGGTACAATGAGAAAAATGGGCCAACTGGTGCCGGTCTGAAACGGCCTAAGAAGCTGGCAGGGCGCCTGGCCTGCCATCCCCAGCGCCTCCATCGCTGCTTGTTCCTTAGCCCCAGAACACGGGAGGAATGTTTGCTCCTCCTTGGCTCCCTCCAGGGCTTTGGCGGCTGACACACTGACCCACATCACAGGCAACTGCACGATCTGTTCCAGCCTCCTTGGCAGGGCCTGCTGGCTTCGTGGCCGCCTTCACCGAGTCTTCCACTTGGGTGGGCAGACAGGAAGCCGTCTGGGCCAGAGAGCTCCATGCTTCTCAATTGACTGAGCGTGTCGGGCCCCTTCCACTGACGTTTCCTCTGAGCCTGGGCCCTGCTCTGGAGGCCTCCACTGTCCCTGTGTCCATGCGAGGACAGACGAGATGATTGTTCTGGACCCCATGGGCTGCCTCCTGATGAGGCAGCATGTATGTCATTGCCCCCAACCCCCAAGGCTCCTCATGGTCTCTGCCCTGGGGTCTACAAACTGGCCATGGAGGTGGTGGCTCCTGGAGAAGGTGGCTCTTGATGGGATGGGTAAGATTGAAGCTGGTAAAGGAAAAAAATAAATGAAGGGAACAGAGAAGAAAGTGAGCAAGGTGTCTATGTGGGCCAACAGTCAGTCACTTATTCAATCAAAAAACACTTCTTGCAGACCTACTGAGGCCAGGTGATTTATAGGAAGGAAAGCACATCCGATTGGCTCTAAGGAGTGGCAAACTAATGCTACGCCTCTCTCCTCCTAGATGTTCCCCAGGTACCTCCACTTCCATGTGGCCCAAACTGACCTCACTGTGTTCATCTTCTCCTCCTTTTGGACTCCCTGTCCCCATGAATGACACCACAGGAAACCCAACTGCTCCAGCCAGCAAACTGGGCCATATCTTGGTTTCTCTCTCCCTCACTGCCCACATGCAGCCCTTTGACCCCTCCTGTTGGGCTGCCTCTCTGAACAGCTGTTCTCCACGGCTCTGACTCAGCTGTAACAAGGGCTTGTCACCTCTAGCCTGGGCCTCCACAGTGGCCTCCCAGCCAGTATCTGTGCTTTCACTCTGGCCTCCCTCCTGTCCATTTTCTGCACCATGACCAGCAGCATCAAGTTGGTTGTGGCATTTTGAAGCTTAAAATTCTTCACTGTTTCCCCCACTGCCCTCAGGGCAAAGTATCCAAAGCCCTGTGCTATGGAAGCTGTAACCCCAAATGTGACAGGGTCTTTAGGAGGTAATGAAGGTTAAACGAGCTCAGAAGGGGGAGCCCCAATCTGATGGGGTTGGTGTCTTTATAAGAGGAGGAGACACCAGAGAGCTTGCTCTCTGCCATGTGAGCACACGGTGAGAAGGCGGCCATCTACCAGCCAGGAAGAGAGCCCTCGCTAGAATCCAAATCGGCTGGAACTTGAGCTTACGCTTCCCAGCCTGCAGAACTATGAGAAAGTAAATGTCTGTTTAAGCTTCCCAGTCTGAGGTGTTTTGTCAGAGTGGCCAAGCAGACTAATACACTCTGCGTGAACAAAGCTAGACACAAAAATAGATCACATAATGCATGATTCCATTTGTGTGACCACTCAGAGTAGATAAGTCCATAGGGACAGAAGCCAGACTGGTGGTCACCCGGGGATTGGGAGTGACTGCTTATGGGTACAGGGTTTCCCTTTGGGGTGATGAAGTTGTTTTGAAACTAGATAGATAGGATGGTCGCACAACATTGTCCATGTATCAAATGTAACTGGACAATACATTTTGTTTTTTTTTTTTTGAGACAGAGTCTCGCTTTGTTGCCTGGGCTAGAGTGAGTGCCGTGGCGTCAGCCTAGCTCACAGCAACCTCAAACTCCTGGGCTTAAGCGATCCTACTGCCTCAGCCTCCCGAGTAGCTGGGACTACAGGCATGCGCCACCATGCCCGGCTAATTTTTTCTATATATATTTTAGTTGTCCAGATAATTTCTTTCTATTTTAGGTAGAGATGGGGTCTTGACTCTTGCTCAGGCTGGTCTCGAACTCCTGACCTTGAGTGATCCACCCGTCTTGGCCTCCCAGAGTGCTAGGATTACGGGCGTGAGCCACCGCGCCCGGCCGACAATACACTTTAAAATGGTGAATTTTAAACAAAAAAGAGGAAGGGTGGATCAGCCTGTGGTGCTTGCCTTGCACTTGCACGTAAGTCCGACATGGACAGAGACCCCTCTGCCCCGGCCTTTCACGTTTCTGCAGAGCAGCCACCCAGGCCTTCAGAGCTAGGGCTACCATGCTCTTCCCCCCGTCTCTGCCCTTCTCTGAACGGATGGGGATTGTCTCACATATTAAATCCTCCATGTCAGTGGCAGCACCCAAGAGAATGTGGCTAGAACTGTTGCTCTAGGTTACAACTATTTCTGCCAAAGGTGTGTGAGTATCTATGACTGCAAATAGGCTTATGTTCACCATGTCTGCAGCACCATTTGCATTCATGCTGATAATTAAAACTCAATTTATAACAAAAACAAGCATTTTGTTGTGAAATTGTGTTTTAAGGATCCTAGAAAGGCTTTTCAGAGATTTATTTTAGTCTAGTAAATGTCTTACTTCAGGGTGAGACTTTAGAACCTTCGAACAGTTTATGTGGAAGGATTTGGGTATTAGAAAACTTTTATAGTCTTTTTAATTTAATGGGGGAAGAATAACAAACTGATTGACTTCCAACAACAATGGATTCCCCATGTCTGTAATGTCTTTCCATCCTCAATGGGTGGGATGGTGCAAGACTATGGGGGTATTTGGGAGTTGAGAGACCTGGGTCCCAGGCTACTCAAAGGCTAGATGACTTTAGGCAATTCGCTTCTCCTCTCTGGGCCTCAGTTTTCTCTTTAGAACAAACTAGGGGTTGAATTTTTACATAATAAAAACTTTTGATCCTGTAATCCTATACTTGGGAATTTTTCCTGAAGGAAAAAAGTTTAACAAAAGCAGAAATTTACATGTTTAAAGTTGTTCAACGCAGTATTCTCGACAAAGGCAGAAAATCAGAAACAACAAAAATATTCCATGAATTGGAAGTAGCTGATAGAATTATGGAAAAACTTACGACAGAATAATAAAGTGACATTAAAAATAGGAATGGCCATGTAGATACACCCTCTCCCTCAACACCACCAAGACTGAGATGATGCTCATTAAAACGAAACAATGGTTATTTTCAAATGATGGGATTATGGTTGATTTTTTTCTTCTTTATGCTTTTATGTATATTTCAAATTTTCTATAATGAACACGTGTGATTTTTATAACCAGAAAAAACTACCATCCTTGAAATAGCAATTAATTTCACAAGGAATACATGACAAAGAAGAAAATACTTAAGTTATAATGTGAAATGAGAAGGAAATAGAACATAAAATGGATATTCAGATTGCAACTAGTTTGAAACGGTAACAGACCAAATCCCCAAAAATCTCTGCCTAATCATCAATCCACCTCATAACTGATTCTCTAAAAATTCACCTCCATGCCTTTAGGTGTTTTTGTGTCTATTCAATTATTAATTCTTTTTCATTTTGCCACCTTTTCCTTTCCTTTTTTAAAAATTTTAATAGATTTAGGTGGTACGAGTTGAATTCTATTACACGTATATATTGTATAGTGGTGGAGTCTGGACTTTTGGTGCACCCATCACCCTAGTAGTGTACATTGTACCCCACAGGTACTTTTGCATCCCTCCCCCCTTGTGGTCTCCAACGTCCGTTATACCACTCTGCATTTTGCAATCTTTTGACATGTTGAGTATTTTTTATCCAATAGTCTAAGGGCACTTCTGATAATTTTATATTTCTAAGAGTTATTTTAAACACTTGCACCATCCCTTGATTATGGGATTGTTTTTTTATTCTTGTGTCTGTAATTGTTTTTTATTCTTGTGTCCCATTTAAAAAAATGTTGCTAATACGTTTTTTAACCCTATGTACCCTAAATGGTTTTTAAAAAAATTTTTAATTATTTTAGGTACATAATAGTTGTATATCTTTATAGGGTACATGTGATGTATTGATAACTGCATACAGTGTGAATTAATCAAACCACACCAAGGTAATTGAGATATCTAACACCTCAGGCATTTATTATTTCTTTGTGTTAGGGACATCCCAATTCTGCTCTTTTAGTTATTTTGAAGTATACTCTAACTTGTTGATTATAGTCACTTTGTTGGGCTATCAAATATTGTTCATTCTATCTAACTATATTTTTGCACCCCTTAACCATCCTCACTTTATCCCTCCCTCCCCACTATCCTTCCCAGCCTCTGGTAACCATCATTCTATACTCTGCCTCCATGAGATTACTTGTTCTCAATATTTAGCTCCCATATATGAGTGAGAACATGCAAGATTTGTCTTTCTGTACTTGGCTTATTTCACTTAACATAATGTTCTCCAGTTCCATCCATGTTGTTCCAAGTGGCAGGATTTCATTCTTTTTGTGGCTATGTAGTATTCCATTGTGTATATATACCACAATTTCTTTATCCACTCATCTGCTGGTGGACACTTAGGTTGTTTCCTAATCTTGGCTATTGTGAATGGTGTTAGTAAACATGGGAGTGAAAATATCTTTTTGATATACTGATTTCCTCTCCTTTAGATATATACCCAGCAGTGGAATTGCTGGGTCATGTGATAGTTCTAGTTTCAGTTTTTTGAGGAACCTCCATACTGTTCTCCATAGTGTTGTACTAATTTACATTCCCACCAACAGTGTATGAGGGTTCCCCTTTCTCCACATCCTCGCCAGCATTTGTTATTGCCTATCTTTTTGATAAAAGCCATTTTTAACTGGGGTGAGATGATATCTCATTGTAGTTTTGATTTGCATTTCTCTGGTAACTAATGATGTCAAGCATTTTTTGATATACCTATTGGCCATTTTTATGTCTTCTTTTGAGAAATGTCTATTCAAATCCTGTGGCCATTTTTTAATCAGATTATTTGATTCTTCCTATTGAGTTATTGGAGTTCCTTATGTATTCTAGTTATTAGTCCCTTGTCAATTTGCAAATATTTTCTCCCCTTCTGTGGGTTGTCTCTTTGCTTTGTTGATTGTTTCCTTTGCTATGCAGAAGCTTTTTTAGCTCGATGTGATCCCTTTGGTTGCCTGTGCTGTGGGGCTATTACTCAAGAAACCATTGCCCCTCAGACCAATGTCCTGAAGCATTTACCCAATGTTTTCTTCTAGTAGTTTCATAGTTTCAGGTCTTAGATCTAACTCGTTAATCCATTTTTATTTGATTTTTGTGTATGCCAAGAAATAAAGGTTTAGTTTCATTCTTCTGCATATGGATATCCAGTTTTCCCAGCATTATTTATTAAAGAGACTGTCTTTTCCCTACTGTATGTTCTTGGCAACTTTGTCAAAGATAAGTTCATTATAGATGTGTGGAATTATTTGTGGGTTCTCTATTCTATTCCATTGGTCTATGTGTCTGTTTTTATGCTAATACCATGCTGTTCTGGTTATTATAGCTCTGCAGTATAATTTGAAGTCAGGTAATGTGATTCCTCTGGTTTTGTTCTTTTTGCTGAGGATGGCTTTGGCTATTCTGGGTCTTTTGTGGTTCCATATAAATTTTACGATTACTTTTTCTATTTCTGTGAAGAATGCCATTAGTATTTTCATGGGGATTGCATTGAATCTGTAGATTGCTTTGGTTTGTATGGACATTTTAATAATACTGATTCTCCTAATCCACAAGCATGAGATATCTTCTCATTTTTTTGTGTGTCCTCTTCACAACATTTTTTGTGTGTCCAATTTGGATGGCCCTTTATTTCTTTCATCAATATTATATAGTTTTCATTATAGAGATCTTTCACTTCTCTGGTTAAGTTTATTCCTAGGTATTTTATTTTATTTGTAGCTATCGTAAATGGGATTACTTTTTTGGTTTCTTTTTCAGATTGTTTACTGCTGGCGTATATACATGCTACTGATTTTTGTATGTTGATTTTGTATCCTGCAACTTTACTGAATTTATTTATCAGTTCTAATAGTTTTTTTGTAGAATCTTTAGGTTTCTCTAAAATCTGGGTACAAGATCCTATCATCTGCAAACAAGGATAATTCTCTCCTTTCCAATTTGGATGGCCCTTTATTTCTTTCTCTCATCTGAATGTTCTAGCTAGAACTTCCAGTACTATGTTGAATAACAATGGTGAAAGTGGGCATCCTTGTCTTGTTCCAGATCTTCAAGAAAAGGCTTTAGTTTTTCCCCATTTAGTGTGATACTTGCTGTGAGTCTGTCATATATGGCTTTTATTGTGTTAAGTTCCTTCTATACCGAGTTTTTTGAGAGTTTTATCATGAATGAATGTTGAATTTTATTGAATGCTTTTTCAGCATCAATTGAAATGATCATATGGTTTTTGTCCTTCTTTCTGTTATATGATGTATCACATTGATTGATTTGTGTATGTTGAACCATCCTTGCATCCCTGGGATGAATTCCACTTGATCATGGTGAATAGTCTTTTTAATGTATTGTTGAATTCGGTTTGCTAGTAGTTTGTTGAGGATTTTATATTTTCTGTCACTATGGATTTGCCTATTCTAAACATTTCATATAAATAGAATAATAGAATGTGTGGCCTTTTGTGTCTGGCTTTGTCACTTAGCATAATGCTTCATCTTATAGCACAAATTAGTTAACTTCATTCTTTTTAAGGGCTGAATAATATTCTATTGTATGGTTAGACCACAGGTTGTTTATTCATCAGTTGATGGGCATTTGTATTATTTCCACTTTATGGATATTATGAATGCTGCTGTGAACAACTGTGGACAAGTTTCTGTATGGACATATGTTTTCTTTCCTCTGTCTGCTAAAATATGCTATTAAGCCCTTTCAGTGAATTTTTCATTTCAGTTACTGTTCTTTTCAACTCCAGAATATCTATTTGGTTTCTTTTTACAACTTCTATATTTCTATTGATATTATCTATTTGGCAAGCCATTATTCTCATATTTCCCTTTAGTTCTTGGGACATGGTTTTCTTAGCCCATTGAACGTATTTTAAATAGATGATTTAAAGTTTTTGTCTAGTAATACTAGTATCTACTCTTCCTCAGGGACAGTTTCTATTGATTGTCTTTTTTCCTGTGTATGGGCAATACTTTCTTGTTCCTTTGCATGCCTCATAATATTTTGTTAGAAACTATACATTTTAAATAATATATTGTAATTTGGCAACTCTGGAAATCAGATTCTTCCTTCCCTCAGGGGTTTGTTGTTTTTGTGCATTTCTTTAGTGACTTTTCTGAATGAATTCTGTCAAATCTGTATTCTTAATTGTATTTGGCCATTGAAGTCTCTTCTCAGTTACCTTAACAGTGAGCAAATGATTGGATAGAGATTTCTTAAACACCTGCAATAACTAAGTCTCCATCTCTTTGCCATGGGACTCTATTGTCTGTGTGCATTGGGGCATGCTTTCTAAACTCATCCAGTCAGTTGGCAACTCTGTCTTAGCTTTCACTTCTTACTTGTGCAGGATCTCAAGGTCAGTTCAAAATGGGAACTTAGGACCTTCTCAGATCCTTCCTAAGCATGTGCACAGCCCTAGGCATATGCAAAGCCCTATGTACGTGTGTGGCCTAGACTTCCAGGAACATGTCAGAACTTTTGAAAGACCCTATGAATATCTCATGCCTCAGACTTTCCTTTTAAGATTTTTTTGGTTAGCCTCTTGTTTGCTCCAATTATCTGACTGTCTAGAGAAGCCACAAATTTAATCAATTGCCCCTAATTGTTTTTAACAAACACCCCCAGGAAAAAGGCTTTTTGCATTGTGTGGGCTTTGTGTCAGGTCGAGTAAAGACAGCCTTTTAAGTGGGGTCTTCCAGGCAACCATTTGACAGGTCAAATGGTGACAGTTCTCTGGAAATGAGGCCTTGAAGGAGCTTCGACCCTGTCATGCCCCTCTAGTGGCTGTCAGCCTGCTGATTTTTACTGTGATTTAGGTTGTTAATTTTCAAAGCTGCTGAGGAGCTGGAGAGCATGAGATGGAAATAGGGAAAATTAAAATGCCACAACACTTGCTGCCCTTACCAAAATCTTGCTGTTTTTCTTTAATAAATACTCCACAGATTTCTGCAAGAATCTGATGAACTTCCAGAGTTCTGAGTTGATTCTGAAAATTTCTGCCAGTTTTCTCATGAATTTTTGGAAGTTATAACTGCCATTTTCATTGGTGTCACCTTATCATATGTTTTTGAATTTTGATTTACAGGCTCATTTTGAGTGGGAGAGCTCTTTCTCTCTCCCTGCGTTCCTCCATGTCTAGCAGTTATGTGGCTGTCTCTGCCCAACCCCTTGAGATCCTTAGTTCAGAACCAGGTCTTACATTAGCAGTCTGGGGTTCTCGCTCAGTAATGACACTGGGGATATTGCAGGTACTTTTATCAAGTCAACAGGTTGATCAATGTCATGGTTATAAGGATTAATCCTCCCCCTATATCCCTAAACTTGCACTTTCATATGAGATGAAACTGGGAGCTATCAGCAGGCTTTTCCAGCTTCTTGTCAAGAGCAGAAGGTACTCATTTGAACCCCTGGTTTGGAACAGTGAGCCTGGCTCTAGTTGAAGGCCGTTGACTCCTTTTTGCACCCTAGGATCCAAATTCCCACTCCATCTGTTTGCTTCCCAACCTTGAGCCCAGGAGTCTCACTGTGACAGCCCCTTCTTCCCACTGTCATTTCCAGTCCATGGATATTCTTCTCTTGTTTTTGATCAGGTCTATGCCTTTTTAATTTTCCCTCTTTATATTTTGTTTATTGTTGCTATGTGTTTGGTGCAAGAAGGCTGAGGGTCATAGGGGTAGGCAAAGCATGAACAAACAATGTCATCTTGACTACTTGTTATATAAAATTTGCCATTATTTAAAATTTTAAATTATTTTTCAACCTGAGACAATATCTATTGACTTTCTGCCCTGATAGACGAGGAAATTAGCCTAAAATGATTTAAAAAATGACAATACATATCTATGTCATGCTTGCACACTGGGGGGCAGTACTTCTGAGTATGTTTCTCTGACAAAACTACTTCTGCTGCTTTCAAAAGGTTATAAATACACCCAGCATTTATCTTGATTTACATTCTAGAAAAACACAGAAAGAAGGCACCAATCACCATAACAAGGAATTTTTCCTTTGCTTTTGTCAAGCATGTTTTATGAGGGTGAAGAAGTGGCTCTGTGGAGGATAGAAATAATTCCCAGAAAAACCATGATTCCATCCAATTATAATACTTGTATGCATACATATGAGCCTGGATGAAAAACTGTAATGCCCAATTGAGTAACACTTCACTAACTAGAAGTGTAAGGAATAGATTAGCCTGATCCAATTTGACCAAGTTTCACTGAACTTTTACAAGGTACAACTTCTTGTGCTAGGCAGTGAGGGGATTATAGAAGTGGGTAAAAACCATTTCTGTTCTCTAGGGGAGCGGGAGGAGAAGTAAAATAACTTGAAGGCATACAGTGTGGTCTGTGCAGGCTTGTCCTTCAGCGAAGTTGTTTCTGAGTGCAGGCCTGAGGATCGGGCGACTCCTAAGGCACCTGAATGTTTAAGAACAACCTTCTCCGTCCTGTTGAAGACCCCACCATAAGGAAAAAATTAGTGGTTTTACGTGAAATTTTCCCATTGGCTTTTTATGGATCAACTCAGTGTTCCAACAATGGAAATACTATTAATCAATTGGCCAGAGACGTAGCTCTGAATGGTAGAGGAATTCAATTATTTTAATGTTGACATCGAGGGATGGGCAGACATAGTTCCAGAAAAATCTCTTTCTAACAAACAAATAACATCAAACTTTCTCTTGAGTTTGTGGGTTCTCTCCAGTTAAGGGGTGAGATCCAGGAGAAGAGTGTGGGATGTGCCTCCAGGGGCACATGGGTGGGCTGGCCTGGGGGGCCGGAGACCAGCTTCTTGGGCTCTCATACACAGCCTCCAATCTGGCTCTTCCAGCCCCATGCATACTAGGGCCAGCATAGAACAGAGTCTAACCCAACCATTCACCTGCCTGAAACATTTCCATGATTTTCCACTGTCTTCGGGATAAAGTCCAAATTCTGTAACCTCCATAAAAGGCCCTGCATGGTCTGGATCCTACCATCGTCTTTCACCACTCACACTCCACCCCAGACTTGGCCCTGGACATGCCCAGCTGCTTGCAGGTCTGTGAATTCATGCACCTTCTAAGCCTGTATCTATGCTATGCCCTGTACCTGGAAATGCATCCCTGCCCTTCCCTCCTCCTTCCCTTGCATAAGAGTGATGAACAGCGAGTATTGGCTATGACAATTCTGGTGGCATATGACAGAGACCAAATAACAGTAGCTCACGTTAAATACTAGTTAATTTCTTTCTCAACTAAAAGTCCTAGTTAGTGTGAAGGCTCTGCTTTACAAAGCTGTCTGTAGTGCAGACATCTTCAATATTGTTCTGTATCCTGAGGATGATGTATTCTTTATCTCCATTGTCCAACGTGGTTCTCTGTTTGTCACTGAGACAAACAGACAAAAAGACACTGTTACAAGGAAAGGCTTCTGGGAGGAAGGGCAGAGATGGGTCCTCCAACATGGAAAGGACAGGTGAACAGGAAGGGCAGGTGTCCCTCCTTCAAGGGCGTGACCTGGAAGTTGCACACCTCACTTTCACTCACTCCCTATTAGCCAGAGCTGACTCACATGGGCACACCCAGACGCAAGGAAGTTTTCATTCTGGGAAGCCTCTATTTTTATGAGAAGGGGAAAACTGACATTGGGGAATGGCTGGATGTGGATGATAGCTGTGAGAACAGAAAGGACAGACAGGATGGGTGAAGATGAAGAATTAACCACTCCAACAAGGGAAAAAGTGACATCAAAGATGGACAAATGGCAAGGAATGTTGCAAAAATGAGGAGCAGGAGCCAGATGACTAGAAACTGGAAAACATTCCCACACCCATACCTTTACTCATGTAAGTCTTCCTGTCTGAAATGCCCCAGCATTTCTTTCCTCATCTCTCCAGGCCCAATTTGATTTCCTCACAGAGGCCTCTCCTGACTACTCCAGTCTTTCTCTGAACAGGAAAAAAAGTCTCTGTCTTGGCTACTAACTGGGCCACGTGACTATAATCTTTTATTAATGCCTCTTATGAACAGTTACTTTATATACTTATCTCATTTTCTTCCCACCACGCCCTTGTTAGACCTTTAGGGTTTCATTAAAAATCACTTCTCCCTCCCCTTCAGAAATGGGAACTAACTGAGAAGTAAGATCCAGGAGACTGGCGAATGGAGATCAATGTTAGCTTTTTATTGATAAAATGATTGGAGAGCATGGCTTCATACTTGTGGTCGAGGGGCTGGCTATTAACCCTCTCTATACCCAGTACAGACCTTGGAACAGCCCACCAGGGGGAAGTTTGGGCTTCAGAGTTACCCGCCCTACTCAGGACTCCTGCGTAGCACAGGTGTGGACAAAGGGGATGAAACATCCCCAGTCTCACAGCCACTGCCAACCCCGAGTAACTCCTTCATATGCACCTCTGCGGGGCGGAAGGGGAAGGGGCGGGGCAGGAGGCCAGGAGTGTTACTCTTTTGGCATTCCACCCACATGGAAACCTGAGGCAAGGAGAACGAAGGTTCCTCCCTGACAAATCCTAATGGGAGGAATTGTTTTGCCCATATTATAGGCAAGGAAACAAGCACCGTGAGAAGAATCGTGACTTGCTAGGGTCACCAAGATGTCACCTAAATATTAAGTGGCAGAGAATTGTGAAACCAAATCTATCTAGCTCCAAGCCCCCGTAGCTTGTAAGCTCTCTGAAAAAAAGTATTACAACAAAACATCTCTACTTTCCCAGCAGTGATGGCAAAATGTCTACTTATTAAAGGACTCATGGCAGAGAGTTTGGTTAAAGACCCCAGATTCTGGTCTTTGTATGTTGCTGCTTTGTCCTTATCTCAAGTTCAGCCAATTTCTTTACCAGGACAATTCCCCTGGGAGCAGGAACCAATGTTGTTGCCTCGGGACCTTTTCGACTCTCTACCTCTGGATGTTCCTTTGTTGGGTTTACAGTTTGAGGCACTTCGTTGGATTTTTTGAAATCCACTTTCTCCCTTGAGCCTCCTACTGGAGGGAAGGACATGGTGGTGAAGAGACTCAGCTAAGGGCAGAGTCGATTACGGACCCATGGGTGGTCCAGGCTGGTGGTTAAGTTGATAACCCTTCAATGAATATCGTTAAATATTTGTCCAACATGTATTTCAAGAGGGTAGAGAGAGACTTGATTTATGTTAATAAAAATTGTACAGAAAAAGAAATTCACTACTAATTAATCTCCTCGGGCAGAAGTGGTGTCAACATTCAGAAAAATGCCTGCCAAACATTTCCCTTTTTCCTGTAGTCCCTATACTGTCTTCAGCTTTCTTTTGCAATTTACTAAACTGTACAACTTTTTGGCAGGTATATTAGATGATTTTATATTTAAATAATGAAATAAGTCACTTGATCCCAGTAAACAACTGTACTCCATGGAATACACCTTTACAAAATCGCAGGCAACCATGACCTGCCCACTGGAGGAGAGAGGGCTACGCTTGGGAGGGACATTTTATTTTTATTTTCCACTGGAGGGTGCTGTCTACTTTGGTGGAAGGGGAACCATGTTTCATTTCACCAGTTTATTCTAGCAATTTTTTAGCTCCCATCATGAATTTGTGCCCTGGGCAGTTGTCCAGCGGTCCTCTCCTTAAGCTGGCTTTAATCCTACAGGGCAGTAGTGTCAGGGCTCAGATGAGACCCCAGTCAGTCTGATTTCTACTGAGCTGGGCCACTGCACTCAAAGAGTTCTCATCACCCTGAAAAAGGATGCTTTTTATGTTCAGTGCCAGGCCCTACCCCAGCCTCACCCCACATGTATGTATCTATCACACATCCCTGTACTATAAATTTCCCTGACTTTGCATCCTTTGCCTTTGAAAAAACATAAACTGGGCATCATTCCTATAGAACCTGCTTCCTGGGTCACAGCTTCTACCTCTGGATACACTGCCACCCAATCTCCCAAGCTGTCAGCACGTGGCTGTAGGGTAGGGCTTCTCCAGCTTTAACATGCAAAGGAATCACCTGGAATCTTACAAACATTTAGATTCTGACTCAACAAGCCTTGGCAGTGAGGCCCAAGATTCTGCATTTCTGACAAGCCCCGAGTGGTGTCACTGCTGGCTGATTTCAATAACTAGACTTCACCTTTTTGTCTCATTCAGGAGTTTTCCCACTCAGTTTTGCATATGGGGATACAGTCCCCGCCCCCCCCCATATATGCAAGGGTGCAGGCTGGTCAATATCCACCTAGAGCTTCGCCTCTTACTTTGTCTTCATCAGTGGCTCCTGCGGGACCCTCTCCCTGGCTCTGCTCCATCTCATCTATTCCTCTCTCCCTAGTTGGCAACCATGAAGCATTGTGTTGGCGCTTGTGTCTGCCACATCTGTCCCCTGAGTTGTCTTTCACTGTCATACAAAGTAATTTCTTTTCATTTTTCTCTGATCTCTCCTTTTCATTGAGGCCCTCAATCAGGGGACAACAAATGATATGATAATGGCAAAGACAGGTGTCACCTGTGCATAACGCACTCTAATACCCACAAGACAGTACAGGGAGAGGCTGTGGGCCAGGGATCCACAGTCTGCCTGCCTGTGTTCAAATCCTGTCTCTGCTACTTCCCAGCTGAGTGGCCTTGGATAAGTTACTTAACTTCTCTGTGTCTTAGTTTCCTCATTTGCAAAATGTGTCTAATGCTGCTTTATAAGGTCCTTGTGAGGATTCCATGAGATAATGTGTGTGAGGCACTTAGAACAGGCCTGACACATAGTAGGTGATTGGTAATAGTCAGCAATATTATATTCCTCAATCCCGTGAGGAAAGTGAATTATTATTCCCATTTTAAAGATGAGGAAAAAGGCCCAATGAGGAGAAATGATTTGCTCTCGACAGCCTACAGCAAGGTTGGCACAGCAGGGAACCAACTCTGACTCCAAGTCCAGTGCTCATTGCATCCTCTCCATGCTTCTGAACGTGGAGTTTTATTACCACCAACTCACAGCCCTGAGTGTGACTGTTTTCCCAGTGTCCTGTGATCTTTCCTTCTCACTCTCCATCCAGTGGACCATTTCCAGCTGAGGTGATTCATGGATCTGAGCCCGCCTGGCTCCCATTAACTTCAAGGAAAATCATAAGGCAAAACCCACATCAATCAAGTCTCCAAATTACTCATCCATCTTCACAGGTGACACGTGGATTAAGACGAACGTGGAGTGAAGTGGGTATCATAGGATAACTATTTAGATTTATGAAAATCGTGTAAGAGCTTACACCAAGTCCCCAAATGGAAGCTTGCTCTGTTTTCACGGCACGGGTAAATTTCAGGGATAACAGACAGAATGTCACAACAGAAAGGCTTTGAAGCCTGAAGTCCGAGGGGCTGGGACTCCCAGCTTCACTATTTGCTAGACTTGTGATCTTGAATAAGCCCTTTAACCCCTTAGAATCTATTTTCTCAATTTATTCTTCATCCTTCCAACAAACCAAAGAGTTGGTTATTATCCCCATTTTACAGATGTGGAAACTGAGATACAGAAAGGGTAAGTGACTTGCCCAAGGGGACATGACCACCAAGGGATGAAGCAGGGCTTCAGACCCCTATACCTGAGTCCAGACACCTATGTCCCGTACCGCTGTATCTCATAAATGAGATAGCAAGTCCAAACGCACCAGGCGCTGAGTAGGAGCTTAATAAACCTTTACTGAATCTGAATTTTGAGGACAAAACTCATGTCTCATTAATCCCTATTCTTTATAGTACCATTGTACCAGGTAAGCTCTCAATTAATAGGAGTTAAGTTGCATTATTCCCCCGTGGAAATGGTTCTGTTTTTATTTAATGATTTGCTTAGATGCATTTTAATATGCAGACCACAATGCTGCTTGTACAATATCTTCTGGACTGCAAGGCGCGGGCATTCATTATTTTATGAGACGCATATGTCATGCATAGCACAAGCCCTTTTCTTAAACCAACACAACATGCAAATAGAAATTTCATGTAAAATCACATTCAGACAGTCTCAAAGTAGAAACAGATGTCTGAAAAATATGAACGCCAGGCTTATTAAATATTTTATCATCAAATATTTCATACATTTCAAAAATGTCATCTGTGAAAACACAGAAATACCGCCTCAGGAGAACCAAAATATTTAATCACTTTCAAGAAATTCTTAAAAATAAGTCTTCACCTCAGAACTATTCCAGGCAGAGAACAAATTTCCAGGTGCTGCAAGCTATATTTATTATATTTTCATCAAAATCAGTAACCTAGATGAAGGAGATACAGTAATCAGTAAGGTCATTATTAGGTAAGATAATGACTTCTGAATGAATTCTCTCATTAATCTCATTACAAAATGGTAATGGTACCTGACTAATCATGCCAGAGGGGAGAGCTGTGTTGAATCAGAGCAAAATTAAGGCTCTAATCCCAGAGCTGCCCCCCCCATTTCTTCACGAGAGCCTCACTCGGGGTTTGGGGACTGACTCGAAGTTCCTCCGATGGGGTGGACGACTCATCTGAAGGTTGGGGCACCCTGTGTGGACAGGGGCAGAGTGAGAGCCCCAGGCCTCAGCCGTCAGGGAAGCTGGCCTCTTCCTGCTTCTGTCGCCTCCTTCCAGGGTGCCCTTGGACAGGTCATGTCTTTCTCTGGGGTCCATTTCCGGTTTCTCCGACTTTGTTCCCAGCTTCTCACCCTTGCCCCTTGTGCAGAGTCCAGTGGCAGCCGCATGGCCCTTAAACACATACGTGAGGTCACACCATTCTCAGCAATGGCACCCATCTCACCCAGGGCGGGTCCAGATCCCTGCATGGACCACACCCTGTGTCATCTGCCTCCTTTGCTTTTCTGACCTTAGCTCCTACCATCCTCTCCGCCACTTGCTTCGCTGTTCCTTGAACACACCGGGTATGTCCTTGCTGTTCCTTCTGCAGGGACTGTCCCCACCCCGCACTCCATTGTAATCCACATGACCTCATCACCTCTTCCAAGTCTTTGCTCGAATGTCACCCAGTAACGCCTACCCTAACCACCATACTGAGCACTGCGAACTCCCCGTCAGCATTCCAGTCTACACTGTCTTTCTCCACATCCTTATTGCCTTCCAACACACTATAGAATTTATTAAGTTTCTTGTCTGTTTGCCTCCCCCACCCCTGCCGCCCCCACTGGAATGTAAGCTCCACAAGGGCTAGGATCTTTGCAGACTCATATATATGCCTGGCGCGGAGCAGCTGCGCAGTAACTCCTGGATGACTGTGGGATTTATCATAGGCTTGGGGTTCCCAACCTTGCTGGGCACTAAGGGAGGAACCCCAGCGTGTGAGACAGATGATCAGGGATGACTGAAGTGTACACTCACTGCAGCGAGGCCCCTCCATGGGTGGGGCTGGCGTTGCTTTTCCATCTCGTTAGAAGTCAGAGCCTCATCAGTCCCCTTATTTCCAGGAGAACTGGCCTGAGAACGCGCGTGCCGGGTGGCAGCGTCTGGAGGGAGAGAAATCTCAACGGCCAGGAGAGAGGGACCAAACAGAGTAAGATGGAATTGACAGAGACAAAAGGGGTGCCTTGTCCCGGCTCCAACCCCAGTGGACAGGCACAGGCTGGGGTGATGGGGCTCCCCAGGCACAGGCATGCGGAGACCTCAGGGGTCTCAGCAGATGGGGATTCCGAATGCTAGACTAGATTCTTCACGACCAAAATAAGACAGGTGACAATCTCACGAGAACCCTCACTGGTCGAGCCCATCAGGTCAGGGCTATGGTCTCACTCTTTTTTTTTTTTTTTTTGAGACAGAGTCTCGCTCTGTTGCCTGGGCTAGAGTGAGTGCCGTGGCGTCAGCCTAGCTCACAGCA